>JBBGZY010000286.1:2332500-3532500 GCA_037952925.1 Lithobates clamitans
ACGCGGCATTAGAGAATTGAAAGCAGATTCGCCCAGCTACACATAGAAAATTGTTAGATTAGCTGGAAAAAAGGAAGAATAATTAATGGGGATCAGGGAAGCCATCTGTCTATCCAATTTAAAGGTAGAATCAGCCTCTGATTACCTTGTAACTCACCCAACAGACTGAATCAGCACCTCCAATTAATTACTGAGACTAAATTGCCCTTTATGTATTGGCTGATGAGCTACAGAGAGAGAGAAGTACAATCAGGACAGTCCTTTTTTGAAAAAGCGATATTAGGAGCAGAATTTATCAAATTAGGAGCTGACGATAGCAGAAACAGTTATAATAATAGCAGCAAACATGCCCCTTGTTTCATGTGATATGTAGTATTGCAGCTTGGCAAATAAATCCCTTATATAAAACCTTATATTAAATATTACAAATAAAGCCTCCATTCAAACGCCATTCACAATGGAATTTCTAGCTATCTTGTTAGTAAAACTGCAGTCCTAATGCAGAGCTTTTATTTGGAAGTTGCCCGCATATTACTCAATTCTGGCAAGAAAATCCTACTGAGTAGAAATAACAACTTCCATTGACCCGTTCTCTTATTTACTTGGTTTAATATTTGATTTGTTAAGTAAAAAAAGTTGAGCACAATTAACCCTATAATTACAGTAGTGAAGCATAATGCCTAACTTTCCTCTATTGAAGGGGTGCCACACCTCCTATATTGCCAATATTACTTACTGGAATACATTTTACCAAACAACTTTAGGCTATGACAGCCAGAATGCACAGTAAAATGACACAGTTTAATGCATGTCAATGGCATCTGAAACTCCCTACCTACTATAGATCAGCTAAATACACAGACCTGTTTTTCTTTTATTGTTAATTCATGAGATTCAGATTCAATGATTTTTCATGTATTAGTTACTTTGTTTAAGAGTCTATATACAGGGAACTTTCAGAATGTACATGTATTTTCAAGCGATTCAATAAATAAAATGTGTTTAAAATAACTGAACTAGTCAGACAGGCAAAATTTAAAAAGCAGGAAATTCCAAAAGCAGTAATAAAAGACACACAAAGAAAGAAAGTCAAAAGAGGGAATGGGCCTAATAATTAGGTCAGGAGCTATGAAGATAAAGCTATAAAAGAGATTAACTAACAAAAAAAAACCTATAATGAACAGGTGCAACATATGTGTCAATGGCACGAGTTTATAATAAGTATCTGAGTGTACATGTTTATAAATTAGTGAGCATTAAAGGCAAAGTACAGGCAAAGCTTGTTTGGCTGTACTTCTCCTGTGGATCACAGGAGTGCAGTTCATTCTGCCATTTTCAGCTGACAGCGGGCTGAAGCGGCTGACGTCACAGAGTCGGTCCAGGCTCAGGCAAGATCACGACAATGTAGTCGGGATCTGCCCACATGCCTGGACCAGCACCTGGCTCAGCCTCTCAGCCTGAGCTGGGCGCTCCCAACCCCTCCACAGCTCACCAGTTCTCTGCTCACAGAGCCCTGAGAACCAAGCGATCGCGGTGTTAGATCTCTCGGCTCTCAATGTTAGAGCCGGTGGGGGACAGATGAAGCATCAGACCAATGGTGCATACACCTAAGTATATAAGAAAGTATGATTCTAAAATGAAAAATAGTCCATATTTCTCGTTTAAGTTCTTATAGCAGATGGCAATCAGAAGGTATCCAACATGAATTAGCAATGCAAAGACATGCATTGTTCTAGATGCATAACAGCTTAACAATATAATTTTCTTAACCTTTGTTGTAGTTTGTGCATAGCAAGAATTCTACAATATACAGTATATGGTTTATATATTGTGTATATCGGGGTAGGCAACCTTAGAGAGGTGGAGATCTACTTGAACAACATTGATGAAGTCAAAGATCACCAGGCACAGTGTCACACTGGAGAATGTGATGCCAGAAAGGCATGTCCCATGTGTGTTTCCTGAACCATGTTCAAAACGCACTGCCTTTGTGATCTACTGCAGGTGATAATACATTCAGCCTGCTTCTATCTCATGTGTCAGAGAATTTGTCAGAAATTATCAGGCTGATAACAGAAGAACAGAGCAGGAGAAAGCCACCTAGCTTTGAAGAGAGATAAGAAAACACTGCAGATATATGTGCCCAGTTCAAATTTCATGAACCGGGTTTACAACCACTTTAAGTACGGTATTTCAAAGAAGTACAAAAGCCAACTAGAAAACATGTGGCTGAAATGGTCAGATAACAGTCTCCAGATAAATTCATACTTATAATAGTAACCAAAGTCAAGACAGTATCCAATAATCCTAAAGTCATCCGTAGTGCAATACATTTAGCTTCAAGAGATAACTGTATAACCGAAGAGAAACCCTTTAAGTAGCCTCTCCGTTAGAAGTTTAACTATGGAGATGTATATGGCTACATCAATAGATATTAACTATAGCATATACCTGACCTCCCCCATCCAGGAGAAAGGAGCGGCAGATCCACCTCCCCTGCCAGGGGAAGCGCTTTAAGTCTGCGTCACGCCAGCTTTCTAGAACGTATTTTCTCCTACGACACACTATGCTACATTTGTCAGCTTATGTACAAAGTAGTGCATTAGATTGAGAAAATCAAGGAAAGAAAAGCATACAGAGATGAAGAGAAAGGAAAAAAGAAGTGGAAAAACAAGGTAAAGAAGAGAAGAAGAAGTGCACACTCTACTGTCAGAACAGGGTGGCCCCTCTCAGCAAGAGTCGGAAAGATATTTTATCCAAGGATCCCAGATTTTTTAGAAGAAGGTCAATCTGTCATGTAGTATCGCTGACAAATAGTCATTTATCATGATCCATGTCAACTTGGCCTTCAAAAGATCAAATTGGATTGTGGGAGATTTCCAGGATCTCGCAATTAAGATTCTGGCTGCTGTAAAAATAAACAAAATTAACCGTCTTACGTGTCCTGGTTTCCCCTCCACCGGTCTTCCCAGTAGGGCCTGATGTGGAGCTTTAATTAGATTCACCTGGGTAAGGGAATAAATTAAATTGTATGTGCGGATCCAGACCCACTTGACTTTCAGACAAGTCCACCCCACCATGTATGTAATATTGTTCTCATATTTTTTTAGTTATGTAAAATCTCCATTTACAAAATAATTTTGGTGCTCTCATGTTACAGATTTTGCAGGGCATTCAGGATTTTCCAAAGAGATAGCCCAGTAATAGCTGCTCCCTTTGCAATTTTGTCTGCCTTTGTAAGTAATTTGAGCTTCAGCTAATTCACACACACGGGCAGAATGTGGGGAAACAACGGTTGGTTCAGAAAAACAGTCGAATTTTGGCCCGTGTGTATGTCAGCAAATAGCAGAGAGAGCTGAACTAGATCGCTGAACTAACACCGCATGGTTAGTACAGCGGCTCCGACCGGAAAAAAAAGTGTGTACCTGGCTTTAGCCTGGTAAACATGTGAAATGTAGCCTAGAGTGCCACTTTCTGCTTAGAAATAATAAATATACAGTGTCTTGCAAAAGTATTCACCCCCCCCCCCTTGGCTTTTTACCTATTTTGTTACATTACAGCCTTTAGTTAAATGTTTTTTTTAATCTGAATTATATGTGATGGATCAGAACACAATAGTCTAAGATGTATTCACCCCCTTTGTTATGAAGCCTATAAAAAGCTCTGGTGCAACCAATTACCTTCAGAAGTCACATAATTAGTGAAATGATGTCCGCCTGTAAGCAATCTAGGTGTCACATGATCTGTCATTACATATACACACCTTTTTGAAAGGCCCCAGAGGCTGCAACACCTAAGCAAGAGGCACCACTAACCAAACACTGCCATGAAGACCAAGCATCTCTCCAAACAAGTAAGGGACAATGTTGTTGAGAAGTACAAGTCAGGGTAAGGTTATAAAAAAATATCCAAATCTTTGATGATCCATAGGAGCACCATCAAATCTATCATAACCATGTAGCAATAACTCACGGTGGAGCTGCTGATTTATGATCGGGCCTGTTCTCTGATCTCTTCACCCCTCTTAACTTGTTCGGTCCCCTTGACACAACTGTAGTGCAGTGTTGTAGTGACACTAATACCAATTAAAGCTCACAATATATACATATATATATATATATTTAACACTTATAAATATATACCTCTACATGGGTGCTTGTGACTCCACCTGCAGGAGAAAAACAACACTGCACACAAACTTCTGTGATAACCAAAATGACGTCTTTTTACTTAAATGATATGTATATATAAAAGTTATTACAGTGACTACACTATCACACCAACGTAGTGTGACAGTACTGTAAATATTTACAACAATCTTTGTACACATACACAGATATACATAAATATATCCACACACACAGAACCTTCCTGAAAAGTCCCCTTATTGGTGTGTCTCCAGGTGGGACCAGTGTTCAGAGTGAAATCGTCTTAGCTCTGGACACCTTCCCACCTCCAGCACACTGTAGCAAGCGCAAAGACACAGGAATGCGAATATCCCACAATGTAGATACCAGGGAGCCCCCCCTGCTTTAACCAACCGTCCCATAGCCAAATGACGGCTGCAGGGCGGTTGGATAACTCTGGGATCACGTCATATGACGTGATTCCAGAAAACCACTCCCGCACGCCCCCTGGGGTGCGCACACGGGAACATCCGTGACTGCCGGGTCCAGAGGACCCGGCGCATCACGGATCACGGTAAACGGCCGCTGATCACGGCCGTTTACCATGTGATCGCTCTGTCAAATGACGGAGCGATCACATGTAAACAAACCAGCGTCATGTCATGACGCCGGTTCCTCTCTCCCCTCTCTGTATTGATCGTACAGAGGGGGAGGGATCGGATGGGAGCAGCGCTGTGGGCTGGATGTGTAGTGCCCACAGCGCTGTTCAGTGACATGTGCAGTCACATCCATCCATCCATCCCTCCATGCTCAGCCATCCCACCCATGCTCAGCAATACCAAGCACTACTCTGCAATACTCTGCAATTCCCTGTGCAATACTCTGCAATTCCCTGTGCAATACTCTGCAATACTCTGCAATGCCCCGCAATACCCCACAATACTCTGCTGTTGACTGTAGACACAGAGCCTGCTTGTCCTCTTTTAGTGGCCTGTGAGCGTCTGCCTCTCCTTGGTGGCCTTCTGGACATGATGTATATTTTGTTTTGAAACACCATACTGCATTGTGTTAAATACTGTATTGTGTACTGTGTACACCACCAGAAAAGTAGTAGCAACTGCACTACGGCTGCACTGTCTTGTGTACTGTGTACACCACCGGAAGTGTAGTAGCAACTACTACAATGTGTACACCTGTAATGTGTACACCACCAGAAAAGTAGTAGCAACTGCACTACGGTTGCACTGTATTGTGTAATGTGTACACCACCAGAAAAGTAGTAGCAACTGCACTGCCGCTGAACTGTATTGTGTAATGTGTACACCACCAGAAAAGTAGTAGCAACTGCACTGCCGCTGAACTGTATTGTGTAATGTGTACACCACTAGAAAAGTAGTAGCAACTGCACTACGGTTGCACTGTATTGTGTACACCACCAGAAAAGTAGTAGCAACTGCACTACCGCTGCACTGTATTGTGTAATGTGTGCACCACCAGAAAAGTAGTAGCAACTGCACTACGGTTGCACTGTAATGTGTACACCACCAGAAAAGTAGTAGCAACTGCACTACAGTTGCACTGTATTGTGTACTGTGTACAGCACCAGAATTGTAGTAGCAACTGCACTACAGTTGCACTGTATTGTGTAATGTGTGCACCACCAGAAAAGTAGTAGCAACTGCACTACGGTTGCACTGTATTGTGTAATGTGTACACCACCAGAAAAGTAGTAGCAACTGCACTACAGTTGCACTGTATTGTGTACTGTGTACACCACCAGAAATGTAGTAGCAACTGCACTACCGCTGCACTGTATTGTGTAATGTGTGCACCACCAGAAAAGTAGTAGCAACTGCACTACGGTTGCACTGTATTGTGTAATGTGTACATCACCAGAAAAGTAGTAGCAACTGCACTACAGTTGCACTGTATTGTGTACTGTGTACACCACCAGAAATGTAGTAGCAACTGCATTACCGCTGCACTGTATTGTGTAATGTGTACACCACCAGAAAAGTAGTAGCAACTGCACTACGGCTGCACTGTATTATGTACTGTGTACACCACCAGAAAAGTAGTAGCAACTGCACTACGGTTGCAATGTATTGTGTAATGTGTGCACCACCAGAAAAGTAGTAGAAACAGTACACCACAGAATGCACTGTAGATATAGGCTACACTGGAAGCTGCAGAGTATATATATATATATATGACAGGCCCTGTCAGCTCTACCAGGGGTTCTCGAGCCAGAGGTATACAAGAAGCCGCTTCCTGCATTCTGGGCTCAACCACCAGGTACGTGACATCCTCTCTTCTATCAGGCACCCATGTAGAGTCAGTGACCTCATCATCCCCTCCCTCCTCGTCACTGAAGCAAACTTGGCAGCATGCTGCGGCTGGGGGAACATGACTGCCAGTTTCTTGTCCTTCTTGGGCACCCCCTCTCTCAACCTGGGAACCAACATCGGAGCCTTCTAATCGCTGCGCATCCTCCATCAGCATGCACCCGACACTGTGGTCGAATAGTTCAGAGGACTCCTCTGTGCATGATGGTGGGGCTATGGAAGAAGTGACTGTGGACAAGGAGCCAGTGGAATAGGCCACTTTAGCAGCTGCATTGGAAGGCAAACTACTCTGAGCCTGAGTGACAGAGGATGCACCATGTCCATGACCAGCACTGTTGACTGTAGACACAGAGCCTGCTTGCCCTCTTTTAGTGGCCTGTGAGTGTCTGCCTCTCCTTGGTGGCCCTCCGGACATGATGTATATTTTTTGTTTTGCAACACCACACTGCACTGTGTTAGATACTGTATTGTGTACTGTGTACACCACCAGAAAAGTAGTAGCAACTGCACTACGGCTGCACTGTCTTGTGTACTGTGTACACCACCAGAAGTGTAGTAGCAACTGCACTACAGTTGCACTGTATTGGGAACAATGTACACCACCAGAAAAGTAGTAGCAACTGCACTACGGTTGCACTGTAGTGTGTAATGTGTACACCACCAGAAAAGTAGTAGCAACTGCACCACGGTTGCACTGTAGTGTGTAATGTGTACACCACCAGAAAAGTAGTAGCAACTGCACTACGGTTGCACTGTATTGTATAATGTGTACACCACCAGAAAAGTAGTAGCAACTGAACTACGGTTGCACTGTATTGTGTACTGCGTACACCACCAGAAAAGTAGTAGCAACTGCAATACGATTGCACTGTATTGTGTAATGTGTACACCACCAGAAAAGTAGTAGCAACTGCACTGCCGCTGCACTGAATTGTGTAATGTGTACAACACCAGAAAAGTAGTAGCAACTGCACTACCGTTGCACTGTATTGTGTACACCACCAGAAAAGTAGTAGCAACTGCAGTACCGCTGCACTGTATTGTGTAATGTGTGCACCACCAGAAAAGTAGTAGCAACTGCACTACGGTTGCTCTGTATTGTGTAATGTGTACACCACCAGAAAAGTAGTAGCAACTGCACTACAGTTGCACTGTATTGTGTACTGTGTACACCACCAGAAAAGTAGTAGCAACTCCACTACAGTTGCACTGTATTGTGTAATGTGTACACCACCAGAAAAGTAGAAGCAACTGCACTACCGCTGCACTGTATTGTGTAATGTGTACACCACCAGAAAAGTAGTAGCAACTGCACTACGGCTGCACTGTATTGTGTACACCACCAGAAAAGTAGTAGCAACTGCAGTACCGCTGCACTGTATTGTGTAATGTGTACACCACCAGAAAAGTAGTAGCAACTGCACTACGGCTGCACTGTATTATGTACTGTGTACACCACCAGAAAAGTAGTAGCAACTGCACTATGGTTGCATTGTATTGTGTACTGTGTACACCACCAGAAAAGTAGTAGCAACTGCGCTACGGTTGCACTGTATTATGTAATGTGTACACCACCAGAAAAGTAGTAGCAACTGCGCTACGGTTGCACTGTATTGCGTAATGTGTACACCACCAGAAAAGTAGTAGCAACTGCACTACGGTTGCAATGTATTGTGTAATGTGTGCACCACCAGAAAAGTAGTAGCAACTTCACTACGGTTGCACTGCATTGTGTAATGTGTACACCACCAGAAAAGTAGTAGAAACAGTACACCACGGAATGCACTGTAGATATAGGCTACACTGGAAGCTGCAGAGTATATATATATATATATATATATATATATATATATATATATATATATTTATATATATAGTGGGAATGGAAAGTATTCAGACCCCCTTAAATTTTTCACTCTTTGTTATATTTTTGCTAAAATCATTTAAGTTAATTTTTTTCCTCATTAATGTACACACAGCACCCCATATTGACAGAAAAACACAGAATTGATGACATTTTTGCAGGTTTAATAAAAAAGAAAAACTGAAATATCACATGGCCCTAGGTATTCAGACCCTTTGCTGTGACACTCATATATTTAACATATATTTAACAGGTGCTGTCCATTTCTTCTGATCATCCTTGAGATGGTTCTACACCTTCATTTGAATCCAGCTGGGTTTGGTTATACTGATTGGACTTGATTAGGAAAGCCACACACCTGTATATATATATATATATATATATATATATATATATATTGAGACTGTCTGTATATATATATCAAATACACTGCCTGAAGTAGATTAGAAATGGTACACCACGGAATGCACTGTAGAATGTAGATCTAGGCTACACTGACTGGATGCAGAGTATATATATATATATAATAGACTGACTGTATATATATATATATATATATATATATATATATATATATATATATCAAATACACTGCCACTAACTGAATAACCTACCTGCTTAATCTAAATCAAGCTATCTCTCCATCCACGCCAACAACACTACACAGGGCCGCCGTGTAGGCAGCCTTATATAGTGTGGGGCATGGACTTAGTCCCCCTGGGCCATGATTGGTCAAATGGCTCTCTTAGCAGAGGGCGCTGGGACTGGCTGAAGCATGCAGGTCAGGTGCATGCTTTGGCCAATCATCATACAGCAATGCACTGCGATCTCGCAGTGCATTATGGGGAGTTCCGCGGGCTTTCGAATTTCCTGCGAACACCCCATAATGTTCGTTCTTCGGCAAACACCCGATATTCGAGTTGAACACATATTCGAACCGAACATCAAGCTCATCCCTACCCAACGCATCGCATCACCCAAAGAACACCATCCCCACAGTGAAACATGGTGGTGGCAGCATCATGCTGTGGGGATGTTTTTCAGCAGTCGGGACTGGGAAACATGTCAGAGTTGAGGGAAAGATGCATGGTGCTAAATACAGGGATATTCTTGAGCAAAACCTGTACCACTCTGTGTGTGATTTGAGGCTAGGACAGAGGTTCACCTTCCAGCAGGACAATGACCTCAAACACACTGCTAAAAGAACACTTGAGTGGTTTAAGGGGAAACATGTAAATGTGTTGGAATGGCCTAGTCAAAGCCCAGACCTCAATCCAATAGAAAATCTGTGGTCAGACTTAAAGATTGCTGTTCACAAGCGCACACCATCTAACTTGAAGGAGCAATAGCAGTTTTGCAAGGAGGAATGGGCAAAAATCCCAGTGGTAAGATGTGGCAAGCTCATAGAGACTTATCCAAAGTGACTTGGAGCTGTGATAGCCGCAAAAGGTGGCTTTACAAAGTATTGACTTTAGGGGGGGTGAATAGTTATGCACATTGACTTTTTCTGTTATTTTGTCCTATTTGTTGTTTGCTTCACAGAGAAAAAAAAAAACATCTGCAAAGTTGTGGGCATGTTCTGTAAATTACATGATGCAAATCCTCAAACAATCCATGTTTATTCCAAAACACGAAAAATGTCAAGGGGGGAATACTTTTGCAAGGCACCGTACATTACCATATGTATATGCAAGATTACCATATGCAAGATTTATATTTAAAATGAAATGAAATAAAAACATCTTTAAAAACCTTATTTTATGTCAGAATAAATATAGAACTTTTGCATATATGGTATACATTCATTTTACAAAAATGCTCTCTGTCTGGTTACAGCTTCTTATCTCCAGACACTCCCTGTTTTGACAAGTCATCCAAAAGTCCCTATTTGAACAGGGTGTTCACACATGTTTTCTTTTTTTAATACATGGTTTAACCATATTGTGGGGAATTCACAAACAGAGTCTACAAAATTCTTTATGCCCTGTACACACGGTCGGACATTGATCAGACATTCTGACAACAAAATCCATGGATTTTTTCCGACGGATGTTGGCTCAAACTTGTCTTGCATACACACGGTCACACAAAGTTGTCGGAAAATCCGATCGTTCTGAACGCGGTGGCGTAAAACACGTATGTCGGGGCTATAAACGCGGCAGTTGCCAATAGCTTTCATCTCTTAATTTATTCTGAGCATGCGTGGGACTTTGTGCATCGGATTTGTATACACACGATCGGAATTTCCGACGGATTTTGTTGTCGGAAAATTTTGTAGCAAGCTCTCAAACTTTGTGTGTTGGAAATTCCGATGAAAAATGTGTGATGGAGCCCACACACGGTCGGAATTTCCGACAACAAGGTCCTATCACACATTTTCCATCGGAAAATCCTATCGTGTGTACAGGGCATTTGAATTCTGACACTGAGACCAGAGTGTCCTCCTGCCCCTGCAAGTGTCACACAGACAGCATAATGGAGGAGAATTTTGTATCTGGGTGAGCGGAGCCTGATGGACATTCACAGACACTAGTTTCTTACCAGGTTCGCTCCACTTGTGATAGACTGCAAGAAGTTGGAGGAGCCTTAGTCAATAGACAGCTTGCTACCCAGCCTGCAACCAGCCCACTGCCAGCTGTCAGTCAGAAGGAGAGAGTGGACCTGATGGGGAACTAGTGTCTCAGCTTGCCTACCACACTCTGCCCACTGCAACTTCACTGGTTTCTAGGAGGCTGTTAGTCCTTAAAAAACAGTGACAGGGAGGAGATGGCGGTGGCAAATATGCTGCTCTGTTACACTGTGTACAGGAACAGGCACACTGCCTGTCTCTTTACACCAACTTAAAGTTGGTTTTAAAAAGGAGCTTCAGTCATATGTGTGAAAATTGAAAGTAAGCAACTACAAAAATTGTGACCGTGACTGTTTTCTTATCGGTCTTTTGTCCTGAGCACTGGCATCTTAATTCTGGACAGCCCCCTTTGACTTCTTGCGGCTTGCGTGTACGAGCCATGTTGCGCTTTGTGAATGGTCCCACAGCATTCTGGGACCCTCAGGGAGGGGGAAGGAGAATTCCTGCTCAGATTTCCTAGGTGATCAGAGTGGAAGTGGAAGCAGGTACCTGTCAAAACTAGGTACCCACAACCCCCCCCCTAAAAAAAAATAAAAGCCAAATGTGGCAGAGGGGGGAGGAGGAGGCAGAGCGGAACTTCCCATTGCGGGTGAAGTTCAGCTTTGTAAAATTGGTACTATTAAGAACATTGTATTGACACTCCTCGCAGTTCTAATATGGCATTGTGAACTGCCTTGCGAGTCAGGTGCGATGCGGGAACCCGCAGTGGATTTGCGGGTGTGAACCGGGACGTAGTGATTTGGAGAGAAATAAGAAAACACTACAGATACATGTGCTTAGGTCAAATTTTATGAATCGGGTTTACATCCACTTTAAACTGTATGTCAGGGAAAAAGAAAAACATATTAAGTCCAATACATGCGCATTTTGCCATTTTGATTAATTTTCTAGCAAATCAATGCTTTGCCTTTACTCTCAAAAGCCTGCCCACAACTGTATGTACGGAAATGGCTCTTGGCAAATGTAGCAATGGCAACTGCCCTTCTAGCAGATGCCCCTGCAAGAATTTTACAAGCCCGGTCAAGGGGTCACAATGGGTAATAAAAGCTGTTTCTCACAATGATTAAAAAGTAAAAGAATAAAATAATGCTAGGATGTGCTCCAGAGGGAGGATTTGGGGTAATTTTGGGTGATGTCTTTGCTAATAATTAATCAGGCCTGACCTGAATCATCCCCAGGTGTAGTTGTAAATTAGTGAAGGAAATGTATATTCCAGACATCCTTTGTTACTATCATATTACTAATAGCATATAAAGCATACCTGATTTTTAAACCAAATAACATGAGTGTTTTTAAACAAATTGTATTAGCAAGAGTACATAGCACACCTGAAAATCTCATAAAAACTGAAAGCCCAAAACATGGAAGTCTATTTGACAAATGGCGGTGTTCTAAAGAAGTCCTTAAAGAAAACAAAAAGGGGTTGATTTACTAAAACTGGAGAGTGCAAAATCTGGTGCTGTTGTTCATGGTAGCCAATCACCTAACGTCAGCTTGTTTAATTAAGCTTTGACAAAAAACCTGGAAGCTGAGTTGCCAGATTTTGCACTCTCCGGTTTTAGCAAATCAATCCCACTGTGTGTAATACAATGCTGTGCAAAAGTTTTAGGTAGGTGTAAAGAAATGCTGTAAAGTAAGAATGCTTTAAAAAATATTATCTTTTTTTTTATCAATTTACAAAATGCAAAGTGAGTGAACAGAAGAAAAACTTAAAACAAATCAATATTTGGTGAGACCACCCTTTGCCTTCAAAACAGCACAACTTTTTCTAGGTACACTTGCACACAGTTTTTAAAGGAACTCGGCAGGTAGGTTGTTCCAAACATTTAAGAGAATAGAGATGGGCTTGGGCATCTTCGGGATCCCGCCTGCCAGATCCTGCCAGGAAGCACACGGCTAATCACAGGCAGTGAGACATTTCCCATTCTCTGCAGCTGCACAGACCGGTAAATGTCGCACTATGATTAGCTGTGTGTAATGTTGGCTGCCTAGCGCAATAAGGGCAGGTGGTATCCCAAACACGCCCAAGCCCATTCCTATTGGAGAACTAACCACAGACCTTCTCCGGATGTAGGCTGCCTCAAATCCTTCTGCCTCATCGTGTAATCCCAGGCAGACATGATAATGTTGACATCAGGGATCTGTGGGGGCCAAACCATCACCAGAACTCCTTGTTCTTCTATAAGCTGAAGATAGTTCTAAATGACATTGGCTGTATGTTTGGGGTTGTTGTCCTGCTGCAGAATCAAGCCCCTCACACGCCTCCCTGATGGTATGGCATGATGGATAAGTATCTGCCTGTATTCCTCAGCATTTGATCTACACATCATGGAGTCGGTCTGGAGACAGAGGGATTTGAGGTAGCCTACATCCACAGAAAATCTGTGGTTAGTTCTCCAAGATGTTTGGAACAATCTTTCTTCAAAAACTGTGTGCAAGTGTACCTAGAAGAATTGATGCTGTTTAGAAGGCAAAGGGTGGTCACCCCAAATATTGATTTGATTTGGATTTCTCTTCTGTTCATTTACTTTCCATTTTGTCAATTGATAAAAAAATAAACTATGAACACTTCTATTTCTGAAAGCATTCTTAATTTACAGCATTTTTTCACACCTGCCTAAAACTTTTAGCACAGTACTGTATACGCATTTTTTATACAGTTTTCTAGAAAAGCATCTGACTTTGATGTGCTAGATGGATTTGTTTTAGCCAGATCATTTTTGGTGGGTCAGATTTGGTTCAGTTAGCTTGCAAGTCAGGATCTGAATGCCAAGTTACAGGGCAATGTTCCTGTTCAATATTAAAAAGATTTCAGAAAATCAAGGCGTTTAGCTGTAAGATTCCTAGAACATGTTAAAGCGGAGTTCTAGCCTGAGTGAAACAAAATTAAAAGTCAGCAGCTACAAATACTGTAGCTGCTGACTTTTAATATAAGAACACTTACCTGTCCAGGAAGCCCGCAATGTTGGCATTTGAAGCTGACCCATCCATTGGCTCTGGGTGCAGGCGCCGGCATCCTTGCTAAGGGAAACAGGAAGTAAACAGCCTGTTTCCTACTGCGCATGCGTGAGTCGCTTGGCACTTTCTGAATGTTCCCATCGTCTGATGGGACATACACAGGTCCCAGGAGGCAAAGGTGGGGAAGGTGGAGCGCATGAAAAAAACACGGAAGTGACGTACCTCCCCGGGACGGCATGAGATGGAAGTCCCGAAGAAAACATACCAAAAAGGTATTGTAGCAAGGTCCCAGGCCTCCTTTGGTCTGATGAGAACCTCTAGGGCCAGGAATAGCTGACATCCTTCTGTATGTAGTGGGTTATGAGGCATAGTGGGTGCAAAGATGGTCAAAGTCATTGAGTGTCAGACACTTCTTGAATGTAAAAGAGGTTTTATTTCTCTTAACAGTCCTTTTTGTATTTTGGGGGAGAGAGGGTTAGGGCCAGGACACCCTTAGATAGTTGCAAACTCAATTAGCAGACACCGAGATTTCAATAGGAGGACGACCGTGCAGGGAAAGGCCTCCAGCAAGAAGCCACATCTGCATGTGCAGGAATGCTGTCTCCTATGGCAACAGCCTTTAACAGTTCCTAACACAAAGTGTAACAGTTCTTTCAGCTTCACTACAACTTCTCCTTGTAGTTCTTCCATACACTGAGCTCCCGGTCTCTCACTAGCCCCTCTGATTCACTGCCACTGAATCCCTTGAGCTCCTCCAATCTTCACAAGCATCACCCCAGCTTCTCTGCCCAGTCCCTAGCTTGGCACACTAGATACCACTCAAGTTCACCCACGCTGGCCTGCTCGGTCCCTGGCTTGACACACAAGGCTGTTCTGCAAGCATCACCTCCGCTGGCTGGATCCCTGGCTTGATTCCCACTGAAGTTCCAGATTCTTCACTGTCCCCATCTGGTGAGAATGCTGCTCCGGTACTTGCTTCAGTTACTCTCTGTGGTCCCTGGTAATAAGGTGGATAGTCCCTTACTGGCGATAAGGGGTGAGCCGAACACAGCATGGTTCAGTTCGCAGCAGAACATGCAAACAGGCAAAAAATTTGTTCGAACACGCGAACACCATTAAAGTCTATAGGACACGAACGTGAAAAAAATCAAAAGTGCTAATTTTAAAGGCTTATATGCATGGTATTGTCATAAAAAGTGTTTGAGGACCTGGGTCCTGCCCCAGGGGACATGTATCAATGCAAAAAAAAGTTTTAAAAAACGTCCGTTTTTTTCAGGAGCAGAGATTTTAACACGGGAAAAATGTGCAACTTTACAGGCATACTATAGACACCCCCCAGGTACGAAATTTAAAGGAATATTTCACTTTTATTGTTTCAGTTTAAGCATTATTAAGATCCCTGCTCCCGAAAAAACGGCCGTTTTTAAAACTTTTTTTTGCATTGATACATGTCCCCTGGGGTAGGACCCGGGTCCCCAAACCCTTTTTATGACAATACCATGGATATAAGCCTTTAAAATTAGCACTTTTGATTTCTCCCATAGACTTTTAAAGGGTGTTCGGCTGCTTTCGAATTTGCCGCGAACACTCCAAATTGTTCACTATTTTGCGAACAGGCAAACACCCGATGTTCGAGTCGAACTTACGTTCGACTCGAACATCGGGCTTATCCCTACTGGCGATAGCTTCCCCTTTACCTCCAACCATAACAGGTTCTTCGGCCGACAAAACCGTCATTTTTGGTTGGACTGCAAACAGCAGTCCCAACCCTGCGCTGCTCTCTTGCTTCTGGATAGGCCCTTAGACAGCCTAGCAGCCAGATGTGCCCGGGATAGGCCCAATCTCCAGCCTAGCAGCCTGGGCAATACGACACACGTCCACCCAGACAGCCATCCAGGTAGCACAGAACATAGATCACCGGACTCCACCCCAGTGAAGGGTGGTGCTCAAAATTTTTGGGGGGGTGCAAACAAGCTGAAAAATTCAGAAAAATACTTTTAAAAGAAAATCAATTGCAGCCTCACTGTGCCTATCAAATTCAGCCACTTTGCCCATCAAATGCAGCCACTGTGCCAACAATTGCAGCCACTGTGCCCAGCAAATGCAGCCACTGTGTCCATCACTTGCAGCCACTGTGCCCATTATATGCAGCCACTGTGCCCATCAAATACATCCACTGTGCCCATCAAATGCAGCCACTGTGCCCATAAAATGCAGCCACTGTGCCCATCAAATACAGCCACTTTGCCATCAAATGCAGCCCCTGTGCCCAGCATGTGCAGCCACTGTGCCCAGCATGTGCAGCCACTGTGCCCAGCATATGCAGCTACTGTGCCCACCAAATACAGCAACTGTGCCCATCATGTGCAGCCACTGTGCCCACCAAATACAGCCACTGGGCCCATCATGTGCAGCCACTATGCCCAACAAATACACCCACTGTGCCCATCATGTGCAGCCACTGTGCCCACCAAATACACCCACTGTGCCCATCATGTGCAGCCACTGTGCTCATCATATGCAGCTACGGTGCCCATCATATTCAGCCACTGTGCCCACCAAATACAGTCACTGTGCCCATCGTATGCAGCCACTGTGCCCACCAAATGCAGCCACTTGTGCCCATCAAATGCAGCCACTTGTGCCCATCATATGCAGCCATTTGTGCCCATCAAATGCAGCCACTTGTGCCCATCATATGCAGCCATTTGTGCCCATCAAATGCAGCCACTTGTGCCGATCATATGCAGCCACTTGTGTCCGTCAAATGCAGCGATTTGTGCCCGTCATATGCAGCCATTTGTGCCAGTCAAATGCAGCCACTTGTGCCCGTCAAATGCAGCCACATGTGCCCATCAAATGCAGCCACTTGTGCCCATCATATGCAGCCACATGTGCCCAGTATATGCAACCACTTGTGCCCATCATATGCAACCACTTGTGCACATCATATGCAGCCACTTGTGCCCAGTATATGCAGCCACTTGTGCCCATTATATGCAGCCACTTGTGCCCAGTATATGCAACCACTTGTGCCCAGTTTATGCAGCCACTATGCCCACCGACCTCCCCACTCGCTGGGCTCGCAGCTCTGGAAGGCACTTACCACAGGCAGGCAGCAGCTCCTCTCCAAGACAGTGCACCAGATCGGGGGTGACCTCTGCTCCAGCGTGTGTGTCCTCTTCCTAAGCACCAGGCATCCAATAGGGTGGCCTGGCGCTTTGGCCAATCAGGAAACAGATCTGATGCTCTGCCTCCTGATTGGCGGGGAGGAAGGTTAGTGTGAAAATAGCGAAAAATAATTTGCAAGCTGAAGTTAGAAGCTAATTGGCTACCATGCACAGCTGCACCAGGTTTTGTACTAGTTATAGTAAATCAACCCCTTTGTTTCTTTGTTTCAAAGAGCACCTATCCTTTACGATGGCAAGATAGGTACACAATTTGTTGTTGAAAGTGCTGAAGATGAGCCTTTTTTGTTCTTTAGAAAAAAGATTGGAAAGTCCTCTATCTTATAGAGGACTCCTGGCAGCGCATGTCCTCTCCTCCAAAATCTTCCTAGTCCACTTGGCACATTCATGCCGCAATTTCCATCCTATTTAATGTAGGGACATCATTTTTACATAGGCCTTCAACTGAATTTAATGGAAGCTGCAGCACACATGCATGGGAGGCTCACTGGGTAAATTTTGCAGTAAGTCCATATGGCCCTGGGAGGCCATATGATAAAGAATAATGCTGACCATCATTCAATCCAGAAAAACGATATCTGAAGTCTTTAGTCTTCAAGGAAAGCAGTTCCGGTCTGGTAATCGCATAAGTGCTTCATGAGAGGTTCTCTTATCAAGCTAGGTTCTAAACAAAAAAAGCACGTCTCAGAAAACTGAGTTCACTGACATCACAAAGTTGAGAGGCAACGTAAAAATCTCATGTGATCCGACTGGCGGCGGAGCTGAAGGTATTATGGGAACAGGTCAACTTTTTGCTCATGCTTAAGTTTAAAATGAAATTGCTGTGCATCAGAGGTCTCTTCTAAGAATTTTGTAACAAATTTGGCAGGCTCTTTGTGCGATCAATACACACTCTGTCTACACAGGTGTTCATTTCACTTATTCTCTCCCCCAAGGCCATAAGGTTACTAAATTTCTGCAATTTGCCAACTGTTTCAAGGATTTTTTTCATCATTATTTAATCTCCGAGACTACAAAAAATTGGTCCCAATTATTGGTGAAACACCCAGAATACATGGCACCACATCCCTGAAGAAAAAATGAATAAAGATGGGGAGAAGCAAGGGATTTTAACGGTGCAAATAAAAAAAAGAAAATTATTGAGTACAAAAATATAAATTTTAATATACAATCAAAGTTAAAAAGACACACAAAAAGCAAGTATTGCACAGGTATTACGGTGTCTCACCAAGTAGTATACAAATAAGGGATAAGCATTGTTTGTAAAGTTGGCCGGTAGGGTGAGACTCATCACAGACAGTGTTCGTGACTGGTAAGTCTCTGCCATACACTGTGTAATGTCCCTGTTTCATCTACATAACTACTGCTTGGTTTCACTTGACCCTCCCTTATTTATACTCAATTAACTTTACAAACAATGCTTATCCCTTATTTCTATACTACTTGGTGAGACAGTGTCCTTTTTAGTTATCTATCTCTGACAATTCCCTCATACCCAACTATTTAGTTTATTCCCATTTTATCAATTAGTTGAACATTTAGCAATTCATATTCCTTTCTTCATTTTATCCCCTTTTTTCAATAGTCAACAGAATGTAATCCTGCAATCACCATCAGCAGGACTACTGAAGTCTTCCCTCCACCATATGCTTTGTTAATTTATTATGAAAGTAAGTACTAATTTATGTCCCTTCATTCTCCTGGCTATATATCATTTCTAGCCAGGATTCTTTCTTTACCTCTAGTTACATATATATATTTATTTCCCATATATGATCTTTAATACATATATGTATATTTTTCTTTACCCCTAGTTTTACCCTTCTGTCCTCTGTGACTGCATCTAGATGGCCTCATTTGGGGTTTTGTGCTAGTTGTTGGTTATGCAGTGATTACTCTGTGCAAAGGTTGCTGCAGGGTAAGCGCTTTTTTTGTGCTATGTCCAATATACATTGTGCTCTTCTTCTGTTCTTTGATCATTGCATTTTGAAAGTAATATAATATATGTACAATTTGTTTGTTAGTTTATATGATTACTTTTTACCTTTATACCTGTAGAGTTTATGTTGATATCAATTTTCGGTCTGCACATCCCTTGAGGAAGCATTTCAGCGAAACATGTCAGGTTAATGTGCGGCTTTATCATCCGAAACTTACCTGCCTGTTGTGACCACCGTAATTGTAAAACACTGTAATACCTGTGCAATACTTTTTTTTTGAGTGTCTTTTTAACTTTGAATGTATATTAAAATTTATATTTTTTTACTCAATAATTTTCTTTTTTTGATTCCTCTGCACCGTTAAAATCCCTTGCTTCTCCCCATCTTTATTCATAATCTCCCAGACCCATTACTTCATCTAACCCTGGACCGGAGGGATACTTTAATCTCCCAATATCTCACGGATCCCCCTCTCCCAAAACTGTCTCTTGCGGAACATGCGGCGATTAGCAGCTCACTTACCAAGGAGGACTTCACTCTTACCCTGAAATCCATGCCTTCAGGCTCCGACAGATTCACGTTGTTATAAGAGGTTACAGCAATCCCTGGCCTCCAAATTCATGACAGCATTCAATTATAAACTTCAGGGCCACCCACTCCCGAAGGATTCATTCCATCAATGGCGGCTGGTGAAGTTTTAGGATGGGGGGTGCCAGACCCCACCCTTCCTTTTTGACCCCTCCAATTTCTCATAAGCTCCACCCCTTAAAGAATCCACCCACTCCATCCCCTGTATTCCACTTGCTTCCACCCATAGTGTTAGGAGTATACAGCTCAAAAAACACCCCCTCCCATCCCCCACCATAGGAGTCCATGTGTCCGGCATCCTGAAAGAGGACAGGCGCATGGATAGGGGGGGCTGTGCCCGTGCACCCACAATGCACAGGCCACCACATCACAGTGGTACTGAAGCCAGAAAAAGACCCCTAATCCTGTGTCAGCTACAGGCTGATTTCTCTACTAAACACTGACTTGAATATTGACTTGAAATTTTTTGTAAAGATATTTGACCCCTTTCACACTGAGGCGGGTTTCAGGCACTTTAGCGCTAGAGATAGCCTCTTAAAATCGTCTATTATTCATTGCAGTGTGTCTTTTCACACTGGGGCAGTGCCCTTACGGGACATTACAAAAAGTCCTGCAAGCAGCATCTTTGGGGCAGGTTGGGAGTGCAGTAAATAGCAATGAATGGGCAGCGCTTCCAAAACCATTTGAAAGCGCTGCAAAACGGTGCTTTTTGCCATTTTATTTTGGTAAAAACCACCCCGCTAGTGGCCAAAAAGCGCCGCTAAAACAGAGCTAAAGCGTCGCAAGAATGAGTTAATCTCTGTGACTCCTGCTCCCTCTCGTTACCGCAACTTATAACATAGAAACATAGAAAAGTGATGGCAGAAAAAGACTGAGTAGTCCATCGAGTCTGCCCATTTTATTTATTTTGTTGTTTTTTTGTTTTTGTTTTTTTGTTTTTATTAACCTTGTTTGACTATGTTTATCCCAAGCATGTTTGAAGTCATTTACTGTTGACTGTCTCACTACCTCTGTTGGTAGTTTATTTCAATCATCAACTACCCTTTCAGTAAAATAATACTTTCTAAGATTTATTTTGAACTTCCCTCCAGTTAGTTTGAGGTCATGTCCCTGTGTTTTTTATTTTGGTTTCATATTGAAAAGACTGCCTTCCTGAATCGTATTCACCCCCTTGATGTATTTAAAGGTTTTAATTATGTCTCCCCTTTCCTTCCTTTCCTCCAGACTGTACATATTAAGTTCCTGAAGTCGCTCTTGATATGTTTTATCCCCTAGACCTTTCACCATTTTTGTTACCCATCTCTGGACTCGTTCTATCTTATCAATATCTTTCCGTAAGTGAGGTCTCCAGAACTGGACACAGTATTCTAAATGAGGTCTCACTAAAGATCTATATAAGGGAATCAGGTTCCTACTGTCGGTGATCTACTCTTGACCGATGCAGGAAAGGCCTTTGATAGAGTGAGCTGAAGGTTTATAAAGAGCACCCTTCTATATATAGGGATTGATGTTAACATGATGAAATTTCCCAATGCACTATGATCGTCCTACTGCGGTTGTCAAAGCCAATAGGGTACTCTCCTCTGATTTCACCTAAGCTATTGGCACCCACCAGGGCTGTTCTCTTTCACCCATTTTTTTCATATTAACTCTGGAGCACGTGCTATGGAATATCAGATTGAACCCTGATATTAACGGAATACAGGTAAGCACAGTGCTACACAAAGTCACCGAGTATGTTGACGACCTTTTCTTTATTACCTGCCTGGAAATATAACATCACATCACAATCCCCTTGCTAGGCTCGATGTTTATACTCAAACTTCCAGTTTAAATGGGCAGTGGAGAAACTAATTTTTTTAGGAATTTCCCTCCTACAATGCTGGAGCATGTCTGCATATTTGTAATTTTGTAGGGACATAATTCCTCGGGGCGGATTGTCCACCAAGAGAGAAGGTCCAGACCACACACTTGTCTAAGGTTCTGGATTGGTGTAAAAATGCAGCTAGTAAAAGTTGGGTGTCCTTAGAACAGACTCTATCACCTGATTCCCTAACAGCTTTCCTGTGGCTGTGCAGCCCATCTTCAGTAAGGGCTTACCCTATTCTAGGCAGTACTCATAAAATAGTCCCCAGGACCTGTCCCAGGATCGATCAACTCCAGGCCTGACTCCCCTATGTTGACAGCGAGAGGAAATCTGGACTATCAACCAGGCCTCTCTGACTCCAGATTTAAGCCACGTTTCATGTTAAATAAATTTAGCCTGCAGGACTTTTGGAACATCTTTGGAACGTCTGGCATCTGGAGCGTGGGGTTTCCCCCCTGCTGGTTACCTATGGTTCAAATGTCCTGTAAATTTCTGTCCTGCCAGCATTTCCTGTTGGGTTAGGACAGCGGTTGACTTACAACTGCGGTCCTACAAATTCCTTAATGGAGATTTACTAAAACTGGTGCACACAGAATCTGGTGCAGTTGTGCACAGTAACCAATCACCTTCTAACTTCAGCTTGTTCAATTAAGCTTTGACAATAAAACCTAGAAGCTAATTGGTTATCATGCACAGTTGCACTAGATTCTGTGTGCTCCAGTTTTAGCACACTGTTTGCATTTATGATCTCTTTAGTGATCCCTTCCATTTAATTGTCACTATCTGTAATGTATCCTGTTCATTGATTATGAACCCGTATGGTTGTTGTGGTTGACTAACCTGGGTACCACCTATTTGCTAAGTCGCTATAAATAAGGAATTCAAAGAAAAAGACAGGTAGCACTGTACAGGCAAAAAGTAGGCTGTATCGAGTTGACATGGAGTATTTTATGTAGCATTCAGGATATATGTACCGTAAGCTCTTTTTACGGGTAGATAGAATAGCATGAGTAAGTTAATGCAGAAAATGTTAGCTGCCATCTGATATCATGGAAAAAAGCAACTTGGTTTGTGTTCCCTTTGTTGCTATCTTGTTCCTTTCTGTTCTTATCACTTTTAGTGCTAGTTATATTAATTTCTTATCACATAACATTAAGGTAAATATCTGTAATACCTAAGAGCAAAACAGGTAAATGAACATAGAAAATATATCAGCTAGCTAAAAGTGAGATGTAACAGTATGTAACAAATCAAAAATTTTTGCTGTGATTGAAAAAGAATGCATAAGCTAACTTTAGTCGATGCCTACGAAGAAGGCCCTCTTACAAATATGCATATCTGTGTCCCTAGAATTCTTGTAACATTACTGCCTGCATAACAATATTTGGTATGTAACTACCCTGCCATAAACAGGGGTGTCTCTCTAAATTTAGTCTGCATGGCTGTAGTCAGCCAGTGCCAATTTATAGTCTGTGTTTGGTCAGCCTTCCCCTAAGTCCAGCCTGGCTGACAGTTCTCCCTTCTGTCAGTAGTTGGCACTATCACCATCTGGCATTAGTGTGAGATCACACAGTGAGTCTGGATTATGAATATTCATATATTTTACTGTGAAACCATTAGGGGTTTCTTTGCCATTGGTGCATCATGGGAAAGGGTATACATACAGTATCTCACAAAAATGAGTACACCCCTCACATTTTTGTAAATATTATTATATCTTTTCATGTGACAGCACTGAAGAAATGACACTTTTGCTACAATGCAAATTAGTGAGTGTACAGCTTGTATAACAGTGCAAACATGCTCTCTCCTCAAAATAACTCAACACACAGCCATTAATGTTTAAACTGCTAGCAACAAAAGTGAGTACACCCCTAAGTGAAAATGACCAAATTTGGCCCAAAGTGTCAATATTTTGTGTGGCCACCATTATTTTCCAGCACTGCCTTAACCCTCTTGGGCATGGAGTTCCCCAGAGCTTCACAGGTTGCCACTGGAGTCCTCTTCACCTACCTCCATGATGACATCAAGGAGCTGGTGGATGTTAGAGACCTTGCGTTCCTCCACCTTCCGTTTGAGGATGCCCCACAAATGCTCAATAGGGTTTAGGTCTGGAGACATGCTTAGCTCATCCTCAGCTTCTTTAGCAAGGCAGTGGTCGTCTTGGAGGTGTGTTGAGTGCCATCTTAAGAGCTTTAGAGGCCCCCGGGCAGTACAGTGCACTGGGGCCCTGTCTACACAATCACGCACAAGAATAAAAATGCAAATTATCAATAAGGCTAATGATGCGTGAGAGAGAGGGGCTGCAATGGTGTGTGTGTGTGTGTGTGTGTGTGAGAGAGAGAGGCTGCAATGGTGTGTGTGAGAGATAGGGGCTGCAATGGTGTGAGAGATAGGGGCTGCAATGGTGTGAGAGATAGGGGCTGCAATGGTGTGAGAGATAGGGGCTGCAATGGTGAGAGAGAGAGAGGGGGGCTGCAATGGTGTGAGTGAGAGAGAGGGGCTGCAATGGTGAGAAAGAGGGGCTGCAATGGTGTGAGAGAGAGGGGCTGCAATGGTGAGAGAGAGAGGGGCTGCAATGGTGTGAGTGAGAGAGAGGAGCTGCAATGGTGAGAGAGGCTGCAATGGTGAGAGAGAGAGAGAGGGGCTGCAATGTTGTGAGTGAGAGAGAGGGGCTGCAATGGTGAGAAAGAGGGGCTGCAATGGTGTGAGAGAGAGGGGCTGCAATGGTGAGAGAGAGAGGGGCTGCAATGGTGTGAGTGAGAGAGAGGAGCTGCAATGGTGAGAGAGAGAGGGGCTGCAATGGTGTAAGAGAGAGAGAGGGGCTGCAATGGTGTGTGAGAGAGAGAGAGGGGCTGCAATGGTGTGAGAGGGGGGGGGGGTCTGCAATGGTGTGTGAGAGAGAGAGGGGCTGCAATGGTGTGTGAGAGAGAGGGGGGCTGCAATGGTGTGAGAGAGAGAGGGGCTGCAATGGTGTGGAAGAGAGAGAGGGGCTGCAATGGTGTGAGAGAGAGAGGGCCTGCAATGGTGTGAGAGAGAGAGGGGCTGCAATGGTGAGAGAGAGAGTGCAATGCTCTGCAGGCCATTTATTTTTACCTGTAAAAAAAAGAGTTCTCTTTGAGATAGAGACAGAGATAGATGCACTGTGAAATGACGAGAGAGATTATACAGATTGCAGCACCTTAATTCTTCCACTCCACGGCCGTTCACTTCTCTTATTCTCCTGCAGTCCTGCTGCCCTAACTCATGACTCTGCATGCTGACTAGTGGGCGGAGCTGGCGCCGCACGGGCCGGATGGAAGGAGGACAAATCAAGCAGCACCCCTGGCGTTCTCCTGCTCCCCTCAGGCATATCACTCAGTTCAGTGGGCGGCGCCGGATCAGAAGAGGAGGCATTGCGGCGGCCGCCGCTGCTTTTCATTTTACTGACAGGCAACTGGGAATGCTCAGAGCCAAAAGCGGCCCCAGGGCACTGAGTGCAGGCAACCTTGGCTGGGGTTGCTGGGCAGCTGGGGCCCCCCAGGCAAGTGCCCATGCGAAAAGACGGCCCTGGGTGTATTTGGGGTCGTTATCATGTTGGAATACTGCCTTGCGGTCCAGTCTCCGAAGGGAGGGGATCATGCTCTGTTTCAAATTTGTCACAGTACATGTTGGCATTCATGGTTCCCTCAATGAACTGTTGCTCTCCAGTGCCAGCA
This sequence comes from Lithobates clamitans, assembly GCA_037952925.1. Taxonomy (NCBI): domain Eukaryota; kingdom Metazoa; phylum Chordata; class Amphibia; order Anura; family Ranidae; genus Lithobates; species Lithobates clamitans. The sequence continues at coordinate 2,357,705 of JBBGZY010000286.1, forward strand.
GCTCTCATGCAGCCCCAGACCATGACACTCCCACCACCATGCTTGACTTGTAGGCAAGACACACTTGTCTTTGTACTCCTCATCTGGTTGCCACCACACACGCTTGACACCATCTAAACCAAATAAGTTTTTCTTGGTCTCATCAGACCACAAGACATGTTCCAGTAATCCATGTCCTTAGTCTGCTTGTCTTCAGAGTTTTTGTAAGTATACTGGAGGCTATGTTAGCCTACATCATTGGATTAGAGGTTCTGTCCAAGATTGTATATTATTACATATTCTTTTCTTGTTGTTTCTTCGTAGCCTGGTTCCCTTATACCCCCTGTGGTCACACAGAACCTCCCTTGCCGCAATCCGTGGATTGGCTTGGTGTGTGCTCTCTGGGGTCGCTCTAGTGAGTTTGGTGGGAGAGATATGGAGGGGGAAGTTGTGAACCATGATTTGTGAGATTTTTCATGTAGCACCGAATCTATTGTAATGATTGCCAATTCATTTTTATATGAATGTATTGTCATTAGAGCTATTTTGGAAACTGGTGGTCTCTATAATCCCCTGAAGAAGCCATTTATGGTGAAACATGTAGGGACATGACATTTATGATTGACCACCCATGTACATGGATACTCTGACCAGTACAACAGTTTGTAAATACAGTTGCAATAAAAAGTATGTGAACCCTTTTGGAATGATATGGATTTCTGCACAAATCGGTCATAAAATGTGATCTGATCTTCATCTAAGTCACAACAATAGACAATCACAGTCTGCTTAAACTAATAACACACAAAGAATTAAATAACACACAAAGAATCACATACTTTTTCCACCTGCACTGTGAATGTTTACATGGTGTGTTCAATAAAAACATGGTAACATTTAATTCTTTGTGTGTTATCAGTTTAAGCAGACTGTGATTGTCTATTGTTGTGACTTAGATGAAGATCAGGGTTCACATACTTTTTATTCCAATTGTACACTCTGCTTCTATTTTAATTAACCCAATTTGTATTGTCTTTTTGCAATAAAATTTCTATTTTTACTACTTTTGAATCCTCCTTTGTGTATTGGGCACAGTCATAATCCCAAAACCCTATTGTTACCACTTTTATCTATTGAAAGGATGAGGTCCCGGATCTTATAGGGTCACTCAACTTACTTCTCCAGCTATTCAGCAAACTGTTTGCAGGCTTTATTGTGCATCATCTTTACAAGAGGCTTCCTTCTGGGACGACAGCCATGCAGACCAATTTGATGCAGTGTGCGGCGTATGGTCTGAGCACTGACAGACTGATCCCCACCCCTTCAACCTCTGCAGCAATGCTGGCAGCACTCATATGTCTATTTCCCAAAGACAACCTCTGGATAGGACGATGAGCACGTGCACTCCACTTCTTTGGTCGACCATGGCGAGGCCTGTTCTGAGTGGAACCTGTCCTGTTAAACCGCTGTATGGTCTTGGCCACTGTGCTGCAGCTCTGTTTCAGGGTCTTGGCAATCTTCTTATCGCCTAGGCCATCTTTATGTAGAGCAACAATTCTTTTTTTCAGATCCTCAGAGAGTTATTTGCCATGAGGTGCCATGTTAAACTTCCAGTGACCAGTATGAGAGAGTGAGAGTGATAACACCAAATCTAACACACCTGCTCCCCATTCACACCTGAGACCTTGTAACACTAATGAGTCACATGACACTGGGGAGGGAAAATGGCTAATTGGGGACCAATTTGGACATTTTCACTTAGGGGTGTACTTACATTTGTTGCTAGCGGTTTCAACATTAATGGCTGGGAGTTATTTTGAGGGGACAGCAAATTTACACTGTTATACAAGCTGTACACGCACTACTTTACATTGTAGCAAATTTTCATTTCTTCGGTGTTGTCACATGAAAAGATATAATAAAATATTTACAAAAATGTGAGGGGTGTACTCACTTTTGTGAGATACTGTATATGTGGTGAGCTGATGCAAGCAATTTTCCCCTGTTGTGACATATTAAGTGATGGAGTTCTACTTTATCATGAAGCATCTGTAACCCCAACCCTCTCTGCCATGGTGTTGTGGGTAATAAACTTCCTTTATATATAAAAGTGACTGGCACCCATCTGTTCCAGTGGCAGCTGGTGCTCGCAAACTAACACCCCCCCGCGCGCGCGTGGGAGATGGACGACGGCGATCACCCTTCCCCCCTGCGAGAGATGGGTGGCGGCGACTGCTTGTGAATGTGCCATGTGAAGGCAGGGGGAAGGAAGAGCCGGGTTGCTCTGACCGATTCTCCCAGGGAGCACACAGAGAGACATTCTCCTCCCGGCCGCACAGGAACAGGAAGTGGCCAATAGGGGCTTCCTGATTGTCCAGGAGGAGAATGAGGAAGACAATAGCGAATATTTATTCGCTATTGTCACACAAGTGAGTGTGCTCAGGGTGAATTCACTGAAGGTGGTTTCCATCTTCATTGTGGGCATTTGAAGCCCACAAGCATGTATTTCCTGAATGCGGTGAATGCTGTGCTCCCAGCATTCACCGAGATGTTGTGATGACGCTGTTGCACAATGCATGCTGGGAAGCCTGAGACTAGCTCCCAGGGGACTGTGGGAGGTCTGGGAGAGGCTAGAAACATGCCTACTCCCATGGGAGGAATATCAGGAAGTGCAAAGAAGATTAGAAAAAAAAAGGTAATTACGGCGATTAAAATTTTTTTACACAGCATGTCAGCATCTAGGCAAGGAAGAGAATGCATAGAGATAATGTTCAAAATTTGGGTGGAACCCCGCTATAAGTAAAAAAATGAAAATGGTTTTAAAATGTAAAAAAACACAAACCCAATGGAGTATTTTGTGTTTGCTCTTGTCAGTCGTCTATGTTTCTACCTTTCTATGTAACCTGTGTAAAAACACTGTGGAGAAGTCCATAAAATTTCGCTAATCATGATGAAGCCTGTTTTTACAGCTTGCTGCAAATGTGACATTTGCAGGACATTGAGAAGCTGTTATGTTTTCCATGTGCACAACTGTCCTGTTATAAATAGGGTGAATGCAAATGCGGAATGTCTGGCAAATGAGTCGCTGGTGATTGTAATATAAAACAGTTTTCTGGAAAATGTGCTGGTGAAAGGTATATAAATCTGCTGTTTAGTAAATGCTTAGGCTGTGCTGGGTGCCATGGGAGCTTTTATGAGGCAGCTGTACAGTACATACTGTACGTTTATATGATTGTAATGATAATACAGTCTCTAAGTAAGGGTAGTTACAGCAAGCAATAATCAGCAATCGCTGACTTTACCAAGCTTATTTATGTATATACCAGATGGCACATGTGTCATTCCTGGCACAAGAAACAGGTTAAAAAGGACCTAAAAGGAAGCTTCAATGCAGAAACCTGTTTCAGATGAAAAATACATGAAATACGTGATGCTGAAAAAAAAGAGTAATCAGTACATCAACCCTTAATGTTCATACCAAAATTCTAACTACATCACAGTGCTTTAATGCACACTAGGGGATTGTACAAAGAACCAGTCTGAATTCTACACCAGGAATTTCGAATCTTGTTGTATGGATTTTCCATTAGCTTAGTGTTTATTTCTAAAACTCTTAACTAGAGACACTTTTAAAAGAGACAAAACATGGCAAGTTATGAGGCAGTAACTGGCAGGGTCATGGACAATGTATTTGTTTTAGTTAGGTTTGTCACCTACACATGGTGAGGGGCTTTAGGATTGTGTCTGTTATGGGGAAAACATACTTTTTATTTCTCAGAATTTCTGATCTGGGTCCTGAAGCTCAGAGACCTAGTAGAGTTTTGGGTGGGGTAAGGTCTCCATTCTTAGGTCCACATCTTACCTGTTAGCCAGACCTCACTAATTAGTGTCAGCTGTGCACAGGTCTTTTTATATACAAGCTGTCTGATGTTCAGGGTCTCCCTCTCTGGGTTAAAGGCTGACTACTGACAGAAAAAGGTACATATGCTGAGAGAGTCACTGATCAGGAGAAGCTTCCCAAGAAGTAGGAGGTGGATGTGCTAGCACCTTTTTAATGAGGGAGCCCCAAAAGGCCTATTTTGATTTACAACCCCAAGATGCCAGACTCTGGGTTATCATGGTCATCTGAGCGCAGTGTGTGTTTGCATGTGTGCATAACCCTGGGAAAGCTCACAAGTTCCAAGATGTATTATTCGTCCCTTCTTACAAAGGAGTGGTTGCAATGGAGGCGCTTAATGATGGAGTGAGTGGTCTATGAAAGTAGGCATACAGAGTATGGATAAACTGGTATCCCTTATAGCATGAAGTACCAGTACTGAGGACTATCTGCCTTCCAAACTGGTAACACCTGAAAATAGAAAACCATAAAACTGAGGTAAAACTGTCCCTTTTTAACAAAGGGGTAAACAGACTCTTAAGTAGGACAGAGAGATATTAGGTGCTATTAGGTGATATTAGGTGTTAGGTGTTCCTCATGTTTTTACATACAGATATTCGTAGGGAAGTATTTTTGAACCAAGGACCTCCTTCATGTCAAAGGTCCCCAAAGAACTGTGTAGTTTGTTGAAATTTTCTAACCTACGCACCTCAGTGTACCACCCCCAAACAAACTGTTTGGTAAAAATGTACAATAGGACCCTGAAAGGTATGCTATAAAAATGGTTGATAAGGATGGGAAGGACTGGGACTACCTGTTACCATACTTAAAATGGAACTAAACCCTCCTATTCTTTATAGCCAGGGAAGTTGCCATTTTGGCCTCTGTTTGATCTGAAATTGCCATGGTGCTGCACATGTAAACAGTTGTGACACCAGCCATTTGATGTCTTGACAGTTCAATTGCAAGCACAAGCTAATGTGACAGTTATCATCGGTATGCCTTGAATATAACTGTTTTGGGAAACAGTTGACTTAATGGGTTTAGTTCCTCTTTCATTTTTCCAGTAAGGTAAGTGTCATGGTCATCCATAGGGTTTTCCCTGTTTGAACTTTTTCATTAGATGTCCCCGAGGACTCCTGGATATAGCCTGGGAAACATGGGAGAAACAGGTCATGCCTCACAAAAGTGAATAGAACAGATTGCTCAGTTGCAGCATAAGATAGTGACAGTCATTCCCATAGTACAGGAACATTAGCAGCAAGCCCAAGAGACACATGCCAGAGTTTATAAACTGTGCCTCAAAACCTTTAACTTTGCAGAAAGAGTCTTAGTTTTGGTACTCACTGCAGGGACTAAATTTCTGGCAAAGCAGTAGAGCCCATATAAGGTCAGAGAGAAAATTAGGCGATATTACCAGGTATATACTACCATGTAAACATGTATCAGCCCAGAAAAAGAAAGTCCCTCTAGATATGCCATGTTAACCTAACAAACCCTAGAAGGATCAGGAGGCTCTCTCAGCAGAAAGCGTACCTAAAGTGTCACCAACAGAAGCTATACCTGAGGTTAGGATGTCAGCGACTGTGTCTGCTACTCAGATTTCGGGGTTGAGAGAGTTCCTGCAGGAAAAGTAAGAGCTGTACTCATAATTACCTGGCTAAACTAAAATAATTTACCATGGTATTGAGACTGAGTCCTATCTTAGAGTAAAGTTAAAATCAAATCAGGCACTTGAAGCTAAGAGAAAAGCAACTTTTGAAGATGTACAGAAAAAGTTGCCAGGGACACATCAAATGGTTGCTGTTACTTTCTACAGGTCTGAGCAGAGGACTGGTTGGCAGGGTTGTGGATAGTGTATATGTGTCGCCTAGGCTTTTCACCTATACATGTTGAAAGGCTCCAGAATTTGTGTCTGTTATAGAGAAAACAAATGTAGCGCTGGTAGATTTTCGATCTACCGCTTATAGGTAAATTTAGTGGGTTATCTGTTTCATATATAGTCAGATTTAGCCTCTGTTCCAGTTTGGCTGTGTTTTATGTAGTTTCACACTGTGCCTGTGGGTGTCGTTGTCGCCATGGGTCGGTGTTGGAAAGGCAACATGTTAAAACGTATGAGTGCTCTTCTGTCCCGGAGATAACTCGGTGGAGGTGGTCCTCCGAGTTGCATTCTGGGAGAGGGTATTTATGGGACAGACGCCATGTTTTAGGGGTCTTTCGTTCCACCTGCTGGCCCTCCTGGCCGACAGGTATGTGTTAGGAGTACTACCGCGTGGTCCTCCGACCGGGAGGACCACATTGCTGCAGCGTGTGGGTGGGCCCAGAAGCCTGTCTGGCGCCTACCACAGCGGCGAGGGAATGGTCCTGTGCTGTCTGTCCTACGGGAATAAGCTGGACAACTGAGAAGATCCCAGGGGAGGACCCGTCATGGAAGGATCATGCAGAGTGCTGGCCTGGAGAGGGGCCTGGTGACTCAGTTGGAGGACGCATCCTAAAGTTAACCTACCACATAGTACTGCCGGGTTGGCTTAAAGGTTCTAGTGCTGTGTTTGCTATCCAGCGTAAACCATTACATCCTGTGGCAGAGGATCGTACGGGTTTCTATTCCATTCAAGTCTGTGGCAGAGACTTTTGTTCGTACCGGCTGCTAGGTTAGTGAGAGAAACCTATCCGGGCGGGCAAAGATTCAACTCTAAAAGGAAAGTACATTTATCTACAAGATTCCAATTCCTAATACTACATCAAGAAAAGGTATTTGAACTTCCCTGCAACTCTTCTTCTACCTCTTTCCTACTACTTCCTTCAGTTACTCTTTATTAAAGCATTGGAAAAGATACTCAGGTGTCTGGTGCCTACACTGTCTGGTATTAAGCTCAATGGGACCCTAGACCCGGTTCCGGTGAAATTGAGGTAACAAAGGTGACGGTAACAGCCCGCTTTAAACCAGCAGCTCCACCGTGAGTTATTGCTACACAAACATTGTGTTTTCTCAGATTTTAACAAGTTCTGGGCACTAGAGCCTGGAGACTTTGTAGAGCTTTGGGAGGGATAAAGCCTCCAGTTCTAGGTCCACATTCAACCAGGTTGAAACAGTTAATTAGGTGCCTGACCGGGAGGGTAGGAGTTAATGCCATGCCTGGTTTCCTGGTCTTTTTGGCAGGTTCTTGTCTGCATTTAGCCCACTGTCCTGTTTGATAAAAGGGACAGTGGTCCGGTGAAAACAGAGGGGGAAGGAAGGGAGAGTTCTGTCCAAGGATAGAGAGTTAGGTTAGCACCTGAGAAAGTTCCAGCACAGTGGTGGATTCCAAGACCCGTATGAGATTGAGACAAACAATGAGACCTGGAGCAACAGAAGGATGCCATTTACCACTGGCCGCACATAGAGACATTTAACTTGGTGTTCGCCCTGAAGACACCAGCACTGGAATATAACTCTTAATGATTTCCATCTATGTGAGAATGCCTTTGAAGGACTGTAACTGCTGGGCCACACATTGGCAGGTTTGCCAGTACAGCACACAGCCTGTAGTGATAGTTACGAAACTAGGAATGAATAAAGCCTTTATTTGTTGGACTGTGAATTTTTTTTTTGCATTTTCCTAAGAAAAGTTTTTATTATATTATAGTTTTATTATTATAGTTATTTGTTTTATGCTATGGACTCAGTATACTAGGCCCTCCTGCATTTAATTTGTGCCTATTGCCTTGCTGAATAAAAGTGCAGGTCAATCCTACCTCGACTGTCCATGAGTGCGCAATGGGGGGAAAACACTGTGCTAAACAAATATACAAAAGGCTGCTAAACACTCAAACAAAGTTGAACAGGAATAGGAAAAAATAGTGTAGCGCTCTAAAGTGCAAATGCCAAAGTGCAATAATATGTGATTACACAGCAAATAATAATATAAGTGTAAAAGTGCAAATGCCAGTACATATAGTAAGACGTGGTTGGGATTACCCAGTATTACAAATGTAATTGTAATTATAAAAAAGGTATATAAAGCACAGGAAGTGCATGCGTAATAAGGTGAAAATAAATCACATGCTATGCCCCTGTTGAAGACCTTTAGTGTCAAAACGCATTGGGCCAAGCATTTACTGCACCCCACATTGCCTTTTATTGGTTTTTATAACTTTGTGATCACTTTTACATTTTTGCCATTTTTGATATATTCCTATAAACCTATTGGTTTGACATGCACCATTTGGAGCCCTCCTTTTTCCTATGTTTGTCCGTTGGAGCCCATAAAGAGTTATCTTGAGGTACATCTAGCTGAATACTACAGTGCCTTTGGAGTTCGCTGCTGGGAAGCTGAGGAGCCGTCACCGGATCCACCTCCTGCACACAACACCAGACCTAGATCTGGCTGGATCACAAGCCTGTCCAACCCACCATGTATAACATGTGGGTCCACAACAGCTGGTAAGAGTACCCATCTTATCACTCTAGAATTACTACAGACAACTTGTTTCTGATGTCTCTTGTCTTGGTACCAACCTGACAGAAAGCAGCTCAACTTATCTACCACTTTATTTTTTTGGACTTTATTTATTTATTTATTATGATTTATTTTCACCTTATTACTCATGCACTTCCTGTGCTTTATATACCTTTTTTATAATTACAATTACATTTGTAATACTGGGTAATCCCAACCACGTCTCACTATATGTACTGGCATTTGCACTTTTACACTCATATTTTTATTTGCTGTGTAATCACATATTATTGCACTTTGGCATTTGCACTTTAGAGCTCTACATTATTTTTTCCTATTCCTATCCATGAGTGTGCCTGTTGCGTACATGGTTACCTCTGCCACTACCGGTTGAGCTTGTCCTCCTTATAATGTATTACACAGATGTACTGAATTTATTTTTTATATTGCCTAGACCTACATTTTCAGGTACATTTTCTTATATAACCAGTTGCATTGTTTTCTCGGTAGCAAAAGTAGCTAACCGATTGCTTTCACTTGGTACCTGGAAGTTGTCCTAAAGATAATGAATCCCAGACAGTAAAACTAGGAAGTGGTCCAGTAATTCACACATAATATCTCTCAATTGAAACAAAATGTGTTACAATCCTTCAGACCTGGAAGGTCTGCAGTTGGTTATTATAATGTATCACAGCCTATTGCATTCATCTGTAGACTAAAACAGCTGTGTACAGTCTATCCTTTGCCATCATGCACTGAATGTATTCACATTGTTATAAGAAAGAAGCGGGGACTGGGTGTGTGGCTTTCAAGTATACTAAAATAAATCCAATCATAACAGATTATCAAGGAATATGCTGTATACTTCAGTAGCTCATGGCAAACTATTACAACGTACAATATTTGAGGCAACGCACAAACAACAATTTGTTGATATCTGTTTGCTTTGATTTTGTGTACAAAGCTTCATGCAGCATTTATTATTTCTAAAAGCACAACTAAACCCCCCAAAAAAATAACTAAACCCAAAAGCAAATATATCACACCTTACCAGTCCTCATATGCAGTGACTGTATCAGCTTTCTTTTTTCCTTATAACCTGATAGACCTGCACATAACATACTTCATTTTCTTAGGTGGCTCTTCACCACTGTATCTTTGGAGGGAGCCATGGTTGTCTACCAAGCTGTATTTAAAACAGGTTTGCCTTTGTTCATCTTTAATACATAGGTGTCCGTTTATGAAGCAGTGAAATCTATTCACTGCTTCGTTCTCCGGCATTCACAGTGAAGAATCTTCTCCTCTGTGTGCCAGTTTATGAAGCTTTGTAGATCGCTTCACCTTCTGAGGAGTGAAGTGATCTACAAATGCTTCAAATAGTGGAGAACGGCCCCTGATACTGGAATCTCATGAGACTTTACGAGATTACAGTACCAGATGTCAGTTTATCAAGCAGTGATAAATTATCACCGCTCAACGGTGTGGATTAATGTTAATAAAATAACGAGTCCCCATACATTATACACATATGTATACACACACACACATTATATATACATGTATATACACACACATGATATATATATACATATACACATTATATGTATATATGTATATATATATGTATACTCATAAATATGACAGGGGGACATGCTTACAGTGTTGGGGGGTCTGAACGAGGCATAAGGAAGCTAAAAAACTTCCTCCTTCCCCCTCAGATCCCCCCAGATTTCCTCTTCACTCCCCGATTCACCACCTCTGAGCTGGCGAACCTGGGAGTGTGAATTCTGACTCAGATCGCCAGTGAAGCGGTGAGGTCACCGCTTCATAAACTGGCCGTTACTGTGTCAGTCAATGAGAATTCTCCGTGTGTAGAGATAATCGGCGGGAGAACAAGTTCAAACATGTTCTCCCCCGATTATCACTGTTTCATAAATTGTTTATGGACTGTGATCAGCGGTGATCCTCGGGATCACTGCTGATCACTGCTTCATAAACGGACACCATAGTAGTTGATTGTATTAGTAGTTTACACAAGAAAGATAACATTGTTTTTGCTTTCAGGTCACAGGAAGTGAAAAGGACATTGGCGAGATCAGTGTTTTCTGTACTTGCCTGAAAATCAAAAGGTAATGCGGCTACAACTAGGTATTTTTTGTTCTTGGGTTTAGCTATCCCTCAATCATTTACAGCAGGGGTTTCTAAACAAAGGGCCATTTTACTGTCCTTCAGACTTTAGGGGGGCAGGACTGTGGCCACTCGGAGTGGAAAATGTCCGGGCATCAGTTGGAGTAAACAATGCCCCATCTTTGGTGTCACTGGTAGGAATTGTGTCCCATTTGTAGTGTCATTGGGCCCCCGTCGTTGGTGCCGTTGGTGACGTTGGTAGAAATTGTGCCCCATCATTGGTGTCTTTGGGAGGAGTTGTGCCCCATCGTTGTTGGCAGTAGGAGGAGTTGTGCTCCATCGTTGTTGTCAGTGCAAGAAATAGTGCCCCAAGGGCCAGATAAAAGCAAGCAGTGCCCCTGGGCCTCAGTTTGGAGACCACTGATTTACAGAGTACTGCTTTTGTTGAGAACTGTTATCCCATTTCCTAGTTTTCAGTGAAGGACTATTACCTGTTTCAAAACTGTTCATTTCAAGAACCTGTTAAAGCAACCCTGTTATGAAAAAAATAGGTGGCCTCCTGAAAATGCTACTCACATGGTTATCATGCTGACTCACTAAAGCTGATTTACCAAAGGGATTGAAAATATTCATACTTCTCCAATTGGCCAATCACGTGAAAAGCAAATCTCTATTTACTTCTTTCATATGCCCATGACTGGATAATTGAAATGAATATTCACACACTGGAATGCAAAATCTGATGCAGCTCTGCATAAAAACCAATCAACTTCCAGTTTTTTGTCAAAGCTTAATTGAATAAACTGGTTGGCTACCATTCACAGCTGTGCCAGATTTTGCACTCTCTAGTTTTAGTAGATCAACCCCACTGTATTTTGTGAACATTCTCAACACCTTTAGTAAACTAGCCATCAGGAAAGTCAGGGTTTTTTGCATTTTGTGGGATGTACTGGTCATGACTTTTATATTTATTTATTACAGGTACGTATGTAGTGCCATCAATTTACACAGAGCTTTACATATACAGTCTATTGTACATTCACATCAGTCCCTGCCCTGAAGGAGCTCACAATCAAAGGTCCTTAACTAACATTCATACATACACATACTAGGGCCAGTTTAGATGGGAGAAAATTAACCTACTAGCATGTCTTTGGAGTGCCCGGAGAAAACCCACACAGGCACAGGGAGAACATGCAAACTCCAGGCAGGTAGTGCTGTGGTTGGGATTCAACCCGAGGACCACAGTGCTGCCACATGGAAGTGCTAACCACTTAACCACTGTGCTGCTATATCACTTACAAACTATCCTGAAGATATGCAAACAGGGCATTTCTTTTTTACACATATTGTGAACAACATACGTCATCTGAAACATGATAGGGCTACAAGTGTAGTGTTGTTTTCTAACTGTACAGAGACTAGCAATAATATCTACACAATACAACTAAGCTTGTGTGGGTGGATTGTACATCCTACTGAAGTCAATTAGGATTATTTGGACACGGGTGCTAAGAGCTTAGGGTAGACAGCCTTCTGGAGCCCTTTTTATACTCAACATAGCTTTGTCATCCCCTGAGAGCACTGCAACCAAGAAGGACACAGGATGTACAAATTGTTGCCAGAATCCATGACAGATACTGTATCTTTCTGTAAGCAAGTTGCAGCTTGTGGGCATATATATGTCCACACCCAGTGTGCATCATGGCTGATTGGACAATATACTCTCACACTATCTCACTGTCTAAATGTTATTCTAATGAACAGTATGAATTGTATGGCCATTTTATTGTCTCCTCAAAAGAAAACAGGCTTCAAAACGGAGAGGATTTCTAAGCACATTGGTGCACTTATGGGTGCGTTCAACAAGAGATATTATATATTGCTGCCTAGGAGACCAAAAAATACTTAATTTTCATTAACAAAGTTGGAAATGTTGGGCCATTTATGGTCAATCTTATTCTTAAACTTCATGGGAACATTTTTCAAAGACATTAAAACTGTCATTGGAGAAGTAACCCATTTCAAATTGGCATTTGCAGTCATTGTCTCCAAATCATTGTTTATGAAATTGTTTTCTATGGTATAATGTATCTACTTTAACACAGATATTGTATCCAGTAACCATAAGGTTGTAATGTTGTACATTAGAGCAAAGAAAGCTCATTTTTTGGTTTCATTAATTCAACACAAAAGGAAAATATTTCCTACTGTAATCACTTACAAATGTGTCAATTTTTGCCAAGTCTGATGGGATAAAAGCTTGTGTACAGTACAACTGAGGGATTTTACTGGGCCAACAGGTTCCTTTGTTCTCATGTTGGAAGGCTTTCACTTTGACTATAAATGCAGTATGACCTACAGACAATAGAAAATCATCCTATCAACATTTTTGGTTTTCTGAGGTTTTCACTGTGGTAAATACTGCTTGGAAGCACAGCTATTGAAATGTACATGTCACTAAACTTGGCAAAGCCATTGCATTCTGAAATAAACCTACACTCTTGAGAATTCAACACATTGGCTAACATTGACCTCTTTTAACCCACCTTCCCACACCCAAGATGTACGCTTGCCCAAATCCCAAGGCCAGGAGTTTTATCAATGTTGACAGCCCACAATGAAGTAGTGATGTGCATGACGGAAAAATCTGTTTAGTTTCGTATTCATTTGTTAAGTTAATAATTCTGTCTCGTCATATTTGTTATTTTAGAATGATTCATTTTTAGAATTTTTTTCATGTATTCAAATTTTTTTTCATATATTCATTATTTTCAAATCGATTCAAAGATCGAAATTCCCATTTCAGCATTTGAATTCAAATTGAATTTGAATTGAATTTGAATTTCAGCAGATGGCTATATTTGTTCTTTTTTTTTTTTGTATTCTATTCCATTTTTTCTGTTCTAGTTTATTCTTTTCTATTCTACTTTATTCTATACTTTTATTTTCTATTTGATTCTATTCTATTCCATTATTGTCTATTCTGTTATTTTATATTATATGCTATTCTTTTATTTTCTATTATATTCCATTCTGTTCTATTCTGTTCCTGTATTTTATTTTCTATTCTGTTTTATTCATTTTTCTATTCTATTCCTTTATTTTCTATTCTATTCCTTTATTTTCTATTCTATTCTATCCTTTATTTTCTATTCTTTTCTATTCTGTTTTATTCTATTCTATTCTTTTATATTTTATTCTATAATGCAGCCTAAGTATTTTTATCAAGTCTACAGTCAGGGCAGCCCTCTACCAGGAAATTCTAGAGCACTTAATGTCTCCCATTGCTGATCAGCTTTATGGAGATGCTGATTTCATTTTCCAGCAGGACTTGGCACCTGCCCACACTGCCAAAAGTAGCAATACCTGGTTTAATGATTATGGTATCACTGTGCTTGATTGGCCAGCAAACTCGCCTGACCTAAAACTCATAGAGAATCTGTGGGGTATTGTCATAAAGAAGATGAGAGACACCAGACCCAACAATGCAGACAAGCTGAAGGCTGCTATCAAAGCAACCTGGGCTTCCAAAACATCTCAGCAGTGCCACAGGCTTATCACCTTAATGCCATGCCACATTAATGCAGTAATTCATGCAAAAGGAGCCCTGGCCAAGTGTTGAGTGCATACTATACTATACTTTACATGGACGTAGTTTTCAGTAAGCCAACATTTCTGTATTAAAAATCCTTTTTTTTATTGGTCTTATGTAATATTCTAATTTTATGAGATACAGAATTTTGGGTTTTCACTAGTTGTAAGCCATAATCATCAAAATAAAAGAAATAAATGCTTGAAACATATAACTCTGTGTGTAATGAATCTATATATAATATATAATATATAATATATAATATATGAGTTTCACTTTTTGCGTTCAATTACTGAAATATTTTATAATATATTCAAATCTTTTGAGATGCACCTGTACAACACAAACATGCCACAGTCCTTCGTCCCACAAAATATGTTTAATTTCTGGGCCATAAGTGGAAGTCCCACAAATACCTCAGAAAAAAGGATAATTTTTAAATGAATTGAACTCTTCAATTATATATGCTTTTTTAAGTCACTAAAATAGCATGGGACTACTTAGCAACCACATTGAACTGTTGAAAAATTAACACTTTTTTTCCAAATTGTTAGTTAAACACTCACAAAACAATATAACTCAGTACAAACAAAAATTATTATTATCCACATGTAATAGTTGACATCATACAGTAACAATTTAAAAGCTTCTTTGTGGTCAATAAATCAATTTAACTAATGTCTGTGCGTTGCTCATAATATTATGCCTTGCACCATTGTAATAATGCCTTTATACAGTAGGTATTGGAGGTAACCTATATATTCCAACTTGATACCCAGTCATTACCACTTATATGACTATAGATATTATTGCGCAACATGTTCCTGGTCAATGGTGTACCGACATCCCATTTTCAATGGGTTTTAAAGTTTTTAGTCTGCTTCTTCTGGAAGGATTGGTGTTATTTAATATATTGACACAGATAGAGCCGATCTCCCTTCACTTGTGTCATGTGACATGGGACATGTGTCATGTAACATGCCAGAGACAGGAATGAGACTAGGACTTCCATCAACTTTGCAATGCCCATTGCCTCTCTGTTTTGAGCTCTGGGAAGTGTTGGGTGGCGACACGAGCTAGTGGATGTGTGGCAGGTATAAAAAAAATAGCAGGTGGTTATGGTCCCAGGACCCAAGGCATCAAACAAGAGATGCAAAGCACTTGCCCTAGATGCCAGCCATTAGTGAACACCCATGGCATACATGTAGGCAGGAAAAGGCAGTGGCCGCAAAGAGGCTGCTGAAAGTTAGCAGTGATGATATCAACAAGGATGATATAAGGGTAAAAAAGTTGTTTTGATACAATGCAGTTAGACAAGTCAATTGTCATTCCGTTAATTTTTATTCATGGAGTTTACCTATTAAGAACCATAGGCATAAACCTTAGAGGGCAGTCAAACATGCATGCATGATCCAAGTGTCTTTAGGCATGATAGTCCAGTGGTCCCATGAACAACATTCTTCAGCTGTTCATATCAATGGAGAAGGCAGGGAAACAGGGAGAGAAGAGTTCTGTGGTTCTGCCAGATGCTGCTGGCACCACATACAGTATCTTAAATGGGAACAACAGTGGAAATGAAGAGATCTTTGAGGAATATGGATTTTCTTGGTACCACCATAGACGTCATACACATAATTACTGTTAAAAATATACAAAAAATTATTGCAAAAATTGCTTTAAAAAAATCCAATGATCGGGACATTACAAGTTTAAATATTCATACAAAAACATGACTCCAAAATTGGTCATATCCTTAAAAATTTCTCCATTTTCTGATAGATTCCAGGATGTGGTACCCAGGGTATTTTTAGTTGGCACTGGTTCAACAATTACATGGGAAGAATAGTGTTCATGGCTACTAGCCCAAAAGGGGTATAGATATCCCAACGGCAGCTTCTGGTTGGGAGCTCTCCAAAGGTGTTGCATTGCTGACTGCTAATAAAATGGGAACCGGAACAAGAATGCACAAATGACTGATGGGTTCACAAATAAGTTATGTTGGGTTCCAAAATATGAAGTAGGATAGTTAGGCTGGGTTTTCAGGTCTTATGCCCCATACACACGATCGGACATTCCGACAGGAAATGTTGGATGTGAGCTTATTGGCGGAAAGTCCGACCGTGTGTATGCTGCATCGGACAATTGTTGTCAAACTTTCCGCCAACAAATGTTGGCTAGCATGTTCTCAAATTTTCCGCCAACAAATGTTTGTTGTCGGATTGTCCGAACGTGTGTACAGTCCATCGGACAAAATTCCAAAGTACAAACACGCATGCTCAGAAGCAGAAGCGGCCGGTCTTGTAAACTAGTGTTCATAATGGAGAATTAACATTCGTGACGTGGCAAATTATGAAATCTCCAAATGCAGCGCACAATTCTCTTCTTCTTTAATGGGATAATAATGAAGCTGCTTTGCTGGTGATACTGATGGAGTTATTGCAAACAAAGTTTCAAAGGCTTTTTTTCTAGTGATATCAAGAATAATATTATTATGCTTTATTTATTTTTTTTGGGCAGGTTACCACAACACCATTATCCCATAGTTTTTAAGATAAAAGATACAACTATGTTGGTGTCCCTTGTTAATTTTACATTGTATTTTATAAAATGTAACTGCTTACTCCCAAACTGTCATTTGAAGTAAAACACATAGTCAAGTATTATTCTTCACAATTTTTTTATTGTGCATTAAAAAAAAAAAAAATTAGACATGCATCCAAAAATATAGAAAATATGCCAAATCAAATCATTATTATTCAACCCAAAAAATAATGTCAAAGCAATAACTCCAAGGCCAATAACACGTAATCTCCTCCTATTCCGCAACATGTCTGGTTGACAAACGGCCGTTCAGAAATGAACTGAAAAGCGCTAAATGAAAAACGCGAAAAGAAAAGCGTGAATCAACACTCACTAAACTTCTACTAACACGAAATTAGCAGAAGGAGCCCAAAGGTTGGCGCTAAAGAGCTGAAAAACCACGTAGTACGTCTAGTACGTCACTACCCTGTTTCCCTGAAAATAATACCTAGCGTGAATGTCAGTGATGGCTGCAATATAAGCCCTACCCCCCAAATAAGCCCTACTTAAAGTCCTTGTAGGTCTTAATTTCAGGGTAGGGCTTATTTTCGGGGAAACAGGGTAGGGCTTATTTGGGGGGTAGGGCTTATATTTCAGCCATTACCGACAATCACGCTAGGTCTTATTTTCGGGGAAACAGGGTATGTTCGTAATTGTTGGCCAACATTTGTGTGACCATGTGTATGCAAGACAAGTTTGAGCCAACACCCTTCGGACAAAAGTCCACGGTTTTGTTGGCCAACAATCCGATCGTGTGTACAGGTCTTAAGGCTAGTCGTACACTACAGGCTGAATATAATAAAAAACAGATTCCTCCAAACATGCTTACAACACAGATGGATTAATCTTCTTGCTAGGCCGGTGTCAGTCAGAATACCCAAATAGCAAGTTTTATATCCTTACCTACCCTTTTCTTGTATCTAAAATAAACTGCACAGTGAAATAAGCACCAGAGTTTGACTACACAGCCCACTGCATTCGTATTGTAACAAATCTGGTCAGGCACCTTTCATCTCTTCCTCTGCAATATCACCCTTTTCTTTCAAGCACTGCCTCCCACTTTGCCAAAAAAATGTACTTTCTCCCAGCGGCAAATAGTGTATTTACTGTCAGTCAGTAATGGGTTGGCTGTAGCATAAAAGGAAGTTTGAATAGAACGGACCATATTATGAAAGCAGCAGTTAAATTTTTACAATAACATAAGATTATAGGAAAAAATGCATAGATTTTATTATCTTGGCTCAGCCTTATACCCCTCCGTGACAGTCATGGCAATCACTGCTTTCTAAATTGCAAACTATTGTGTAAGCTAGCAATACAAGTTCTACAATTGTGCCTGTTTTACTAATATGTGTCAGATACCAAACCAAATATAATAAAATAATATTGCGCCAATCCCAAGAAAAATTCGAGTAAAAAGCTGCCAACACAACAATCAGACAAATTGTGAATCACAAATAAAAAATAAAGTGTGGCGCTAAAATAAACTTGTTCCTCATTCAGGTCAACCCGACTGAATCTACAATCAGAGGGTCAAAATTCCCCTATGAGGTATTTAATCAGATAAATTCTGTTTAAAGAATTGTATGAAAAATGAAAAAAATGAAAAAAATAAAAAAAGAAACAATAAGTATTTAAAGTGGGCCCCCTATAGTCCACCTCCAATATTGCACTGTGTCAAATCAAGTGTGCCAGACCAGACTCAGTGTCTATATCTTACAGGGGATGGACATGTGAGAAAAAATATGTGTGTTATCTACAACACAAAAGGGAAAATGTGTGGCATATAAATCACGTGAAAAAAAAAAAAAAATATGTAATATATAAAAATTACGTGAAGAGGCATAAATACATTATACCTTGAAAACACCGAACATAAACAAGCATCATAAGAGTGCATATATAATGTTATATCTTAATGTGATAACAAAAGTACTTGGTGTTCATAAATATATATATAAATAAATCAAATATAAGTCCCAAATGGTGGACCTATGAAGGTACATCTGGATGTTAGCTGCTTGAGCTCTCTCTGGACTGCCCGGACTTCTCACATGCAGTAGAAATTGTGGATATAAGTATGAATAAAATACTCTTACCAAGAGTGGTGGACTCACCGGCCAGCGGCTTCGGAGTCAAGGTAAGCTTGTACTGACCCGAACGGCAGTAAATGGAGTGCTGCTTCCTTTGTTTAGTAGAGATGCCGGGAGGTAAGCATCACCATCGAGCGATCTCCTCCAGTCAGGTATCAGGTCTCCTTATAGCTCATGCGATGGAAAAATCAAAGGAGAAAACTCCACATAGCGTGAATCCACTAAAAAGGCTTTATTAAGAAGCTCTACATTACAGAGAAGCGACTGGCTCCAAAGCCAAATCAGAGATCAAGTTTGATAAAAATCAAAAGGCCCATAGACCTTACAAAGGCCGAAAGACAAAAAACAATAAAATCATAAAAAGCGCTTAGATGAGTTGTGGCATAGTAGGCATATCAAACCCGACGCGTTTCGTCCGCTAGGACTTCATACACCCCAGTTGAAGTCCTAGCGGACGAAACGCGTCGGGTTTGATATGCCTACTATGCCACAACTCATCTAAGCGCTTTTTATGATTTTATTGTTTTTTGTCTTTCGGCCTTTGTAAGGTCTATGGGCCTTTTGATTTTTATCAAACTTGATCTCTGATTTGGCTTTGGAGCCAGTCGCTTCTCTGTAATGTAGAGCTTCTTAATAAAGCCTTTTTAGTGGATTCACGCTATGTGGAGTTTTCTCCTTTGATTTTTCCATCGCATGAGCTATAAGGAGACCTGATACCTGACTGGAGGAGATCGCTCGATGGTGATGCTTACCTCCCGGCATCTCTACTAAACAAAGGAAGCAGCACTCCATTTACTGCCGTTCGGGTCAGTACAAGCTTACCTTCACTCCGAAGCCGCTGGCCGGTGAGTCCACCACTCTTGGTAAGAGTATTTTATTCATACTTATATCCACAATTTCTACTGCATGTGAGAAGTCCGGGCAGTCCAGAGAGAGCTCAAGCAGCTAACATCCAGATGTACCTTCATAGGTCCACCATTTGGGACTTATATTTGATTTATTTATATATATATTTATGAACACCAAGTACTTTTGTTATCACATTAAGATATAACATTATATATGCACTCTTATGATGCTTGTTTATGTTCGGTGTTTTCAAGGTATAATGTATTTATGCCTCTTCACGTAATTTTTATATATTACATATTTTTTTTTTTTTTCACGTGATTTATATGCCACACATTTTCCCTTTTGTGTTGTAGATAACACACATATTTTTTCTCACATGTCCATCCCCTGTAAGATATAGACACTGAGTCTGGTCTGGCACACTTGATTTGACACAGTGCAATATTGGAGGTGGACTATAGGGGGCCCACTTTAAATACTTATTGTTTCTTTTTTTATTTTTTTCATTTTTTTCATTTTTCATACAATTCTTTAAACAGAATTTATCTGATTAAATACCTCATAGGGGAATTTTGACCCTCTGATTGTAGATTCAGTCGGGTTGACCTGAATGAGGAACAAGTTTATTTTAGCGCCACACTTTATTTTTTATTACTAATATGTGTAACCAGGGCTTTTTTTCTCAGGTGCAGGAACTCAACCACGACCCCCCAAACCCCCTCCCACACACACACCCTCCAAACCAATAACAGTGGGAGGGTCTTACAGGGGCATTAAATACCAGGCATGCATTACATACAAAATGCAGAGTTCGAGGGGCTACACACAGAGGGCAGAGTTTGGGGGTGCTCTACACACAGAGTGCAGAGTTCAGCCTGCTTACCGCTGCAGCCCCCATCCACTTCTCACTTTTACCCCTCTTCAGCTCTGACCTCTGCATGCAACCCCCCCCCCCTTTAAAAGCTTTACCAGCTTCCACATGTCTTACTTTTGTTACTGTATTACGCTGGAGCACCCAGCTGGCTCTAGTACCTGCCTGCACACAATAGGTGGCTCTGCCTCTCTCACATGTAGGGAGATCATCCAGTGGGGGTGTCGGTATTTGCACTGCACCCCAAGAATCTGCATCTCCCTTGTCCCATCCTGCACTCAATGGGAGCCACTCAGGAGATCAGATCTGTTGGAGCCATTGGGAGACAAGCCGGACTTCTGTGTTAACAAAAGTGATAGTGATGAGCAGGGAGCAGAGGGCCTGAGCCAGAGGTGGTGGAACTGAGTTCCACCAAGTTCCAGCTGAAAAAAAGCCCTGTGTGTGTAACAGTAAAGGATCTGCTCAATCCCTCTTACTGGCAGTCAAAGACGGTTGAGTTGTAAGGATTCTTTCCTCTTCTGTCTTCCCCTATAATAACACTGTTTATAAATGTCAGTTCAAAGCATAATTTTTAAAAAAAAAGTACTTTTCACTACATATGATATGCAGAGAACTCTATGTCTGATTCTACCTTCAAGAAGAACTGTATTAAAATAGTTGGGAAGTGCTTAGCAATCAGCAGTTGTTGGGAAAATTAACACTTTAGCCAGGAATACATAATCCAACTTGGTGCACAGAGTGCATGGGTCAGGAATGTGTAAAATAAAGCCCAGTGCAGTGATCGGGAAATTGTTTAACCCTCTTTCCTCCCCCCCTTGTTCATATAAACAGAATACAAAGGCGTTCTATGAATGGACAAGGAGAAAGGCAGGGTGAATAAAAGACAGGATCCCTTCACGGCTCTCCTAGCCTCAGCTTCGGAAGTCCGGCACTGTCTGTATTATCCAGCGAGTAACAATGAATTCTACAGTAAACAGGCTCAAGGTGAACATTTAACACATCTCACAGGAGGTAACTTTTATTTTCCCTTGTATAAATGTCTGTGGCTGGAGTTCAACTTTAAATTTCACACATGTGACTGAAAGTCTAGTACCTACTCTCAGCCTTTATTTATTATTTTTGGTAAAACTATTTTTTTTACTAGTCCTCACTCTGACCTACCTCTAACCCATTCTATTCTATTTTCTTTGCTTACCTTGTGAAGTCAGATATACACACCACCATTAGATATAAGTCCGACATTCAGGTCTCACACTGCGGTAGTTTCCAGGTGGGGGGGACCTCTGATCCAGCACTGTGAGCCCCCCCTGAGATCGCAGGTCCCTCTGACAATTGCCTAAAGCATTGAGTCAAATTGGAACTTTACCCATAACAGTTTGATAACAATTAATATTCTTTAACAAAAGAACATACATTTCACATTAATAATTATGCTACCATAATTAGGGAGTGCTGTAAATTGTTTACAGTATTGCTCTTGTTTCTTCTTGCTGGAAGCCACCAGTATGTTGGGTCCCAGGACAGTCACTTTCTTATTGGAAACTCTCCCCCTCTCCTTGGTCTCAAAAACAATGTCACTTTCTTCAATTAAATATGCACATTTCCAGCCTTATTATTATTATTATTATTCAGGATTTATATAGCGCCAACAGTTTACACAGCGCTTTACAATATAAAAGGGAGACAATACAGTTATAATACAATAAAATACAAGAGGATTAAGAGGGCCCTGCTCAGAAGAGCTTACAATCTAATAGGGTGGGGCAGGTGGTACAAAAGGTTGTGACTGTGGGGAATGAGCTGGTGGAAGTGGTAGGAGATTAGTTGGAGACGTGATAGACTTTCCTGAAGAGATGAGTTTTCAGGGGTCGCCTGAAGGTAGCAAGAGTAGGGGATAGCCGGATAGATGGAGGTAGCGAGTTCCAGAGGATGGGAGAGGCTCTGGAGAAATCCTGGAGACGAGCATGAGAGGAGGAGATGAGAGAGCTTGAAAGCAGGAGGTCTTGAGAGGAGCGTAGAGGTCGATTTGGATGATATTTGGAGACAAGATTAGTGATGTAGCTCGGGGCAGAGTTGTGAATGGCTTTGTACGTTGTGGTTAGTATTTTGAATTTAATTCGCTGGGTGATTGGGAGCCAGTGTAGGGATTGGAGTAGAGGGTTGGCAGACACTGAGCGGTTGGTAAGGTGGATAAGTCTGGCAGCAGCATTCATGATAGACTAAAGAGGGGATAGCCTATGGAGAGGCAGGCCAATGAGAAGGGAGTTGCAATAGTCAAGGCGAGAGATAACAAGGGAGTGAATGAGGAGCTTGGTGGTTTCATTTGTTAAAAAGGGGCAAATTTTAGAGATGTTAAGGAGGTGAATTCTACAAACTTTGGATAACGATTGGATTTGAGGCTGAAATGACAGGTCAGAGTCTAGGATTACACCTAGTACCCTGGCGTGAGGGGAGGGACTGATGGTTGCATTGTTGATTTTGATGGAAAAGTCATGGAGGGGTGCACGGGCGGGGGGAATATTAATAGCTCAGTTTTAGAGAGATTTAGTTTAAGGAAGTGGTACGACATCCATGCTGATATGTCAGTTAGTAAGTTAGTAATGCGAGAGGAGACTGAAGGAGTGAGGTGAGGAGTAGACATGTTTTGGCTCAGAAAGAGAGGAAAGCTGACAGAAGCTTTTCAGTGAAGAAGTTCACAGGCCGCCAATGAAGGAGAAAGGATAGAATAACAGTTAGATAAGATAAGACACTATCCTTGTGTCTCCCTGGCAGCAGAATTTGCCCTGTCACTTTTCCTGCTTTTCTTTTCTCCCTCTCTAATCTGTGTTCCCTCCACACATTATGTGCTATTCCTGTTGCTTTTTTCCCCCTACAGCAACAGTAAATGTTAAAGCTGTCAGCTGATCGGCCTCTAGTGGCTCTGATTTTAGGCACAGTGTCAAGAATAGAGAACAACTGAGCATGTGCAGAGCAGGTTGAGACTGTGCATTACTGGATTTTAACAGTATAGGCATTTATTTTTAATGTTTTACATAGTTATTCCTGCAAAACTGGCCAGCATGAAGTGATCTAGCAGGATATAATCTTCTGACTGTTCAACTTTAAGGAATGTTGACATGTCATTGATTTTCTTGTACAGCATGCTTGTTGCAGGTCTGTAAATGATAAAAATTTGACATAACCAGGCAATCGCTAGTTTCAGAAGAAGGCCAGCCTAGGCACTTATGTCATGACAAGTGGTCTTTAACCACTTGCCTACTGGGCACTTTCATACCCTTCCTGTCCTGGTCAGTTTTCAGCTTTCAGCGCTGTCACACTTTGAATGACAATTGCACGGTCATGCAACACTGTACCCAAACAAAAAAAAGAATTTACCCCCTTCCTGACCAGAGCACTTTTTGCGATTTGGCACTGACAATTGCGCAATTGTGCGATGTTGCACCCAAACAAAATTGACGTCCTTTTTTTCCCACAAATAGAGCTTTCTTTTGGTGGTATTTGATCACCTCTGTGAATATATAAATAAATATAAATATATATATAAATATATATAAATATATATATATATATATATATATATATAAACATTATTATTTTTTCCTCAGTTTAGGCCGATATGTATTCTTCTACATATTTTTGGTAAAAAAAATCGCAATAAGTGTATATTGGTTGGTTTGCGCAAAAGTTATAGCATCTACAAAATTGGGGATAGATTTATGGCATTTTATTATTAGTTTTTTTTTGTAGTAATGACGGCGATCTGCAATTTGTATCATGGCTGCGACATTATGGCGGACACATCAGACACTTTTGACACTATTTTGGGACCATTGCTATAAAAATGCACTGATTACCGTGTAAATGACACTGGCAGGGAAGGGGTTAAACTCTAGGGGGCAATCAAGGGGTTAAGTCCTAGGGAGTGATTCTAACTGTGGGGGGTGGGCTTCCACTGACATGACAGCGATCACTGCTCCTGATGACAGGGAGCAGTGGATCTCTGTCATGTCACACGGCAGAATGGGGAAATGCCTTGTTTACATAGGCATCTCCTTGTTCTTCCACTTCACACCGCAATCGCGGGCCGTCGGCGAACATCGAGTTCCCGGGACCCGCGGGCACGCTCCCTGAAAGGCGGCAAATTTAAAGGGACGTACCTTTACACCCATTTGCCTGCCTGTGTCATTCTGCTGACGTACATCTGTGTGCGGCAGTCAGCAAGTAGTAAAACAGATAGAGCTTTCTTTTGGTGGTTTTTAATCACCACTGGGTTTTTTATTTTTTGCTAAACAAATGAAAAAAAGACTGCAAATTTTGAAAAAAAAATTGTTTTCTTATTTTCTGTTATAAAATTTTGGAAACAAGTAATTTTTCTCCTTCACTGATGTGCGCTGATGAGGCTGCACTGATATGCTGCACTATGCGGCAGTGATGGGCACTGATAGGCAGTAATGATAGGCATCACTACTAGACAGCACTGATTGGCACTGACAGGCATCACTGATAAGCACTGATTGGCACAGATTGGCAGCACTGGTGGGCACAGATTGGCAGCACGGGTGGGCACTGTTGAAGCTTCACTGATCATAAGGTCACTGATGATCAGTGCCCTGATTGTCAGTGCAGATGTCCCCTGTGTGGATTTGCCGGTTTTCAGCTATCCTCTCCTCACGTCCTGTCACCGTGAGGGGAGGATTGCCGATAAGTGGCAAATCCTGTTTACATTGTGATCAGCTGTGATTGGACACAGCTGATCATGTGGTAAAAAGCTGCAATGATTGGCTCTTTACCACGTGATCAGCTGTACCACAGATCACTGCCGCTGCGCACCGCAGGGGGTGCGCAGGCAACATGAGCACGAGAGGATTTCCTACAGTGGCGGTGCATCCATAAAGGGCGCTGGAGCGCTGCCCCCCTTCTCCTGCACCGCTCTAATCACCATAGATAGATTCATGCATTGCATGAATCTATCTATGGTCACCGCTGACACCCCCTATTCAGGTGCCCGGCCTATTTTTGGGTGCCGGGCATCTGAATTAAACTGGCGGGGGTGTTTTTTGGAAGCACCTGATTAGATCCATCAGCTCTAATTGGCGCCCAAAAATGTGAGAAGCGGGTGCAACGCTGTGCGTTTGCTTCTCACTCAGCTGTATGTTAGCAAAGCAAAGGAATTCGCTTTGCTAACATTGAACCGCCTCTCAGCCAATCAGGTTGCTGTGTTACCTGTCACCTGATTGGCTGAAATGGCAGGCGCTGTGATTGGATGCCTATCAGGCGTCCAATCATAGCAGAGGACGAGAGGAGGAGTGGGCGGGAGAAGATATCGGGGTCGGGGAAGAAATAGAAGACGCCGGACACCGCTCGCCGCCTGCCGCCATCACCCGCTGCCCACCCGAGACAAGGTAAGTGCCGGGCAGATGGCGGGGGGCACAGTGGCAACATTTGGGGCACAGTGGCAGCACTTGGGGCACAGTGGCAGCACTTGGGCACAGTAGCAGCACTTGGGGCACAGTGGTAACATTTGGGGCACAGTGGCAGCACTTGGGGCACAGTGGCAGCATTTAATGGGCACAGTGGCAACATTTGGGGAACAGTGGCAGCACTTGTGGCACAGTCGCAACATTTGGGGCACAGTGTTAGCATTTGGGGCACAGTGGCAGCATTTAATGGGCACAGTGGCAACATTTGGGGCACAGTGGCAGCATTTGGGGCACAGTGGCTGCATTTAATGGGCACAGTGGCAACATTTGGGGCACAGTGGCAGCATTTGATGGGCACAGTGGCAGAATTTGGGGCACAGTAGCAGCACTTGGGGCACAGTGGCAACATTTGGGGCACAGTGGTAGCATTTGGGGCACAGTGGCAGCATTTAATGGGCACAGTGGCAACATTTGGGGTACAGTGGCAGCATTTTGGGCACAGTGGCAGCATTTAATGGGCACAGTGGCAACATTTGGGGCACAGTGGCAGCGTTTGATGGGCAAAGTGGCTGCCTTTGATGGCACAGTGGCTGCATTTGATGGGCAAAGTGGCAACGTTTGATGGGCACAGTGGCAGCGTTTGATGGCACAGTGGCAGCGTTTGATGGTACAGTGGCTGCGTTTGATGGGCACAGTGGCAGCGTTTGATGGCACAGTGGCAGTGTTTGATGGCACAGTGGCTGCGTTTGGTACAGTGGTTGCGTTTGATGGCACAGTGGCAGTGTTTGATGGCACAGTGGCTGCGTTTGGTACAGTGGCTGCGTTGGATGGGCACAGTGAGGCTGCAATTGATGGGGTTTTTTTTTTCAGAAGTTTTCAGTTTGTTTGCACCCCCTCAAAAATTTTGAGCACCAGCTGCCACTGACGTCATATGATGGCCTCCCGGCAAAGTGCAGCCTCGCTATAGCCGCCATTCGGCTATAGTACAGTCACGAAGGGGTTAAAGTAGAACTAGAGGCAAAACTTTTTTTTTTTCATTTTATATAGAGTAGGGTTATGCCCCCATCATTATCATCATTTTTTTTTAAACCTGTGTCCCATTGGAGAGATTCCCTATAATTGTCTGTGCTATAGCCAAAACAGGAAGTGAAAGGAACTCCTGACAAAGTAAGGGAATTCCTGGAAGTCACTAGAACTAATGTCCCCATTGGAACCAGAACTAATGTCCCCATTGGAATCCCCCCCCCCCCCCCAATTCCTGTTCTGGTGACTACCTAAAATTTGGGATCTTCTTTCAGTGTCACTCTTGGTGATAATGGTGAACAGGACAAACAGTGAATTTCCCTAACGGAATCACAGACAGCAATAAAGCCCTGACAGGTGTTCTAATCTAAAGCGGCCTTTAGTTATACTTTAACTGCCACCGTTTCATCCTTATTTATTTAACAGTTATTCAATTAAATAACTGATGTGTGTGACTCATTCCTAGTTGTAACCATTAGATCTTCCTTTGCTTTCCGTCGTTCTTGCTCTGAGTCACAATCCTAAACTTGATCCTGCTATTTACAGTTTGGAAATTAAATGCAATAAAGTGTTTTGTAGCTGAATGGCCTGATGCAAGCCTCTGCTCTGACAAATCTCTTCCTATCACTGAACGTTACTAATAAAGTTGCAAGTAAATATTCCTACTTGCATAAATGCTTTTCTTGAAGAAATCGCTCACATTTCTAACTAGGTGAACTACATCCTAAACACTACACCATCTGCCAAATCTTGTGTAAAATCCTTTTACTGATCCTCCAAATTTGTTTTGTGTTGACTGTTTGGTTAAATCTCCACGGCAACTAAATGGTTGTATGAGGATCTGGTCGTCTGAGCCAGGAGACGTGTAATGGAACTCATTTCTCCCCATGAGTCAACGCCTAGCTGAAGAGGAAGCATACAGTTAAGAAAATGAATTGTAAACTGATGTACATTGGAATACATGTAACCAACTTACAGATATTTACTTAGTGCAATCACAACTGTTAAACTTCTTGGGATGCTGAGACCCCCTGTGTTAACTAGGAAGATCACTAAAGAGACTCTGTCACTATCCCTGTCATTGTCAGACTAGTAAGGGCTCCTTTACAACAGTGTTGCCATCTGGAGAGAATGACTTTTCAGAAAGCGGTGCAGGCATGGCATTTAGAAGGTTGTGCTGCTGCATGACTGTTTTGTTGTTTTATTTTAAATGTGAACAGCATACCGCAACCTGGAGTCCACAGTTTGGCTCACGGTTGTGGCATGGTCCCATTAACTTGAATGGGTTGCGTTTAGTGGCAGTACTGCCCACCGAGCGTGACAGGTTAATCATTTTTGCTGCAACATGAAGCAAGGCATCATGGCGGCAGCATGTGTTCAACACCCATCCAGCTGCCTTTGCAGCTTAACCACTTTAGTACTGAGCTATAGCCAAAAGACAGCTACAACATGGCTGTCTAGTTCTGGAAGGGGGTCCATGGTTGTCCCCCCAGAACTCCACCCCCTGCATGCCCCCTGGGGTGCTCATCAGATGCGCTCTGTGACTGCTTTGTCCTTTGGACACAGTTGATCACAGATCGGGGTAAACAGTGCCACTTCATCAGTGCAGCCTCACCAGTGCCCATCAGTGCAGTTTATCAGTGCCCATCAGTGCCGCCTCATCAGTGAAACCTCATCGGTTCAGCCTCATCAGTGCAGCTTATCAGTGCCCATCAGTGCCGCCCCATCAGTGGAACCTCATCAGGGGGCGATCAAGAGGTTAAGTGTGTCCTAGGGAGTGCTTCTAACTGTGGGGGGTGGGCTTCCACTGACATGACAGCGATCACTGCTCCTGATGACAGGGAGCAGTGGATCTCTGTCATGTCACACGGAAGAATGGGGAAATGCCTTGTTTACATAGGCATCTCCTTGTTCTTCCGCTTCACACCGCAATCGCGGGCCGCCGGCGAACATCAAGTTCCCGGGACCCACGGGCACGCTCCCTGAAAGGCGGCATATTTAAAGGGACGTACCTTTAGACCCATTTGCCTGCCTGTGCATTCTGCTGACGTACATCTGTGTGCGGCAGTTGGCAAGTAGGTAAACAGATAGAGCTTTCTTTTGGTGGTATTTAATCACCACTGGGTTTTTTATTTTTTGCTAAACAAATGAAAAAAGACTGCAAATTTTGAAAAAAAAATTGTTTTCCTATTTTCTGTTATAAAATTTTGTAAACAAGTAATTTTTCTCCTTCACTGATGTGCGCCGATGAGGCTGCACTGATATGCTGCACTGATGAGGCGGCATGGATGGGCACTGATGAAGCTGCACTGATATGCGGCAGTGATGGCCACTGATAGGCAGTAATAATAGGCATCAAATAGGCATAAAAATGTCATATGGGTACAGTGCTGCATGACTGCACTGTTGTCACTGAAAATTGCAACAGTAAATTGGACTGGGCAGGAAGAGGTTAAAAGTGCCCGGTATTGAAGTGGTTAAGGAAGGGGCTGTTTGGGGGTGCATTCCTATGGACCAGTAGGTGTAAATGGACCATTGTGTCCATTAATACCAGCGATGTCAGATAGAAAATGAACCTCTTACATTGAAAGTTTTTTAAATACTGTAAATAAATTGTCAATTAGTATCATATTTTCTGGCCCTAGGCTCTACTCAGAAGACTAAAATGACCTGACTCCTTTTAGCAATTTTCTCTATACCAGCAGTCTCCAACCAGTGGTCCGTGGACCACTGATGGTTAATGAGAAAATTTTGGTAGTCTGCCCAAAATCAACATTGTGGCGGATGTATACTTCCCAATGTTGTTTCCAGTGTTGTTCTCAATGCGCGCTGACAGTCAATACTGTTAGTGAACATTGCTACCCGATGCCTCCTGTGAACTCAGAGGGAGGTGTTGGGAGTAGCGCAGAGAGCTGGAGGTGAAGAAGGAGGGGACTTCCAATGGCAGTGCTGATCACAGACTGTGGGAGGAAGCACGGCGCTCGAGCACATGGCTAAATAAGGGAGTGAGATCCAATGATAAGTCTGTGTAAGGCAGCGGTGTGCTGCACAGTGCGGGGGGAGGACAGAGCCGGAGCATTGTGTATATAAGGCAGCAGTGTGATCCAGGGGGAAGGTGGGAAGAGAGCCAGAGCATTGTGTGTATAAGGCATGTAAAATTCATGTTAGTGGTCCATGGGATTCAAAATTGTAGGTTTAGGGGTCCGAGAGGTCAATAAGGTTGGTGACTACTGCTCTGGACCATTCCAGTTGTTTTACTCTTGGGCAATATATCTCCAGGAATAAGATTTCCAGCTCACAGGCTGGTTCAGCATGTAGCAAAGGCCACACTGATCCATATATTTATCTATTTAAATGGAAAACAGTCAGTTTATTGTAGAATATGAGTTTATCATTTAAAATTTTAACTTATTAATACTCTCTCAATGAACTCTAGCAATACAGACTGACACTAGAGAGAGGTTGTTTTTTCTCCCCAATGTCCTGTGTCCTTTACGCCCAGTAATACACTGAGGCAGAAGCTTGTACATTCTAAAGACCCAACACCCAAACACAATTAAGGTAACTTGGTATATGCAGTGCAGTGTGATAAGGAAGGCAAAGACCTGTACATTGGTAAGAAAAAACAACCTTTCAACAAACAAATGGTCCAACATATGAGGAAAAAATTTACAGGTTAAAATTCTGCAGTCTTTCTACACCCTAAGAAAAAGGAAAATTCTTTCAAGGATAGGGAGATGCATTTAGCACAGAAAGGACAAATAATTTACAAGAGGCTTAATAACTGCCATCTACATCAAACTGAAACAACCATCCCATAGGGGCCTTCAACACCATCTGTCTTCCACAGCTCGTGCTGTTTTTACATCTCTACCCTGGCAACTTGACAACAAATAACACCTTCAGCTATGTAAATTTAGGACTTAAGACCTATGAAGCCTTCCTGGCACCAAGGATGGGATTATGTAACTTAGAACAGGGCCGTTCCACAACTTTCACACCTTATATCCTGTTCTTGGACAACTGACATGTCTTTTCATGGTGAGTGAATTAAGGTGTCACTGTTACCTGTGTGGATATACTGTAAATGCTGGGGTATTTTTATGACACTCACTGGAACTAAAGAACTGGCTTGAAGAAGCTATGAAACATCTTTTTTTTTTTTAGACTATTGTAAAACTGTAAAACATTTAAATTTTGCCACACTTTGAACCTCATGGTAAATAAAACCCTGCTGACAGGTTTCCTATTTGAGACTCACTTCTCCAACTCACAGTTTCAAAATGTACACATAATTCATAAAATTAGACATGACCAAGCTCCATTACTATTGCTTATATCTGTATCCCATCTCCTGGGTGACAGGCCTATCTGAGGGATATCATTTTTGCATATCTTTGGAATGGAAAGTGCATGCTGTACAATAATATGTGGGTTACCAGATCATGACATGGGGTATACTGGAAATATTAGTACATTTAAAAAATAAGGGCTTGACAGATAATTGATCGTAAAGGCTGTGACATTCTATTGGCCACTCCTCAGACCTTCTCCTTGGTAAGATCATTTTTGTCAACAACCTCCTCAGGGACCAGAAAAGGGAGACTGTTTAGAAGTCTGTAGCTCTCCTTTTACCATCAAATAAGGAACATCATTCAAGACATATGAGTGCCACCAATCTATTGGACTTTGCCAAACCCACAGAAACGAACTTTGGTAAGTATTTTTGTTCTTAATCCTTTTTATTTCTCTGTTGTATTATTGCCTTTTTGTTTCCTTTGTATTACCCTTTTTATATAAAAAAAAATAGCACTGTTTTACCTTTTTTAATAATAAACAATATTTTGAAAAGGGGTAAAGATGCCCGGCTGGCTCTTTCACACTGCCCTATGCTGGGCCTTTTTGCACCCCAGCAGAAATTGGCCTCATAAGCTCCTGGGTGGAACCTCTGCTGTGGAGGCCATTCCACAGCGTCGGGATCCTGGTGTTATTGATCTAACCTGTGGCTTCTACTTTGCAGCCATATTTTTGATTTATTAACCGATGTGTGAGTATATTTTGTGCATATTATTAGACATTGTCCAACTTTAACTGATGCAACTTTTAAATTCAAATTGAGTGGGTAATATTAATTGTTTAATTAGTTGCTTTTGGCTATGACATGGTCTTTCCACACATGTACACAAAATCCAACCTTGGCTGTCTCCTGAGGAAGTTGGCGCTGTCCCACGAAACACATAGAGATTACAGCTCCTGCGAATTAGGAATCAGATGCTCTAAGAATTATATTGGCACTGTGTATGTACATTGTTGATTTGTTTCTCATGATGATACAATTAATATTGAATCTAGCTTTTTTTATGTATTGTGAAATAAATATTGTTTTTTTTAACACTCAGTGTATTATCTTACTCAGTAAAGTCACATGGGTTAAAATCTTTCTTGGTTTTTCTGTACATTGGGGACTGAGTGCTGCCTCGGTCTGAGCATAGGTGGCCTTTTTTTGTCTTTACAGAAATTAGCCCCATACATTTTTGTTTCTGCCAAGTAAACTACTGTTCATGCCTGGGGGATTCACATGTTACTCCTTCCCATCCCTGCCCCCCACTAGCTATGGTCGACTATAAATTACGTTTGTACAGGTCCCACATCCATGGTACTTGCCCTTTCCCAGGGGAGAACTAAAGCTATGGTGTCAGGATACCTGCAGTTCAGTGTAATCAGATAGATGCAGCTAAATAAAGGGATCTCAAAGTCCAGCTTTAGTGCAAACAGGACTTTATTGAAAAAAACACAGACCCATGTGACATGAAACAAACAATAAAAAAGTGCTACGTAAATTGACAGTGCTATAAAAGTACCTGTAACAAATAGAAAAAACCTGGTGCAAACACACATTTAAAAGCTAACTACAGTCAGGTCCATAAATATTGGGACACAATTCTAATCTTTTTAGCTCTATACACCACCACAATGGATTTTTAATGAAACAAGATGTGCTTTAACTGTAGACCTTCAGCTTTAATTTGAGGGTATTTACATCCAAATCAGGTGAAGGGTGTAGGAATTACAACAGTTTGTATATGTGCCTCCCACTTTTTAAGGGACCAAAAGTAATGGGGCAGGATAACAATCATCCATCAAACTTTCACTTTTTAATACTTGGTTGCAAATCCTTTGCAGTCAATTACAGCCTGAAGTCTGGAACGCGTAGATATCACCAGACCCTGGATTTCATCCCTGGTGATGCTCTGCCAGGTCTCTACTGCAACTGTCTTCAGTTCCTGCTTGTTCTTGGGGCATTTTCCCTTCACTTTTGTCTTCAGCAAGTGAAATGCATGCTCAATCAGATTCAGGTCAGGTGATTGACTTGGCCATTGCATAACATTCCACTTCTTTCCCTTAAAAAACTCTTTGGTTGCTTTCGTAGCATTTTGCAGCATCTGCACTGTGAAGCGCCGTCCAATGAGTTCTGAAGCATTTTGCTGAATATGAGCAGATAATATTGCCTGAAACACTTCAGAATTCATCCTGCTGCTTTTGTCGGCCATCATATCATCAATAAATACAAGAGAACCAGTTCCATTGGCATCCATACATGCCCACGCCATGACACTACCACCACCATGCTTCACTGATGAGGTGGTATGCTTTGGATCATGAGCAGTTCCTTTCCTTCTCCATACTCTTCTCTTCCCATCACTCTGGTACAAGTTGATCTTGGTCTCATCTGTCCATAGGATGTTGTTTCAGAACTGTGAAGGCTTTTTTAGATGCTGTTTGGCAAACTCTAATCTGGCCTTCCTGTTTTTGAGGCTCACCAATGATTTACATCTTGATGTGAACCCTCTGTATTCACTCTGGTGAAGTCTTCTCCTAATTGTTGACTTTGACACACATACACCTACCTCCTGGATAGTGTTCTTGATCTGGCCAACTGTTGTGAAGGGTGTTTTCTTCACCAGGGAAAGAAGTTTTCAGTCATCCACCACAGTTGTCTTCCGGGTCTTTTGGTTTTGCCGAGCTCACTGGTGCATTCTTTCTTTTTAAGGATGTTCCAAATAGTTGATTTGGCCACACCTAATGTTTTTGCTATCTCTCTGATGGGTTTGTTTTGTTTTTTTAGCCTAATGATGGTTTGCTTCAATGATAGTGACAGCTCTTTGGATCTCATATTGAGAGTTGACAGCAACAGATTCCAAATGCAAATAGCACACTTGAAATGAACTCTGGACCTTTTATCTGCTCCTTGTAAATGGGATAATGAGGGAATAACACACACCTGGCCATGGAACAGCTGAGCAGCCAATTGTCCCATTACTTTTGGTGGGAGGCACATATACAAACTGTTGTAATTCCTACACCGTTCTCCTGATTTGGATGTAAATACCCTCAAATTAAAGTCTGCAGTTAAAGCACATCTTGTTTGTTTCATTTCAAATCCATTGTGGTGGTGTATAGAGCCAAAAAGATTAGAATTGTGTCAATGTCCCAATATTTATGGACCTGACTGTATATACAAAATAGCATGACAGAACGGATAGGCTAATCAGGGAGAACAAACAAGGCAAAGTCAGGTGTGAATGCAAGGTATCATGTATCAAACAGGTCAGGAGCTGGGCCAGGAAAGGCACACTTACTGAGCTAAGTAGTCACCTTGCAGCCAACATCAGGTGGAGACTATTTATTAGGTTCTGACAGGAGATACCTGCTCGTGGACACTGGAATTGCACCCCTTAAATTAAAGGTGAAGTAACCCAGTGAAGTGAACAGCCTCAGATGATACACAGAGATTAAACAAATTTCCTTACATAAGTTTTACATGTATATCTGCTGTCTTCATTTTTATATATTGTTTAGAAAGTTCAGATCGTGTTAGGAGATTTTTCTCTTCCTGGTTAGCACTGCAGTGAAGCCTGGGCATACAGCCAACACAGCTGATTGGAGGAAAGGCACACACCCCCTCTCCTTATAGGTAGAGACTTTCAGCTCTGTTTTTTGAATCGTTCAGGCCTCTGCTAATCTATTTATAGCATCCTCCCCAACACAAATCTCTGGCTGCTTTTATCATATGTGACGGAGAACTTGTCGGGCGTTATCAGGCTGATAACAGAAGAACAGAGCAGGAGACCGCACTGCTTTGAAGAGAGATAACAAAACACTGCAGGTATATGTGCCCAGCTCAGATTTCATGAATTTAAATCTACTTTAAGGAGCCACAGTGCAGTTGTTCTGGCTATCTAACATGGCTACTCAAATCTGCAAATGGAAGTCCTTTATCTCCTGAAAAATTAAAGCAGAATTTATTACAGGGATGGGATGGCACCCTGTGACGTAAATGAGTGGCCCCGCCCTCAGCTATATAACAGCTGTCATCATGAAAAGGCTGCAGTCGCGGGGATGCCTCCCATCGAGGCGGAGTTTTTCTGTTTTTTCAGTTGTCGGCGCTGTCATTCACGATGGATGTACATTGTGGGACACTTTTTTTTTTAATAAAGGAATTGTCAAAAACTGTCTCCTGTCATTTTTACTTTTTTGACACTTTTTGGTGAATGAGTAGGGGTACAATGTACCCGATACCCATTCACATAGGGGGGGTCGGGAATTTTTTCATTCACATAGGGGGGGTCGGGATCTGGGGACCACCTTGTTAAAGGGGGCTTCCAGATTCCGATAAACGCCTGCCTGCATACCCCCACAACCACTGGGCAAGTGTTGTGAAGAAGAGGCCCTTGTCCCCATCAACATGTCGCCTGGTATGGTTCAAGAGGGGGGCCACTCTCTCGTCCCCCCCTTTTCCTGTGGCCTGCCAGGTTGCGTGCTCGGATAAGGGTCTGGTATGGATTTTGGGGGACCCCCATGCCATTTTTTTTTATTTTGGCGCGGGATTCCCCTTAAAATCCATACCAGACCTGAAGGGCCTGGTAATGGATTGGGGGGGAACCACGCAGTTTTTTTCAATGATTTTTATCTATATTGCCAGGATCCTACAATACATTACAGCCGCAAGCAGTTTTAAATTACATTTTTTCCTTTAGAAATGTAATTTTGCTGTGGTACTGTTATGAAGATGGGAAAGATACTTTACAGGCAGACTAAAGAGACCTCCCAGGCACAATATTTAAAGGAATATTTCATTTTTATTGTTTCACTTTAAGCATTATTAAAATCACTGCTCCTGAAAAAACTGCAGTTTTTAAAACTTTTTTTGCATTCATACATGTCCCCTGAGGCAGGACCCAGGTCCCCATACACTTTTTATGGCAATAACTTGCATATAAGCTTTTAAAATGAGCACTTTTCATTTTTATTTTTTTTTATGTAATCTTTATTTTGAAATTTTGCATAGGATAACATAGAAAGGAACGTAAAACAAAACAGAACATACAAATGGTCATAGGAACATACTCAGGGAGTCCTTCTCTGAGCTGTGCATATTAGTCCATTTAGGTCATTTCGGGACTGTCAGGCAAAAAGAAAAATTACCTAGAGGGTATAAGAAAGATCATATTTCAACTATGTCATATGAACTCAAACATCAATGAAGTACCCCTGTCAAAACCTCCCAAAAATACCATTGATGATGGTGTGGACCTTAAAATAAGGGAAGAGTACTGGAAGTGCCCAGAGAGGCAGAGCAATGAGGGAGATAACAAAAAACAAAAACAGAGTAAAAATAAAATGAAAAGTAAAAAGAAAGAAAAATACCTACAAACATGGTAGAATAAATTGAGTTAAAATAGGCTCGTTAATTATGCCGCTTACTTTGTCAAGTTATTCCAGTGTGACCCCTGAACTCCCACAGCCCGACCCCATTAATCAAGGGAGGTCTGCTGCTAATAGGGGTCCCAGGGTCCCCGATGTGGTTTTGCCCGAGTAATGTATTCAAGTGGCCCAGCATGAATAAAACTTTTCATACCTGTCTCTACCTTTGGCCATCCACTCCTCCGCCGCCATGATGTTAATCACTAGGTTGATCCACTGTGCGTGTAGGGATTTGTGATTTCTTCCAACATATCGGAATCAGTCTCCTAGTCGCATTGAGTAGGTGTGGTAGTACCGATTTGCAGTATTGGCTGAGAGGAGTGGTAGGAACATGCAGCAGGGATTCGAACGGGGAGTCCGGGAGCTCTATGTCTAAAATAATCTTAATCTGTGCGTCTAGCCAGAAAGGCCGCAATCTGGGACAATCCCACCATGTATGGAGGAACGTACCCTAAGGCCACATCCTCTCCAACAGGTGTCTGATGTGGATGGGTATACCTTGGGAAGTTTAGAAGGGACTCTGTACCACCTGGTCAAAACTTTATAACTATTTTCCTGCCCATTCCCCAATGTATCTCGGCTTCCCTTCATTATTCAATGATTGTAATAAATTGAATAGTACAGAAATCGTGTGTGGGATAGCCGAAGTCAACATGCAAAGCCGTTCAAACAGAGATGCCATAGTGGGAGATCTGACTCCCTGGGGCAGATTGTGTATAAAGTGCTGGAGCTGTCTATAGTGCCAATCGTCCATTGGGAAGGTACCATTGCATTCTCAGTGAGGCCAGCGGTAGTAGACCCTGTATAAATCTTCCATCTGGACTCTCCATCAGCCGCCCAGGCCCAGAAAAAGGAGGGGTGTTCCCCTGGAGCAAACCAGGGGAAGCCACCTAGGGGAGAAAGGGGGAAAATGGGAAGAGCGAGTTTGTTCCACTTTGCTGTGACCTGTATTTTGGATGACACCTTATTGAATAAAGGCAAATATTTTTGGAGTGCGGCTGTCCAGAATTTCTTTGATGTCTAACTATGTACAAGTTCGGCCGAGCCGGATAATAGGGTCTGCATTTCTCCCTCCCTTGCTTTTTTTTAGCTTAGCCCCTTGGGATATCAGCTCACCTTGAACACTGCTTTATGTCCTTCCCACACTGAGCCCATTCCCACCTCGCCTGCTTTGTTTTCCGCAAAGTATAGGGAGATGTTGTTTACGGTCTGTTTCTGAGCTACTGTGTCATCCAGGATACCTTCATTCAGGCGCCAGCTTCATCCCCCCCGCATCCGAAAGACAGAGGATGCAGGGAAATGGAAACCGGGGCATAATCTGATATAGTTATGGAGCCGATGGATGTGCCAGCCAAGGGAATACTGGTCCATCACCAAGAGGTCTGTACGTGTAAAGACATTATGGGTGGCAGAAAAGTAGCTATAATCCCTCCCTGAGGGGTATAGTAGTCTCCAACAATCAACCAGGTGGTGTGTCTGTAGGGACTTCCTAAAGTGCTTCAAAAAGGCGAACGAGTGGGTAGACTGGCCTGAGGACGTAAATAGGTATAAGAATGGATATTGCGCTAAGGAATATGAATAAAGTTACCGTATATACTCGAGTATAAGTCGAATTTTTCAGCACATTTTTTTGTGCTGAAAGTGCCCCCCTCGACTTATACTCGAGTCAAGCACTTTTCTGCAGCAAAAAAATTCATTTTCCGAACCGACTTTGGGGCCCCGTATCTCAGGGCCACTTGGTGCTAGAAACCCCAAATTTGGTATTCAAACCCAGTGGACCTAGTACCACAACATATCCAAAGCTGAAGTTCCTAGCACTAAGTGGCCCCGAGATACGGGGCCCCAAAATCGGTTCGGAAAATGTCATTCTCTGCTGCAGAAAAGTGCTTGACATTTTCTGAATCGACTTTGGGGCCCCATATCTCAGGACCACTTGGTGCTAGGAACCCCACATTTGGTGTGCAAACCCAGTGGACCTAGTGCCACAACATATCCAAAGCTTGGGTTCCTAGCACTAAGTGACCCTGAGATACGGGGCCCCAAAACTGGTTCGGAAAATGTCATTCTCTGCTGCAGAAAAGTGCTTTACATTTTCTAAACTGATTTTTGGGGCCCTGTATCTCGTGGCCACTTGGTGCTAGAAACCCCAGCTTTGGAAATGTTATGGTGCTAGTTCCACTGGGTTCGCACACCAAATTTGGGATTATTAGCACTAAGTGGCCCCGAGATACGGGGCCCCAAATTCGGTCAACGGTGTCTATCTGCAGCAATGTCATTTCGGGACCCTTTGGGTTCAGAGACCCCAAATTTTGGCTGCAGCTAGGGGGCATCTAGGAACCCCTAACTACCGAGTTTGAAGTTCAGGGGGCCTATGGCTGCAAATGGGCACAGTGAGGCATGCAAATTGGCACAGTGATGCTGCAAATGGGCATTGTTGACCCTCTTTTCCACTTACAGTAGCTGTGCATTTCTCACCCTCGTCTTATACTCGGGTCAATAAGTTTTTCCCATTTTTTTGTGGTAAATTAGGGCCTCGACTTATACTCGGAACGACTTATACTCGAGTATATACGGTAAATTAAGCTGCAACTACAAAGTGTTATACGACACCAATCAGATATACAAAGCAAAAAAGTCGCGCTAATGGGTGAAATGATAATGACTAAGGCTCCCAATGGTAGGTGCCAGAAATCACGATAAGTGACACTAAATGAAAATAGATCAAGTACAATCCTAAAGTGCAAACTTGAGTGCTACAAACTAAACATAAACCAAAATATGATGCATCAAGGGACAAATACAATTAGGTGATAATATGCAAATGTGAAGAGAACATCAAAAAAAATGTCCATTGACTTGGTGAAGTGAAAAAACAAAGCAAAAATAAAAATCAATCCATAAAAGGTGGGAATGGGTCCATAGCGCAAAATATATAAATAAATAAACCATAAAAAGTCCAATATGAATGTAAATCCCAAGATGATGCGTTGTGAAATTCCACACTATAGTGACAAGTGCAAAGATATATCTTCCACCACGGAAAAATACTGCCGCTTACCAGAAACCGTTGGTCCCTTATTACAGCGGATCACACTGAGCGGGTGGCTGTAACCTCAGCCCGGGATCTCACAGGCAAGCACTGATCTCCTCAGCGTCAATGGGGATCGTCAGCAGAAGACTCAGCGGACGCTATTGACGAAACGACGTAGGAAGGAGGAGCTACGTTCTGACGTCACCGCTGTGCGTTCAGTCCCGGAAGCCACGGGCTGTTTGGAAGCCAGCCGGCTCATTCTTGTTGTATCTTGCCTATTTATATTCGTCGATCTGTAAGTGTCCATTTGTCCTTTTTATATTTTAATAAATGTTAAAGGATTTACGCTATGTTGTTTTTTTGGTGATATCACTGCCCTGTTGAGTCTTCTGCTGACGATTACCATTGATGCTGAGGAGTCCAGTGCTTGCCTGTGAGATCCCGGGCTGGGGTTACAGCCACCCACTCAGTGTGGTCCCCTGAAATAAGGGACCAACGGTTTCTGGTAAGCGACAGAATTTTTACGTGATGGAGGATATATCTTTGCACTTGTCACTATAGTGTGGAATTTCACAACGCATCATCTTGGGATTTACATTCATATTGGACTTTTTATGGTTTATTTATTTATATATTTTGCGATATGGACCCATTCCCACCTTTTATGGATCGATTTTTATTTTGTTTTGTTTTTTCACTTCACCAAGTCAATGGACATTTTTTTGGATTTTCTCTTCACATTTGCATATTATCACCTAATTGTATTTGTCCCTTGATGCATCATATTTTGGTTTATGTTTAGTTTGTAGAACTCAAGTTTGCACTTTAGGATTGTATTTGATCTATTTTCATTTAGTGTCACTTATCATGATTTCTGGCACCTACCATTGGGAGCCTTAGGCATTATCATCTCACCCATTAGCGCGACTTGTTTGCTTTGTGGCCTGAGGACGTCAGTGGGTTGGGGCTAACATTAAAGTCGCTTCCGAGAATAAGCTGTCCCTCTCTGAAGGTAGACAGGGATTCCAGAACTGAGTTCAGAAAGGTCAATTGTTTGCTATTCGGGCATACACAGCTGCAAATGTAAACCTACGATTGAAAATGGTGCCTTTAAATAAGGCAAACCTACCATTGGGGTCTATCAATTGGTCCGCCAGTACAAAGGGGCATTTCTTATGGACCGCTATGGCAGCCCCCCGGATTTGGGACGTGGGGAATTACTAAGATACCATGATTTGTATAGGTGAGTAGGGAGGCGGGGGACCGAGCCAGTGGGGAAGTACATTTCTTGCAAAAAAAGGATGTGTGCCCCCAGACGTTTCGTCCCAAGCCACAACTTACAACGTTTCAAGGGAGATCCCAGGCCACGCACATTATACAATACAACTTTTAGGGAGCCCATGATGAGAAGATATGTAGTGGAGCAGCCAGGCCTCTGACCAAAGGAGAGAAAGACCCACAGCACGCTCATCTAAGCAACAATGGGCAGTGGCAACATAACAGGCATAGATTAGAGCCTAAAAAACAAACCTTAGTTATTGCAGGTATAGTACATCTAAAACAGAACAAGCATGACAAACATACTGAACAATAAAAACAAAAAAAGGCCCAAAGGGCGCACCAAAGTGCCATATCACCACTAGTCGGGGGCCACCACCCCCTCCTCAAGATGAGGAAGCAGTGGAGGCCAGCGAGCAGCGGCTTTCCCCACAAAGGGAACATAACTCCTAGGAGTTGACCTATTGAGGGTAGGTGGCAGGGCATGGGGAGTGAGTCCAAAAGGGAACCCGCTGTAGTCACGAGGTGCAGGGCCTGTACCTCAACTTAAGGCAATAGGTAGTACAGCAGCTAGGGGGGGTGTGAATGTTACTCCAAAAGTGGCTTGGAAGTCAGTGGTAGACAGTTCAGCCAATCAGGTTCTCTCCCGCAGGGATGGAGGGATGGATACTTGACCAGAAGGGCCCCTCTTGGGTCCATTGTGTCTTCTGCGGCGGGTTGGACGCCAAGGTTCCAGGCGGGATGGGAGATGTATCCCCAGGGGGCAGTCCAAGGGAGTCCAGGAACTGGGGTAAATTATCCTTGTTCCGCAATGTGAACTGCTTGCCATCTTTAGTGGTTGAGAGGCTGAATGGAAAGCCCCATCTGTAAGTCATTTGGGCGTCCTGCAAAACTTCCAATAGTGGCTTGAGGGCATGACGTTGCATAAGCGTGCGCCTAGAAAGATCAGGAAAGAAGGTTAGTTTGGCGCCATCAAAATCCACATGGCGGACACCCCTCACTTGAAACATAATGCGTTCCTTCAGTGAATATTTGTTTAATTTACAGATAATTTCTCTGGGATTATCAGGATCTTCAGAGCGGGGCCACAGGGCTCTGTGGGCTCTGTCTATTTCTATTTGGTAAGGTGCATGGCGGCCTAGTATTTGCTTGAAGACCCCTTGCAGAGTGGGTACTATATCCTTTGGGCCTGTGACTTCAGGCAGGCCTCTGATGAGGATGTTAACTCTACGGCTCCTGGTCTCAAAATCATCCATTTGAAAGGAGTTAATTCTGCAGTCTTGCATTGTACATCTATCAGAGAGGGCCTGTAT
This sequence comes from Lithobates clamitans, assembly GCA_037952925.1. Classification (NCBI taxonomy): domain Eukaryota; kingdom Metazoa; phylum Chordata; class Amphibia; order Anura; family Ranidae; genus Lithobates; species Lithobates clamitans. The sequence goes on from JBBGZY010000286.1 coordinate 2,399,948, forward strand.
GGCAGGGGTGGTTTCTTCCCACTGTGTCTACCTGCAGTGCTTCAGTGTCCTGACGGAATGCCTTTTCCACTCTGTGAACAAATCTCTCCAGGTCAGCCTTAGTGGGGAGGGATAAGATGTGAGAGCAGATGTCTTTGTCCCCCCAGGCATCACCCATCTCAGGCTGCCTGTCTAAGCTATCAGTCCCAGAGGGAGAGGAGGGGGGAGGAAGACTCAGCAGCGGCATGTGTGGAGAGCTGATGGGGAGGCAGCATGCTCACTGGGCGCCATTTTGGAGGTACCTGCTGCTCCTCTGGGAGTTATCCAGCAATTTGGATCGTCCCAAGGGGTCCGCTGTGGTTACGGGGACATCTTGCGCTTCGGGGGCATGTTGTATCGTGCCTGTCCCCCCAGTAGAGCTGCCATACAAGCTGTGTATACCGAGCGGGTCCGGAGCTCAGAGGAAGCACGTCTTCACTCGCTCATGCCGTAGCCATGCCCCTCAGCACTTTTAATTTTTTAAGTTCGTGTCCTATAGACTTTAAAGGTGTTCACACTAATTTTTTGCCTGTTCGCATGTTCTGCTGCAAACCGAACCAGGGGGTGTTCGGTTCATCCCTATTCACAATCAGAAAAGCCACCGTACACCTTTAACTGGGGATTCAAGAGCAGCTAGGGGCACTGGCATTTCTCTATGAAGCAGCACCTTTACTCAGCAGTTGAAACTTTTTGCTATCTATTTTGCTGTACCAGAGGACAGCTTTGTAACTTGAATTCCTAGTAGCCAGAAAGCTAGCAAGTCCTCAAGTTGCAATCAAGTTTTACAGTTCTGGGCATCTCATGCCTTTCCTCATTCCCCATCAAAGTTTAACCCCAAAATAAACAAGAAAAGACAAAACAAACATACCCTGGACTGTTTCTTGAGTCTGCATGAAAGCTGCCAAAATTTCTGTTGCCTGGCAGTGTGCGGAAAGGAGAACCAGAAAATCACACTAATGTTCACACTAATTTTTTGCCTGTTCGCATGTTCTGCTGCAAACCGAACCAGGGGGTGTTCGGCTCATCCCTATTCACAATCAGAAAAGCCACCCTACACCTTTAACTGGGGATTCAAGAGCAGCTAGGGGCACTGGCATTTCTCTATGAAGCAGCACCTTTACTCAGCAGTTGAAACTTTTTGCTATCTATTTTGCTGTACCAGAGGACAGCTTTGTAACTTGAATTCCTAGTAGCCAGAAAGCTAGCAAGTCCTCAAGTTGCAATCAAGTTTTACAATTCTGGGCATCTCATGCCTTTCCTCATTCCCCATCAAAGTTTAACCCCAAAATAAACAAGAAAAGACAAAACAAACATACCCTGGACTGTTTCTTGAGTCTGCATGAAAGCTGCCAAAATTTCTGTTACCTGGCAGTGTGCGGAAAGGAGAACCAGAAAATCCAGCAGCTCTTATAGGGGTAGCACATACATATATACACCCAGAAGCTATGGACAAAAATAGCAAACTATTAAACACAGGAACACTTGCCTAATAGTTTTTGGTTCTGGTCTGGGTTAGTAAGAGCTCCTCAATATCAGGATACTGATATATGGTATTAAACTCTCCCTAATAACTTCCTTCCTTTGGGGTTTTCAACCTAGACACACAGAGACAGGAAGTGATGTAATATCCAACTCTGTGAACAATAAGCAGCACAGCCACTTACAGACAGCAGAGGGCACCAGATCCCTATAGCAGTATTTAAAGCAGTATTAAACCCAAAACCAAAAATGTATTATGTTGCAGCTTACCAATCATTAGATGTGGTGGCTGCATCAGTTTTATTTTCTTTGGCTTTTCCCCCTCTGTTTTCACCTTTTGATCTGGCCAGTACCACACCTCCTGTATTTGTGAGACAAGGCACAGCAGACAGCAACATTGTCAGTCTTGGGGTGAGGATAGTGTTAAATGTGTTAGCAGATTTAGAACCACTTACAAATTGAAGCCAATTTGTAAGTTTGACCAATGAAACTCCAGCTCACACTTTAAAATCATTTACAGCAAACTGTTTTTTTCCCTTTTGGTATAAAGGTTTTGCATGCATAAATAAAAGCTGATCATTTTAATCACCCCCTCCAGCGTTAAGTGGTTTGTCTGATCCATGTAAACTGTTACATTCTGCTGGGGAGCTTGTGTTATGAAAAACACTAGACTTTCTGGCTGGGTTATAGAAAAAAGAAAGCCTATAAAGGAAACTAATCACATCACATCTAATGCCACGTACACACGGTCGGACTTTTCAGCTACAAAAGTCTGACAGCCCATACGACAGACTTTCTACAGACTTTTAACGTACTTTGGGCGGACTTTCAACGGACTTTCTAACGACCGGACTTGCCTACACACGATTACACCAAAGTCTGATGGATTCCTATGTAATGACGTACACCGTACTAAAATAAGGAAGTTGATAGCCAGTAGCCAATAGCTGCCCTAGCGTCGGTTTTTGTCCGTCGGACTAGCATACAGACAAGCGGATTTCTGGGTCCGGCGGAGTTACGACGTAAAGATTTGAAGCATGTTCCAAATCTAAAGTCCGTCAGATTTGCGACTGGAACAGTCCATTGAAGGTCCGGTGAAGCCCACACACGATCGGATTGTTCGCCGGATTTGGTCCGTCGGCGTCCGTCAGAAAAGTCCGACCATGTGTACGTGGCATAAGAATTGGTAAACTGCAATATAATAAATATTTGCTTTCGGGTTTAATACTGCTTTAAATTCTATCTCTTACTTCTTCTCAGTGCACTGTAGGTCTTATGAAACTGTGGAGAATAAACAAGTAACATTTATTGCTGTTCATTGCATCTTTAGCAGGGGTCTCCAGGCATGTTGGCAGGCGATCCCCAGTGATGACAGCTAGACAAGTAGGTAGCTGAAGGAGAGCCAAGCAGGGCCCCCTCTCGGGCAGGTGATGCAGGTCAGATCTTCAGCTGTCAGCCTTTCTTCTTCCCATGTGGCTAGTCTCTCTGAGCTGAGCCTCCCTCCTGAATTTATGTGCACAGGGAGGGAGGGCAGAGCCCAGCAGAAGTACACTAAGAAAGACCCAGGAAACAAGTTAACTCTTTCCCTCCCAACTGGGGTAGCGTTAACCACCACCTGCCTACAGGCTAACATAAACTCCGATGTAAAAGGGGCACGTCTGATGTGGACTCTGATGTAAGGGGAACTCTGATGGCTACCCTGATGTAAGTCGGGACTCTAATGCGAGTTACCTTCACCTTCGTTACCTCAATTTCACCAGAAACGGGTCTAGGGTCCCGTTGAGTTTAATACCAGACAGTGTAGACATCAGACACTTAAGTATCCTTTTCAATGCTTTAATAAAGAGTAACTGAAGGAAGTAGCAGGAAAGAGGTAGAAGAAGAGTTGCAGGGAAGTTCAAATACCTTTTCTTGATATAACATTAGGAATTGGAATCTTGTAGATGAATGTACTCTCCTTTTAGGGTTGAATCTTTGCCCGCCCGGATAGGTTCCTCTCACTAACCTAGCAGCCGGTACGCAGCACGAACAAAAGACTCTGCCACAGACTTGAATGGAATAGAAAACCGTACGATCCTCTGCCACAGGATGTAATGGTTTACAATGAATAGCAAACACAGCACTAGAACCTTTAAGCTGACCCGGCAGTACTATGCGGTAGGTTAACCTTAGGATGCGTCCTCCATTTGAGTCACCAGGCCCCTCTCCAGACCAGCACTCTGCATGATCCTTCCATGACGGGTCCTCCCCTGGGATCTTCTCAGTTGTCCAGGTTCTTCCCGTAGGACAGACAGCCCAGGACTATTCCCTCGCTGCTGTGGTAGGCCCCAGACAGGCTTCTGGGCTCACCCACACGCAGCAGCAACGTGATCCTCCCGGTCAGAGGACCACGCGGTAGTACTCCTAACACATACCTGTCGGCCAGGAGGGCCAGCAGGTGGAACGAAAGACCCCTAAAACATGGCGTCTGTCCCATAAATACCCTCTCCCAGAATGCAACTCGGAGGACCACTCCCACCGAGTTATCTCTGGGACAGAAGAGCACTTATACGCTTTAACGCGTTGCCTTTCCAACACCGACCCATGGCGACAACGACACCCACAGGCACAGTGTGAAACTGCATGCAACACAGCCAAACTGGAACAGAGGCTAAATCTGACTATGTATAAAACAGATAACTCACTAAATTTACCTATAAGCGGTAGATGAAAATCTGCCAGCGCTACATATATTTTTTATGGTCCAAGAATATTGGCAAAATATATGATATTACCCTTGTACTGAAGTTTGGAGACCCCTCACTTACAGCAATAAAGGAAAAAGTAATTGTAAGATTCTGGGCTGCAAGGACCTACAAAACTGACTCCCTCTATCTCCCTAAGTGTGAAACTACGGTTTATAAACCAAAATATTAAAATTATTGCTTTTAGTATTTTGCTACATCTACTATCTATATTTGTTCTATATGATCTATTTCATAAATGCCACAGTCATTTGTCCACCATCTACTCTTTTCTTTATCTCTCCCATTTAAATTATGCTGGTAATTTAAGCCTCCACGACAATGGTACAGTTTTTTAAAATGTCAATCTTAATGTGAACTGGCTAAAAAAACTGCTTTAAAAACTGTTTTCCACAGGGTTAAAATGACCTTCTATATTCGTCCTTTCCTTAGAAAAAAACATGGGTGCCAATACTAAGCTTTGTAAGCTGAACAAGGCTACAACTTTAGCAACTAAAAACTCTTCCTATAACAAACTTCCTAATGAAGGCTAAACATGCTACATCACCTGGAAGTTCTAGGTAGAAGTGTACTAATCAGTGACTTGATGATAATATAATGGGCCCTCTGTGAGTTTTTGCTTTACAATCACACTTTATTTTCTTCCTACATCATTTCATGTAATAACACTACTGTAGAATCCCATTACTAGTATTTATAGTAATATTTGCAGTGGTGAAAGGGCTGCTGTCCCGGCCAAGCTAGTTTTAATGTGTGTGTCAGCACATAATATGAAAATAACAAGACCGAGGGCTTTTAATTTGTCACAGACAAATTATAATGCATTCACATGCAGTATTTGAGCATATGCTCTTGAAAAATGTTTTCAAAAAGATTTTCTTCATGTATGATTAAGTTCCAACCATGTCCATTCACACCTTCACTATCTACCATTGGTATGGGAGAGGATGTAAATAAGTATAATGAAGTATGCAACTGTTCATCTGATTTCTTTTCTTTCCAATAGACTTTTATTATTTTTTCAATAAAAAGGGGTATACAAAATATAGTGAGATTGACACATGAAAAGAAAGAAAACACACAGAAAAAGTAAAGAATAGAGAACACATCATATGAAAAGGGAGAAAAAGCAAATGCAAATCAAATTTCACAACTTAGGTTAACACAACTTAGGTTTCACAACTTGGGCAAACAGGAAGAATATCCCTAGAGAGGGATCCCCTCCATTGCCCCACCCCAGCCCAAATCACAGACGCTGCATTGCCTGGGACGCCGTGACAGAGCGGAAAACAAAAGAAAGATGAAGAAAAAGATGAAGAAAAAGAAAGATAATAAAGGGGATAGAACCAAGTAACCATTCATTCTCTAAGAAAAGTAACGACAACACTAGATATCTCCCGAGAGGTAGGAGATTCATGGATCCCAAGCCATTTCAAACAACTTCGGATCTGGTATGGATATTAAGGTGAACTCCACGGCAAATTAAAAAAAAACAACGTGGGGTTCTCCCCCAAATCCATACCAGACCCTTATCCGAGCAAGCAGCCTGACCAGCAAGGATCGGAGGGGGGGACGAGCGAGCACCCCCTCCTGAACCATACCAAGCCACCTTCCCTCAACATGGTGAGAGTGCTTTGGGGTCCCCCAAAGGGCCTTGTCCCCATGTTGATGGGGACAAGGTCCTCATCCCCACAACCCTTGCCCGGTGGTTGTGGGGGTCTGCGGATGGGGTGCTTATTGGGATCTGGAATCCCCCTTTAACAAGGGTGCCCCCAGATCCTAGTCCCCACCCTATGTGAATGGGTACCCCTACCCATTCACCAAAAAAAGTGTCAAAAAGCAAAACGTAAAAAACACAAAAGACAGTTTTTAACAATTCCTTTATTCCTTTATTTATATAAAAGAAAATAAAGAAAATAGTGTCCTGTGATGTCCATCCTTCTTCAATCACGGCGCCGATGGACCCATGAAAAACAGTGGAAAAAAAAAAGCGTCCTGCCGACTCTTGTCTTTTCATGGTGACAGCTGTTATATAGGTAAGGGCAGGGCCACCCGGTGACGTAACCGATGGACCCTGCCCCCCTCTGACTGCACATGGTGTCAGAAGTGGTGGGGTGTTTTTTTCTATTTCTCGGGTCCATCTGTGCCGTGATTGAAGAAGGATAGACATCGCGGGACACCTTTTTTTCTTCTTTTTAAATAAAGAAATTGTCAAAAACTGTCTTTTGTGGTTTATACTTTGTACCCCAGACCCATTCACATGGGGGGGTGGGATCTGGGGGCCCCCTTGTTAAAGGAGACTTCCAGATTTTAAAAAGCCCCCCACCCGCAGACTCCCACAACCACCGGGCAAGGGTTATTTGGATGAGGCCCTTGTCCCTATTAACAGGGGGACAAGGTGCTTTGGGGGATCCCAAAGCACCTTCCCCATGTTGAGGGCAAGTGGCCTGGTATGGTTCAGGAGGGGGGGGGCGCTTGCTCGTCCCCCCCTATCCTGGCCTGCCAGGTTTTTTGCTTGGATAAGGTTATGGTAGGGATTTTGGGGGGACCCCCACGCCATTTTTTTTAACGTTTTGGGGCAGGGTTCCCCTTAACCACTTCAATACACTGTGTTATATATACTACACTGCCTGCACTGACTGAATATAGAGTCCACACTGAATATCTAGTCTACACTAAATGCCGAGTATATATATATATATATATATATATATATATATATATATATATATATATATATACATATATATCTATACTAGACTGTACTATACAGTATCTCACAAAAGTGAGCACACCCCTCACGTTTTTGTAAATATCTTATTATATCTTTTCATGTGACAACACTGAAAAATGACACTTTGCTACAATGTAAAGTAGTGAGCGTACAGCTTGTATACCAGGGTAAATTTGCTATCCCCTCAAAATATTTCAACACACAGCCATTAATGTCTAAACCACTGGCAACAAAAGTGAGTACACCCCTAAGTGAAAATGTCCAAATTGGGCACAAAGTGTCAGTATTTTGTGTGGCCACCATTATTTTCCAGCACTGCCTTAACCCCCTTGGGCATGGAGTTCATCAGAGCTTCACAGGTTGCCATTGGAGTCCTCTTCCACTCCTCTGACATCACAGAGCTGGTGGATGTTAAAAATCTTGCGCTCCTCCACCTTCCATTGGAGAATGTCCCACAGATGCTCAATAGGGTTTAGGTCTGGAGACATGCTTGGCCAGTCCATCACCTTTACCCTCAGCTTCTTTAGAAAGGCAGTGGTCGTCTTGGAAGTGTGTCTGGGGTCATTATCATGTTGGAATACTGCCCTTCGGTCCAGTCTCCGAAGGGAGGGGATCATGCTCTGCTTCAGTATGTCACAGTACATGTTGGCATTCATGGTTCCCTCAATGAACTGTAGCTCCCCAGTGCTGGCAGCACTCATGCAGCCCCAGACCATGACACTCCCACCACCATGCTTGACTGTAGGCTGTAGACACACATGTCTTTGTACTCCTCACCTGGTTGCCGCCACACACGCTTGATACCATCTGAACCATTAAGTTAATCTTGGTCTCATCAGATCACAGGACATGGTTCCAGTAATCCATGTCCTTATGCCCTGTACACACGATCGGACATTGATCGGACATTTCGACCACAAATTCCGTCTGATTTTTTCTGACGGATTTTTGGCCAAACTTATCTTGCATAGACACGGTCGCACAAAGTTGTTGGAAAATCTGACCGTTCTAAACGCGGTGACGTAAAACATGTACGTCGGGACTATAAATGGGGCAGTAGTCAATAGCTTTCATCTCTTAATTTATTCTGAGCATGCGTGGCACTTTGTGCGTCGGATTTGTGTACATTTGTGTACGATTGGATTTTGTTGTCGGAAAATTTTATATCCTGCTCTCAAACTTTGTGTGTCAGAAATTCCGACGGAAAAAGTCCGATGGAGCCCACACAGGATTCCGACAACACAATCCGATCACACTTTTTCCGTCGGAAAATGCGACCATGTGTACAGGGCATTAGTCTGCTTGTCTTCAACAAACTGTTTGCGGGCTTTCTGGTGCATCATCTTCAGAAGGCGCTTCCTTCTGGGACGACAGCCATGCAGACCAATTTGATGCAGTGTGCATCGTATGGTCTAAACACTGACAAGCTGATCCCCCACCCCTTCAACCTCTTCAGCAATGCTGGCAGCACTCATACGCCTATTTCCCAAAGACAACCTCTGGATATGACACTGAGCATGTGTACTCAACTTCTTTGGTGAGGCCTGTTCTGAGTGGAACTTGTCCTGTTAAACCGCTGTATGGTTTTGGCCACCGTGCTGCAGCTGAGTTTCAGGGTATTGGCAATCTTCTTATAGCCTATGCCATCTTTATGTAGAGCAACAATAATTTTTTTCAGATCCTCTGAGAGTTATTTGCCATGAGGTGCCATGCTGAACTTCCAGTGACCAGTATAACAGAGTGAGAGCGATTACACCAAATTTAACACACCTGCTTCCCATTCACACCTGAGACCTTGTAACACTTTGGACATTTTCACTTAGGGATGTACTCACTTTTGTTGCCAGCGGTTTAGACATTAATGGCTGTGCGTTGAGTGATTTTGAGGGGACAGCAAATTTACACTGTTATACAAGCTGTACACTTACTTCTTTACATTGTAGCAAACTGTCATTTCTTCAGTGTTGTCACATGAAAAGATATATTACAATATTTACAAAAATGTGAGGGGTGTACTCACTTTTGTGAGATACTGTATATACAGTGTAGTATATATATATATAAATATTAACCACTTCAATACCCGGATATTATCATATAACGTCCGCAGGTGGGATCTCCCATCCTGGGCGGGCATCATATGACGTCCTCGGCTCCCCGGCGGTATAGAGGGCACGTGCACGGTTGCCGCGATGTCCCCTGGGCACCCGGGTTTTCTGATGACAGAGCAGGAACGTGGATCTGTGTGTGCATGACAGCGCAATTGTAATTCAAAATGTTACAGCGCTGAAAGCTGAAAATTGGCCTGGGCAGGAAGGGGATGAAAATGCCCTGTATTGAAGATGTTAAATACACTGCCTGCACGCCACTAACCTGCCTGCCTAATTTAGCTCTATCTCTGTCCACACACTATACACAGCCCCTATGTAAGCAGCCTTATATAGTGTGGGGCGTGGACTTAGTCCCCCTGGGCCATGATTGTGCAAAGTCTTTCTTTCTATGAAACCTATCCAGAAGTGACGGTAGCTTTTAACTTCAAGCGGTTGTAACCCTAAAAAAAAAATGATCCTGTTCCTTTAAAGCATAATATACAGCACAGTCCTTCTGCAGTATCATTTGATCAGTTCTATGCTTTAAAATACCAGGTTGATCCTGCCTGTTTCTGTGTCCCTCTGAGTATGATGACCATGGTTATCATGGCTGCTGACCCATGATACTGTGGTCAGTTTATGTTCCTCCATCATCCCGCAGTCTCTACCTTTCCCCCTCCCTCCCTGCCTGTCAGCTCAGTAGTTAGTGATGTGAGAGCCGATCTGCTCCCTGTCCCTCCACTCCCCGCCTGCTGCTATATCGTGTGGCTGTAATGTCACTGTGCATAATTACTGGTGCCCCTCTGTTATAGCAAACTATGTTGCAAAGTATATGTTTGTTTAAAATTATGCAGCTAAATACCTTTTTTCAGAGCGCCAATGTGTGGTCATGTGACCTCCCAATTGACAGAGAGGAATCTCAGCCCCTCCCGCTGCAGTCCTCGAATCCTTAGATCAGGAAAGGTGACCGCACAGCGGCGCTCTAAAATAAGGTATTTAGCTGCATAGTTTTAAACAAACACATACACTGTGTAACATAGCTTGCTATAACAGAGGGAATTTCAGTAATTATGCACAGTGATTTTACAACCACTTTCAGCCCACATACAAGGCCAGTAGAATTGGTCACTAATTTGAAAGTCCTTTTGGGCCCTAAGAGACCTTAGTCATCATCCAAGGCAACTGACATGGGCCAGGCATTGTGGAGTGTTCGATAGCAGCAGATCTGACCATTTACTTTCAAGGGTAAGACTGCAGAAGGGGTCTTCGATCTGATCTTTTTTCAATTATTTCTTAGAAAGCTAAGGCAGACCTTCATCTCTCACTTGGATGAGGTCACAGTAGAGCTTGGGAACACCTGCAGCAGAAACCCCAATGGCTCCAGCTTCTGTCGCTCCCTTGCCATGATGTTCCACTCCTCGACACAAAGCTTGGACGCCCTCAGACATCAGTCCACTCTTCTGAAGGAGTCTCAGGGTCATATGGTCCCCCTTGACAGGGTGTCAGCATCTCTGTTCCTGACCGCTGTACGATACTGCAGGTTTAAAGCAGATATAGAGGCCAACCATCTACGCTACATGGCATCCAGCTTCGCTGTAGTGAGTATATAGATGAGCGGATTATTTTCTGTCTTGACTTCGACCATACAAATAGTCTTTCAGTCTTTCCACCACTGCCCACTTCATGGCAAGGAACTCCAGCTTGTGTGTGGGATAGTTCTTCTCAGCAGGGGTAAGACTCTGTCTCACATAGGCAGCAGGTCATAGGTGTCCATTGTGCTCTTGATACAACACCCCACCTAGCCCATCATGGCTGGCATCAACATGTAAATTGTAGGGTCAGGTTGATTTAGCATAGGCCAGGACAGGCTAGTTTTATTACAATATAGCCTATTTATCCCATTCTGTGACACATTACAAAGAAAAAAACTTATGTTTTCAAAGTGAGAAAACTTGCACATTTTTGGTGCATTCAACTACCACTCAGAATCAACCATTCATATTATTGGCCCAGTAACTAGACATAGATAGCAAATCTGTCCACAACAACCCCCCCTCCTTGTTTTTCTCAAAGTTTTATTATTGTTGGATTAGGAAAAAAAGACAAAGAAAATTAACTAATGGTTTATAAAAAAAAGACAGAACTCGCATCTCCATACGGCTAAGTTAACATTAATATATATGTTTTAGATGCATTGCACACATGAACAAGTCAAGTCAAACAATGCTTCATAATGCCCTCTGTGCTATATATTTTTTTTATTTGTTTATCCCAAGCACTAATTGTTTAGCAACCACATCTTAAATGCTATAGGCCAGTGTTTCTCAACTCCAGTCCTCAAGGCGCACCAACAGGTCTTGTTTTCAGGATTTCCCTCAGATGAAACGGCTGTGGTAATTACTAAGGCAGTCATACTGATTAAATACTGATTAACTCACCTGTGCAAAATAATGGTTAGCCTGAAAACATGACCTGTTGGGGCGCCTTGAGGACTGGAGTTGAGAAACACTGCTATAGGCTCTTTTAAAGTGTTACTAAACCCAGGACCCTGCATTCCCTATATATGATCTCCCACACTACACAGAACATGAAATGCAATAGTTTTAGTAAATATAAACGGCTAAATACCTTTTCTCATCAGCAGTTGGAGCTGACTTGTGACTTCAATCAGTGTTTGGTTAAAGCTTGCAGGAAAAATTTTCATTCTCCCCTGAGGCTGCAGGACCCCTGACCCTCTGTTTGGACAGTGCTGACTGGCCCAGTGCTGGTCACATGCACTCTCCTAAGAAAAAAATACTCACTAGCAATGCACACTAAACTGAGCATGTGCAGCTTGTCCACTAGCCTCTGATGTATCAGGAGATGGTTTGGGGACAGTGGAAGAAAGGGAAGATCAGAGAAGACAGGATCAAACAGTGTTTTTGCACAATACAGAGGATAAACGCCTTAGGTTCCACAGTGAGTATAACAAGCATGCTTTACTGCATATACAGACTGATTTTACTGTTGTGGGTTTAGTAACACTTTAAGGCGAGCTTCAATTGAAGTCAATGGAGCCGATTGTAAAGCCAAACTCTGCAAGAAGTGCTATTTTTGCCTTGCTGCGATGTGAAGCAGCTCATACGCATTCATGTGTACAGCTCTATCTACTCCCCATTTTAAATTCAATGGAGAGTGTTGCTGTGGAGCAGGGGAGCCAAATTGTGTGTTTTCCCACCTGTGTGAAAGAGGCCTTAGATCCTTACTATCATAAGTATGTTGTACTGTCTGATCTCATTGTATATAAGTGTAGAGTTAGCTTTAGATGATACTACATAGAGAACTGGTTAGAGAACTGGTTAGTCAATGCTGAAATTATGCTTACTATCAAAATGGAATTCTTTGGTGTTCCCTTTGGATAATTCTCAAGAATTTGCACTATCCAATGTTTAGGCACAAGCAAGTCTGAATCTGTATGATGACCACTAAACTATTTTCCTGGAAGAGTGTTAGAATTGTGACTAATTGTTTCCAGATGAGAAAGGAATGTGATTGACAGTATAATCCTATTGAGAATCTGTAATGTAATCAAAGAATTTTGTATTCAGTGGAGGATTGGGTCATGCATATGACCATGAGCTGAGGATTTTAGTTTGCAAGGATATCTTCTAAAGTCTTCACATTAATGACCTGAAAGAGGGTCAAGGAGAAAGTTCAAAAACAGGCCCCAGGCGCTAAATATATTCAAGCTCTTCATGTTTTTTTGTGCCCAAGACACAGTGTCAGATATTCCTCTGCCTCTTTTGAATTCCAAAGCTATGGGACATTTATTTATAGACATGTCCTGAATTAAACTTCATATTTTTGCACTACAGATGCCATAGGAATATATTCTCTAAATGATTTTTTTTATTTTGTGCTTTGTTAATTGACCTAAATGGGACTGATTTGAGATGTGAAGGTGCAAAAAATTGGGACTGATCTGAGGTGTAAAGGGTAAGTTATAGTAGTCCTGCCAAAGGTGGGAGGGGGGATGCCCGGCAACTGCACCTGTGCCATCATCCCGGGACCCAGTCAAAGAGAGCGGCTGCGCCGGGCATGAACCGGGCATGGACCGGGGGGGAGCCAGGGATTGGAACCATCAACTGCACGCACCTGGCAACTGCACACACACTGCTATCCCGGGACTCAGGCACAGCCAATGAGCGCGGCTGCGCCAGGAATCGCTGGGGATCAGTACAGGCAACTACGCACGTGCTGCTATTCCGGGACTCAGGCACAGCCAATAAGTGTGGCTGCACTGGGAATCGCTGGGGAGGCGGGGATTGGTAAGCCAATTGTGCACGATCTGCTATCCCGGGACTCAGGCAAAGCCAACGGGCGCAGCTTAACCAGGAATCAATGGTGGAGGAAGGGATTGCATGCTGCGGCAGACGGCAATATTCAGCTGGCGTGCCATCATAAACACAGCTGCATGCCATGTCTTGCACGTGTGCTGGGGGTTGCCGACCCCTGTAACAAACTGTACATGCATCCTTAAGAAAGTGCACTTTGTTCCAAGAAATGTGTTGGATGAATATTGACATGTGCAAGACCTACAGTATGTGAAGTACAAAAGAATATCTATAGATATATTTCCCAAATATCTAAATGTACTAAGTATCTCTTCACTATGATCATTATGTTGAATTATTGCTCCTTTTTTGATCAATATGTTTTATTAAACAAAGTCAGAATTACAATCCAACAAGAGACTTTACATTTTCCAGCTTGAGATAGGGAAACTGAGGTCCTTTGCCATGATTTGGATATAGCAATCATAGCCGTTAAAAAATAAGCAAGAAAGGCTTTGAATACAGTAGGCGCATACTGTACAGGTTCATTAGGTAGAGCAATACTAGGCGATTGGCAATCCAGTCATCTGTTCCAGGAAATTAAATATTCCATTCCAGAAACCCTGAATCTTATTTTTTTTGAAATTCCTTTATTTATTTCAACAATGTATGTTACAGTGTGGTATACAAGTTATCAAGATGTATAACATTTAGTGAGTGATAAATAAGATAAAACAGAGGTATGAAGAGGACTTTAACAGAAAATTACTGTCGACTAATGACGTGAACACATATTCATTCCTCTAGTATTATACGGTCTGTATAATGAAAGCAGAGCCTGAGTGAATGGGAAAGTCTGATGTTATGGTTATCACACTATCCATTTACAAGCAGTTCCCTGCGGTATGCCTCATTTAAACTAAAGGCTCGTGTATTTATCCTTAAACAACAGGTATATAGATAAACCAAGATAACAAAGAGAGAAACTCTCCACTGACCGGGGGTGGAGATATTCCTTGCCGATCAGTGGAGTCCGGCAAGGGGTAACGAAAGTAAAGTAATGTATACCATGATATTCAACGTATCTGATCTAATCTTCCCTTAGCCGAAAAAGTATAGGGGGTTGTGTGAGAACCTAGGGAGAGAGGGGGAGGGGGGGGGGAGGGAAGGGGAGGAAAGCAGGAGACAGTAAGGGGGGAGAGGCCAGAGAGAATGAGAGTCGAAGTGGAGGGGGAGAGGAAGAGAGAGGTAAAGAGGAGGGTGGCGGTGTCACCTTCCAGCCAGGCAGGGTCCTCGTATCAAGGAGTGACCGCATTAAGTCATCTCTCGGAGGTAGGCCTCGGTGTAGATGAAGTGTTGCCAGGGGCGCCAGGTCTCCCGAAAGGCTTCCTCCCTGTCGTGCAGGGTGGCCGTAAGATCTTCCATGTCCCGCAGATCATTGACCCTCGCATACCACTGAATCTTCGTTGGTGGGATTACCGATCTCCAAAATAGAGGGATGCAGGCCTTGGCCGCATTAAGCAGATGTATGGTGAGTGAGGCTTTATATTTCTTAATTGAATTTCTAGAAAGGTGCAGTAAACAGGCCCCGGGGTCTCCCCCCAGTGCGACACCCGTCAGATGCTCGACCGTATCCGTCACCTCTTTCCAGAACGGTTTAATCTTGGGACAGTCCCAGAAAATGTGCAACATTGTTCCCTCTCCTACTCCACAACGCCAACATAGGTCCGGCACCTGCGGGAGGAACCTGTGAAGAGTGGATGGCACTCTGTACCATCTGGTCACAATCTTGTAGCAAGTCTCTTGGACCCTTGTGGCCAGAGAAGATTTTTGGGCAAAGTGTAAGATCTTTTCCCTTTGTGTTTCATCAAAATGTGCTCCCAGTTCCGTCTCCCACTTAGTAAGGAAGGGTGGGACAAAACCTTCAGCCGGGGCGATCAAAGAGAGGTAGATCAAGGATAAAGAGTGGCGTATGGGCTCTCTGCGGTGGCAGATACGTTCCAATTCCGTAAGTGGGCGTGGGGGACCTAGAGTTCGGGCGCTTCGGCGTAAAAAATTACGCAGTTGGAGACCACTCAGGAAGTCCAATGGCCTGTCCAGGATTTCAATTCCCGCGGTTGTCCTGAGCTGGCCACCGGGATCTAGGAAGTCATGGAGGTGTGGCCATCTATCTCCCGCTGATAAGGCTCTAAAGATCGGCCCTTGGCAGCCCGGCATGAAGTCAGGGTTACCCAGGATCGGCACCATAGGGGAAGGGATAGGTGAGATCAGGGTTTTGCGAAAGGTTTCTCTGATCACTCTCAATGTGTTTCCCAGAGTTGGGTGTTCGGCAATGGATTTCGGGATTGGAGTGGTAAGCCACGGCCAACTCCTGGCCGTACCGTCTGAGTCCTCCATCTCCATGGTGACCCATTGTTTGGCCTCTAGGTGACAGTACCAGTCTATCAATCTGGTAAGATGTGTTGCCCTATAGTAGGCTTTTATGTCTGGTAAACCCACCCCTCCCCTGCGTTTTGCCAAGTAAAGTAGTTGTAATTTTATGCGTGGCTGCTTGTGTGACCAGACAAATTCTCGGAGGAGTGCGTCGATTCGCTTGAAGAAGGAGGGCGGAAGATGTATGGGGAGGGCCTGTAGAAGATAAAGTATCCTTGGGAGGGCTGTCATCTTAATGGCATTACAGCGTCCAAACCACGTTAAGGTGAGAGCGTGCCAATGCTGCAGGTCTGTTTTAAGTCTGTGTAGGAGAGTGGCAAAATTTGCTTGGTACAGGTCGGCGGGGTCCGCGGTGATGACCACTCCTAGGTACGGGATGGTATCGGTTGCCCAGTGGAACTGGTAGTTCAGGCGCAATTGTCGGGTGTCTTGCGAGCTCAGTGTGATATTGAGCATGGAGGATTTAGACATATTTATTTTAAATAGGGACAGAGCCCCGTATTCCCTCAGAGAATGAAGCAAGACGGGGAGTGAGGCAATGGGGTCAGCCAAGAAGAAGATAAGGTCATCTGCGAATGCGGCGACCTTGTGGGTTCCAGATGTTTTACGGAAGCCCTCTATGTGGGGGTTGGCCCGTATCTTACAGAGCAGGGGTTCTAAGGTAAGAATGAAGATTAGGGGGGACAGGGGACAACCCTGTCTGGTACCATTCCGAATGTCGAAATAACCGGACCTGGTTTCGTTGACCCTGACCGCCGCTGTGGGGCTAGAGTAGAGTGATAGGATCCAGCTGAGCATTGACGACCGAAGGCCAATGTGTTCGAGAGTAGCTCTAACAAACGTCCAATCTACACGGTCGAAAGCCTTCTCTGCGTCAGTTGACAGCAGTAGAAGGGGTCGTCGCGTGGTCCTAGCGGCATGTATGAGGTTCAGCACCCTAATTGTGTTGTCGCGTGGTTCCCGTTGAGGAACAAAACCCGCCTGGTCTTTGTGAATTAGGTTTGGTATATGTGGGAGCAATCTGTTCGCTAAGATCTTGGCAAATAGTTTCAGGTCGGTGTTTAGCAGAGCTATCGGTCGGTAGTTTCCACACCTAAGTGGGTCCTTTCCCTCTTTGGGGATGAGAGAGATGTATGCCCTAAGGGAGTCTATGGGGAAGGAGTTACCTTTCGTAATAGAGTTAAGTGCAGCCACTAACGGTTTGGAGAGCGTCTCAAAGAATGTTTTGAAGTAAGTTGAAGTGAGGCCATCCGGGCCTGGGGCTTTCTTTGGCTTGGAGCTCGCCATTGCCACCCCCAACTCCTCAACCGTGATGGGGTCTTCCAACCCCTCCACAGTGTCAGCCGGCAGAGATGGCATGCCTGAGGAAGCTAGATATTCATATGGAGTGGATCCTCCAGTAGGGTTAGGGGCGCCAGAAGAGGTTTTATCTAGGTTATAAAGACCGCTATAAAATGAACGGAATTCCTCTGCTATTTCTGTTGAGGTAGAGACCCTCCGACCCGTGGGGGACAGGATGTGGGGGATGAAAGTTTTGGTGCGGGGACCGCGTAAAGCTCTGGCTAGGAGTGAGCCAGGTTTGTTAGAGAATTCGTACATTGTACGACGTGACCATGCTAGCCTCTCTTTCGTTTTATGCAACAGAAGCGCGCGAAGCTCTTCACGTGCTTTAAGTAACTCCTGGTATACGGAGCGTGCTAGGCTAGCCTTATGTGTGCATTCGAGGGTCTTAATCTGAAATAGAAGTTCTTCAGTTCTACGGGTTCTTTCCCTCTTGAGACGTGCCCCAATACCTATCAAAATGCCCCTGATAACTGGCTTGTGCGCCTCCCACACCACCAAGGGATTGGGGACCGAGGCTACATTAAGTGCAAAATATTCCTGCAGTTTGGCTTGGATCTCCGTGCGGGTCTCTGCAGATTGAAGCAGTGATTCGTTCAGTCTCCACGAAGGTGGAGATTTAGACATTGGACCCATATGGAGCGTCAAGTGTATGGGGGCGTGGTCAGAAAAGGAAATGACATCTATGGATGAGTCCACCACCCTTGGCAAGTACCCTGAATCTTATGACATTCCCAAGGAACATAATATATTGTATCTAGGAGGCCACATCCCCTAAAACAACAGGGAGAGGAATTCAGGTATTGTACCATCTTATTAAAACTTCGAGATTGGCTCCAATCAGTGTATCATTTAAAATTCTTTTATAAGAAGCTTGACAACTCCTATGCCATTGATCCAGTTCCATATCAACAGAAAGGTCCCTCTCCAAGTCTACTATATACGGCAATTTGTGTGGAGTACCAAAAAAGACTGGATGCAAATCTGTGCGGTTTCCATGCAGCCGTGTTTGTGCAGGCACAGCAGCCCATTCATGTAAATGAGCTGCTGTTCCTGTGGGGAACACAAGGAAAAGGTCACTGCACCTTTAAAATCACTGCCACATGGTCTTATGAATTTCCGAGCATGGGAGAGCGCAATGCATTTTCCAATGCATCTGTTAGACAGCAGCACATTTTTACTGCGGATGTTGGAATGCGTGCAATTTACATGCAGTCCTGTGACTGTAAAGATGCGAATCTCGGCTAACGGCTCAGAAATGATGGATATGCTTTCTCTTTGACCTAAATCTTGATTACACCATTTTTCATAAGGCATGACAATTTAGAATGATCAGTCCATAGAGAATGCATATAATGTGAAATCTGATGGAACTGAAGCTGTTCCTTTTTAACAAATGTTTGTGAGCTCCTTATTTAACTGGATATGTAAAATAGCTGTTCTTTTTCAACCCCCCATTAGCTAATAACTGTTTTATTCACACCTTTATTGAACAGGTTACTCATGGTTGCTGCAGCCCCCCCCCCCCCCCCCCCCCCCCCCCCCCCAGTTTGTTTCCCCTGTGATATCAACCTAGTTTTTTTAGCTTGTTCGGTTAAGCTTTACAAATGCAAGATAGAAGATAATTGGTTGCCATGTACAGATGCTCCAGATTCTTTTTGCACCAGTCTTAGTAAATTCCCCTCCAAGACTTAATTTCTTATCTAAGGTTATCTCTGCATTATACCTTAATGAGTAGATTGTGTTTCCTTCTCTTTTCCTTGCTCCAATACATCTGTGGCACCCCCCCTGTGGTGGATTGTTAAGCCAGTTCCTACACTAGGGTCCTATGCTCAGGTTCACACTCTACAACCACAAATACCTTGCCAGGGGCTATCATTCATGCATCACAACTTGTAGGGGGCCCTGATCCTGTGGTCACAGGTCAGGTCCATTGGTGGTTGCACCCAACTAACACTGGTGTCACCACCGCCAGGCTGGCCTATCGAGGGATTGAACTTTCTCTTTAACTGCAGTTATATAATAGTTGTGATGATATTCTGTTTACAAACAATATGGTCTAAAATCGAGTCCTTTTTTATTTTCATGATGGCTATTTAATGTTAAATAAATTGGGACTGTCTGCAAAAATTAGCATAAAGAAGTTGTAAACATCCGGAAACCCCCCCCCAACAAAAAAAACCTGCAAGACAAAGGCATAATGAGCTAGTATTCATCACATACTAGCTCATTATGAAATACTTACCATGGAACGATGCCCTGCAGTGCCGCCCGCACACCGCTCCCACGGCTGATATCTTACACTGGATTTACTTCCGGGTTGACGTGCTTCGGCGCTGTGATTGTCTAGAGCCGCGATGACGTCACTCCTGCACATGCGAGTGTTAGCCACCAGTCACAGCACGGCCATTGAAGAAAGGACACCAGCGGGCTGTTTCTTCAGTGCGCATGCACCGATGACACCGGCAACAGCGCATATAGTGAATATCTCCTAAATTGTGCCAGTTTAGGAGATAGTTAAAGTACCTACAGGTAAGCTTTTTTAAAGGCTTACCTGTAGGTACAAGTGGTGTAACAGAGTTTACGAACACTTTAAAACAATGTTATTTAAAAAATGAACGAGTAAGGATGCAACAGATTGCCGTGAACATGGAACCACTTGTGTAAACAAGATTGCTAAGAGAACTAAAGCAAGCTACAATGCTAGCTGGAACGTAGATTCTGAGCTGAGCCAAGGGGTATTAAGCGTGATAAAGTCATACTAGCCAACTAGGGAAGGGATGTTCTCATATTTGTGGGGTGGACTCATATTTGTCAGGCAGGGAGTTTGCACTGAGCAGACCTCACTGCTGTTGGGAGCCCCTCCAAAACTCCAGATGTGGTTGGTTAGGCCCTATCCCTCTATGGGGCTGGGGAGTCCCTGATGACACACCAGAGTATAAATATGTAGAGAATAGAGCTGGAGTGTATCGTAATAGCATCAGTGCTGATTGTCTGGACAACTCTCAAATTATGTCATTTGCTCTGATGATGTATTGCATTGTAAGAAATCCAAATGGATTCAAGTCATATTTTTAAATATCTGGCATCAGTTTGCAATATGTTAATTGTAGCTTGGAAAATTTCTACCTGTGTTAACGCATTTTATTCTAGGATGCTGCACAACACTCTGGATCTGTCTGCAATAATCAGCGTGTCCATATATTACTCCAATGATAAACATTGCACCAAAACAGGGGGGAAATGGACAAAGGTTACAGGGTGGACCCTGCCCTGACACATTCACTGCTCTAACTCCACTTGTCAAAACTCACACCAGATGGTGAAGAGACCCAGATGTACTGCAATACAGAAAAGACCTCTTAACACTTGACTTGACAGATGGTTTCTATTTTACATGTCAGCCACAGTTCTCTAGTACTTTCATCATTTAACTGGTGGCCTAACACACCAGGGAACAAAACGAACACACCGATTTGTAACAAAGAGCAAATATCGCAATCCACAACATTACTGTAGTGTACATTATACAGTGTTAAGCTTGTGGTTTGTCACAGAGATTTCTTTGCTTAAAGCGGACCTTCAGTCATATTTTCAACTTTCCATCTATTAAATCTACTACCCTTGTTGTTTTTACTTTGGATAGTAAAACATTTTTTTTCTGTGAGTAAATACCTTATACAGCCCACTTCCTCTTTCTTGTCTGGTCATTATCCTAGGATTATTACATCATGCACAGCTCTCTCTCTCACTCTTGTGATAGTTTGCCAGGAAGGGAGGGGGGTTGAGCCATAAGAGGGCCAATATGAGCTGCAGGGCTGAAGAGCTGGAGGTGTGCCTCTGTGTGTCTGTGTAAATCCAGGAAGTGAACAGGCAGCAGCTTTAGCTGCCCACAGTTAAAATGGCTGCAGCCAGACTTAGGGAGGGAGATTTCTGCAGCATATTTAGCAAGTACAGAATCACAGTATATATAAAATAATATGAAAAGTGGTTGGAGGGAAGCTTCAGAATGGCAAAGATGTTTTTGTTACAAATTTTGTGAGCAGACTGCAGTTCCTCTTTAACAGGACTTGAGAAGAGGCCAGTCACATGACTTTGCAGGCCATGTGATTGGGCTCTACTCATGGCTTTATTTTTTATAACTTCTTTTTTTTTTTTGATAGTGCTCTGCAGGCTGGCTTCAGAGTCTCGATTCTTTAACAGGTCGAAATGTCCAAAAAAGTTTGAGTTACAAGAGTTGGGACAAACACATTCATCTAAGGACATCAGATTATTAAATCCTCAAGGGAGTTTAGATAAAGGCACCAGGAACCCTAACTCTTCTATGACTACTAGTGCAAAAGGACACAGTTTTACTAAAACTGGTGCACACAGAATGAAGTAGTAACCAATCAGCTGCAAGGTTTTATTGTCAATGCTTAATTGAACAAGCTGAAGTTAGAAGCTAATTGGTAAGGCTTCATGTACACCGGACGTTTGAAAACCTCTCCTGAACACTGGAACTTGACAGCTAGCAACCGACGGTCAAAAACGTTTGTTTTGCCACGTTTACATGCGCGTTTAGTAGCATTTATAAGCGTTTGCATTTAGAAGCGTTTTTACATTGTAAATGGTCAGAAATGTATCCCCATTGAAAACGCCTATAAACCAAATGTTTATAAACACGAGTTACTGCGTTTAGGTGCATTTACACGCTGTTACAAGCATTTGGCATTTCAAATGCCACTTAAATACCTTCATGAACAAATTTTTTGCTTTAAAAAAAATGCCATTAAACTCAACTGCCTCTAAATGACTAAACAACTATAACTATAACTATATACTACTCATGTACAGATAAGATAACATAGAGGAGAGTTCAGGGGCTGCTGAAAAAAAAGCCCAACTGCTCCTAAAAATCCGTTTATCAGCAGCAGTGTACATGAGGCCTTACTATGCATAGCTTTACCAGATTCTGCGTGCACCAGTTTTAGTAAATTTCCCCCAAAGTGTGCTAAGGTCACAAAGAGTGCTTCTGCATGAAGATTTGCCTGCCATACAAGGTGGAGAGACATTATGGGGCGGATTTCCTAAAGACAAATAAACTGTGCACTTTGCAAAGGCATTTGCTCCAGCACTTAGTAAATGAGGGAAAGCTCTGCTGACTTCCATCATCCAAACATATGCAAGCAAAATGCTGTTTTTTTATATTCCCTGCATGTGATTGAGTTTCGATTGCAAAGTGAAGCTTCACCTAATTTACTAAGCTTTGGAGTAAATGCCCTTGCAGAGTGCAACTGCACTTGCAAAGTGCAGTCTATTTGCCTTTAGAAAATCAATCTCTATGTCTTTCGCCAGCTTCTGAGTCAGCTGGGACTTAAAGGCTCTCAATTAATTTATGAAGGTCTGCAAGTTCAGAATGGACACTATCTGGTCGGTAACTGCATTCTTACATCAACAGATATCCTGGCGACAATACATACATAACACACATATCCAAACAAAACCAAACAAATATCCAAACCCCAATCTGCTTTCCTGACATTAAATGAAGACCATAACCAATTTGGGGCCCTGCTCTTTGGCTCTTCAGCTCTGAATATGTTCATGAAGGTTTGGCTCCGGTTCTAGCTTACCTTTAAAAGAATTTGTTATCATGGTTACATGTAGACCATTTATTATTCAGGGTAGATTTGTACCAGAACTTAGTGTACAAACTTCAGGTGACATTGCATACATTTAGGAATTCCACTAGATTCTGAGTGTCAAAAAGTCTTGTTTTTCTACCACCAAAAATAACTTTAAAAGCTTCAGAACCATGTTCAAAGTCTAATGATCTCTGATCCACCCTTCAGGATTGCAAGAGAGTGATGGGCTTCATGGTGGCCACATTTAAGTGGTTCGCTTTGTACAATACCAATTTCAGCTTTGCAACAGGACATTCTATGGAAGTGGGATAACTCTCCAATTTGCTTTGACAGAGACATTTTTCTCACCATTCGGACCAAACTGTTTTTCAGTTGGTAGCTGATGCCTCCTAATCTGATCTCTGATAAGACATTTCTACTCCTTTGTAGGAAAATTGTGATAATGGATGCAAACCTTTTGGGGCAGGGTTTTAAGTTCTATGACAACTGAGGGTCACTAGTCCAGCAAAGAAGCATGTTGAGACTGAGCACCATTAGACTGATTTTTCTTTATCGAAAAGATTGTCCTAAAGGCCATGTAGTTAGAGTTCTGTTGGACAGTGCTAAGATGATGGTATATATCAATTACTATGGAGACACAAAGAACCGGTAGAATGCTTACCACATTCTGTATTCGGCAGAAAGATGTGTTCCAGAACTATCCTCTGTTTACATTCTAAGCATAGACAATTGTTTGACAGACTATTTCAGCCACTAAAGACTAGCCTTGGGGAGTTGCCTCTTCACCATGATGTTTATCAACAGATTTGTCCCCGAAAGGAGGCACCAGATGTCAACCGGTTTGCATCTTGTCTGAAGGCCAACTCCCTTCCTAAAAGGTTATTCATCAGGAAAAACCCAATGAAATTACTCTACCATAGCAGGTAAAACATATTATACTATTTTATATACAAAATGCTGAGAATTTCAAACTAACACACTGTATCTGAGAAAATTGGTCTTTGGTATTATACCAGACATGACCATACAAATTGATTAAGAAACAATTACTACTCGATAATAGTTCATATCCTATGTTGCTGTTATTTATGGATTTATACTTATATATTTTTGTTGCAGATCTCCATGGGCTCATGATTTTCCAGCCAGCCCCCTTAGATGGATTCCTGCCTTTTATGGCTTGCCGACAAGGTGGGGGGATGCAAAAAAAAGGCCTGCATTCCCCATACATGCTCCTATTGACGGCCAAATTCTTCTTTTGGCCGCCAGGGTGAGCAAGACCATGCCGGCGGCATCCCTTGATCACCTCCAGATGGTTTGCGGCAAGGTGCGCATGCGTGAATCACAACGCCGTGACATCACGCCTTTGTGGCGGAGATGACGACAGTGGTCGGGGACTTCCGCCTTCTGGGACGCCGAGGGAGCCACGCAATGACCGCACCTCCTGCCACCAAGACACCACACTTTTGGATGGAGGGGGCGGCGCCTGTTATGGTTATGTTATAAGTGCCAGGCTGCATTAGGATCAGAACATGATTCCATGCATGCCTGAATGGATGGTTGGTCATTCTATACAAATGGCTCAATGTGCGTACAGATTTTAATTATGTCAGATTATCTAGTTCCTTGCCCTGCCCGCCTTAGGGTTGGTCAAGGTTATAACTATAGTAATGCAATTAATTTAAGTCATATTTAACATAACGGTTTGGCTCCTTGTCTACAGAGACTGTGCCTTTCTTGCATTATTTGCAGTCAGGCATTAAATCACATCATTCGAAGGTCTACATTACCTACATCAGCATTAAGGTAAATTATGTCACTTTTTCACGTTTTGTTTGTTTGCACTGATTGTCATTATATATTTTTTTTTTTGCTAGTTCACAGTGAGCCAACGTCACTTACTTTTACCAATGCACTTAACCATTGTTACTTTTCTCCTGCACATATCACATTAGCGTTTTGACTGCCTCATCAGGCAGCCTCGCATGCACATTCCCACTCAGCACCACATTTGCATCATCTTTCACACGTGGGTTTATTTTCCCTCATCAACAAATCACACATTTATTATTTATATTATAATTTATATTTTATATTTAATATAATAATCACTAAACCAATTTACCTTTATATTATTTGACAGTACATCACTACAAATGTGTACACACATTGATAATATATTTTTGCAATCTGTTAGGCACTCTTCGTTAGTTTCACCAAGGGTCCAACATTTGACCTTCACTTGACATATTGTTATCACTTGCTGCAGTTGCCGCCATTCCTTTCCCTCTGAGGGTGTCCAGCCTATTGGGCTGGATTCCTTTTCCCTGGGGAGGTGAGGATGATTACGGAGCCTCTTCAATCATCCAACTGATTTTAAATCTCTGGTCAGGAGATCCTTTATTCCATCTTTCAGTGGTAACTATACCTTGTGTACATGGAAATTGGTGCACTATGAAATGTTTTTGAAATTTGAGATGTTGAATGTATTTTTTTAGAGCAAACTACCCCCCCTGAAGAAGACCGCAACTGTATGGGTCGAAATGCATTGAGGCTTTAATATAGCCAACATTATGTAATGTGATGCTGTGTATTCTTGTGTTTGCATTGCTGTACCTTGGAATATGTACTGTGTCCCTTAACCAGAGCCTATATTTTAAATTGCAACATGATATTGATTTTTTTCCTAATAAAAATTTCATACATACTCCTTTTGATTTTGCTACATTGCTGCTAAAAAAAACCTTGGGGGAACCTCTCCATGTTGTTTGGTCCGGGGTGTGCAGCCTAATATCTCTCCTATATGTGTCTTTCCCATGCCAGCCACTAAAGACTAACCTTGGGGAGTTGCCTCTTCACCATGATGTCTATCAACAGCTTTTTCCCCGGAAGGGGCCACCGGATGTCAACCTGATTGCATCTTGTCCTAATGCCGAACTAGACAGATTTGTTGCAAGCTTGCAGGTTCTGCTTGCCAATGCAATGGATGTATTGGTAACCCTGTGGGACAGGTACTGCCAGTTACTGTATATGCATATTCAGCAATAAGGCTTGTACCCAAACCATTAAGCAGGATTTAATCAAAAGGAATTCCAATAGTCTACTTGACTTCAGATGGGCTCAAGAACCAATCTTCTATCCTGCTTCCCAGTTGTCGGGGGGGGGGGGGGGGGGTTTAAAGACATGAATTTTGAGGCCCAGGTTTGTAGAGATAGAATACTTCTACTTCTTAATTCGTGATTCTGACCATGTTAAAAGCTCACTAGTTTACCTACCTACCAGAAGATTTACTATGGCACTTAGAAAGTTTATTTCTTCTTGCAAATCTTTAGGAGTGCATCCTCCTTCTTTTTTCTGTTAGCAGAATTGTATTCTTTCTACAGCGGAGTATAGGTTAGCACTGGACATTGAATACAATTAAGGGTAAAATATTGGCACTAGCTGTTCTTTTTCATCCTCCATTAGCTAATAATTCTTTTATCCACACCTTTATTCAAGAGGTTACTCATGTTGTTTCCCCCCATTTGTTTCCCCTGTGATATCAACCTAATTTTTTAATTTTTCTGAAGTCACCATTTAAAAACATTACAGAAAATACTTTATCCCAAAAATAGATTTTCTTGTGGCCATTACATTATATTAGCAGAGTATCAGAACTGGCAGCATTGTCATGTAAGCCTCCTTTATCTTTTCTTCATAGAACAAGGTAGGTATGAGACCAATGGATAGATTTATTAAAGCAGGAGCAGGCAGAACCTGGAGCAGCTGTGCATAGCAAGCTTTTATCTTCAGCTGGTTCAATTAAGCTTTAAAAATGAAATAATCTGATTGGTTGCCATGTAGAGATGCTCCGGATTCTGTCTCCTCCAGTCTTAGTAAATTTCCTTCCAAGACTCTAATTGCAATGCTTGGGTTCACACTCTTCAGCCAAAAATACCTTGCCAGGGGCTATTATTCTTGCGTAACAACTTATAGGGGGCCCTGATCCTGTGGTTACAAATCCGGTCAGTTGGGGGTTGCACCCAATACCTGATCCAACTAACACTGGTGTAACCACCACCAGTTCCCTGACCAATAGGGATGAGCTTCATGTTCAAGTCGAACCCATGTTCGACTCGAACATCGTGTGTTCGGTCGTTCGCCGAATTCCGAACGATATGGGCCGTTTGCGCCAAATTCGAGTGGCGCGTCACGGCCCATAATTCAATGCGGCATCGCAGTGCATTGCTGGCTGATGATTGGCCAAGCATGCACTATGACCCGCATGCTTGGCCAATCACAGCGCTGTGTGCACAGAGAGCCAAGGGGGCTTTGACCAATTATGGCTCAGGGGGTTTAGTACACGCCCCACACTATATAAGGCCGCCTGCACATTGGCCCTGTGTAGTGTGTTCCGGCTTGAGAGAGAGATAGACAGAGAGAGAGAGACAGTGTCATTTGATTTAAGTTAGATAGAGTAGGCAGGTCGAGTCAGTTAGCTGCACTTACAGTGTATTGTGTATATATATGCATCCCAGGTGTTGTGTATATGTATATATATAGATATATATAGCTATAGATATATATAGAGGGCAAGCAGGCTCTGTGTCTAGAGGCAACAGTGCTGGTCGTGGACACAGTGCATCCTCATCAGCACGTGGCCGTGGGACACGCTTGGCCTTTTTTTCGGCAGCTGGCCGTGTTGAGCCGCAACATGCGGAAGACTTGGTCGAGTGGATGACCAAGCCGTCCTCATCATCCTCATCCTCTCTCACCCAGACTCAGGGTACTTTGTGTGGCAAAGCAGCTGCCAACGCGGCCTCTTCCCTCGGCTCAATGGCATCAGTGACTTCCCTTCCCACCATGTCCTCCTGAGGAGTCCCTCGAACTGTTTGACCACAGTGTTGGGTACATGCTCCAGGAGGATGCCCAGTGTTTTGAAGGCTCCGATGATGGTACTTAGCTAGAGGAAGGCAGTAACGTGAGCCCAGACAAAGGGGGTGTCCAAGAAAGACAGCAATCTGGCAGTCATGTTCCCCCTGCTGCAGCGTACTGCCAGGTTTGCGCCAGTGATGAGGAGGGAGGGGATGATGAGGTCACTGACTCATCGTGGGTGGCTGATAGGAGAGAGGAGGAGAAGGAGGCACACCACCAATGAGGCAGGATGCCCTCCAGGGGCCAGCCTAAGGGCAGCACACTGACTGCATCACACCACAGAGCTCCGCATGTGCAGAGCGCTGCTGTCTCTGCGCGTTATTCCAAAAGTTCTTTGGTGTGGGCCTTTTTTGAGACGAGTGCATCAGATCCCACCGCTGCTATTTGCAACATATGTCTCAAGCGTATTTCGCGTGGCCAAAACATCTCCCGCTTAGGCACCACATGCTTGACCAGACATATGTTGACCTGCCATGCAGTTCGTTGGCAAGCGTACCTAAAAGACCCACACCAAAGAACAAAGAGGATCTCTCCTTGCTCCTCATCAGCTGGGATCTCCAACCCCACTATACCTTCAGTCCTCTCTGAGACCTGCACTGAGAGGAATGAAGTTGTAAAATTAAGTGTGTCACAGCCAAGTACGTGTGGGCAATCTACTATGGGTACACCGACGTCAGATTATACCAGGCAAATTTCCCTGCCCCAGCTGCTGCACCGTAGAAAGAAGTTTGCTCCCAGCCATCCACATGTCCAGCGGTTGAATGCTAGCTTGGCAAAATTGCTAGCACTTCAACTGCTACCTTTTCAGTTGGTAGACTCTGCCCCCTTCCGTGAGTTTGTGGAATGTGCGGTTCCTCAGTGGCAGGTTCCCAAACGCCACTTTTTCTCACGGAAAGCGATTCCGGCTCTCTACTGGCATGTGGAGAGCAATGTCTTGGCCTCGCTGGGCAGGGGGCGGTCAGCAGTAAGGTGCATATTACCGCTGACTCATGGTCCAGCAGACATGGACAGGAACGTTACCTAAGTTTCACGGCACATTGGGTGACTTTGCTGGCAGCTGGGAAGGATGCAGGACAAGGTGCAGTAGTGTTGGAGGTTGTTCCACCACCACGCCTCCAAAATGCCAGTACTGGTGATTCTGACACACCTCTCTCCTCCACCCCCTCCTCTTCTTCTTCTTCCATGGCCTCTTCCTGTGCTTTGTCCTCGGAACCAGCGGTGCTCCGTAGGCGTTTAAGGGGCTGCGCAAGTACGCAGGCCAAAAGATGCCATGCGGTGCTTGAGCTGGTGTGCTTGAGAAACAGGAGCCACACTGGGGCAGAGATTCTGTCAGCTCTGCAGTGGCAGGTTCAGAGGTGGTTGACACCACGCCAACTTAAGGCAAGAATGGTGGTTTGCGACAATGGCACCGACCTCCTCTCCGCCCTCCGACAGGGACGACCCATGTGCCCTGTTTGGTCTACATCCTTACCTTGGTGGTGCAGCGGTTCTTGGGCAGGTGCCCGGGCTTACAGGATGTCCTGAGGCAGGCCAGGAAAGTCTGTGTGCATTTCCGCTGGTCATATAATGCCAGTGCTCGGCTGGCAGACCTCCAAAAGGAATTTAACCTGCCCAAGAACCGCCTAATCTGTGATATGCCCACCAGGTGGAACTCAACATTGGCCATGCTGCAGTGGCTGCACATGCAGGAGAGAGCCATTAATGAGTACCTGTGCGACTATGGCACCAGGACAGGGTCAGGGGAGCTTGTTTTTTTTCCCCATGCCAGTGGGCCATGATAAGGGATGCATGAACTGTCCTGTCACCATTTGAGGAGGCCACGAGGATGTTGAGCAGTGACAGTGCATGCATCAGTGACACTGTCCCCCTTGTCCACCTATTGGAGCACATGCTGCGTTTAATAATGGACAGGGCACTTGAGGCAGAACAGAGGCAGGAAGAGGAGGACTTCCTTAGCTCTCAAGGCCCCCTTTATCCAGACAGTGTTCCTGCGTGCCCGCCGATCACACAGAAAGAGGACGAGGAGAAGGAGGAGGATTGTGTCAGCATGGAGGTGGAGCCTGGCACTCAGCATCAGCAGCAGTCTTTAAGAGATCATTTACAGTCCCAAGAAAACCATGGACTTGTACGTGGCTGGGAGGAGGTGGCTGCGGATCATGTCATCCTTAGTGACCCAGAGGACTCCAGACCAAATGCCTCAGCAAACCTACACTGCATGGCCTCCCTGAGCCTGCGAAAGGATCCTCGTATTCGTGGTATCAAGGAGAGGGATCAATACTGGCTGGCAACCCTCCTAGATCCATGTTACAAGGGTAAGGTTGCGGACCTTATCTTGCCGTCGCAGAGGGAGCAGAGGATGAAACATCTTCGGGAGGCCTTGCAGAAAGGTCTGTGCAACGCGTTCCCAGAGACTGGGAGGTTACAAACTCCTGTTCCTGGACAACGTGTTGCTGAGGCTTCGGTCAGTCAAAGAAGGAGCGGTGGAGAAGGTGGCTGTCTGACCGATGCGTTCAGACAATTTTTTTGTCCGCAGCCCCAAGGTATGATTGGTTCCAGCAACCATCGCCAGCGTTTGTTTTACATGGTGCAGGAATACCTCGGGGCAAGATCCGACTTGGACACCTTTCCCACCGAAAATCCTCTGGGTTACTGGGTCTTGAGGATGGATTACTGGCCAGAGCTTGCACAGTATGCAATTGAGCTACTGGCCTGTCCTACATCCAGCATTCTTTCGGAACGCACATTCAGTGCTGCTGGAGGCTTTGTAACCGATCATAGGGTGTGTCTGTCCACCAACTCGGTCGATCGACTGACCTTCATAAAAATGAATCAGTCTTGGATCACCACCAGCTACCAAGCACCTAAAACTGATGTAACCAAATAATTTTTTTTGAAATGTCAGATCCTTTCAAGACTGCCTATTCTGATGCTAAGTGACTATCCTGTTATGTTGAGTGATTATCCTCTTCCTCCTCAATGATCATGCTGATAGCTTGTAAGAAAATTTTTGTTTCTGGGCACCGCCACCAGTGGCTAAGGCCCAATTTTTCTGCCCCTGTTCAACAGGGGCATGTAATTACGATTTTTGATGCAATACTTTGCAGCAGGGCTCCTTCCTGCTCTCCAACTAGAGTATCTGTGAGGGGTTGCAGTGTCGTGGCACCAGCACCAGTGCCTAAGGCCCAATTGTTCTGCCCCTGTTCAATAGGGACATGTAATTACAATTCTTGATCTAATATTTCACAGCAGGGCCCATTAAGGCGCCCACCAAGAGTAACTGTGAGGACTTACATTGTTGTGGCACCAGCACCACCACCATCACCAAATGCCCAATTTTTCTGCCCCTGTTCAATAGGGGCATGTAATTACAATTCTTGATCTAATATTTCACAGTACGGCCCTGTGAGGGCTTACAGTGTTGTGGCAACACCAACACCTAAGGCCGCAATTTCTGCAGAGTATCTAGGGCAGGCCCCTACTTTCAAACATCCAACTTACAAACGACTCCTACTTGCAAACGGAAGGAGACAACAGGAAATGAGATGAAATCTACCCCTAGGAAGGGAAATTCTCTCCTGTAAGAGTTAATATGGGAAAAATGTTTCTCCTTTCCACTGATGCTTTATCACCAATCCTTGTTTCACTAAAAACCCCAAATTTTCTGAAAACATTTGTCATTGGGACAGAAAGTGAGGTGAAATCTTCTAAAGAGTAGCACAGACAGCAAAACAAATGTCACAGGGGTGATAACCCTTCCCTATGTTTTTCAAAAAGCTTAAAATAGATTTTTTGGTTGGAGCTAAAAATGTACCAGTTCAAAATTACAAACAGATTCTACCTAACAACAAACATACAGTCACTGTCTTGTTTGCACCGCTTGTATACTTCTGTTCAGAGTATATAGGGCCAGGTGGCCTCACGCCTTTCCTTTTTTTAATTTGGGTGCGGGGTTCCCCTTAATATCCATACAAGACCCAAAGGGCCTGGTAATGGACTGGGGGGTACCCATGCCGTTTGTCTCACTGATTTTCATCCATATTGCCAGGACCCGACATTACATTAAAGCCGCAAGCAGTTTTAAATTACTTTCATTCCTTTAAAAATTTCATTTTGTGCAGGGACTGTTCTAAGCACGGGAAACACGCGCCACTTTACAGGCATACTATAGACACCCCCCAGGTACAATATTTAAAGGAATATTTCACTTTTTTTTTTTTTACTTCAAGCATCATTAAAATCACTGCTCCCGAAAAAACGGCCGTTTTTAAAACTTTTTTTTGCATTGATACATGTCCCCTGGGGCAGGACCCGGGTCCCCAAACCCTTTTTAGGACAATACCATGCAAATTAGCCTTTAAAATTAGCACTTTTTATTTTGAACGTTCGAGTCCCTAAGACGTCAATGGGGTTCTAACGTTCGTGCGAATTTTCGGTCCCTTCGCAGGTTCTGGTGCGAAGGGAACCGGGGGGTGTTCGGCTCATCCCTACTGACCAACAAGGCTTTACACTTATCTCTTAGTTCCCCAGGTATAGGTCACCCACTGGATTATAGAAACTCACTCCTCTTCTGACTGGAATTTTTCTTGCAATATGTAGCCCAACAATCAATTTAAGCATGGTCTTCAACAATCCATGACAGCATGGTTCAGAGTTCCTTTCACCAGTCAGGTTCAGTCCTTTTTGCCCACATATTCTTTCCTTCCATGGACAGTCTACATTTATAGTTCTGTGTAGGCCTTAAGCCTCCCACATGGGTCTAAGCTCCTACTCTGCAGAATACTAACTTTCTCTTTCAACCTCTCATCCACAACTCCTCTGGCTTCACCCCTCTTTACTACTAATACATTCAGTTTCTAGGAGAATTCGTATCACCACAGAGTGGCACTGTGGATACGATGCATAAATAGTTAATGCCACGTCCCGATATTAGAAATCATTAAAAATTGGTTTGGAATGATGGACTTTATAGGCATAACACAAAGGATTAAAAAAGAGTTTCAATATTTATTACAGAAAATGTGATTAGAAAACATGTACATAGACTTACAATTATTCACAAAAATTACCTAGGAGCATATTGAATACACCATCTACATATTAAATATATGTTTAAACAAGATATTTAGTCATTTTACTTGTTCAATCGTAACAAGTTTCAAAGGAGACAGTGTAAAAAATAGCTTGACTTGCTCTACATGTTACGTGTTCATTAACGCTTCCTCAGGAGCTTTGGGCATATTATTTTCCACAAAGGGAAAAAAGGAAGTAATAAGATAAAATGAATGGGGTGTGCTGTCCTCCACCTTAATGGACGTCCATAAGAGAAGGTCTTCAAATTGGATAGTACGATCCAGTAAGTCCAAAATCAGCCAAGTCCAGCAAGGAATTTGGTAGTGAGTTTGTACCAGGCATAATGTTACCCAATACGGCCAGGTAAAAGCTAGGTCAGTTTAGGGCATCCCAAGACAGCATTAGGGGGGTGATTGCTGGTATAATCCCTGACAGGTGCCTTGGATACATGAGGTTGAGGAGCTCCCCGCTTGGTGACAGCACAAACGCCGAGAGTGGACAGCTGTTTGTGGACGTCCATTAAGGTGGCGGACAGCACACCCCATTCATTTTATCTTATTACTTCCTTTTTTCCCTTTGTGGAAAATAATATGCCCAAAGCTCCTGAGGAAGGGTTAATGAACGCGTAACATGTAGAGCAAGTCAAGCTATTTTTTACACTCCTTTGAAACCTGTTACGATTGAACAAGTAAAATGACTGAATATCTTGTTTAAACATATATTTATTATGTAGATGGTGTATTCAATATGCTCCTAGGTATTATTTGTGAATATTTGTAAGTCTATGTACATGTTTTCTAATCACATTTTCTGTAATAAATATTGAAACTCTTTTAATCCTTTGTGTTATGCCTATAAAGTCCATCATTACAAACCAATTTTTACTAATACATTCAACTATCAGGACGATGGGAACCCCTAGAGGGCAAAAGCTAAATTACACCCCTGGCCCAACATGGGCATTAGTGGGTTTCTACACATTCAATGGAAGTTATGTTACATGCACTGGTTGTGGTTAGGGCCATTAGGGTTTGCCTACAAGCCACCTTTTCTATAAACATGGGTTGTCCCTGTAAGGATCTTGCAGGTTCTTCTACCATCGCTTGATACATGCAGATCATACAGATCACTTCAAAGACTTATCTTCTCAGGCATCAGAAGCCATATTTTACTACTGCTCATTTCTCTGTAGGGTAACGACTTGGTCTGTAGTACATATGTTTAGAAAATTCAACAAAGTTGTGGCTTTATCAGCAAATGCTATTTGATTGTAAGATTATGCAGGCAGTAGTATACAGTACAGTCTTTTAATTTTTGGAACTGTTTTTGAAAAAGGAATGTTATGATAAGTTAAAAAATTCTATTATATATATATTTTCCAAAATAGCAGTTTCCGCTATATGACTGCATGTAAATACCTGAACGTAAAGTATAAGTGGCGGAGGTTGTAGAAACATAAATCCTCCTTTTAGGTATTCCTAGGTCAGCATGATATCTAAATACAACCCTTTTATTATTGACAGTTTGTCTTTCAATGAAAGAAAGAGAAAAGAGAATTTCTGTACTTATTTTAAAACATTTTTTTAAAAGTCTATTGAGAGACACAGCTCCTACCTTTTTGTTAGAGTTTGTTGGCCATTGGTATTTGTACTGCTTTCAATTAACCTGTCTGTCAGTTGTGGGGTTAAAGTAGATCTATAGGCAAAACTTTTTTTTTCCATTTTGGATAGGATAAGGGAGGGTCATAATTCCTGTCAGTTAATTTTTTGCCATCTGTATCCTATTGAGGAGATTTCTTTTCACTTCCTGTCCCACATCCAAAACAGAAAATGAGAGGAAATCCCTGCAAATTAAGGGAATGCCTTGGGGACCCCCAGGTCACCAGAACTAATGTACCCATTGGAAGATTTCACCTCTATTACTTTTCTGGGGACAATCCAAAATGTGGCAGTTACTTTCACTTTCAATGGTAATGGTAAACAGGACAAATAGAGAGGGTGAATCTCCCTAATGGGGGCACAGACACACTAAAAACTGATAGGTATTCTAATTCCTCTCCACTCCAAAAAAAAGTTTTGCCTTTAGTTGTACTTAAAGCCACCAGAGTGAGTTTTTTTTCACTTGTTTCTGGTTGAACTTTATCAACGGCCATATCACTCAATAAACTCAGAAAAGTGTGTAGAACTACCCCTGTAGGAATTGCTGAAGTTAGGGCTCCCCACTGCTGCACAGCCAGTCACACAGCATTTCCTTCATTCAATGCAGAAAACAGTCCTTGGCTTGTTTTGTTGTTTTTTGGATTTTTTTATGGGATGATAACCTGGATGGGGTAGGGAATTATGGGATGCCCAGTGTGACAACAAACAGAAGTTCAGGGACAACTTCCTCCCTATTTACAGATTCCTCTTCTCATTGCACACACTTGATTCCTCAATGTACAGCTCCTGTTGGTCCACTCTTGAGGAGGTAGGAACTCTCAGTCACTTTTGACAAAGTAGCAGCATAACACATCTCCTTTTGCCTTTCTGTGGCCACTGATCCCAGTTCCTCTTGCTTGCAGAATGCTAGCCCACCTGGCCCCCACCAGCTGCACCTGGCTGCTTTTCTTCCCAGCCCTCCTGACTGGCACTCTACCCCAGTCTTGCCCGACTGACACACACACACACACACACACACACACAGATTTCCCAGGGCAAGGCTGGATGAAGACTTGGCACACTGCTGTCTTCAAGAGAGACCTGCTATAGCTGACAGTATCTCCCCTTGTCTGTCCCTGCACTGTGCTGTTCTCCTCACTGTCTCTCCTTGCTCTCTCCGCTGCCTCTCCGGCTTGAATCCCATCTACTGACTCCTGTGGAGGGATCCTTCCAGGCCAGCCTTCCAAGCTCTAGCCCAAGGTAACCCCCCCCAGTAAGGGGTCCCTGAAGGGTCATGACAGCCTCCCTCAGTACTGCTTCTCCATCTTCCACCGAAACCCCCTTGCTGGCATGTCCTGTGTCTATTTATGGGTTTCCTATTCCCCTGCCAGGCCCACTCCTGGAGATTAACTGAGGGTCCATAAATATTCAGCCTCTCCTAGCCTCCACCCACTATATTCTAGAATATTCTCCAACATTCTAGAAACAGGTGGGGGCACCAGAGAGCTGCCAGGATGAGTCATCCCTCCCTGAACTCTTGTGACCCTGATCCAATTACAAATTCACCATGTGACATGAGTCAGAGTATAGTTTACCTACTCTTACTACTAGTATCACACACTAGAGGAGTTACAATAATTTAAAAATTCTATTATTTCCAAAATTATAGTTTCCCCTAAATAGCTGCCAGTAAATACCTGAAATTGATATGCTTATATAGGTGGTGGAGGTTATAGGAAAAAACCTATCTTTTAGGTATGCCTGGGCCAACAAGACACCCAAATAAAGCCTGGCATGGCAAGGTTCTGCATCCTTATATATGTATATATAGCACAAATATGACTACAAAGCACAGGAAGTTTACTTTTAAAATTGTGGTTTGCTGCCTCCACACTATTCCATCAATTGCTCCCCCCCCCAAAAAAAAAAAAAATCTGCCCAGGGCTCTATTTAGTCTAAAACTAGCCCTGACTGAAAGTGAGGGAAAATCCTCCACTGGTATCACAGTAGTCATCGCATCTGTAACCAAGACTTTAACCCTTCATCACTGTATCTAAGACATGTTTTGGATGGAGTTTGGCTTTAATGCCCCAGCAGGACTCTCTGTATGTTTCATGGACCAATTGGAAACACCTCAATATTTATTCATGGGTTGATATAAAGTGAATAATTACCATTTGTTACAGGTGTCCAAGAAGCATGCCCAATACAGTAAGTACTTTGTGATTGCTTGTTAACCTGCATTTCCTAAATATTCTAAATGGGAAAACTTGGCTCAGACAATAAAAGTGGGGCATGGAACAAGGTGTTGGAAAATCATGCTCTGACTGCAAGTGTTTCAATTAGTGCTCTATAAAGTGTTGGAGTCATGGCTAAAGTTTCTATATTTGCCTTTTCATGATGTACTCTGCCCATTTGTAAATGTTTAAGGTAGCTTGTGTAAGAGATCAAAAGGTTTCCATCCAAGCTGTCTCCCCAGGCGGCATGACTCGGTCTACACTGCGCCAAATCAAAATAAAATAAAATTAGGCTGAACAAACACAGCAAAGAAAGGCAAAGAAAGGCAACCAGTGTTAACCAAAGTAAGTATATTTGGAGGAAAATTTAAAAAAAAATGTCTATCCTTATATTTTCTTTTTTTAGACTACACCGCCTAAACTGGGTTTCCCAAGAATCCAAAAGTTATGTTTTTATATGAAACAAGGCATCCTGGATATCCGTTCATATGTACCTTCACTTGCTTATCCCTGCAGAAGCATGATGGATAGGAGCATGAGCACCTCATTAAATATTGGTAATGCTTTAAGATTATATAATATGCTAAGTCCTCATGTAAAGATGACTGTGGACAGCGTCTTTATTTATCATCCAGGTCTGTCAGAACGGTTAAAGATCTCAGTAAAACTCTTTGGTGTAGCAGGACAGAGAAAAAAAACCCAGAGGTGATAGTTGTACGGTTGCTTCATATGTCTGGCATTGGCGTTATTTAACCACTTGACAACTGGGCACTTAAACCCCCTTCCTAACCAGACCAATTTTCAGCTTTCGGTGCTCTCACACTTTGAATGACAATTACTCAGTCATGCAACACTGTACCCCTATGAAATGTATGTCCTTTTTTTCCCACAAATAGAGCTTTCTTTTGGTGGTATTTAATCACTGCTGGGTTTTTTATTTTTTGCGCTATAAATCAAAAAAGACTGAAAATTCGATTAAAAAAAAAAAAAAAATTCCTTGTTTCTGTTTAAATTTATTGCAGAGTATTGGCAGAGTATTGGCGAGTATTAGTAGAGTATTGGCAGAGTATTGGCAGAGTATTGGCAGAGTATTGGCAAGTATTGGCAGAGTATTGGCAGAGTTTTGCAGTGTTGCAGAGTATTGCACAGTGTTGCAGAGTATAGCGCAGTGATGCAGAGTATTGGCTAGTATTGGCTAGTATTGGCGAGTATTGGCGAGTATTGGTGAAGTATTGGCAGAGTATTGGCGAGTATTGGCGAGTATTGGCAGAGTATTGGCAGAGTATTGGCAGAGTATTGGTGAGTATTGGTGAGTATTGGTGAGTATTGGCAGAGTATTGGCAGAATATTGGCAGAGTATTGGCAGAGTATTGGCGAGTATTGCGGAGTATTGGCGAGTATTGGCGAGTATTGGCAGAGTTTTGCAGAGTATAGCGCAGTGATGCAGAGTATTGGCTAGTATTGGCTAGTATTGGCGAGTATTGGCGAGTATTGGCAGAGTATTGGAGTGTATTGGCAGAGTATTGGCGAGTATTGGCAGAGTATTGGCGAGTATTGGCAGAGTATTGGCAGAGTATTGGCAGAGTATTGGCGAGTATTGGCAGAGTATTGGCGAGTATTGGCGAGTATTGGCAGAGTATTGGCAGAGTATTGGCGAGTATTGGCAGAGTTTTGCAGTGTTGCAGAGTATAGCACAGTGTTGCAGAGTATAGCACAGTGTTGCAGAGTATTGCACAGTGTTGCAGAGTATAGCACAGTGTTGCAGAGTATTGCACAGTGATGCAGAGTATTGCACAGTGATGCAGAGTATTGTACAGTGATGCAGAGTATTGCACAGTGTTGCCATTATGTATATTGAACAGCGCTGTGGGCACTAAACATCCAGCCCACAGCGCTGCCATCTCTTCCCCTCTCATGACGTGACGCTGGTTTGTTTACATGTGATCGCTTCGTCATTTGACGGAACGATCACGTGGTAAACGGCCGCGATCAGCGGCTATTTACCGTAATCCCTGATGCGCCGGGTCCTCTGGACCCGGCGGTCACGGATGTTCCCGAGTGCGCGCCCCAGGGGGCGCGCGGGAGCATCATTCTGGAATGACGTCCATGGACGTCCACCCAGAGCTAGCCGACCGCGCTGTTGCCGTCTTTCGGCAATGGCCCGGTCGGCAAGTGGTTAAAGTAGAATTCCATACTAAACCTAACTAGTCTTAAAATTGTCACCTCCTCCCTCATAACACCTATGTTGACTAACCTGTGTAAAAAATATGTTTATACTTACCTATTTCCAGCCCCCTCCAGCCCAGTCACATGATCCGACTTCCGTGTGCCAGCCAGCGGCAGCCGCAGGGGAGAGAAGGGACACGGGAGCCTATGGGTGATGTCACCATTACCAGGAATTCTAAGCTATTGTCGAGCTCTCCATGTTTCGGGGCGGTTGCAGCGCAGCCCCATTTACCTCAGAATATACTTCCAGCTGCGGCCACAGCATGTGTACAGCCCCAGTTGCTGCCTCTGCAACCCTGCACACTGCACATAATGCACTCCTGAAGTCTGAACTCTGTATGTAGTGTACCACAGATACATCCAGACCTTTGAGGGTAACCATGCTGCTGAAGTGGCCTGCTATGAAATTAAGTTTGAGGCCCCTAAGGGCAATCAAAGTGTTAGCTGTGTGCCTAAAATGTGTAATGTACAGTATGTCACGTGTGTGTCACGTGTGCTTTTACTAAGAGATGTGACTGTTTTATCTCCCTGGCATAAAAAAACAGCCACAGCCATGTACAAAGCCCTATGTTGTTACTAAACACAAGGCTCTGTACTGTTATTTGCTAAGCTGATCAGCAGGTCCCAGCCATAAATCATTGGCTGGGACCTGCTAACCAGTATTTCGTTTTAGTCTAATGCCCCGTACAAACGGTCGGACATTGATCGGACATTCCGACAACAAAATCCTAGGATTTTTTCTGACGGATGTTGGCTCAAACTTGTCTTGCATACACACAGTCACACAAAGTTGTCGGAAAATCTGATCATTCTGAACGCGGTGACGTAAAACACGTACGTCGAGACTATAAACGGGGCAGTAGCCAATAGCTTTCATCTCTTAATTTATTCTGAGCATGCGTGGCACTTTGTGCGTTGGATTTGTGTACACACGATCGGAAATTCCGACAACGGATTTTGTTGTCGGAAAATTTTATATCCTGCTCTCAAACTTTGTGTGTCGGAACATTCGTTGGAAAATGTGTGATGGAGCCTACACACGG
Organism: Lithobates clamitans; assembly: GCA_037952925.1. Lineage (NCBI taxonomy): Eukaryota > Metazoa > Chordata > Amphibia > Anura > Ranidae > Lithobates > Lithobates clamitans. Next base: position 2,439,854 of record JBBGZY010000286.1, read on the forward strand.
TCGGAATTTCCGACAACAAGGTCCTATCACCCATTTTCTGTCGGAAAATCCGACCGTGTATACGGGGAAATAGTCTTTTGACTAAAAATGCCATTTTAGTTTTTATCGTATTTCAGCCATCGGAATTGTTTTCGTTTTAGTCATATTTTAGTCCACTCAAGTCTCCATTTTACTCGACTAAAATCTCCAGTACATTTTAGTCAACTAAAGTAATTTTAGTCTACTAAAATCGAATATGTTTAGTTAAAGCAGAATTCACGGATTTTCACAAAAACCCACATTAGTACACCCCCCTACACAAAACACTAAACAGTTATTACATTTGTGAAATTCCTTACCATTGAAGAGAAAAGTCTAATTGAATTTTCATGAAGTCAGCTTTCTAATTCAAAAAATGCAGCATGTATTCTGCTAAGGAGGAGCTGTTAGAACAGTGATTACATCTCTCTCTCTAAACCATAATTGAACTACATTTCCCATGAATCTTTGGGATTGGAGTGAATATGGGAGGTACATTAGGCCTGTACATGTAAATGGGAACTCGCCCACTTCAACATAAATCAGGCCCCTCATTCTCCAGCCAGCCATACTAGGTTACAGCCTTATAAATGCAAAGCATGTCTGTTCTCTCCCCTCCAGCCACAACAGCAGATAACCATATTGCCCTTACTTGCTTTATGTAATCATTACTGAACATGTAGACACATCCCATAATGATATATTATACACACTGTACTCTGCTGTAATTCAGTATTAGAAATTTTCCTCCTCCTGCTGTAGCTTTGATATCTTTCTAACAGCAATCAGTGACCACCAGTGTGGTCTTATCAGTCACCACCAGTGCAGCATGTCAGTGACCACCAGTGCAGCATGTCAGTGACCACCAGTGCAGCTTGTCAGTGTCCTACCAGTGCAGCATCTCAGTGACCACCAGTGCAGCTTGTCAGTGTCCTACCGGTGCAGCTTGTTAGTGACCACCAGTGCAGCTTGTCCGTGTCCTACCAGTGCAGCATGTCAGTGACCACCAGTGCAGCTTGTCAATGTTCTACCAATGCAACTTGTCACTGACCACCAGTGCAGCATGTCAGTAACCACCAGTGCAGCTTGTCAGTAACCACCAGTGCAGCTTGTCAGTGACCACCAGTGCAGCATGTCATTGACCACCAGTGCAGCATGTCAGTAACCACCAATGCAACATACAGTGGGGACGGAAATTATTTAGACCCCCTTACATTTTCCACTCTTTGTTACATTGCAGCCATTTGCTAAAATCATTTAAGTTCATGTTTTTCCTCATTAATGTACACACAGCACCCCATATTGACCGAAAGACACAGAATTGTTGACATTTTTGCAGATTTATTAAAAAAGGAAAACTGAAATATCACATGGTCCTAAGTATTCAGACCCTTTGCTGTGGCACTCATATATTTAACTCAGGTGCTGTCCATTTCTTCTGATCATCCTTGAGATGGTTCTACCCCTTCATTTGAGTCCAGCTGTGTTTGATTATACTGATTGGACTTGATTAGGAAAGCCACACACCTGTCTATATAAGACCTTACAGCTCACAGTGCATGTCAGAGCAAATGAGAATCATAAGGTCAAAGGAACTGCCTGAAGAGCTCAGAGACAGAATTGTGGCAAGGCACAGATCTGGCCAAGGTTACAAAAAAAATTTCTGCTGCACTTAAGGTTCTTAAGAGCACAGTGGCCGCCCTAATCCTTAAATAGAAGATGTTTGGGACAACCAGAACCCTTCCTCGAGCTGGCCATCCGGCCAAACTGAGCTATCGGGGGAGAAGAGCCTTGGTTAGAGAGGTAAAGAAGAACCCAAAGCTCACTGTGGTTGAGCTCCAGAGATGCAGTCGGGAGATGGGAGAAAGTTGTAGAAAGTCAACCATCACTGCAGCCCTCCACCAGTCGGGGCTTTATGCAGAGTGGCCCGACTAAGGCCTCTCCTCAGTGCAAGACACATGAAAGCCTGCATGGAGTTTGCTAAAAAACACCTGAAGGACTCCAAGATGGTGAGAAATAAGATTCTTTGGTCTGATGAGACCAAGATAGAACCAGGCACTGCTCATCACCTGTCCAATATAGTCCAACCGTGAAACATGGTGGTGGCAGCATCATGCTGTGGGGGTGTTTTTCAGCTGTAGGGACAGGATGACTGGTTGCAATCGAGGGAAAGATGAATGCGGCCAAGAACAGGGATATGCTGGACGAAAACCTTCTCCAGTATGCTCAGGCCCTCAGACTGGGCCGAAAGTTTACCTTCCAACAAGACAATGACCCTAAGCACACAGCTAAAATAAGAAAGGAGTGGCTTCACAACAACTCTGTGACTGTTCTTAAATAGCCCAGCCAGAGCCCTAACTTAAACTCAATTGAGCATCTCTGGAGAGACCTAAAAATGGCTGTCCACTGTTTACCATCCAACCTGACAGAACTGGAGAGGATCTGCAAGGAGGAATGGCAGAGGATCCCCAAATCCAGGTGTGCAAAACTTGTTGCATCTTTCCCAAAAAGACTCATGGCTGTATTAGATCAAAAGGGTGCTTCTACTAAATACTGAGCAAAGGGTCTGATTACTTAGGACCATGTGATATTTCAGTTTTTCTTTTTTAATAAATCTGAAAAAAATGTCAACAATTCTGTGTTTTTCTGTCAATATGGGGTGCTGTGTGTACATTAATGAGGAAAAAAAATGAACTTAAATGATTTTAGCAAATGGCGGCAATATAACAAAGAGTGAAAAATTTAAGGAGGACTTTCCGTCCCCACTCTATCAGTGACCACCGGTGCAGCTCGTCAGTGACCAACAGTGCAGCTTGTCAGTGACCACCAGTGTAGCATGTCAGTGATCATGAGTGCAGCATGTTCAGTGACCATCAATGCAGCTCGTCAGTGACCACCAGTGCAGCTTGTCAGTGACCACCAGTGCAGCTTGTCAGTGTCCTACCAGTGAAGAGCGGGAGCTTTATCAGAACTCATTCAGATGACACAGCGGGGATCTCAGGCTGTGACAGGTATTGTATGTGAAATACCGATCACTGTAATTTCCTGCCTCCCGCCGGCATTGGAACAGTGCGCTGTCAATCACAATGCTGGTCGGCGGGACGTTACGGCGATCGGTATTTCACATACAATACCTGTCACAGCCCAAGGTCATCCGGATAAGTTCTAATAACGATCTCGCTCTGCACGAAAATGGTGGGCAGGCGGAGGCGGCGGGCTGGAGTGGGGTCAGTGACTGGCAGGGAGCAGAGGAGGAGGAGGAGGACAGAGACGGAGCACACCTCCTCCATGGGTGGCACAGACCGGCAGCTGTGAGACCCCTCCGCCCACTACATTTCTATTTCCTCCCTGATCGTTCTCGGAGAACTACTGATGGGAAGTGCCAAGACCTCTGGCTGAGGATACACAGGAGGAATAGCAGCCAGCAGTCTTACAAACAGGAAACCACAGGGCAATAATGTTTTTTAAGCAAGATCAGCAGGCTACTGCAGAGGAACTAGAAGAGCTCAGAAGAATATGCATAGCATAGTTGGTGAAGGTTGGAGATCGGCAACAAGGACATGGAAAAAAGTTCCCGGAGTTCTGCTTTAAATTTTAATGCATTATTTAAGCATTTCTCTAGAATTTCCAAACTCATTATATACTCCACATGTTATTATTTATTTATGGTATTAAAGAGAAGCTCCCCCCTGCACTGCCACATTTGACACTTTTTCTGGGGGAACCAGGTACTTGGTTTTGACAGGTTCCTGCTCCCACTTCCTGGTAAGATCGCCTTTCTGGCCCCTCCTCCTTCTCCCCGCTGCCCTCCGGGACACACACAGGTCCTAGAAGACAGCAGGATCATTCAGAAAGCGCAGCGCGACTCTCGCAGTAGGAAACCGGCTGTGCAGATTTAATATTAAGGCTGCACTGCCGGTTTCCCTTAGTAGAGTTGCTGCACCCAAAGCCAATTGAAAAATAGGCTCGGGGTGCCAACATCACTGGATCCCTAGACAGGTAAGTGCCCTTATAGTAAAAGTCAACAGCTACAATATTTGTAGCTGCTGACTTAAATTTTTTTTGGCCCAGACTGGAGCTCCTCTTTAAGGTTTGAACATGCACTACAGACACAGATTTAGCCATTATGATATAGAACCAGTGTAAATTTTGATCAAACTTCCATTTAGTTTACGTCATAGTCTTTACTAAAATGCTGTATTTGTGTCATCTGAATTGTTTTAGATATAGTCGTAGTTTAGTCGACTAAAATAGTCAACAAAATTAACACTGACTAACCACCCCCTACCAAGAAATGCCGGATCATGTACATGACCAACTTGACCAAGTTAAGAAAGAAAAACTCACTAACTGCACATGCTTCTTCAATAAACATTGTGTGAAGCAGAGTGCAATAACCCATAGCCATACATGAACATTTACTTAAAATGGTTGTAACCCTGAAAAAAAAAAACTAGGATCCTGTTCCTTTAGGGCATGCTCTATAGCACAGTGCTTGTGCTGTGTAATTTTTCTCTTCCTATCTTTTAATACGGTATACCTGGTTGATCCTGCCTATTTCTGTGTCCCCTGTCTGTGCTGACCACAGTAACCCTGGCTGCTGAACCATGATTACTGTGGTCAGTTTACGTGACTCCGTCATCCCGCTGCTCTGCTGTGACAGTCTCTCCCCTCTTCCCCTCCCTCTCTGGGCGGGCATCATATGACGTCCTCAGCTTCCCGGCGGTATGGGGGGCGCGCGTGCGCCAGCCGCATCACTCGGGAGCTGAAGCCCGTGCCCGGCGGCCGCGATGTCTGCTGGGCACCCGTGATTGCAGATGTCAGAACACGAACGTGGATCTGTGTGTGTAAACACATAGATCTACGTCTTGTCAGGGGAGAGGAGACAGATCGCGTGTTCCTAGCATATAGGAACACCTATCGGTCTCCTCCCCTAGTCAGTCCCCTCCCCCCACAGTTAGAATCACTGCCTAGGTAACACATTTAACCCCTTGATTGCCCCCTAATGTTAACTACTTCCCTGCCAGTGACATTTATACAATAATCAGTGCATATTTATAACACTGATCGCTGTCACAGGTCCCAAAATAGTGTCAAAAGTATCCAATCTGTCCGCCGCAATGTCACAGTCACAATAAAAATCGCAGATCACCGACATTACTAGTAAAAAAAAAATTATAATAAAAATGTCATAAATCTATCCCCTATTTTGTAGGTCCTTTAACTTTTGCGCAAACCAATCAATATACGCTTATTCTGATTTTTGTTTTTACCAAAAATATGTAGAAGAATACATATCAGCCTAAACTGAGGGAAAAAAATAGTTTTTTGGAAAAAAATGGGATATTTATTATAGCAAAAAGTAAAAAATATTGTGTTTTTTTTTTCAAAATTGTCTCTATTTTTTTGTTTATAGCGCAATAAATAAAAACCGCAGAGGTGATCAAATACCACCAAAATAAAGCTCTATTTGTGGGAAAAAAATTATAAAAATGTAACTTGGGTACAGTGTTGCATGACTGCAATTGTCATTCAAAATGTTACAGTGCTGAAAGATGAAAATTGACCTGGGCAGAAAGGAGGTGAAAATGCCTTGTATTGAAGTGGTTATTCACAGCTAGTTTTTTTATTTTTTGCTTCATTTCTGACAGCAATTTTTTTTAAAAAGTAATTTTTCTCCTACATTGATGTGCGCTAATGAGGCTGCACTGGTTGGCACTGATAGGCTGCACTGATGGGTACTGATGAGGAGGCACTAATATGCAGCACTGATGGGCACTGATAGCTGGCACTGATATACAGCACTGATAAACACTGATGGGCATTGATAGGCGGCACTGATAGGTGGCACTGATGGGCAGGCACTGATGGGCACTGAAAGGTAGCACTGATTTGCATAACTGAAGGGCACAGACTGGTGTCACTGATGGGCACAGAGTGGAATCACTGATGGGCACTGTTGGGGCTGGATTGTAATCAGGGCACTGATGATCTGTGCCCTGATTACCTTTACACATTTTTGCTGTGAGGAGATGTCTCTTATCAGCTCTCCTCACCTCACACTCTGTCAGTGTGAGAGAGGAAAAGCCGATAAACGGCACTTCCTTGTTTACATGTGATCTGCTGTGATTGGACACAGCCAATCACATGGGTAAAGAGCCGTGGCCGTGGCTCTTTGCTGAGATTGGGGTCACACCATGTCCCAGGAATACAATCATGGACAATCTCAGGGCACCCTCTAAAATTAGTCTTGAGGCACCCCATTCTAAAATGTAAAAAGCTGTTCCAATAGTTTTACATAATGCATCAACATCCACACATGTAGGACACACAACATTAGAGGTGATTTATTCTTCCAAATCAAATACACTTTTGCACACTGGTACTGACTAGTATTCCAGTGTTTCTCTTCTATCTCAGGTTTTCTCTATCACTCAGCTAATGTGACCCCAGTGCTAACAGAGGGGAAGGGAAGAATCAAACGAGGATGCTGTGCAGACGACCGACATCCTCCTTATCAACTGATGATGTCATTGGTTGTTAGGGTGCCAGTGGCTAGAAGGTCGTAATGGTACATAATTAAAACCTGTAGTTTTGTGTAACTTGATCCACCTGCTGGCTTGTATACAAATTTTGGGCAATTTGTAGGCATTTTGCCAAGGCCCCCATGAAGAAACCCCAAGGCACTCCAGGGTGCCTGGGCACCCTGGTTGAAAAAGGCTGGTCTAGTGAGCATCAGCTTCTAAGGCACTAAATGTTTTTACTAATCTGGCACCACATACTGAAAACACTTCTCTTTCACTGTAATGCCCAGTACACCCGACAGAAAATGTGTGATAGGACCTTGTTGTCGGAAATTCCGACCGTGTGTAGGCTCCATCACACATTTTCCATCGGATTTTCCGACACACAAAGTTTGAGAGCAGGATATAAAATTTTCCGACAACAAAATCCGTTGTCGGAAATTCCGATCGTGTGTACACAAATCCAACGGACAAAGTGCCACGCATGCACAGAATAAAATAAAGGGATGAAAGCTATTGGCTACTGCCCCGTTTATAGTCCCGACGTACATGTTTTATGTCACCGCGTTCAGAATGATCGGATTTTCCAACAACTTTGTGTGACCGTGTGTATGCAAGACAAGTTTGAGCCAACATCCGTCGGAAAAAATCCTAGGATTTTGTTGTCGGAATGTCCGAACAAAGTCCGACTGTGTGTACGGGGCATATGAACCCCTTCAGTTACAAAAATGCTCATTAAATGAAAGTAGATTGTAGCCTTCATGAAAGTGTTATAACCATCACAGAGTGGCTCAGAAATGGTGGTCGCCAAGGGGGCCCAACTCAACACTTGTGCTGAAGATTGGGAAGCATTTAGCAAACCATTGCTTGGTACAATATTTTTACACAGTAACTATCCACTCTTTCCCTTTAATGTCTGAAAGCACGTTCCCTTAACGGGAACCACATTGATACATTATGTACCAATTTTGTATTGCTGCACAAATTTTTTTATTTTATTTGTAACACATTTATTTATTTAGAAAGAAAACACAAGGCACTAATAGAAAACGTAAGTGTACATGCACTTAAGGAGTAACTTCACTGACTAACTGTAAGTACACATGCACTTAAGGAGTAACTCCACTGCACTAAGATATTGACTTGTATCTTAGTGCAGAGTTCTTCACACAAGTAGAAAATGACATTTCTGGTAGCGTTCTGTACACCAACTGTTTACAGAACAACTTCAGGAGCCATATTGCTTTGACATTATAGAAAATTACAGCAGCTACAGATCAATAAGAAATGTGATAATGACATTATATTACAATTTGGTGTGTGTAATAGTTGAATATTCTAGCTATATTTTTTGACGATATACAGGTATATTTTTTTTAATGGGAGACCATAGTTCTACTTTAACCACAAATAAAATGTGTATCAGCACATTTTCCTTTAAAAATACAAAAGTGTGATAGAAACCATCTAATTTGTTTTACATGCTGATATAGGAGCAGGTGATCTATACTTTTAAGTGTTTTCCTTTTATGTATGCCAAAGAAGAAAAGCTATAACACATTTTATTAGTAAGAACAACAGTTTTAGAAAAAAAGAGCAATCTGAACCAGCAAAAATTACATCTGGATAGTAATACATGTAAAAATGGAAAATTCACTTCAAATTTTTTCATGCACAAAATGAAATAAGCTGATATGTAATCTTGTGTCAAATGAATACAGAGAGGAACACAGCTGAGCTGCTAATGGATCACTAAATTCATTAGCCCACAGTACCAAATATCAGACACTCGCACTACATGTTCACGAATATACAGTACAATATTTGCAGAAAATTCAGAGCCAAGGTGCCTTTAACCACTTGCCTTCTGGGCACTTTCACCCCCTTCCTGCCCAGGCCAATTTTCAGCTTTTGCACTTTGAATGACAATTGCGCGGTCATGTAACACTGCACCCAAACTACATTTTTTATTTTTTTTTTGAGACATATAAAGCTTTCTTTTTGTGGTTTTTAATCACCACTGGGTTTTTTTATTTTTTGCTAACCAAATGGAAAAAGACCGAAAATTTTGAAAAAAAAAAAGGTTTTCTTAGTTTTTGTTTCTGTTATAATATTTTGTAAATAAGTAATTTTTCTCCTTCACTGATGAGGCTGCACTGATGGGCACTGTGGAGGCTGCACTGATGGGCACTACTGAGGAGACCCTAATGAGGCGGCACTGATGGGCACTAATGAGGGGGCTCTGATGGGCACTAATGAGGATGCACTGGTGAGGCTGCACTTACATGCGGCACTAATGGACACTGGTAGGCAGCACAGATGGACACTGATAAGCGGCAATGCTGGGCACTGATAGGCGGCACTGATAGAAGGCACTGATAGGTGGCACTGATGGGCATTAACAGGCAGCACTGATGAGCACTGACTAGCAGTACTGATGGGCACTGTTGAGGCTGCACTGATAATCCGGACACTGATGATCAGTGCCCTGATTATCAGTGTAGATGTCCCCTGTGTGGATTGCTGCTTACTGGCTCTTCTCTCCTCATACACTGTCAGCGTGAGGAGAGGGCTGCTGATATCCGTCAAATCCTGTTTACACTGTGATCAGCTTTAATTGATCACATGGTAAAGAGCCCCTGTGATACCCTTATCTGTTATCAGCTGTGTCGCCCCATCAATAGACGCCCTCCCGGAAATGTGCAACCACGCTGTAGCTCTCATTTGGCTATAGTGTGGTCGTGAAGAGGTTAAAGCAGACTTTTCCCGTATTTTCACTAAAAATCACAATGGCATACAGACTGATATGAAATCACCGTACATTCATTAGTTAAAAAACAACATCCCAGCAGCCCAGCATCCCTGCAGCGTCACCACCACAGGATCAGAGGGAACACCGAGGACCACATACCTATACAGATGAGCCTTTTATATGTTTTTATCCTGTAAGTGGTGTTTTTACCTGGTGTCATTAAACATCATTTGTTAATACTACACTCAGGTGGCGCTTCCTTCCCTGTGTCCAATCAGGACATACGATTCTCTATGATGGCTGCTAGGAGTCCTGTACAGGGGACATACCAGGCCTCTGACAGGCTTCCCTAGCAGTAGAAAAAAAGCGGCAGCAGTCACTTGACTTTTTTGCTTACTTCCAAAATAAGGGAATGAGTAAGCAATATTACGAGTGGCAGCTCCTCTCTTTAGTATAGTAGCGGCAGCTGAACAAGTGGCCCCTACCTACATGTATGCAACTAAAACCTCTTTTTCATTGTAAAGTTTTAAAAAATAAAGTGTAGAATTTGTTTTTTACGGGCTAGTTGAAAAATGTGCTGGAGAAAACCTGTTGTATTGTTTTGTGAAATGTCCTGTCCACCTACACCTTACTTTAAAAGGTTAGTTATAAATTGATTGGTGCGGTTGCCATCTTTGTTTTTTGCCTTTTAAGTTCATCTCAAAATGTTCCAACTGTTCAACTGCACACTTTTTTACCAACTGTTTAGTTAGTGTCTCTGATAGTGAAGACATTTAGATCTAATTTAGTCCTCATTTGCTGTTTTGGAAGCTCTCACTCATAGTGCTCTTGGGAGATATTAGAAGAACTTTGTACAATGTTGAATTTGTCTTCCTTTACATCAAGGAGAATGGAACCAGAACTCAGGAGGCTGTGGGCTGTGGTGTGTTTAACACATCTAACAGGGCAAGAAAGGGACATAAATAAGCATTTTCCTTTGTGGCGGGGCATGGGCAAAGATAAGAGCAATGAAAGGGCATGCAGAATTTATTATTTTTAGCAAGATAAGATCTGACCTATAATAAATAAAAAAAACTATTTGCAACGTAATCATTAATCAATAAAAGTGCAACAAATGTGTGAAACAAGAAAAAAAATCCCTGTGCTGCCTCTTGCACTGTTATGTGTTCCCACACACAATTTATAACATAAAGTAATAGCTTTTTGTCCAGATCACGGCCGCTGAGTTATCTCTTTAGGGGAATGTGTATGTCCTTTTTATCTGTGGTGCACCAGTGTTGTGCGCAAACAAATCTGAGTGTATTTTGAATATTTCAATGGAAATGTTTTAACGGGAAAAAAATAAATAATCTACATGCTGGAAATTCTTTACATAGCATGCAATGATCTTTTTCCATACCACCATGTGTATGCAGTGCTATAATGTAATGGTATAAAAAAAGTCGAATAAAAAGTCCTTCTTTGTTTGTGCCTTGTGCTCTTTAATCATTTCATATTTTCTTATGTGTGGCTTCCCACGTGATCCACAACTTTCCACTATATGCTCTCACCTTATTATTTGACCTATATACACAATAGGTCAAAAGTACACCTTCCCCTTTAAGGGGCTCAGAGAATGTTCTAAACTCTCCAGATGGAATTTCGCGCCTCTACTTCTCCCCTACTATTTCATTTTAATTTTTTTTTTATTCCTATCTTCAAAAAGCCAGTGGAAGTTTTTCTTTAAAAGGGTGCTCCTTTATATTCTCCAGTGGAAGCTCAAGAAGAGAATTAAAATGATCATAATGTTTTTCTGTTAAAACATTTCTATTTTTATTGAAGTATTAAAAATACACTCACATTTGTTTGTGCACAACACTGGTGAACCACAGATAAAAAGAGCATAGACATTTCACCTAAGAGATAACTCAGTGGCCATGTTCTGGACAAAAAGCTCCTACTTACTTTCCCCCATAGGAAGCCGCTTGCTATGGGGGCACTCATGTGGGCTTGATCCCTAGCCGGGCTCTGTGTGTCTATTGACACGCACACACTGCTGCTCAGCCCCGCCCCCACTCTCTCCTCACAGGCTGTGGTTGACAGCAGCAAAAGACAATGGCTCCTGCTGTTGCTTCCCTGTTCAGAGAGGAGAGAGCCGAGAGATCTGCTGCACTCTGGCACAGCACTGAATCAAGATCGGGCTCAGGTAAGTATTGGGGGGCTGGGGGAAGAGATAAACACAGAATTTGTTTTACCATAATGCAGAAAAGGCATTAAGGTAAGAAAAACCTTCAGCCTTTACAAACTTTTTTAAAATGAATACATTAATTTAGAAGTAGATAAATCACACAATGGTCCAAAAGTATTTTGTGTAGAAAAAGTATAATCTGATTTCTAATCTATTAAGTGAAAAAAAAAGTACCTGAGAAGTACAAGTAAACATAAAAAATAGTAATTAACTTTAAAAAAATGCCAGATTGTAATTCACAAAATTCTGTGCATTGGTGCATGTACAGTACACAACAGTCTTCTGATTCCGTCATGACACTTAGTCTTTCTGTCCAAAACTTTCAAGTAATGTTTAAGGATATGCTTTAATAGTGAAGAGCAATAGCAATATTCAACAGAGATTAAAGTATCTTGGATCAAACTTGGTACCATGACATATATATTGGAAAAGAAACCCAGGGAACTCAGTAGAAGACTCTTTATTTATGAATTTATGAATTCATGTTTATGAATATCTACATACATACTATTTTACTGCATTCAGCTCATCTGCATTTGCAGGGTCATTTGACAGATAATTATACTTCTCCATTATTCATTATTATTTTTAGTTGATATCCATCATGGACGAGGTAATACTCCTAGGGACACTTTCACGCACCATAGCCATGTTGGTTCTCCAGCTGTTCCCTTTCTGGGGTTGTTTGCTGCCCCGTCTCCTCAGCTCCCGAGCTGCATGCCTGCTGCTGCCACCACCTTTTGAGTCAGTGATTGATGGCCAGGCCCAGCCCACTGGTGAGTATGGGATGTAACTCAGACCCCTACGATCACTCACCTTCCTGCCTAACTTTGTTAGTATACACTTACTCGGTTTATTATTTTTATTGCAGATACAGTTAAGCATCTACCCCTGAAGAGCGAGCACGGTCTCGCGAAACACGTTGGGTACCACCGATGCTTGCATATAATTTTGATGTTTGTACACTGCTGCTATATGTGATTATATACCTCTGTATGTGGATTGTTTCATTTTATATTGTATGTATACCACTGGCCTGCTTACTAATGCTGTTGTGCTTTACACGCATGACAACTTGCAATAAATCCATTTTGCATATACTTTTGGTACTTTATTGGCTAACCATACTCACCTCATTTTAAGTCCCAGGGCAACTCCTCTTGTATCTATGTATTTCATTGGGGATGGAGGTGATGTTAGGGTGACACCAGACCTTTTAAAATGTTCAGTAGAAGACTTTGGTCATGCACCCTGGGTACCAGGACCCATGAAACATGAGTGGGTGGTCACACAGCTCAAGATCATATGATGAGATACTTCAGTCCCACCCAGAAAACCAGAGAAAATATGGCAAATCTAGTTGCAAGGTTTGCATAAACTGAAAAAAAAGGCAAACTAAGTGACTTTTATAGCGGGAATGTTCATGGATAGCCTGAACTATTCATAGTTTAAGCACATTGTTGCCTAGATATGCTATTTAATTCATTCTCATTTATTCTACCCAGTTCTTCTGAGATGATTCAGATAGAATGAAGTCTTCCAAAATGTTTACACTCATCCTTTGTGAGAAATCTTAGTTTTTGGACTCACTCTAGCCACAAATGTTTCTTTTTCTTACTTTGACATTTAAAGAAATATGACAATTCATTTTTATGCCTGTATTTGTGTTTCATGTGTCGCCAACACATTTTGTTTGGAGAAACCGCTTGGCTCTACACTTGCATAGCATCCATAACTCTTTTTCTTCGAGCAGTCTGAACACTTACATTTTGTTATTGCCCCCCTCAGCTTTCTCACATCTTCTGTGCTTCAGTGTAACTGTTAAATACAACTTGTCAAGGTGCTGGCTGTCCTACCAACCAAAACAGATTCAACTCGATAAAATATATTGCCAGAGAGAGAGATTCTAACTGCATGAGTGAGAATCCAGTTTTGGAGAGATCTTTCATTATTCCCATGCCTAATTTCTTTAGCTGGAACAAGAAAGGAAACACAATAGTTTGCTACAGGCGCCAAGACTAAAGTGAACACCATACACATGCAGGATTTGGTAAGAAAAGGTATTTCCTCTGCCCATTTTCTTCATCTTACTTTTTAGAAAGGTGCGATAAAATAGGAACTTTAGTGGTAGCAAAATATTTCTTTCTTGTCTTGGATTGGGAAGGAAAGGGTTGGAACCTCTGTCAAATTATTGTTGTTGTCTCTGTCCCCATTGTGGTGATTCCTCAACTGTCTCAGAGGTAACTGAGACAGCATCAAAACTCATATGTATTACTATAGCAGGTAAAGGGTTAGAACTTCAGTAAAGTGTTATGCCCCGTACACACGGTCGGATTTTCCGACGGAAAATGTGTGATAGGACCTTGTTGTCGGAAATTCTGACCATGTGTGGGCTCCATCACACATTTTCTATCGGAATTTCCGACACACAAAGTTTGAGAGCTTGCTATAAAATTTTCCGACAACAAAATCTGTTGTCGGAAATTCCGATCGTGTGTACACAAATCCGACGCACATAGTGCCACGCATGCTCAGAATAAATTAAGAGACGAAAGCTATTGGCTACTGCCCCGTTTATAGTCCAGACATACGTGTTTTATGTCACTGCGTTCAGAACGATCGGATTTTCTGACAACTTTGTGCAACCGTGTGTATGCAAGACAAGTTTGAGCCAACATCCGTCGGAAAAAATCCATGGATTTTGTTGTCGGAATGTCCGATCAATGTCCGACCGTGTGTACAGAGCAATACTGTTATTTACTACTTCCTGTCCCAGAGACTCCCATTACCCTAATTTCTTGTCACTGGGATGAAAAGTAAGGGGGGGGGGCTCCCCAATAGAGACATGAATACAATTAAAAACTTAAATAGATGTTTTAACCATTTACCATTCTATTCAAAATGAAAAATAAAAGTGTTGTGGTTGTTATATGCAGGAGATTGGCTGCTCAGAGTACAGAACAGTCACATGACGGCATCTGATCTGTGCCCTGGGCACTAGGAAACCCAGTGACGTATTGACTTGTCCTCTACACTGGGCTCTGGTGGCCATCTATAGGAGGCCAATGCCTATTCCTGGCACTGAAATCCAAAGAGATTTGTGTGGCCATTTTGGCACAGTCATGATATAAATATCACTTGCCACATCACATAAGCATCTTCAGATGGAATACAGAGGAGGCAGCACACACCATGCAGCTGGCAGAAGGACACAAGGTCACCCCTTCAGGGGAGCAGGGTTGTACCCCTGATATTCAGGGAGTGGGTTCCCCTACCACACTGGACCTATAGTAGACCTGAGAGCAGTGGCAGCCCGCCCATAGGGGGCGCATGACTATAATAATATAATAATATTCGCTTTCCTAACACTGCACCGCCTCTCCGCCAATCAGGTGCTCGGGTCTGTTACCTGTCACCTGATTGGCTGAAATGACAGGCGCTGCTATCGGACGCCTATCAAGAAGAGAAGACGGGCGATGAGGCAGGAGACGCATGAAGGACCCTGCTCGTCGCCATCACCTGCTGACAGCATGACAGAGGCCAGGGCTCAGCTGGGTCGAAGGCAGAGGTTGCTACTGTATGGCCTGGACTGGTCAAGAATACCTTCTAGTAGCAAAGTTAGATAGCCATTACCTAGGGAAGTAAGGTTGGTAGAAAATGGCTTGGTTGGGAAACTGGTGGTGGCAAAGAGAAGAAGGGTCAGCCAGTCAAGCAATGGTCCTGATGAGTCCCCTGTCTGGGCGGTGTGCCTTGTACCCCTTGACCCTGTGAATTTTGCGCTGGGTATTTGTCATGGCCAATTGACCTGGTCTGCAACCATGGAATTTGGGGCCCTATACAACTCAGTTAAAAACAAGATAAGTGTGGGTTTCCGGATATGCACATTATTATTATTATTATACAGGATTTATATAGCGCCAACAGTTTACACAGCGCTTTACAATATAAAAGGGGGACAATACAGTTATAATACAATAAGATACAAGAGGATTAAGAGGGCCCTGCTCAGAAGAGCTTACAATCTAATAAGGTGGGGCAGGTGGTACAAAAGGTTGTAACTATGGAGAATGAGCTGATGGAAGTGGTAAAAGATTAGTTAGATACATTATAGGCTTTCCTGAAGAGATGAGTTTTCAGGGATCGCCTGAAGGTAGCAAGAGTAGGGGATAGCCGGACAGGTGGAGGTAGCGAGTTCCAGAGGATGGGAGAGGCTCTGGAGAAATCCTGGAGATGAGCATGAGAGGAGGAGATGAGAGGGCTTGAGATTGGAGGTCTTGAGAAGAGCGGAGAGGACGATTTGGATGATATTTGGAGATAAGATTGGTGATGTGGCTCGGAGCAGAGTTGTGAATGGCTTTGTATGTTGTGGTTAGTATTTTGAATTTAATTCTCTGGGTGATTGGGAGCCAGTGTAGGGATTGGAGGAGAGGGTTGGCAGACACGGAGAGGTTGGTAAGGTGGATAAGTCTGGCAGCAGCATTCATGATAGACTGGAGAGGGGATAGCCTATGGATAGGCAGGCCAATGAGAAGGGAGTTGCAATAGTCAAGGCAAGAGATAACAAGGGAGTGAATGAGGAGCTTGGTGGTTTCATTTGTTAAAAAGGAGCGAATTTTAGAGATGTTACGGAGGTGAATTCTACAAACTTTTGACAACGATTGGATTTCAGGCTGAAATGACAAGTCAGAGTCTAGGATTACACCTAGTACCCTGGCGTGAGGGGAGGGACTGATGGTTGCATTGTTGATTTTGATGGAAAAGTCGTTGAGGGGGGCACTGGCAGGGGAGAATATTAATAGCTCAGTTTTAGAGAGATTTCGTTTAAGGAAGTGGTGCGACATCCATGCTGATATGTCAGTTAGTAAGTTAGTAATGCGAGAGGAGACTGAAGGAGTGAGGTGAGGAGTAGACAGATAGATTTGGGTGTCATCGGCGTATAAGTGGTACTGAAAGCCGTGGGCGGTTATCAAGTGACCAAGGGAGGAGGTGTAGATAGAGAAGAGAAGGGGTCCAAGAACAGAGCCTTGGGGGACCCCCACAGAAAGGGGCAATGGAGAGGAGGAGACAGAGTTGTAGGTGACACTGAAGGAGCGCTGTGATAAATAGGCAGAGAACCAGGATAGAGCAGAATCTCGGAGGCCAAGGGAATGTAGTTTATTGAGAAGGAGCGGGTGGTCAACAGTATCAAAGGCAGCAGAGAGGTCAAGTAGCAGGAGTATGGAGTACTGGCTGTTGGTTTTAGCAGTTAGTAAATCGTTAGTGAGTTTTAGTAAGGCAGTTTCTGTGGAGTGCTGTGAGCGAAAGCCAGACTGTAAAGGGTCAAGGAGGTTATTTTCACTGAGGTAGGAGCTAAGACGGTTGTAGACTAAGCGTTCTAGAAGTTTAGAGGTGAATGGGAGCAATGAGATGGGTATTAAGTTGTTCAGGTTGGTAGGGTCCAGTGAGGGCTTTTTAAGTATGGGAATGATCTGTGCATGTTTTAGAGGGGAGGGGAAGGTGCCACTAGAGAGGGAGAGATTGAAGATGTGAGTGAGGGAGCATAGGATAGAAGAAGAGGGTGACCGTAGTAGTTGTGAGGGAACAGGATCCAGGGGACAATTGGTTAAGTGGGCATCTGAGAAAAGTTTTGTAACCTCTATAGTAGTAGCCAATTCAAAAAAGGAGAGTGTTGAATGTGCTGTTAGGCAAGGTATGTTGGGCGGGGGAGATGTACGCACAGTAGAGGTATCCTCACGAATTGCATCAATCTTGTCTTTGAAGTGATTGGCAATCTCTTAGGCAGTGAGTAAGTTCGTGGGTAGAGGGGGTGGGGGACGAAGCAGAGAGTTAAAGGTTGAGAAGAGCCGACGGGGACTGGATGACAAGGAATTAAAAAGAGAGACAAAGTAGGCTTGTTTGGCAGCATGGAGGCATGAATTGTATTTTAGAAGGGCAGATTTATATAGGGTGAAGTCTTGCAGGCATTTGGTTTTACGCCACAGTCGTTCAAGAGCACGGCAATGTCTCTTGAGATTTCTAGCGTTGTCAGTTTGCCAGGGTTGTAACGGTCGGAGCCTGATTCTGCGTGTGGTTAAAGGAGCAAGTACATCTAGTGATGATGAGAGTGAACTGTTGTAGACAGAGGTGGCCAGGTCAGGACAGGACAAGGGAGAGATTATGTCATATAGGTGGTCAGTATCAGAATAGAGAAGAGAAGGGTTAAAGTGGCGAAGGTTTCTACAAGTAATTGTTTGCTGCTTGGAGGGATGGGTGGTTGGAGGCAAGGATACAGTGAAAGTAATGAGGTTGTGATCAAAAAGAGGAAAGGGGGTGTTGGTGAGGTTGCCAGGGTTGCAGAGATGGGAGAATACAAGGTCAAGGGTATTACCATTGGAGTGAGTGAAAGTATGTGTCCATTGGGTTAGGTCAAAAGATGAGGTTAAGTCAAGAAGTTTAGCTGTAGTTGGGCTGTTAACATTGACAGGAATGTTGAAGTCACCAAGAATGATAGTGGGTATTTCAGAGGAGAGAAAGTAGGGTAGCCAGGCAGCAAAGTCATCAAGAAAGCGCAATATCGGCCCAGGAGGCCGATAAATTGCTGCAATCCTCAGCGAAATGGGAGATAACAGACGAATACAGTGCATCTCGAAAGAAGAGAGAGATAGAGAGGGAGGGACAGGAAGGACTTGGAAGGTGCTTTGTGGAGATAGAAGGAAGCCAACTCCACCTCCTTTCTGTCTGTTGGGTCTGGGGGAGTGAGTCCAATGGAGACCACCATGGGAGAGGACAGCAGGAGAAGCTGAGTCAAAACTTTTAAGCCAGGTTCCTGTTATGGCGAGTATGTTAAAGCCATGAGAGATGAAGAGGTCATGTACAGATGTTAGCTTGTTACAGATGGAGCGGGCATTCCAAAGGGCACATGAGATTGGTGGGTTGCTTTGAGGAAGCAGGGGGATAGAAATTAAACTGAGTGGATTGCGGTGGTTGCCAGAGGGGGAGGGGTATTGGATATGTGGCTTGCAGTTGGAAAATGGCAGACCAGGATTAGGAGAAATGTCACCTGAGACTAGAAGGAGGAGGGCAAGAAAGGCAAGATGGGAGTGGCATGCATTAAAAGGGGGATCAACTCCAGAGATAAAACGATAAATCTCCCGCTCTACAAGACTCTGGTCCGGCCGCACCTGGAGTATGCTGTCCAATTCTGGGCACCAGTCCTCAGGAGGGACGTACTGGAAATGGAGCGAGTACAAAGAAGGGCAACAAAGCTAATAAAGGGTCTGGAGGATCTTAGTTATGAGGAAAGGTTGCGAGCACTGAACTTATTCTCTCTGGAGAAGAGACGCTTGAGAGGGGATATGATTTCAATTTACAAATACTGTACTGGTGACCCCACAATAGGGATAAAACTTTTTCGCAGAAGAGAGTTTAATAAGACTCGTGGCCACTCATTACAATTAGAAGAAAAGAGGTTTAACCTTAAACTACGTAGAGGGTTCTTTACTGTAAGAGCGGCAAGGATGTGGAATTCCCTTCCACAGGCGGTGGTCTCAGCGGGGAGCATTGATAGCTTCAAGAAACTATTAGATAATCACCTGAATGGCCGCAATATACAGGGATATGTAATGTAATACTGACACATAATCACACACATAGGTTGGACTTGATGGACTTGTGTCTTTTTTCAACCTCACCTACTATGTAACTATGTAACTATGAGTGTGATGTGCATGAGCACACTTGTCTAGTGGCCCTGGTGTTTATGTCAGCATGTGGATGCAGCAAATGCAGGAGATGATGGGTACCATAGTAGGGAGAGGGTAGGAGTGAGGGTGATATGTGCATGCTGCAGGGAAGAGAGGAGGGGTAGATTGAAGATAATTTGAGGATAGAAGACACCAATGTGAGAAGGAAAAGAATAAGGAGCATGTTAGTGGATAGAGAGTGGGAAACTGACTTTATATAAAATAAATGTCAAAAGCTGGTTTGCGTGTTGTCTTGCAGAGTGGAGCAGAGGTCTTGTTGTATCTTCATCCAGCTTTAGCTATTCTGCTTTCGTTAAACTGCGTCGGTGAAACTGCGCATCACTCGTGACAGAGCCACTCAGGACAGAGCCATGATGTCTGCGCCTTGCCCCTGTCTGCGCCACGCCATAAGATGCTTTACATTTATAGGGGGACTAAGCAGGCATGCTTTTCTCAGTTGGTCATTATTGGGTCATTACATAGGCCGTAGAGAGCCAGGCCCTGGTGTGGCATAACAATCAGTCCTAATTAGTAGATAGGCTACACTGAATGTATGTATCCCAGAGATTAATTTTCAATTTTGAGGGTAATCTTTGAGGGTAATCTCCAAGCAAATACAAAAGACATAGATCAATGCATTTATTATTACATCCTTTTGTATTTTTTTATGCAAGCAGTATAATTACCTGAATTTGGCTTGGTGTTAGCCTCTTGTAGTTCCTCTACAAGAATAATAAGAAAGAGCAGAATTACAGAGAGATAAGCTTACTAGTCTGCTTCTTCAGAAATATGGGGTAACATTAACTTTTCCTTTTTAATTGCCACAAGTGTCCCAGCAGTGATTCATCCCTCTATTTGTACTGGTGATCATGCGCTCTAAGACAGTAAGTCGGGGGAAATCCAAAATTTTAGAGTTGTTAGCAGAAAAGTGAGGGTAAATAGCGCCTGTTCCGGTGACAACTGTCTAAAAAGGGATTTCCCCTTTTTCGGGAGCTATTCTCTAACCTCCTGTTAGGTCTCTGGGGTAGGATGTGGTGGGAAATTTCTTCAATGGTACACTTACAGCAAACAATAACCTCACAGGGGTTAAACAATTTATTACTCTATCCAAAACTAGAAAAAAGATTTATTACTGGAAAATACATACTATCACAAACGGAAAAAGTTAGCCAATTTATAGATAGTGTTACACCTATTGCTTATTTCTAAATCACATATTCCAGCACCTCAAAATTGGGTATCAGTCATAAATAGCGTGAAATTGGCGTTATACTGAATAAATCTAATAAATAAATCCAATTTCATTACTATATTTGTTTTCTTTATATTATAAAAGATTTTACATATATACAATATTATCCCAACAGTAGATAAGGAGCAATTAAACATCCTTGGAAAACCCATGGTTGCTGGAATAGATGCCATCGGTTGCATTCTAAATTATACAGTAACTATTTCACTCATGACTATTAGGAGCAGCAGAGGTAGTCATGATACTGTACATGAATTGAATAATTCTAATTTTTGAAGACTAAAAGAAAATTCTCATCGATTGTATGCCAAATTGTGAATCAAATCCATATAGCATTGATTTTAAATAGATTGAGAATTCCTACAGTTTTGCCTTCCATGTTATTGTGTCAAAATCGTATTTTAACCAAAGTTTCTATTAGACGCCTCTAGCGTTTTCTCAAATTAATTCTTGATGTTCCTTTCAGTCAGTTCTTTTGTCTTATTAAAAAGAAACCTAGTTGGAAGACTATGTCAAACAAGTGAAAGTCCTCAGGAAAAAAATAGTTTGTTTTTTAAAATGAGGTTATCTTGGAATCTCTCAATAAATACTAAGAAGGGAATTCTGGTGACCGTTAACAGGTTATGAATTCTTCTGGTGCCTGGCATGCAGAATAATAGTAGGACTTATTGCATTGCCAATACAATAAGTAGGAATTAAAGGACAAGCTTCAAAACTGAATAATATTACAATCTAGTAATCAAAAATGCAAAATATTAAAGAGAACTTAATTGCCCATATGGGGGGGAAACCAGCAGAATCACTTTGTTTCCCTTCCCCTCAGCAACATATGCCTACCTTCCCTTTAGTCTCCTACTGTTCCATTCAGCCGCAGGGGAAATGGGGAAAACAGTCCTGTGTAAGCTAGATTTCCATTTGGGGCTACCCTGGGCTGATTGTCTCGCTTCACCATATGAAAGCCCTTGCTCTTAAACACCAAACAGTAACAGATATTTCCATCGCTTCCAGTGGTGGGAGAGTGAAGAAAAGATGAGTATATAGTAATTGGTTTTTATATGTCATTATTTTTTTATATTTCTATAAATTATTTCCTGAACCTTATTTTAATTATTTCTGTAAAATTTTAAAAGAAAAATCATGAGGTGTTGGCAAACTGTACACGTAAAACTGGAACAGGCATGTCTTTTTTTAATTAATGGCGATCTTATAGGTGTAATAATAGAATTTATGATCTCACCAGAGATTCTTTTAAAACAAAATAACCTCACTCATGCTACATTTATAAGCTAAATACTTTTTATGATTAACTGTAGACATTTTATTTTGTTTTTAGCAATGCAGTTTGAGTATTTCCCATGTTTTTTAAAGTGGGTTATTTGCAGTCATGGTACCTTAAATTCCAGCTTGGAATAATTAAACCATTGACCAAAATACATGATTTAAGTGGCATATATTTTGAATAGATGTGTAATGGAAAGTTGCAGGCAACATCATTTTTAATTTCCAAAAAAGAGTGAAAGGCTCTCATAAATCACTGCACACTGTTTGTGCCTCTAGAGGGATGACTCATAGCCATATATTTCAGTACAGCCAGCTAGAGTAGGTTCTCAAGGTTGTCTGGGCTGAGCTAGGCAGGAGACAATGACTATTACTAATATTGATATTATTATGTCTGGCTTAATGGCTAGAACTTGAAATTGTATTAGCACTTTATCAATATTTAGCCATACATCATCCAAATTAGGAGGTGATGTACAGAGACCCAACTGTATTTCTATATTCACTTCATGGAAGTTTCTGAGGACATCTATTTCATCATTGAAAAACTGCTTTACCAAGCCAGTGACTTCTAGTTGCCTACCATGGACAGCCATTATCCTCCTGTGCCATATTGTGCTTCAGATATGTAAATACAAACTGCACTGTACCTCTGGCATCACCAGCAGCTGATATAGTTTTTTTCTCTGTTAATTCTCGTCAGGTCTTTGGGATTCTATATTGAGAATATTTTGATCTGTGACACTGGTTATTACTCAGATTGTGCTAGGGTACCCAATCTAGTAATATTGATTGTCTTCTACTAACTAGAGCCTTAAATATTAAATACAAAATTTATTTTTCTGGCAATCATCTACTTCTTCAGGACGAGGGTGCATTTCCCTGCGCACCAAAGGCCAGCAGTATTAAAGGTAATCTTTATTGAGGACATTTTTATAAAATGTATATGTAACTGTGTGTGCTTATTCAGTTTAAGTGAAGGTCTAGACTTTGTAAGACACAAAAAGATACAATTGGTGGTCAGTAATGGTCAGAAAAAAAGAAAAAAAAAAATCCTCCCCACTGAACTGTTGTGCAGCCACTTTATGTAGTCACAGGGGGGATTTTCATCAGGTACCTTCACAGCCAAGTAATCATGGTCTTTTAAACCAAAAAAGAGGTAAGTAGTGTCCACCTTACCCAGCAATGGTGACTTTTTACACCTTATTATAACAGTGGCACAAGACAGGACCTCTTTAAGAAATCTACATTAGGCAAAAGAAGTAGAGACTGAGATAAACCTCATTATTTGCTAAACTCCCTCCATATATGAAAAGGTTATGGGGTATTCCTGCGCTATCATGAGACGGGGTGAGGGAGAAAAAAGGAGGGGCCCAAATCCAAGTGAAACAAGGAAAAGCAGCCTACACCGAATAGGGTACAGCCTGTCCCCAGCTAAAGTAAGAAAGGGTAAAAATGTGGTGCTGCGCTAATCCTTTTAGATAGGCAATGATTATACGTGTAATAACTCAGTGATGGTGGGTGCCTCCCAGTACAGATAAAAATAAATATTTACAAATGTAAAAAAAAAAAAATTGGTATGTAATGGTGATATGTATGACTATATACTTATCATACAGGTGCTAGCAGTTAAACATGCACAATTTGTGAAAAGTGATTAGTGCTTATACGTCATAATACACAGAATATATATAAGTATATAAAAAATACATAAAAATATATAAAAAATATATAAATATATATATATAGCAGCTAGCTTAAACGTAACCAGTCTCTGACTGGCTTGACATATACCTGGTATAAATCAACACACTCCCAGGTGTGTGTATAGACAAAGTGGATAGTGCTTAAAGTGCATAACATACAGTGACAATTTTAATATGGCTGAGTGCTAAAAAGTTCATTCATATGCATGTAAATCATATGAATGTATCATATGCATGTAAAAAATATAGATGACAATGGTGGTCAATCTTCATGCAGCAACGCACACACTGGTGGGCAGTGGCCCCTTACCTGAAGGTAATGGGGTACTCGCATTTAGCCACTTTGAGGCATGGCAGCCTTTGTAGAAACCGTGGAAACAACCAGCTGTGAGAGATGGTGGAGATATGGTCCTATCCTGGTCACTTCTCTCATGGGGGCGTCTAGTCCTTTCAAGTAGTGTCCCGGGGTCACCCAGATAAATTAAAAAGGAAGCCCACAATAGTGTAGTATTGTATGGAAAACGTACCACTTTTATGTAAGAAAAAACATATGTACTCACATAACAAAACATTAAAACCGGGTGGAGATCCAACGAGCGGCGAGCTCGTAGTACAACAACGGGACAGGCACTCTATGACTGTTGTTGTACTACGAGCTCGTCGCTCGTCGGATCTCCACCCAGTTTTAATGTTTTGTTATGTGAGTACATATGTTTTTTCTTACATAAAAGTGGTACGTTTTCCATACAATACTACACTATTGTGGGCTTCCTTTTTAATTTATCTGGGTGACCCCGGGACACTACTTGAAAGCACTAGACGCCCCCATGAGAGAAGTGACCAGGTTAGGACCATATCTCCACCATCCCTCACAGCTGGTTGTATCCACGGTTTCTACAAAGGCTGCCTCAAAGTGGCTAAATGTGAGTACCCCATTACCTTCAGGTAAGGGGCCACTGCCCACCAGTGTGTGCGTTGCTGCATGAAGATTGACCACCATTGTCACCTATATTTTAGCACCAAAGGGATCACTTATATTTTGTGGACTTTGAATAATTGTTCATTGCCGAACGGAGCACCATATTTTATATTTTTTTGCACGCATGATTTGCATGCATATGAATTAACTTTTTAGCACTCAGCCATATTAAAATTGTCACTGTATGTTATGCACTTTAAGCACTATCCACTTTGTCTATACACACACCTGGGAGTGTGTTGATTTATACCAGGTATATGTCAAGCCAGTCAGAGACTGGTTACGTTTAAGCTAGCTGCTATATATATATATATTTTTATATATTTTTTATATATTTTTTATGTATTTTTTATATACTTATATATATTCTGTGTATTATGACGTATAAGCACTAATCACTTTTCACAAATTGTGCATGTTTTACTGCTAGCACCTGTATGATAAGTATATAGTCATACATATCACCATTACATACTCTCACCACTGTCACATTAAGTTACTTTTCTATTGACCAATTTTTTTTTTACATTTGTAAATATTTATTTTTATCTGTACTAGGAGGCACCCACCATCACTGAGTTATTACAGGTATAATCATTGCCTATCTAAAAGGATTAGCGCAACACCACATTTTTACCCATTCTCCCTCCATATATGCAACTGAGGGTCTAAAATTCACTGGCTGTAGAGAGTCTATGAAATAGTGGCCTGTCTCTTGTCATTTGACCTCGTCTATAACTACATCCATCTCCAGTAGGGATGAGCTTCGTGTTCGAGTCGAACCCATGTTCGACTCGAACATCGGCTGTTCGACCGTCCGTCGAATTGCGAACGATATGGGCCGTTCGCGCCAAATTCGTGTGGCGCGTCACGGCCCATAATTCACTGCGGCATCGCAGTGCATTGCTGGCTGATGATTGGCCAAGCATGCACTATGACCCGCATGCTTGGCCAATCACAGCGCCGTCAGTAGAGAGAGCTGTAATTGGCCAAAGCCAGGGTGGCTTTGGCCAATTATGGCTCAGGGGATTTAGTACACACCCCACACTATATAAGGCCGCCTGCACGGCGGCCCTGTGTAGTGTGTGTTCCGGTGTGCTGAGCGATAGAGAGAGAGAGAGACAGTGTCATTTGATTTGAGTTAGATAGATTAGGCAGAACAGTCAGTCAGTTAGCTGCACTTACAGTGTATTGTGTATATATATGCATCCCAGGTGTTGCATATATATATATACACTGTATTCAGTTTAGCTAGATCCGTTCCTGTTATCTTCTATCTAGACTATTTACATTCAGTGCAGTGTGTCCTGCTCACAGTGTTCAGCTAGATCCGTTCCTGCTATTTACATTCAGTACAGTGCTTCCTGCTCACAGTGTTCAGCTAGATCCGTTCCTGCTATTTACATTCAGTGCAGTGCGTGCTGCTCACAGTGTTCAGCTAGATCCGTTCCTGCTATTTACATTCAGTGCAGTGCGTCCTGCTCACAGTGTTCAGCTAGATCCGTTCCTGCTATTTACATTCAGTGCAGTGCGTGCTGCTCACAGTGTTCAGCTAGATCCGTTCCTGCTATTTACATTCAGTGCAGTGCGTGCTGCTCACAGTGTTTAGCTACATCCGTTCCTGCTGTTTACATTCAGTGCAGTGCGTCCTGCTCACAGTGTTCAGCTAGATCCGTTCCTGCTATTTACATTCAGTGCAGTGCGTCCTGCTCACAGTGTTCAGCTAGATCCGTTCCTGCTATTTACATTCAGTGCAGTGCGTCCTGCTCACAGTGTTTAGCTAGATCCGTTCCTGCTATTTACATTCAGTGCAGTGCGTCCTGCTCACAGTGTTCAGCTAGATCCGTTCCTGCTATTTACATTCAGTGCAGTGCGTCCTGCTCACAGTGTTCAGCTAGATCCGTTCCTGTTATCTTCCTACTGACAGGCAGGCTTGTCTGGTTACAGTATATAAAGCTACCTGAAGAAAATTACAGGTGTTCTTTTTGATCCTATTAGTACCACGGTCAGGCAGCTAGACTATTTACATTTAGTACAGTGTGTCCTGCTCACAGTGTTCAGCTAGATCCGTTCCTGCTATTTACATTCAGTGCAGTGCGTCCTGCTCACAGTGTTCAGCTAGATCCGTTCCTGCTATATACATTTAGTGCAGTACGTCCTGCTCACAGTGTTCAGCTAGATCCGTTCCTGTTATCTTCCTACTGACAGGCAGGCTTGTCTGGTTACAGTATATAAAGCTACCTGAAGAAAATTACAGGTGTTCTTTTTGATCCTATTAGTACCACGGTCAGGCAGCTAGACTATTTACATTTAGTACAGTGCGTCCTGCTCACAGTGTTCAGCTAGATCCGTTCCTGTTATTTACATTCAGTGCAGTGCGTCCTGCTCACAGTGTTCAGCTAGATCCGTTCCTGCTATTTACATTCAGTGCAGTGCGTGCTGCTCACAGTGTTCAGCTAGATCCGTTCCTGCTATTTACATTCAGTGCAGTGCGTCCTGCTCACAGTGTTCAGCTAGATCCGTTCCTGCTATTTACATTCAGTGCAGTGCGTCCTGCTCACAGTGTTCAGCTAGATCCGTTCCTGTTATCTTCCTACTGACAGGCAGGCTTGTCTGGTTACAGTATATAAAGCTACCTGAAGAAAATTACAGGTGTTCTTTTTGATCCTATTAGTACCACGGTCAGGCAGCTAGACTATTTACATTTAGTACAGTGTGTCCTGCTCACAGTGTTCAGCTAGATCCGTTCCTGCTATTTACATTCAGTGCAGTGCGTCCTGCTCACAGTGTTCAGCTAGATCCGTTCCTGCTATATACATTTAGTGCAGTACGTCCTGCTCACAGTGTTCAGCTAGATCCGTTCCTGTTATCTTCCTACTGACAGGCAGGCTTGTCTGGTTACAGTATATAAAGCTACCTGAAGAAAATTACAGGTGTTCTTTTTGATCCTATTAGTACCACGGTCAGGCAGCTAGACTATTTACATTTAGTACAGTGTGTCCTGCTCACAGTGTTCAGCTAGATCAGTTCCTGTTATTTACATTCAGTGCAGTGCGTCCTGCTCACAGTGTTCAGCTAGATCCGTTCCTGCTATTTACATTCAGTGCAGTGCGTCCTGCTCACAGTGTTCAGCTAGATCCGTTCCTGCTATTTACATTCAGTGCAGTGCGTCCTGCTCACAGTGTTTAGCTAGATCCGTTCCTGCTATTTACATTCAGTGCAGTGCGTCCTGCTCACAGTGTTCAGCTAGATCCGTTCCTGTTATCTTCCTACTGACAGGCAGGCTTGTCTGGTTACAGTATATAAAGCTACCTGAAGAAAATTACAGGTGTTCTATCCCAGCTTAGTGCAGCTACAGGCCATTAGTATGTCTGGAAGGCCAAGAAGGAGAGGCAGACAGTCACAAGCCAATAAGAGAGGGCAAGCAGGCTCTGTGTCTAGTGCTGGTCGTGGAGACGGTGCATCCTCATCAGCACGTGGCCATGGGACACGCTTGGCCTTTTTTTCGGCAGCTGGCCGTGTTGAGCCGCAACATGCGGAAGACTTGGTCGAGTGGATGACCAAGCCGTCCTCATCCTCCTCATCCTCTCTCACCCATGCCCAGGGTGCTTTGTCTGGCAAAGCAGCGGCCTCTTCCCTCAGCTCAATGTCATCAGTGACTCCTTCCCTAGCCCCACCATGTCCTCCTGAGGATTCCCTCGAACTGTTTGACCACAGTGTTGGGTACATGCTCCAGGAGGATGCCCAGCGTTTGGAAGGCTCTGATGATGATACTGAGCTCAATGAAGGCAGTAACATGAGCACGGACAGAGGGGGTGCCCAAGAAGGACAGCAATCTGGCAGTCATGCTCCCCCTGCTGCAGCATACTGCCAGGTTTGCTCCAGTGATGAGGAGGGAGGGGATGATGAGGTCACTGACTCAACGTGGGTGCCTGATAGGAGAGAGGAGGAGGAGGAGGAGGAGGAGGAGGTGGCACATCACCAACTAGGCAGGATGCCCTCCAGGGGCCAGCCTAAGGGCAGCACATTGACTGCATCACACCCCAAAGCTCCACATGTGCAGGGCGCTGCAGTCTCTGCGCGTTATTCAAAAAGTTCTTTGGTGTGGGCCTTTTTTGAGACGAGTGCATCAGATCGCACCGCTGCTATTTGCAATATATGTCTCAAGCGTATCTCGCGTGGCCAAAACATCTCCCGCTTGGGTACCACATGCTTGACCAGACATATGTTGACCTGCCATGCAGTTCGTTGGCAAGCGTATCTAAAAGACCCACACCAAAGAACAAAGACGATCTCTCCTTGCTCCTCATCAGCTGAGATTTCCAACCCCACTAGACCTTCAGTCCTCTCTGCGACCTGCAGTGAGAGGAATGAAGGTGTAGAATTAGGTGTGTCACAGCCAAGTACTTATGGGCAATCTGCTTTGGGTACACCGACGTCAGATTGTACCAGGCAAATTTCCCTGCCCCAGCTGCTGCACCGCCGAAAAAAGTTTGCTCCCAGCCATCCACATGCCCAGCGGTTGAATGCTAGCTTGGCAAAATTGCTAGCACTTCAACTGCTGCCTTTTCAGTTGGTAGACTCTGCCCCCTTCCGTGAGTTTGTGGAATGTGCGGTTCCTCAGTGGCAGGTACCCAAACGCCACTTTTTCTCACGGAAGGCGATTCCGGCTCTCTACCGGCATGTGGAAGGCAATGTCCATGCCTCGCTGGACAGGGCGGTCAGCGGTAAGGTGCATATTACCGCTGACTCATGGTCCAGCAGGCATGGACAGGGACGTTACTTAAGTTTCACGGCGCATTGGGTGACTCTGCTGGCAGCTGGGAAGGATGCAGGACAAGGTGCAGTAGTGTTGGAGGTTGTTCCGCCACCACGCCTCCAAAATGCTGATTGTGACACACCTCTCTCCTCCACCCCCTCCTCTTCTTCTTCCTCCATGGCCTCTTCCTCGGAACCAGCGGTGCTCCGTAGGCGTTCAAGGGGCTACGCAAGTACGCAGGCCAAAAGATGCCATGCGGTGCTTGAGCTGGTGTGCTTGGGGGACAGGAGCCACACTGGGGCAGAGGTTCTGTCAGCTCTGCAGGGGCAGGTTCAGAGGTGGTTGACGCCACGCCAACTTAAGGCAGGAATGGTGGTTTGCGACAATGGCACCAACCTCCTCTCTGCCCTCCGACAGGGACAACTGACCCATGTGCCCTGTTTGGCTCACGTCCTTAACTTGGTGGTGCAGCGGTTCTTGGGCAGGTACCCGGGCTTACAGGATGTCCTGAGGCAGGCCAGGAAAGTCTCTGTGCATTTCCGCCGGTCATATAATGCCAGTGCTCGGCTGACGGACCTCCAAAAGGAGTTTAACCTGCCCAAGAACCGCCTAATCTGTGACATG
This sequence comes from Lithobates clamitans, assembly GCA_037952925.1. Lineage (NCBI taxonomy): Eukaryota > Metazoa > Chordata > Amphibia > Anura > Ranidae > Lithobates > Lithobates clamitans. Next base: position 2,469,694 of record JBBGZY010000286.1, read on the forward strand.
CCCACCAGGTGGAACTCGACGTTGGCCATGCTGCAGCGGCTGCACACGCAGCAGAGGGCCATCAATGAGTACCTGTGCGACTATGGCACCAGGACAGGGTCAGGGGACCTTGGTTTTTTTTCCCCACGCCAGTGGGCCATGATCAGGGATGCATGCACTGTCCTGTCACCATTCGAGGAGGCCACGAGGATGGTGAGCACTGACAGTGCATGCATCAGTGACACTGTCCCCCTTGTCCACCTGTTGGAGCACACGCTGCGTGGGATAATGGACAGGGCACTTGAGGCAGAACAGAGGCAGGAAGAGGAGGACTTCCTTAGCTCTCAAGGCCCCCTTTATCCAGACAGTGTTCCTGCGTGCCCGCCGATCACACAGGAAGAGGACGAGGAGGAGGAGGAGGAGGAGGAGGAGGAGGAAGATTGTGTCAGTATGGAGGTGGAGCCTGGCACTCAGCATCAGCAGTCTTTAAGGGATCAGTCCCAAGGAACACATGGACTTGTACGTGGCTGGGAGGAGGTGGCTGCGGACGTTGTTGTCCTTAGTGACCCAGAGGACTCCGGACCGAATGCCTCAGCAAACCTACGCTGCATGGCCTCCCTGATCCTGCAAAGCCTGCGTAAGGATCCTCGTATTCGTGGTATCAAGGAGAAGGACCAATACTGGCTGGCAACCCTCCTTGATCCACGTTACAAGGGTAAGGTTGCGGACCTTATCTTGCCATCGCAGAGGGAGCAGAGGATGAAACATCTTCGGGAGGCCTTGCAGAAAGGTCTGTGCAACGCGTTCCCAGAGACTGGGAGGTTACAAACTCCTGTTTCTGGACAACGTGTTGCTGAGGCTTCGGTCAGTCAAAGAAGGAGCGGTGGAGAAGGTGGCCGTCTGACCGATGCGTTCAGACAATTTTTTGGTCCGCAGCCCCAAGGTATGATCGGTTCCAGCAACCATCGCCAGCGTCTGTTTTACATGGTGCAGGAATACCTAGGGGCAAGATCAGACTTGGACACCTTTCCCACCGAAAATCCTCTGGGTTACTGGGTCTTGAGGATGGATCACTGGCCAGAGCTTGCACAGTATGCAATTGAGCTACTGGCCTGTCCTGCATCCAGCGTTCTTTCGGAACGCACATTCAGTGCTGCTGGAGGCGTGGTAACCGATCACAGGGTGCGTCTGTCCACCGACTCGGTCGATCGGCTGACCTTCATAAAAATGAATCAGTCTTGGATCACCACCAGCTACCAAGCACCTGATGCAGATGTAACCGAATAATTTTTTTTGAAATCTCAGATCCCTTCAAAGACTGCCTATGCTGATGCTGAGTGACTATCCCTGAGTAATTATCCTCTTCCTCCTCAATCATCACGCTGATAGCTTGTAAGAACATTTTTGGTTCTGGGCGCCACCACCAGTGCCTAAGGCACAATTTTTCAGCCCCTGTTTAACAGGGGCGTGTAATTACAATTTTTGATGTAATACTTTGCAGCAGGGCTCGTTCCTGCATTCCAACTAGAGTGTCTGTGAGGGGTTGCAGTGTTGTGGCACCAGCACCAGTGCCTAAGACCCAATTTTTCAGCCCCTGTCTAACAGGGGCGTGTAATTACAATTTTTGATGCAATACTTTGCAGCAGGGCTTGTTCCTGCATTCCAACTAGAGTGTCTGTGAGGGGTTGCAGTGTTGTGGCACCAGCACCAGTGCCTAAGACCCAATTTTTCTGCCCCTGTCTAACAGGGGCGTGTAATTACAATTTTTGATGCAATACTTTGCAGCAGGGCTTGTTCCTGCATTCCAACTAGAGTGTCTGTGAGGGGTTGCAGTGTTGTGGCACCAGCACCAGTGCCTAAGACCCAATTTTTCTGCCCCTGTCTAACAGGGGCGTGTAATTACAATTTTTGATGCAATACTTTGCAGCAGGGCTTGTTCCTGCGTTTCAACTAGAGTGTCTGTGAGGGGTTGCAGTGTTGTGGCACCAGCACCAGTGCCTAAGACCCAATTTTTCAGCCCCTGTCTAACAGGGGCGTGTAATTACAATTTTTGATGCAATACTTTGCAGCAGGGCTCGTTCCTGCGTTCCAACTAGAGTGTCTGTGAGGGGTTGCAGTGTTGTGGCACCAGCACCAGTGCCTAAGGCCTAATTTTTCAGCTCCTGTTCAACAGGAGCATGTAATTACAATTCTTGATCTAATATTTCACAGCAGGGCCCTGTGAGGGCTTACAGTGTTTTGGCCACAGCAACACCTAAGGCCCAAATTTCTGCTGAGTATATAGGGTAGGACCCTACTTTCAAACATCTAACTTACAAACGACTCCTACTTGCAAACGGAAGGAGACAACAGGAAGTGAGATGAAATCTACCCCTAAGGAAGGGAAATTCTCTCCTGTAAGAGTTAATATGGGAAAACAATTTTTCCTTTCCACTGATGCTTTCCAATCCTTGTTCCACAAAAAAACACAAATTTTCAAAAAACATTTTTCATTGGGACAAAAAAGTGAGGTGAAATCTTCTGAAGAGGAGGAAAGACGCAAAACAAATGTCACAGGGGTGATAACCCTTCCCTATGTTTTCCAAAAAGCTTAGAAAAGATTTTTTGGCTGGAGCTAAACACATTAAAAATGTTCAAAATTACAAACAGATTCTACTTAACAACAAACCTACAGTCCCTGTCTTGTTTGCACCGCCTGTATACTGCTGTTCAGAGTATATAGGGACCTTTCCTTATTTTAATTTGGGTGCGGGGTTCCCCTTAATATCCATACAAGACCCAAAGGGCCTGGTAATGGACTGGGGGGTACCCATGCCGTTTGTCTCACTGATTTTCATCCATATTGCCATGACCCGACATGACATTAAACCCGCAAGCAGTTTTAAATGAGATTTTTTCCTTTAAAAATGACATTTGGTGCAGGGACTGTTCTAAACATGGGAAACACGCGTCACTTTACAGGCATACTATAGACACCCCCCAGGTACGATATTTAAAGGAATATTTCACTTTTTTTTTTTTACTTTAAGCATCATTAAAATCACTGCTCCCGAAAAAACGGCCGTTTTTAAAAGTTTTTTTTGCATTGATACATGTCCCCTGGGGTAGGACCCGGGTCCCCAAACCCTTTTTAGGACAATACCATGCAAATTAGCCTTTAAAATGAGCACTTTTGATTTCGAACGTTCGAGTCCCATAGACGTCAATGGGGTTCTAACGTTCGTGCGAACTTGCGGTCCGTTCGCGGGTTCTGGTGCGAACCGAACCGGGGGGTGTTCGGCTCATCCCTAATCTCCAGCTAGCCGAAATCCTACCCTATATACAGACTATGTCTTTGCTTGATAAATAAGTATTTTGTCAGGTTTCCAACCTACTTATCAACTGTTGTCAGACAGGCAACCCCCAAGGCTGCAACTTTAGCACTGTCCAGTTCAAAACCCTTTTTGTGAAAGCATACACTGGGCACCTCTGCAGAACCCATATCTACCAGTGGTTACAAAGGAGATCCATAGTTGCAACATGCACATAAACATTGCATGAAGGATGCTAGTAAACAGAATTAACACCTCACATTAGCAAACTGTGATGCGATCACTCTGCTACATTTACAAAGATGCCACCCCTGGACCATCACCCAACAAATAACTTAGTGGATTGGGTCACTTACAGTCTTAGTTCCTAGAGCTTGAAAGATTTGAATCTTTGTCTGTTCACTGGCAGAAACTTTGTGCATCCTGAGTAATTTCTTGGCCTTATAAGCAGAAAAATTCTCACCGCACAGGCATAGATCCACTTCCAGATATCAACTCAGGTGTCTCTCAGGATAAAGAGCCCCAGGTGCTGGCTAATGCTGAGTCATGCTGAAGAAAATGAGAAAATCTGGACAGCCGCACTCCAGGAAGATGTATTTTAAAAGTTGTTTATTATAATAAATTCTTGAGCATACAGCATACAAAGCACTGTGGCAGAAAGTACAGGCAATCACCTAACGCGTTTCGCGCTTATCCCAAGCGCTTACTCATAGCTAATTTCTTGGCCTTGTAGCTAAGTGTCCATTTATTCTCCATGCTCAGATGCCGATGCAAACCTTAATTTCCACAACTCTTTGGGTTCTTGGACACACTCAAGGAAGATGTTTCTCTGCTTCCTTCCCTCAGGAGCCCAAAGAGCTTTTCCTATTACCTGCCACTTACTGGACAATGTTATAAATTAACAGATTTAGACCAAAAAAGTACTGTTTGTATAATCATACTGATCGTTTGATGGAAGTGTAACTACATTAATTTATTCTTAGGGTACATAGCTTTGAGACTTTATCTGTAAAACTGAACATTTATAAATCTAAGGCTGTCCATACACGGATCTGTTTTTTTTTAATCTCCTAGGAGGCTGAACAAATAAATCTGAACGGATTCCCCCATCCACACAAGAGAGGTCGATTGAGGAATCCTCCCTGCTGTGTTATTGTTTTCTGACAGTGGGGACACCACGACTGTCAGAGTACACTGATCAAGGTTGCAGTCGATTCATCTATGGTCAGCTTAATAGATGACCTTAATAAGGCTGTGGACAACTGTTAATTTAAAGCAGCGTTACATCCAAAGCAGAAGCTCCACTTGTTTGCTTCCCCCCCCCTCCGGTGCCACATTTGGCACCTTTCGGGGGGGAGGGGGGGAGCGGGTACCTGTTTTTGCCAGGTACCCGTCCCTGCATCTGGGGGACCTCGCTGCAGGAAGTTTGGCCCCTCCTCCTAATGTCACATTTTTATTTCGTTTTAGTCATAGTCGTTTGACTAAAATGCCATTTTAGTTTTAGTCATATTTTAGTCAACTGAATTGTTTTAGTTTTAGTCATATTACAGTCAACTAAAATCTCCTATCGCCACCTGAACTTACACTTTCCACAGAGCACCGCCTGTCTGTTAAAGCCCCAGCCCCCCTGACTTCTATCAGCAAGCTGTATTGGCTGAGAGATGCAGCCTCCCAATGTCTGTCTGTTGCCTGGGAGTTTTGGAACAATGCCTTGCAAACCACAGAAGAGGTACTCCTCTGTCTGATTCGTGTCTGTCTGTCTTATCAATATTCTTATCGCATACCTTGCCGCAAACAAGGCTCATCAGTAATGGGTGCTGCAGTGATATCCAGCTAGATACCTGGAACACAAAGTCAATGTACATATTCGCCAACACACCAGGAATCTTCAGTTATTGCCCAAAGATTTTTCTCATTTAAAGTTTTATTGAATACACCAGACAGGGCAGAACATGACCAACAATAACGTTTTGTACAAGGAGAACAGACTTATACATAACCAAAACAAAGCAGCAACATCCAATATGGAAATAGCAAATCGGTTGGTGTCGACATAGTGCCAGTTCACCTAAATTAAATGTAGCGCTGGTAGATTTGCAATCTACCGCATGTTAGGTAAATTTAGTAATTTGTGCATTAGGAAGGTTAAGTTTGCCTCTGTTGCAGCTTGGCTGACGTTGTGTGCGTTTCCGTGCTGACCGGTGGGTGTCGCTGTTACCACTGGTTAGTGTTGGAAAGGCAATGTGTTGAAGTGTATGGATGCTCTTCTGTCCCAGAGACAACTCGGTGGAGGTGGTCCTCCGAGTTGCATTCTGGGCGAGGGTATTTATGGGACAGACGCCATATTTTGGGGTTCATTTTCAGCCACCTGCTGGCCCTCCTGGCCGACAGGTATGCATTAAGGAGCTACCTCGTGGTCCTCCGTTCCGGAGGCCCACGATACTGCGGCGCAGGGGTGGGTCCAGAGGCTTGTCTGGGGCCTATCACCGCGGCCGAGGAATGGTCCTGAGCTGTCGGTCCTGTGTGACGAAGCTGGACAGCCGAGGAGATCCCAGGGGAGGACCCGTCTTGGAGGGATCACGCAGAGTGCTGGTCTATAGAGGGGCCTGGTGACTCGGTTGGAGGACGTTATCCGAAAGTAACTATACAGCATAGTGTTGCCAGGTTGGCTTAAAGGTTCAAGCACTGTGACTGACATTCACTACAGAAAATCCCAAACAAGTATGTGGCAGAGACTTTGATTCGTGCTGCGTACTGGCTGCTAGACAGGTGAGAGAGGCCTATCCAGACGAGCAAGGAGTGTGTCCCACGGGGGGACCGCATTCCATATAGTATTCAAATTCTACCAGGACATTTGTCAAAAGAACCCTACAAGAGGATATTTGAGTTTCTTCTGCAAGTTTCCTTTTCACCTCTTTCCTGTTATTTCCTAAGTCGTTTGTTTAATAAAGCATTGAAAACGTACTCCAGTGTTGGTGCGTGTGTCGTCCAGAAGTAAACTCAACAGAACTCTAGACCCGGTGTCGGTGAAACAGCGGGAAGCAGAGTGAAGGTAACAGACCCGCTTAAACCAGCAGCTCCACCTAGAGTTATTGCTACATAAATATATGGTACAACAATGTAAAATTTTATTATCGCCCCTAGTCAGGTGCACCCAAATAGGTTTTCCAAATAACGAGGAAGAAATCAGAAGACAGAGAAGGAAGCGTGAATATGAAAAAAGCAGGTTCAATTGAAATCGAGGGAGAAAGAAGGTGAGGGCTTAGGGGAAGGGGGGTTGGGAAAAAACACCCAAAGGTTTTTATTGCAGATAGATCACATCACAAAGACAAGTGCAAAGCAACGTTTCGGAGGCACGCAGGACCCCTTTGTCAGGCATGTGACGAAGGGGTCCTGCGTTGCTCCGAAACATTGCACTTGTCTTTGTGATGTGATCTATCTGCAATAAAAACCTTTGGACGATAACTGAAGATTCCTTGTGTGACGAATATGTACATTGTCTGTATGTGAAATGGTGAGTGTTTCCCCTCCCAGCAAGGTAGCAGTGCTTAGCACTGTGTAAAATAAAAGCCTCCCCAGACCATCCAGTTCTCTGCCTTGTGCACTCCCTCACTCCCATTTACTTCCCCATTTCCACTTGCAGGTCACCACCCCATCCCCAAAGTATAATGCGCCCTGCCCTGTGCACTTCCTCACTCCCATTTACTTTCCCATCTCCACTTGCACCCTGGCATTACAGCCAATAGAGTTTACAGTTTGTTTGTTTTTTCAGCCCAGGAGACAGTGGACAATTTTAAAGGGAAATTAAAATGGTTTTGTTCAATTGTAGATTCATTTTTAAAAATTTCAAGCTGTGTGTATATGTTCCTTTTTAAGAGCCAAAAAACATTTACCTCCATACACAGCAATAGGAAAGGTTTAGAAAGTTAGCTACTTGCATCAGTCATTTTTAAGTGCTTTCACTACGTGGCACCTGGGATTTGTCCAGTCCTGCTTTAAACCCTGCCATGGGTAAAATAATTACTGAGGCTGACCTCCTCAAAACATGACAGTTGTCTGGCTATTTTGCTTACTTCACTATTTTTCAAGTCACTGACCTAAAACAAGCATGCATATCATAAAATTCAGATTAAAATCCAGAGTTATATCCTGCGTGAAAGAGAAAGAAAAAACAACTGTGTGGGGAATACAGTACCTAGACTTTTAGTGCAAGGTATGCTACCAAATATTGCAGCTCAGGCTATGAAAGAAGAACAAAAAGAAGAGAGTACCTTTGGCAAATAACATTTTCAGAAGCCACCCCCCTATATGGTTAATGGATAGATTTATGCGTAGCCACCCCCTATTCATCCATCCGCATGAATTACAGCGGTGGGGGTGTTTTTTTGAAGCACCTGATTAGAGCCATGGCTCTATTAGGCTTCAAAATAGGCTGGACTCGGAGCACAGAGCATTACACTCTGAGCCCACCCAGGTGTGTTCGAAAAGTAGATGAATATTCACTTCTCTAACACTGAATCACCTCTCCACCAACCAGGAAGCACGCGTCTGATACCCGTTTCCCGATTGGCTGAAAGGTCAGGCGATCCTATTGGATGCCTAGGAGGAGGGGAGGAGACACACGGCGGAAAGCGCCGTGATCTCATAAGAGAAGAGGACACAGGAGACGCTGCCAGATGCCCGCCGCAGCCTGATTCCTGCCTGATGTGCCCACGGATCCCCAATGCTGTGTGCCCGCCGATCCCCGATGTGCCCGCCAATCCCTGCTGCCAATGGGGGAAGTGCCGGTGGACCGACAGGCAGCATGGGGGGGTTTGAGGTGCCGCAGGGGAGTGGTTATTTGCCACCCTCCCAAACACAAAACCACCATCCGCCACTGTTAAGAAGCATAGGTCAGCCATGGCAGCCTCTATGTTTCCTAAGGTTTCTCTATGTCTATGCAATCTTGAAGCCATCTAATACTACTGACTGTGGTTATAAATATAAAACACTGTATATAGATTTGTTGCTAAATAGATGCGTAAAACCTGATATGACTCAATTCATTTTATATGTTTCTTCTTTTTCTCTTTTGAGTTATGTTGTACAGATATAACCTTAAATGTCCTAAATTGCCTCTCCAGCAAATTATATCATTCACTATAACTGAATACTAATGTGTGCATTTTTATCTTCAAGGAGGGGTTTAGAGCATAAATACATACTCTATATATAATTTCGTGACCATATATTAAATATATTAAGGAACTTACTACAAGTAGAATCAATGTACAACACACTTTCCAAATTCATGTCAACAAGTAAGAAGCTCTTCCCCTCTGAGTCCTGGGTCTCACTCTCCAGACTAGGTTAGTCCTTCTGGGCTTGCACGGTTCGATAAGTTAATGTCTCAGGAATGCTAGCTTAACTATCCAGGGTGGAGTATTTCTCATTCTGATCCAGCCACATTGCCAGTAACTTGGCACAAAAATTAAATAGTTTTAGGTGTGTTTCTGTCTCTGGCTGTTAGCACTAAAATGCACAACTGCTGTTTTATGAATACTTGTAATAATATATAAAATATACAGTACATGTCCGACATTTAATATTTAAATGTTTGAGACTAGTGAGACTTTGTTTTTCATTATGCCAGTTTGCGTGATAATAAAAGTAAAAATTAGCATCTTCAGAGAAACCTGTGTTTTTCCTAGCTCACATAGTTTTCTTATTTATTAGTCCATAATAAAAATAAACCATTTTAAATGGAGAAGTGGTTGATGTATACTTCTACAGTGCTGTTTTTAAACAGCAGACAGCAGAAAAAAACCTTGGGTGGCCAGTGCTCCCATTAATGACATAGTTATTCAGGTTTAAAAAAGACACAAGTCCATCTCATTCAACCAATAAAAGGGGAAAAAAAATCATACAATCCCATAAACACAATCCTATACCCACAGTTGATCCAGAGGAAGGCAAAAAATAACATCAAAGCATTATCCAATTTGCTCCAGCCAGAGAATAAATTTATTCCTGATCCCTCGAGAGGCAATCGGATATTCCCTGGATCAACTTTACCTATAAATGTCAGTATCCAGTTATATTATGTACATTTAGGAAATAATCCAGGCCTTTTTAAAAAGGAATGTACTGAGCTGGACAGACCCAGCTCTTGAGGGAGTCTATTCCACATTTTCACAGCTCTTACAAACCTTTCAGTATTTGGAGAATAAATCTCTTTTCCTCCAGACGTAATGAGTCCCCACTTGTTCTCTGTGATGACCTTAAAGTGAATAACTCAACACCAAGTTCACTATATGGACCACTTATGTATTTGTACATATTGATCATATCCCCCCTCAATCTCCTCTTCTCAAGCGAGAATAAAATTAATTCCTCTAATCTTTCCTCTTAGCTGAGCTCCTCCATGCCTCTTATTAGTTTGGTTGCCCTTCTCTGCACTTTCTTCAGTTTCCCAATATCCTTTTTGTGAACTGGTGCCCAAAACTGAATTGCATATTCCAAATGAGGTCTTACCAATGATTTGTACAGGGGCAAAATTATATCTCTCTCTCTGGAGTCCATACCTCTCCTAATACAAGAAAGGACTTTGCTCGCTTTGGAAACTGCGTGCTATTATTAAGCCTAAGATCTAACAAAACACTCAGATCCTTCTCCACCATTGATTCCCCCAGTTGTACTGGTATGTGTGATGCATACATATTCTTAGCTCCCAAGTGCATAAATTTACATGTATCAACATTAAACCTAAGTTGCCACATAGTTGCCCAATTAAACAGTGTGTTGAGGTTGGCTTGTAAGTTGGAGACATCATGTAAGCCGACCTCAATGCACTGTTTAATTGGGCGACTATGTGGCAGATGAGGTTTAATGTTGAGAAATGTAAAGTATTGCACTTGGGGGCTAAGAATATGCATGCATCATACATGCTAGGGGGAGTACAACTGGGGGAATCTGTAGCGAAGAAGGATCTGGGGGTTTTGGTAGATCATAAGCTCAATAATAGCATGCAATGCCAAGCTGCGGTTTCCAAAGCGAGCAAAGTTCTTTCTTGTATTAAGAGAGGTATGGACTCCAGAGAGAGAGATATCATTTTGCCCCTGTTCAAATCATTAGTAAGACCTCATCTGGAATATGCCGTTCAGTTTTGGGCACCAGTTCTCAAAAAGGATATCGGGGAACTGGAGAAAGTGCAGAGAAGGGCAACCAAACTGATAAGAGGCATGGGGGAGCTCAGCTATGAGGAAAGATTAGAGGAACTGAATTTGTTCACTCTTGAGAAGAGGAGAATAAGGGGGGATATGATCAACATGTTTAAATATATAAGGGGTCCATATAGTGAACTTGGTGTTGAGTTATTCACTTTACGGTCAACACAGAGGACAAGGGGGCACTCTTTACGACTGGAGGAAAAGAGATTTCATCTCCAAATACGGAAAGGTTTCTTCACAGTAAGAGCTGTGAAAATGTGGAATAGACTCCCTCCAGAGGTGGTTCTGGCCAGCTCAGTAGATTGCTTTAAGAAAGGCCTGGATACTTTCCTAAATGTACATAATATAACTGGGTACTGACATTTATAGGTAAAGTTGATCCAGGGATAATCCGATTGCCTCTCTGGGATCAGGAAGGAATTTTTTCCCCTGCTGTAGCAAATTGGAGCATGCTCTGCTGGGGTTTTTTGCCTTCCTCTGGATCAACTGTGGGTATAGTATTGGGTATATTGTTTTTTTTTTGTTTTTTTTTTATGGTTGGACTGGATGGACTTGTGTCTTTTTTCAACCTGGCTAACTATGTAACTATGTAAGGACATCATTCCACTGCATAGCTTGGTGTCATCTGCAAACACTGAAATGGTACTTTTAATCCCAGACCCTACAGTATATCATTTATTAACCTCCCTGGCGGTATTCCCGAGTCTGGCTTGGGGTGGAATTTCAGAACCAAAAGTGGTAACCCCCGAGCCAGACTCGGGATCGCATCGCAGGATCTAGGAAGAGCTTACTTACCTTGTCCCCAGGATCCTGCGATGTCTCCCCACAGCGTGAGCGGCTTGTCCTCCACTCGATTTATCACAGTGCCGAGCTCCGTTCCCTGCGAGCGTTGCGACGCATGGGGACAGAGAACGGCGCCAAATTCAAAAAGTGAAAAACACACAATACATACAGTATACTGTAATCTTACAGATTACATTACTGTATGAAAGTGTTTCACATCCCTTTTGTCTCTAGTGGTTTATCCAGTGGCCTGCATGCAGTTTTATATTATCAAAACTGTTCTTTCTACCTGGAAACTGGAGATTGTCCATAGCTACCAAAACCGTCCCTTTATATCAAAAGTGGTTTTAGACAAGCTAGAAAACAGCAATAATAAATTAGAATCACTCACAGAATTGAGCGATAGTGATTTATGGGGAGATCCGTCATCAAACACTGAAAAGTAATGACAGCGACAATTCTGCAACTGAGCAATTTTCAGTGTTTTTTATTTGATTACATTATTGAATAAATTTTATTATTATTTTATTATTATTTGGTATAATTATTTATAGTTATTTATTATATTATAATTTATGATTTCGTGTTTCAAACTTTATCATACCCGGGATGTCTACTAGACTCTGGTTTGGACAGATTTAAGTGAGTTATTCCTCAGAATTACAGGCCTACAATATAAAACGCAAAATTTCCATGCAAAATAATGGTACCACTTTCAGCATCAAAAATATGAAATAATCATACCGCCAGGGAGGTTAATATATGAAAAAGTAATGGTCCCAGCACTGAACCTTGGGGTACACCACTGATAGCCTTAGACCATTTAGAGTAAGACTCATTACCACTACTCTCTGAATTCAGACTTTTTAGCCAGTTTTCTATCCATGTACAAATTGATCTTTCCAAGCCTGTAGACTTTACCTTACACATTCGCCATGTGTGGGGAACTGTGTCAAACGCTTTTGCAAACTCCCAGTATACCACCTCCACAGCCACCCGTCTGTCCAAAGTTTTACTTACCGCCTTATAAAAAGAAATCAGATTTGTTTGACAACTTCTGTCTTTCATTAATCCGAGCTATCTGTTGCTTAAGATAATTTTTTTCCAGCAAGAACTCATCTATGCGGTCTTTTATATACACAGAGCTAAAGAAAGTATTTAAAGTGATTGTAAAGCTTTGTTTATTTAAAAAAAAAATAACAAACATGTCATACTTACCTCCACTGTGCAGCTCGTTTTGCACAGAGTGGTTCCGAACACCGTCTTCTGGGGTCCCTCGGCGGCTCTCACGGCCCCTCCCCACATCAGATAATCCCCTAGGAGAAGCGCTCTCCCGGGGGGTTACCTTGCGGGCACACTCCCGAGTCCATCATTCGGCGTCCATAGCCGCCAAATGTATGACTCGGCCCTGCCCCCTGCTGCCCGCGTCATTGGATTTGATTGACAGCAGCGGGAGCCAATGGCTGGGGGCTGGGGCGCCGGTCACTGCCAGGTGTTTTTTTCATCTTAATGTATAGGAATAATAATTATTCGGACCCGAATAATAAACCCCATTAAAGTCAATGGGACCCGAACGTCAAAAATCAAAAGTTCCCATTTTGAAGGCTTATATGCAAGTAATTGGGCATACAATGGTTATAGGGGTCCGGGTCTTGCCCTGGGGGACATGTATCAATAAAAAAAAAGTTTGTCAAAAACATCATTTTTAAATGAGCAGTGATTTTTTTATTTTCAAAGTGAAAGCATAAAAATGAAAAATTCCTTCCAATATAGTGCCTGGGGGGGGTCTCCTTAGTCTACCTGTAAAGTGGCAGATCTGTACCATGTCTAGAATCTGCTGCAGCAATAATTGCATTTATAAAGCCAAAAAAAAAATGAAATTTTTTCGCAAGCTGCCTTTATTTTGCTCAGCAACAGCTGGGGAGCCAGTGTGTATGATGAGGCCACAATGTAGTGCACTGGGAACAAGATTAGAGATTTTTTTGGATACATTCATATCACTTTGACTTTGGATAGAAGTAACGGGTGCATATATATTGGTGTTTGGGTGTCGGTGGCGCCTTCCCACCATAACCCTATGGAGGTACTCTTGATGAACGCAAGAATTGGCCCTGCTGTAAAATATTGCATTGATATGCACATGTCAAACAGGTGCAGAAAAATGACTCCTTGGGTGTCGGGGGCACCTTCCCACCGTAACCCTATAGAGGTACCCTTGAGTGGTTGGACGTTAAATGCCTTGTTAAGCATGTGGTACCCAAATGTGTTTTTGCCTCGTTTGATGTGCCTGAGACACAGTTTGCAGATAGCAACAGTGCTATCTGTTGCAGATGTGCTGAAAAAGGCCTAGACAGCTGAGCTTTGGGGAGTGGGCCGGGAGATAACAGCTGCAGAATGTGATGGAATAGGGTGCCTGCCCTCTACTCTTTCTTGATGTCGGCCTCCTTGGGGTTGTGCTGCCTCACCTTCAGTTTCCTCATCTGCTTTATCTGGCACCCAAGTCGCATCAGTGACCTCATCATCATCATCATCATCTCTATCTCCTCCATCTTCATCATTACCACTGGAGACAACTTGGCAATACGCTGCGGCTTGGGGAACATGAATGCCAATTTGTCTACCAGTGTTCTCCCCTCTCTCTAGGCTCATTTTCCTGTCATCCTCAACCTCAGAACCAACATTTGAATCCAGTAATGGCTGTTCATCATCAAGGTGCAAGTAGCTGATGCTGTGGTCAAATAACTCAGCTGACTCCTCAATGGCTGATGTTGGGGCTTTGGCAGCAATAGATGTGGACAAGGAGGCAGGTTTATCCACTCTGGCAACTGCAGGGGACTGCACACTTGTCTCTGCTTGCGTGACAGAGGATGAGGAGGATGAGGAAGGTTTAGTAAGCCAGTCCACCACCTCCTCTGCATGCTGTGGCTGGATAGCATGGGCAAACTCACTAAACAGAGGAAATGATGCCCTACCTGAGGACTGACCACCACGTCCACCTTTGCCTGTGGACACATTTGTTGCTGGCCCCCTTACAGTGCCAAGGAAATGTTCGCCTCTCCTTGTTGTCCTCCCAGACATTATTGGGAGGGAGGGGGCGGTGCTTATAAGCAAATATAAAGAAGAAGTTGAAATCTGTACGTTGCTGCACTTTAATCAATGTAAAGAGGTGTTTGGTGCACTTTAATATGCGTACTCACACTACACAGACACACTCCACGGGTACACTATAATATACTGCAATATAATGCGCCAAACGTACAGTGACGCACAGAACTATACGGCGTTAAACTGGCAGTAACGCACACAAAACGGTATGTCGTTAAAGTGTCAGTAACGCACACAGAACTATATGGCGTTAAACTGGCAGTAACGTACACACAAAACGATATGGTGTTAAACTGGCAGTAAGGCACACAGAACTATAAAGCACTAAACGGGCAGTAACGCACGCAGAACTATATGGCGTTAAACTGGCAGTAACGCACACAAAACGATATGGTGTTAAACTGGCAGTAACGCACACAGAACTATATAGCGTTAAACTGGCAGTAACGCACACAAAACGATATGGCGTTAAACTGGCAGTAACGCACATAAAACGATATGGCGTCTTCAACAGGGGCATATATCGATAAGCCAATCCCTATGCGTTTCGACCAATGGGTCTTCAACAGGGGCATATATCGATATATATCCAATATATGCCCCTGTTGAAGACCCATTGGTGGAAACGCGTAGGGATTGGCTTATCACTCACCACATTGCCCTGTTTTTACTTCTGTGATCACATTTATCCCTGTATGTGTTTTTTTAGAAATAAAATACTCCCTTTTTTTGATCTGCACCATGTGGAAGCATTTTCTTTCTCCACATATGATTTCGGTGAGAGTGGCTCTGGTCCCCTGCTGATTATACCATCTAGAATCAGCCTGCAGCTTCTAGGATTCTAGGTCCATTCGGAGGTTTTTCATCCCTTCCTTGGATTCCATCCCTGAGGTCCCAGTCCGTCTGGAGTTCCATACATCGGCCATCCGTGGCATCATGCCTGTTTGATCCCTTGTCGCTGACATAGGCGTCCACCAGTTCCGGTAAGGGCACACACATTTATTTTCATGTTTGAGGATGCAATATCCTTGATGGTCTCCATACCGAACAGTGTTCATCATTTGTATTTCCTCGTCCCTTTACCATTCCGTGGTGTATGATTGGACCTACATTGGACCCTACTTCATATTATCATACTGTTTTTTTGACATTTTCAGTATTTGTATGTACATTTAAAATGACATATTGTTTTTTTCACAGATTGGGCATTCTGTGTTTATCATCATATGTTTGATTTGTCTTCTTTATCACTTATATTACCATATTTGCATTCACTATTTAGCGCTACATTATTTACCTCTTAAATGTCTTGCAGGACAATTTCATTGGTCAGATGGTAGACGCACCAACTAGAAACAAAGCATTACTAGACCTACTGATTACCAACAATACAGACCTGATCACGGATGTGGAAATAAGAGGAAATTTAGGAAACAGCGATCATAGGTCAATTAGCTTCAGTATAAATAACACAAATAGGAAACATAAGGGGAATACAAAGACACTAAATTTCAAAAGAGCCAACTTCCCTAATCTACGAACCTTGCTAGAAGATATAAATTGGGATAAAATCCTAGGAACAAAGAACACAGAGGAGAGATGGGTTTGCTTTAAGAGCATATTAAATAAGGGCATTAGCCAGTGCATCCCATTGGGAAATAAATTTAAAAGAGCGAACAAAAGTCCTGGATGGCTTAACTTCAAAGTAAAAATGCATATAAAAGCAAAGGAGAAGGCCTTAAAAAAATACAAGGCTGAGGGATCATCATCAGCATTCAGACTTTACAAAGAATGCAACAAGAAATGTAAAGGTGCAATTGGAGCGGCTAAGATTGAACAAGAAAGACACATAGCGGAGGAGAGAAAAAAAACCCCAAGAAATTCTTTAAGTATATAAACAGTAAAAGAATGTCATGAAAGACGTCCTGGTAATCCAGCTGCTTGTGGAAGACCTGTGCACAGAATCCCAGTCAGAGGAGTCAACGGGCACACGTGGGTGTGCGATAGCGTGAACGGACGCACGCGTGTGCGCGATGGTGCGAGCCGTCACGCACGGGCTGTGCGCAGGTGCGCGCGGGTACGTGCAGCGTGACAGCACTTGGCGCCAAGAAGCCTATTTAAAGGAGTCTGTCATCATGCCCTCTTGCTGTCCGGTCTACAGCGTTTTCTGAGACCCTTGCTATTTGTTACCTGCTTACCTGATTCCTGTCTACCCGGCCTGTTCCAGACTACTCCTGTTTGCTGCCAGCCTCCAACCCTGGCTTGTCCTGACTACTCTCCTGCCTCTTCCTTTGGTTTGTTCGCTGCACGCCCGTTTCTGACCCGGCCTGCACCCCGACTACTCTCCTGCCTCCGTCTGGTACCTGCTCTGCCGGCCAGTGTTGATCCGGCCTGTCTGACCATACCAGTGTTCCTGCCGAACTACAGAACACCTCCTCGCTGTCTGCTGTTCCAGAGTTCCTGCCAAGCGCCAGAGCTCCTCCCTACAGCCAGCTGTTCCAGTGTTCCTGCCAAGTTCAGCGTACCTCCTTGCAGTCTGCTGTGCCAGTGTTCCTGCCAAACTACAGAATACCTCCTCGCTGTCTGCTGTTCCAGAGTTCCTACCAAGCGCCAGAGCTCCTCCCTACAGCCAGCTGTTCCAGTGTTCTTGCCAAGTTCAGCGTACCTCTTTGCAGTCTGCTGTGCCAGTGTTCCTGCTGAACTACAGAACACCTCCTTGCTGTCTGCTGTTCCAGAGTTCCTGCCAAGCGCCAGAGCTCCTCCCTACAGCCAGCTGTTCCAGTGTTCCTGCCAAGTTCAGCGTACGTCCTTGCAGTCTGCTGTGCCAGTGTTCCTGCCAAACTACAGAATACCTCCTCGCTGTCTGCTGTTCCAGAGTTCCTACCAAGCGCCAGAGCTCCTCCCTACAGCCAGCTGTTCCAGTGTTCTTGCTAAGTTCAGCATACCTCTTTGCAGTCTGCTGTGCCAGTGTTCCCGCCGAACTACAGAACACCTCCTCGCTGTGTGCTGTTCCAGAGTTCCTGCCAAGCGCCAGAGCTCCTCCCTACAGACAGCTGCACCTGTTTTCCGGCCAAGTCCAGTGTATCTCCTTGCAGTCTGCTGTTCCAGTGTTCCTGCCAGTCTCTCTTCAGCTGCCTCAGAGGTCCGGATCAGCCCCTACACCTGCCATCTGTCAGGTGCTTGTGCTGCTCAGCACTCCCGAGTCCCTGTCTCCTCTACCAGGGGTTCTCGAGCCAGAGGCATACGAGAGGCCGCTCCCTGCATTCTGGGCTCCATCACCAGGTATGTGACAAAGAGGGAGGACAGACCATATTGGCCCCATAAAGAATGAGGAAGGGAATCTGGTTACAAAGGATGGTGTGATGGCAAAGGTATTGAATTTATTCTTCTCCTCAGTCTTCAAGAGGGAATCAGGGGGCTTCAGTAACCAAAACTGCAGTGTTTATCATCATGACACATCACAGGAAGCACCCTCATGGCTAACAGAGGACAGAATTAAAAATAGACTTGGAAAACTTAACAATAATAAGTCCCTGGGACCAGATGGCTTGCACCTGAGGGTCCTTAGGGAACTCAGTCAAGTAATTGCCAGACCATTGTTCCTCATTTTTACTGACAGTCTACTGACAGGAATGGTACCAGCTGATTGGAGAAAAGCCAATGTAGCATCAATATTTAAAAAAGGGCCAAATTGCATCCCTGGGAACTACAGACCAGTTAGCCTAACATCAATAGTATGCAAGTTCTTGGAGGGGATAATAAGGGACTATATGCAAGATTTTAGTAATGAAAACGGTATCATTAGCAGTAATCAGCATGGATTCATGAAGAAGCGTTCTTGCCAAACCAATCTATTAACCTTCTATGAGAAGGTGAGCTGCCATCTAGATAAAGGAAGGCCCATAGACGTGCTGTATCTAGATTTTGCAAAAGCATTTGACACAGTTCCCCATAAACGTTTACTGTACAAAGTAAAGTCAGTTGGCATGGACCATAGGGTAAGTACATGGATTGAAAACTGGCTACAAGGGCAAGTTCAGAGGGTAGTGATAAATAGGGAGTACTTGGAATGGTCAGGGGTGGAAAGTGGGGTCCCCCAGGGTTCTGTCCTGGGACCAATCCTATTTAATTTATTCATAAACGACCTGGAGGGTGGGGTGAACAGCTCAATCTCTGTATTTGTGGACAATACTAAGCTAAGCAGGGCAATAATTTCTCCGCAGGATGTGGAAACCCTGCAAGTAGATCTGAACAAATTAATGGGGTGGACAACTACATGGCAAATGAGGTTTAATGTGGAAAAATGTAAAATAATGCATTTGGGTGGCAAAAATTTGAATGCAATTGACTCACTGGTGGGAGAGCCACTGGGGGAATCAAGGATGGAAAAGGCCCTAGGAGTCCTTGTAGATGATAGGCTCAGCAATGGCATGCAATGCCAAGCTGCTGATAACAAAGCAAACAGAATGTTGGCATGCATTTAAAAGGGGATTAACTCAAGAGATAAAGCTGTAATTCTCCCACTCTATAAGACTCTGGTCCGGACGCACCTGGAGTATGCTGTCCAGTTCTGGGCACCAGTCCTCATGAAGGATGTGCTGTAAATGGAGCAAGTACAGAGAAGGGAAAAAAAACGAATAAAGGGACTGGAGCATATTAGTTATAAAGAAAGGTTACGAGCACTGAACTTATTCCCTCTGGAGAAGAGCGCTTGAGAGGGGATATGATTTAAATTTACAAATACCGTACTGGTGACCCCACAATAGGGATAAAACTTTTCTGTGGAAGAGAGTTTAATAAGATACGTGACCACTCAATAAAATTAGAAGAAAAGAGGTTTAACCTTAAACTGTCTAGAGGGTTCTTTACTGTAAGAGCGGCAGGATGTGTAATTCCCTTCCACAGGTGGTGGTTTTAGCGGGAAGCATCGGTAGTATCAAGGAACTATTAGATAAGCACCTGAACGACCACAACATACAGGGGTATACAATGTAATACTGGCATAAAATCACACACATAGGTTGGACTTGTGTCTTTTTTCAACCTCACCTACTATGTATTTAACTAGGTATGTGGGAGGGTAGTCAGGGATCTGCAAGGGATTTGAATGAATAAGCATTGCCCCAACTCCCTGCAAATTTCCCTGAAAACCCAGCGTACAGGACCTGCATTACTTTTCCTTCCATCCAGTTGCCCACTCTCATTTTCACACTGGATCTGCAGCTCCTCAACTTACATTTCCACGCAGGAGCAGCTTGGATGTGAGATGCCAAATAGTGACACTTGCTGCAAATCATTCTCACAGGGAGCACTCCTTTCCTTTGGAGGAGACATTCTGATATACAGTATTTCCATGTTCAGGAGGTCCTTAACTGAACTTCTTTATAACAGCACATGAGGGCAATTGAATCACAAAAATACTGGCATGGATACTTGAAAACTCAGCGAACAGCATCAGTCACGTGTTACTGGAGGAACCGTGACAACAATATTTGACCATCAGATTTTAGTGAGAGGGTCTCTTCAACTGCAGGAGTGGGAAATCCTCCTCACAGAAAGCTGAGGCTGAATTAGACATTGAAATCATACCCCTCCAACTCCCTATTGGTTCTAAGGTTGGGGGCTCACCATTTTTCAACTTTTGGATCACTCAGTCAGAAGAGGGGTGTGGCAGCCAATTACAAGATCAATGTAAACCATCCTTCTCAGCAAGATGATAATAATAATGGCTCCCTAGTAATAGAAATGTACCCTACATTTTCTAAGTTCCTTTAGCCTGGACAGTAAATGAGAGTGGGCTCTGGGGAGGCCTATTGGAGTGGTAGGTGGTAGTGTGGGTGACATACCTTATTCTTATATGGATTTGCTGGTGAGTAGAAGAGAAAGGCACAGGAGACCAATGGTGGTTGAATCCAGGTGGGCAGAAGCTGCCTAATTTTACTAAACTAGTCCACAGTTTATACTGATGTGGTAACATCAACCCAATTCAAGATATAACTACCTGGGAGCTGGGGGTGGTATGTCGAGGGGATCTATAATCCGGCTACATATACAGCGGGCACAGGTGTTTGGTCCCCTGTCCAAGCACTCTGAAATCTGATTTTCTTTGAGGTTTAAAGAATAAAGCAGAGAATCTTTAATGGAGTAATGGGCTTTCCACTTTAGGCCCTTGAACAGGGGTCTCCAAACTTTCTAAATAAAGGAACAGTTTGGAGGCCACTGCCCTTGAGGATAGAATAAACAGACAGGTGGGTGGAGCTTAGGCTGTATTCACATTTCCGCCTCGTGAATGCACATTTTCTTGATACACTCTAGGTAACACATACACTAAAGCAGCTCCTGCAGATTTTTGGCACTGAGCTTTGCACATTTTTAGAGTACATTTTGGCACATTAGCCACAAGCTTTGACACGCATGAAAACACATGCCCACTGGTTATATTTTGGGTGCCATTAAAATGAATGGCACTGCAAGCCTGATGTGCATTTTTCAAATGTTCCCTGAATGCATGCATAGGCAGGAGAGTTTGACCTGTTGCAGCTGTTGACAGTATACACTGTACCTGTGTGCCCCAAAAGAACACAATGGTGCTCCCTCCTGTGGCACTAGGCTCTAGGGGATGCTGCAGAGCCAGCATACACATAAATGTAGCCTCATGGAAGTGGGACCCCATATATGTACTACTGTGCTTGTGCTGACAGTGTGTTGCACAGCATGCTTCCAGCACAGAGACTGAGCTGTCATGGACAGCTATGGGTTTCGTACTAATGATAAGGAACTGAAGGACTGGTTACCAATAATCTGATCGCTGTGATAACCTGTGATTGGCTACCACAGTGATCAGTCACTGTGGAGCCCACGAAAAAACAAATGCAGGTGGCTCTGAGTTAGACTGTAAAGTGTATTAATAAAAACACATAGTAATTTACATCTAGGTAAACACGGAAGGGTACATCTGTGGGTAAATGCTCTGTGGGGCATCCATCACACTGGTCAGTAGAAGATATGCTGTCCCAGCTGTCTTAGCCGCTCTTTGGGCTCTCCAGGCCGGCAGGAAGATGGTATGATTGTGGATAGCTGGAGAAAGGCATGGTACACTTCCTGGATCGCAGTGCTAAAGGGGATGACCTCACAGGCTTGATAGCGACATGTTTCTGGGCTGGCGCACCCTGGTGGCGGGAGGAATACGCGCTCCTTTTTCAAGCTCGAAAAAGGAGCTTGAAAAAGGGGCATCTTCCTGCCGGCCGGGAGAGCCCACAGAGCGGCTAAGAGAGCTGAGATAGCATACCTTCTACTGACCAGTGTGATGGATGCCCCACAGATGTACCCTTCCTTGTTTACCTAGATGTAAGTTACTATGTATTTTTATTAATACACACTTTACAGTCTAACTCAGACCGCTTCTGCTTCCCTGCTAAGGCTGGCCCTGAATCAATAGACTATTTTTAGGCTGCACAGCAGCCCACTGGCCACTTACTGTGGAGCCCACTCCTGTGTTTTTTCTCCTCCTGAAAGGAGAAAAATATACATTAATCTTTTTCTCCTTGCGAGAAGAGATCATTGTTAACCAAATAACTGTGTGAAAAAAAAATAAGAAAATTAAGAAACAACAGTTGGATCAGGAATTGATCTAGCTCTATGTCAGGGTTAGGGTAAATGTTAGTTTCAAAAGTCATGCTCAGCATCAAAGTCAGGGTCAAAGGTCATGGTTAGGGTCAATGTATTTTAGGATTAAAACAAAAACATCTTTTAATTTAGTATCAGTGTCAATGTGTTTTAGGTAAAATAAAAAAGCAAAATGCGCTCTATTGTGTCTAGGCCCTACTTTAGGTACAAACAACAAATAACATACACATTACATACACATATGTGTTATAGCTCCGATCGTCAGGAGTAGGAGAATTTGCTTTGGGTTGTTCTTTAGTGGTAGGTCAATAGCAATACAAATACAGGTAAATTTAAAAAATATATATTTCTTTTTCTATTTTTTGCCAGTTTTCCTTTGCTAATTAAAAAAAAAAAAAAAAATCAGGAGATAGCTATTACTATTTACCACCAAATGAAAACCTAATTTGTCCTTCAAAAACAAGGTATAATTCACCTGTATACACTGGGTAATTTTGGTGATATGTACAGTTTTACACGTCAAAGCTGCAAAACTGTGTTCAGGAGATTTGTTTTACCTTCCTCATTAAGGGGTTAAGAAGCTCCTTTTAAATGTGGTTGTGGATTTCACATTTGTTTAAACAAAAAAGGAGCCCTGGTTGCAAGGTAGGATTAGCACACTATTCTTCTTCTCTACCCATGTAAAGCATATCGTGCTTTTTTTTGTAAAGTTGAACTTACACTTTAGGGTAAACCATCCAGTGAAGAAGTAAAAATAATAGGAGCTCCATGTAAATGACAGTATTGTTTCCATAAAGAGATTACATAAACAAAAACCTACACTGCAAATTCAAAAAGCAAGACGAGAGCTCCCCCACATGGTGAAATCCACTTTACCGATGAAGCAGAGTAATTTGGGAAATTGTCTCAGTTTTGGCCACGTTTTGGCCAAAATAAAACTCAGAAATAGATCTCTCATGTAAACCATGTTTTGTTTTTCATGTGAGAAAAAATGCAGAAATTAAAATGTTCATACTTTCACACAGTTCAATTAAGACAGCCACTGTGTAAAGTTTTAATTGGAATTCCAGCAAAGAGCTAACAGAACATAAATCTATATTTCTAAACCTGAGAAAAGAGGACGCCTTTAAACTGCAAAAATTTCAGTGAATATTGATCCTGGTTTAAAGGGGCATGGTTGAATGGGCCTACTCTCTGTATACACTGCACATAGATACTGCAGCCCTTATGCTTACAACGTTATTAAACCCTTCCTGGAGAAAATAAAATGTAGCAGAATATCTTACGTTGACACTTGTTTCTAGTCTTCTTTTGTGTTCCGCTTCTGTTTGTAACATAATTAGCTTTTGCAGTGAAGTGTAACCTGTTTCCACCTATAAGGGTGGCTCCATCCCCTTGCAGGTCTCATAGGTACATAGTTAGTCAGGTTGAAAAAAGGCACAAGTCCATCTAGTCTAGTTCAACCAAAAAATAAAAATAAAATCATACAATCCCAGATGCACAATCCTTCACCCACAGTTGATCCAGAGAAAGGCAAAAAATCCCAGCAAAGCATGCTCCTTTGCTACAGGAGTGGAAAAAATTCCTTCCTGATCCCACGAGAGGCAATCGGATTTTCCCTGGATCAACTTTACCTATAAATGTCAGTACCCAGTTATATTATGTACATTTAGGAAAGAATCCATGCCTTTTTTAAAGTAATCTACTGAGCTGGCCAAAATCACTTCTGGAGGGAGTCTATTCCACATTTTCACAGCTCTTATGCTGCGTACACACGGTCGGACTTTTCGGCTACAAAAGTCCGACAGCCTGTCCGACAGACTTTCGACGGACTTTTGGCAGACTTGCGGTGGACTTGCGGCAGACTTTCTAACGAACGGACTTGCCTACATACGATCACACAAAAGTCAGACGGATTCGTACGTGATGACGTACACCGGACTAATATAAGGAAGTTGATAGCCAGTAGCCAACAGCTGCCCTAGCGTGGGTTTTTGTCCGTCGGACTAACATACAGACGAGCGGATTTCTGGGTCCGGCGGAGTTACGACGTAAAGATTTGAAGCATGTTCCAAATCTAAAGTCCGTCAGATTTGTGGCTGGAAAAGTCCGTCGAAAGTCTGGGGAAGCCCACACACGATCGGATTGTCAGCCAGCTTTGGTCCGTCGGCGTCCGTCTGACTTTTGTAGACGAAAAGTCCGACCGTGTGTACGCGGCATTACTATGAAGAAACCTTTCCGTATTTGGAGATGAAATCTTTTTTCCTCTAGACATAAAGAGTGTCTAGGGGGAAATTCTCTCTCTCTCTGCAGTCCATACCTCTCTTAATACAAGAAAGGACTTTGCTTGCGTTGGAAACAGCAGCTTGGAATTGCATGTTATTATTGAGCTTATGATCTACCAAAACCCCCAGCTCTTTCTCCACTATGGATTCCCCCAGTTGTACTCCCCCTAGTATGTATGATGCATGCATATTCTTAGCCCCCAAGTGCATAACTTCACATTTATCAACATCAAATCTCATTTGCCACTTAGTTGCACAATTAGACAGTGCATTGAGATCAGTTTGTAAATTGGAAACATCCTGTAAGGACGTTAATCCCCTACATAGCTTGTTGTCATCTGCAAAGACAGAAATTTTACTTTTAATCCCAGACCCCATATCATTTTTAAAGATATAAACCATTTAAGGACCAGCCTCGTTTTGGATTTTAGGTGTTTACATGTTTAAAACAGGTTCTTTTGCTAGAAAATTACTTCGATTTTTTAATTACCCCCAAACATTATATGTTGTTTTTTTTTTTCTAACACCCTAGAGAATAAAATGGCAGTCAATGCATTACTTTTTTTTGAATCGTATTTGTGCAGCGGTTTTATAAGCGCACTTTTTTTGGAAAAAATTCACTTTTTTGAATAAAAAAATAAGACAACGGTAAAGTTAGCCCAATTTTTTTTTGTATTGTGAAATATAATGTTACGCCAAGTAAATTGATACCCAACAAGTCACGCTTCAAAATTGCACCCGCTCGTGGAATTTCGTCAAACTTTTACCCTCAAAAATCTCCATAGGCAACGTTTAAAAAATTCTACAGGTTGCATGTTTTGCATTACAGAGGAGGTCTAGGGCTAGAATTATTGCTCTCGCTCTACCGGTCGCGGCGATACCTCACATGTGTGGTTTGACCACCGTTTTCATATGCGAGCGCCACTCACATATGCGTTCGCTTCTGCGCGCGAGCTCGTCGGAACGGGGGGATTTTAAATTTTTTTTTTTAATTTTTATTATTTATTTTACATGATTTTATTCATTTTTACACTGTTTAAAAAAAAATGTGTCACTTTTATTACTATTACAAGGAATGTAAACATCCCTTGTAATAGAAAAAAGCATGACAGGACCTCTTAAATATGAGATCTGGGATCAAAAAGACCTCATATTTACACTAAAATGCAATAATAAAAAAAAAAAAAGTAATTAAAAAAAATGACATTGAAAAAAATGTGCCTTTAAGAAGTATGGGCAGAAGTGACGTTTTGACGTCGCTTCCGGCCAGCAGTGTCATGGAGACGAGTGGGGGCCATCTTAGCCTCACTCGTCTCCAGGCACAGAAGGGAGACAGACGCGATCGCCTCCGCCGCTACCGACGGCTCCGGTAAGCAGCAGAGGGCACCGGATTGTGGCGGGAGGGAGGGGGCCCCTCTCCCGCCACCGATAAAAGTAATCTTGCGGCAAATCCGCTGCAGAGACCACTTTTATCTGAAAGCCGACCGCCGCACGAAAATGGGGATACCGGGGTTATGGCAGCTAGCTTCTGCCATAACAACAATATCCGCCGCCAAACTTTGGACGTACATCAGCGTGCAGTGGTCGGCAAGTGGTTAAAAAGTAAGGGTCACAACACTGAACCTTGGGGTACACCACTGATAACCTTAGACCATCCAGAGTAAGAATCATTACCCACTACTCTCTGATACTGTTTTTTAGCCAGTTTTCTATCCATTTACAAATTGATCTTTCCAAGCCTGTAGACTTTACCTTACACATTAGCTGTGTGTGGGGAACTGTGTCTAACGCTTTTGCAAAATCCAAGTATAACACATCCACAGCTACCCCTCTGTCCAAGGTTTTACTTACCTCCTCATAAAAAGAAATCAGTTTCTCCCTGTCTCCTTGGAGTGACTCTGACATGTACACTCTCAGTCGGGTTTTTCTCATCCAGTGTATGCTCAGGCGCAGTGCATAGTGCGGTAGAGGTCCTTCTCATTGTGTCTGTTCCAGCACCATGCATAGGGTACACATCAGTACATGGTAGGGGTCCTTCTCAAACCTGCTCAAGCGCCATGAACAGGGTGTCCATGTGCAATTAGGCCATTGTGTCCCCTTATGGAACATGCTAAGGTCTATGCATCCACAGTGTGGCTGGGTGGGCAAGAAGTTATAGGTAACAATTACACAAGTGCATGCTCCCCAACTGGAAATTCAAAGGCACCAGTGGAGAGGGACACAGCCTGGTTTAGTGTTTTGGTGGAAAATGAGGGGAAATACATTTGATTGACAATTAGGGCAAACTACCAGCAGTAACCTGCATTTTTCTGAAATAATGCAGGTCACTACTAGGGTACATGTTTTCTATGTGCCCCGTTAACATGGCAATTCTGCTCTGATGTGCAGTACAGTTTGCACTGGATGGCAATATGCTGCTGTGCAGTGACATGAATAAAGTGTCACATAGAGCAGTGTTTCTCAACTCCAGTCCTCAAGGCGCCCCAACAGGTCATGTTTTTAGGATTTTCCTCAGATGAAACAGCTGTTGTAATTACTAAGGCAGTGAAACTGATCAAATCACCAGTGCAAAATAATGGAAAACCTAAAAACATGACCTGTTGGGGCGCCTTGAGGACTGGAGTTGAGAAACATTGACATAGAGGGAGATTTACTAAAACTAGAGCACTTAGAATTTGGTGTAGCTGTGCTTGGTAGCCAGTCAGCTTCTAACTTCAGCTTCTTCAAGTTTTGACAATAAAACCTGAAAGCCGATTGGATTCTATGTAGAGATGCGCCAGATTTTTCATACTCAATATTTAGTAAATAATCCCGTCAGTGACACTCAAATAAAGTTAAAGTGGTTGTAAACCCTCTCATATACCCAGTGAAGTAACTGGCCCCAGGTGATACTCAGAGATTAAACTAATTCTCTTACAGAAGGTGTACCTGTTTATCTGCAATCTTCTCTACTCTACAGCCCTTCAAGGTGCAGAATTTATAAACGTATAACTAAAAGCAAAACTTTTTTTTCAGATTTGGATAGAGTGCAGAGGGATTAGAACACCTTTCAGGTTTTATTGCGGTCTGTGTCCCCATTAGGAGATTCACCCTCTCTATTTGTCCTGTTTACCATTATCATTAAAGTGGAAAGAAAAGGAACCCCAGAAAAGTAATAGAGTAATAGAGGGGAGAAATCTTACAATCGGAACACTGGTTCTGGTGACCTGGGGGCCCCCATGGAATTCCCTTAATCTGCAAGGATTTCTTCTCACTTCCTGTTTGGCTGTGGGACAGGAAGTGAGAGGAAAATCTTTGCAATGGGACACATATGGCAAAAAAATTCTCACAGGGGTTCCATCTATCCAAAATAAAAAAAGAGTTTTTACCTATAGTTCTACTGTAAGCTTGTCTGAGCTGTTATTAAAAAAAAGGGGGCGGAGAACTGAAGTTACACTATGCAGAGCTCAGTGAGGAGAGCTCTGAGAGCTGATTGGAGGGAAGAGACACACCCCTCCTTTACACAGCACACAAGAACAGAGCTGAGGCTGTCGATCAGATGGAGGTCCCTCTCCTGTCATCATTTTTCTCTTGGTGCCAGGAAAACTTGTCATGCTGATAGCAGAGGAACAAAGCAGCATAGAGAAATTACACTTTGTTCTCTTAATTGAAACACACTATAGAGGGATATGCTTTGTTCATATGTTATTCCTGAGGATTACAACCACTTTAAGGAAAAAATAAATCAAGCAAGCAGTGTGATGTGCTGAAACCTGCATCACACTGCTTCCTGCTAGAGCCAGCACTATCACTAGCCTGCAAAGTAAAACACTTCTTTTAACCATACAGGCTAGAGTGAACGAAGCCTAAGTTTTATGGAGTTACATGCTAAGCATCAAAAGCTTTTAATTATTATGCGGCAAGTGTTTCCATATACAAAGCCAGCTTTCACAGCCTTCCCTTCCCATACTTCAGGGGATCTACATAAGCCAGGCCCACCTTATACCACTAAGGGGATGCCATATTTCATGGCCTTCCTTTTCTATGCTACAGGATTTCTCTTTAGACCTCTGAGGGTGGAAATTATGCCTAGGAGCTCTCTTGTTCTAAGGCAAAGGTGCAAAGCCCAGCCTTATCCACATCAAAAGCAATATATCAAGACGTGTGACCCCCCTTACAGGAACCCTTCCTACCACTTGACAACCCATAAAACATAGTGATGCTGTATATCTTGGAGGCAATGCCAGATTTATGGCCTTTCTGTCTAATGTTCGAGGATGCCTACTCAGACCTTTAAGAGTCTAAACTATTAAAAACCATTGTAATGTTTGAGGGTTGTTTAGCTTTAGTGTAGAGTTAACCAGTGAGTGGAGACCATGCCAGTTGTGCTGTTTAAGGGCTTTTTGGCCCCCTTTTAAATCTGTTGCCCACCCAGGGGTTTACACCATCAAACACAGAACAAAGTAAGATTCAGCCTCCTGGCTCTCTTTAGCAGCACCACTGCTCAGGCTTTGTGCCTCGGTCCTCCTGACCATGTAACAGTTTCCCTGGATTTACGTACAACCACTGTACCTCTGTTAGCACTTTCTTTTCCAGCTTCCCTGCTGCTCCAGCCCGCAGGCTTAGGCCCTATGTCTGCTATATCACAGACTGCACCATGCACACATGCACACTTGTGGCTGCTCCTTTACAACCACATGGACTCCTCCGGAGGGTAGAGCTCAGAACCCTGGTCCTGACTCTACAAGAAGACCCGTACACACCTGCACAATCAATCTCCTGGCTATTCTTACAACCTGTTCCCAGGATTGGAGATTTCCCCTGCCCAGATCGCTGCAAAATATCTGGGTTCCAGATCCCAAACCAAGCTTTACCAACCACCAAGGAAACTGAATAAACAGTTTCCACCAAATTAAACCAGCATCCTGGAGCCCCTCAACCAGCCTAGTTGAGAATTCTGGGGCCATATACATCATGACAGGGAACCATACTGTCACATCACCTTTATCAACCCTCAGGAACTCAATATCTGAAGATGCGATATATCATGGATTGGTTGTCAGTCTTTAAAGCCTCCCGTCCTTTCCAGGACCACCACTTAAGAGGAAGGCACACAAGGGGAGGGAAGGTCATCAAACTATTGTTCCTTGGAGTTGGAGGGCTAAGGGGAAGTCCTTGAGTGGACGAATGGAAGGCTATGAAGTCTAGCAACCAATCCATGATATATGGCACCTTCAAATATTGAGGGTTCTTGAGGGTTGGTTAGGGTGGTTCCGGAATAGATTAGCCCCTTGGAGGTCTGTATAGAGGTACTGGAGCACTAAAAGGGCTGTAAATCTGATTCAGAATACTTTATGAATACCAACAAGGAAATAATTTTTTGCATAATACTAAAAGTGGCATGTATTGCATCACTGGCTTTTTCGGCTTGCCATCGCCTTCTCCTGTAAGTGGAGATGGGGGTCACCCTCTTTTAGCAATGTTCTTAGGAACGTCCTAGGAGCTTTCCAGTCAGGCTTCATAAGATATGTAAATGGCCTACACCCATAGCAAGGGCATTATTCAGTTTGATCAAATCTGCGCAGTTAATTTTATCTACAGATGCCCCTTATCTGCATAGGCAGTTTTTGGTAAAGGTGAACTAACCCTTTAACTGAGGAGAGTTCATAGGAGCAGTTTTTACCTTCAGCGGGCTAAGTAGAGGTCTCGTAGCATGGAGTAGTCATCAAGTAGTTTCCACACACAAGTAAGGCATAGGGTATTATGACATGCTGAGACAACATGAAAGTAAATGTATTTAAATTTTTTAGGCAACCTTCACATAGAAAATCTCCTGCAGAAGCTCGCTGTAGGAGTAACTTGTATAATTATCAGTCCAGTGGGTAGCAAATGATTTTTTTGCTCATTCAGAAGTAGGGTGCCATTGCTAGGCAGGTGTTTTGCTGGCTGCTTTGGTTTTTCCTGCCGGCCCTTGTGTCACTACTGTGATGGCATACTGTTATCCTCCACCCGTGCTTGGGGAATTCTCAGTTGAAGCCAGGTGCACTGGCATTTTGAAGGAAAGACTAAAGGAAAGACTAAAGTTGGGACTTGTGTCTAGCCAGGATGTAGTTATTCCAAAGGGAGTACAGTCTGAGATTGTTTGCTTTGTGATCACGTTATCCTCAGAGTTCTACATTGACCAAGTTCTATGCATCCCATAACCACCCTACCCCCATTAGGGTTGCCACCCGTATGGGATTGACCTGGACAGTACGGGTTTGGCAACTTGTGCCCAGGTTTCTGTCCCCTGAAAACCCGGACACAACATATATCCAGTCCAATCAGGTAAAACTGGCTGTCCTGTGGAGCCAGTGCGGCAACTCAGACCCTGTCGGTGGATTTCTGTTAGGTGCACCTCTGTGTCCCTCTGCCATCTCTCCTGCTGGGCGCCTGCCACTCCCCCCCCCCCCCCCCCCGCCTGCATGATCTGATTTGAAGTGATTGGCAGCTGGGACCAGTGTCCTAGCAAACAATGACACTTTTGCCGATGCTCACACGTGGAGTTTTCCTAGCCCGGTCCACCTCAGCTCCGCCCCCTTCTGGCTCCCTTTCTGCATGCAGAGCAAAGCTGCGGCCTGCTGTGCTAGAACAGCCCGAAGTAGGCCATGTGGTGTAGGTGGGTGGGTATCAGGGGGCGCACAAGATGAGGGGGAGGGTGGGGAAGCTGGGGGGGGGGATAAGTTTCAGGAGGGATGGGGAAGCTGTATAAGGAGAGTGGAAGGGGGCATGGGGGAGTTGCACAAGGGGGTGAATGTGTCACTTGTTTTCAGGGTCATTGTGGACATTCTGATGGGGACACCTGGTGTAAGGAGACACTCTGATGGGTGCAACTGATCTAAGGGGGTACTCTGATGTGGACACCTTATGAGACGTGCTTTTATTTTGAAATATGGATGTGATTGATCTACTTTTATGAGCAATTTGGACCTCAGCTGGAAGAAATTTTAGTGACTGGACCCCCTTAACCAATTGCCGCCCCCCCGTCAAATAACGGCGGGGTGGTGCGGCTCTCGTTCTTGCACCGTGCGGCTCTCGTTCTTGCACCGTGTTGCTGGGACACGGCACGACCCCAATCTCTGTAAAGAACCGGGGTCATGGCTCTTTAACCATGTGATCGGCTGTGTCCACTCAGTCGGTCACATGTAAACACGGCGATGCCGGTAATCGGCGCTCCTCTCTTCACACTAACAGAGTGTGAGGCGAGGAGAGCCGGTCAGCGGCATTTCCAAGCAGGGGGAAATCTAGGCATGTAATCAGTACTACGTACATTCCATTTTTCATTTGTTATGTATACTACTAAAAAATGTTTTTGCTGTGTGTCGCTTAAGAGTTTGGCTTAAAGCAAAGATGGCAACCCTGACCCCCATTTACCCCAATAAATAACAAGAAACTTTTGGACTGATTTTCTGACCATGTGTGCCTGCTGAAAATGTGTGTTGTCTGGCTGTGCAGACAAAATCCAGTGGCTCCTAAGGTGTTAGCGCTTCATATAATATTCCATTACAGGGCTCTGCTTCTGCAGATTCTGTATACTTGTGACAGGGTTGCTTGGATATCTTTCCTGCTACAGAAAGCAGAGGAGTGGCACTATCTGCTGTCCTGGGCTGTAAGTGAAGCAGATAGGCTGGGCTGGGGGCTAGGGGCTGGGGGCTAGGGGCTGGGGGCTGGTCTGTATCATGAGACCAGTCTGTTAACCTAGCGCTCGGGTGCGAACCAAGCTGAGAAGAGAATACGCATGCGCACTGTCAGCTGGGGAGCCGTGCTCGGGAGCGCGCACGCAGGCAGTTGAATGCTTCGTCCTCTTGCATGGTTGGGAGGTGTGTGTGTGACGTCAGGAACGCGCCTGGTGTCAGTGCAGCGCAAGGAAGGTTACAGGCGGCTGATCAGATTTGAGGTCGTCCTTGTCACCGTACTGGAATCCCGGCCTGGAGACTGACCCAGATCCTCTTCTGACCGGCCGCTCATGCAAAAGATGCTGTCACTGATCTCCCGGGTGCTGCAGGGCTCGGCCCACAAGCCTGTCACTGTGAGTTGTGTATGGGAGAAGAAGGACACGGCTCAGGGTAGGGGGGATGGAGGAGAACTCACCCCAATGTCATCTATGGTGGAAGAATAATACAAGGACAGGCTGGGGGGCAGAGGGATGCATGGGAGAAGGACGGGGTGATTATGGGGGCGGTTGGATACACAGGGAGTGCGGCCATGGAGGATAACGAGATCAGGTGGGTACCGTGGCAGCTGGGTCCATGGGGAGGTGGGGAGTGGTGGCTGGATCCACGGGGGAGTGGGGGGCATGGCGCCTGGATGCACTGAAAGATGTAGGGGGGGGGGGGAGCTGGATGCACGGGGAGGTGGGGCATGGTGGCTGGATCCATGGGGAAGTGGCGGCTGAATCCAAGGAGAGGTGGGGCGTGGTGGCTGGATCCACGGGGAAGTGGGGGCGTGGTGGCTGGATCCACAGAGGGGTGGGGGTGTGGCGGCTGGATCCACGTAGAGGTGACGGCTGGATCCACGGAGAGGTGGGGGCGTGGCGGCTGGATCCACAGGGAGGTGGGGCCATGGCAGCTGGATCCACGGAGAGGTGGGGCGTGGTGGCTGGATCCACAGGGAGGTGGGGCCATGGCAGCTGGATCCACGGAGAGGTGGGGCGTGGTGGCTGGATCCACAGGGAGGTGGGGCCATGGCAGCTGGATCCACGGAGAGGTGGGGCGCGGTGGCTGTGTCCACAGGGAGGTGGGGCCATGGCAGCCGGATCCACGGAGAGGTGGGTCGTGGTGGCTGGATCCATAGGGAGGTGGGGCCATGGCAGCTGGATCCATGGAGAGGTGGGGCGTGGTGGCTTGATCCACAGGGAGGTGGGGCCATGACAGCCGGATCCACGGAGAGGTGGGGCGTGGTGGCTGGATCCATAGGGAGGTGGGGCCATGGCAGCTGGATCCATGGAGAGGTGGGGCGTGGTGGCTTGATCCACAGGGAGGTGGGGCCATGGCAGCTGGATCCACGGAGAGGTGGGGCGTGGTGGCTGGATCCATAGGGAGGTGGGGCCATAGCAGCTGGATCCATTGAGAGGTGGGGCGTGGTGGCTGGATCCACAGGGAGGTGGGGCCGTGGCAGCTGGATCCACAGAGGGGTGGGGCGTGGTGGCTGGATCCACAGGGAGGTGGAGGTTGGATCCACTAGGAGGTGGTGCCCGGGTGGCTGGATCCACAGGAAGGTTTGGTCATTGCTGGGGATATTTCCCTTCATTGACCACACAAGAAGTGAGGGGGGAGATCACTCTAGCTGGAACATCACAATAAAAAAGAAAAGTTTCCAACCCTCCCCCAAGAAGTGGTTCATGTTAACCACACAGGAAGTGAGGGGAAATCTCCCAGGTAGAGTCACAGGTTCTGACCCATGCTATAAAAAAAAATCGGAGACCACCTGGCCTATCGGGAGGCTCCCATTGGTCACCATCCTCATGACGATGCTAGTTGTCTGGCTGTTATGAGCGGCTGACTGGAACACATACAGTATAGTGATCTTGGATTCTGACTGTGCATGTTCTGGGTGTAACTATTATGTAGACGCAGCCAAGCAACATGTATTTGTAGAGTGCCAGCAATTGCAGTCCCAATACCCAACCACGAAGGGGGTCACCTCAACAGATGAATATTTTTTCGGTGGCAGGTTGTGTTAGTGCTGAGAGATTTGAGTGCAGACAAGAAAGCTGCCAGCAGGGGATAATGTTAGTTTGGTGCCCCATGGGTTTGTCAATGTTTGGGTCAGAGGGTGAAGCAGAACTCCATCACTTATCTATGCTGCTTACTGCAGACTTGTGACTTTTCAATATTTAGGACCGAGCTGGATTCATGTATAAGAACTAAAAGAAAGTATCCATGGAAGTGTTGCCCATAGCAACTAAGCTGCCCTTAGACTCATGATATATGGTACATGGTTACCATTATTATTACTATACAGGATTTATATAGCGCCAACAGTTTGCACAGTGCTTTACAACATGAGGGCAGACAATACACTTACAATACAAATCCATACAGGAGGGATCAGAGGGCCCTGCTCATTAGAGCTTACAATCTAGAAGGGAGAGTCAAGTGGAAACAAAAGGTAATAACTGTGGGGGATGAGCTGATGGAAAAAATGAAAATACAGTTGTTAGGTGTGGGTAGGATAGGCTTCTCTGAAGAGAAGGGTTTTCAGGGATCGTCTGAAAGCTAATAAAGTAGGAGATAATCGGACAGATTGGGGTAGGGCATTACATAGGACTGGGGAGGCTTTGGAAAAGTCCTGGAGGCGAGCATAGGAGGAGGTGACAAGGGAGCTAGAGAGCAGTAGGTCTTGAGAGGAATGAAGAGAACAAGTAGGTTGGTATTTAGAGACTAAGCTAGTTATGTAGCTGGGGGTGAAATTGTGGATGGCTTTGTACGTAGTTAGAATTTTGAATTTAACTCTTTGCCTG
Source organism: Lithobates clamitans (assembly GCA_037952925.1). Classification (NCBI taxonomy): domain Eukaryota; kingdom Metazoa; phylum Chordata; class Amphibia; order Anura; family Ranidae; genus Lithobates; species Lithobates clamitans. Next base: position 2,504,471 of record JBBGZY010000286.1, read on the forward strand.
AGCGGAAGCCAGTGGAGGGATTGACAGAGAGGAGTGGCAGACACAGAGCGATTGGTAAGGTGGATGAGTCTGGCAGCGGCATTTATAATGGATTGAAGAGGTGATAGACTATGTAGAGGTAAGCCAATGAGAAGGGAGTTGCAGTAGTCGAGGTGAGAGATGACCAGCGAGTGAATTAAGAGCTTTGTTGTGTCATTGGTTAGAAAAGGGCGTATTTTGGAGATGCTGCGGAGGTTGAGGCGGCAGGATTTGGACAGTGATTGGATGTGTTGCTTGAAGGAGAGTTCAGAGTCTAGGTTTACACCTAGAACCTTGGCATGTGGGGATGGGCTTATAGTTGCGCCATCAATTTTGTCAGAGAGATCAGGGGAAGAGGCATATGGGGGAGGAAAAAAATATAAGTTCGGTTTTGGCTAGATTGAGTGTGAGGAAGTGGTGTGACATCCAGACTGATATATCTGATAGTAAATTAGTGATACGTGAGGAGACAGAGGGAGTGAGCTGAGGGGTAGAGAAATAGATTTGGGTGTCGTCAGCGTAGAGGTGGTATTGGAAGCCATGGAAGGCTATCAGTTGACCCAGGGAGGAGGTGTAGATTGAAAATAGGAGAGGCCCAAGAACAGAACTCTGGGGGACCCCAACAGAGAAAGGAAGAGGAGAGGAGGAAGTAGAGTTATAAGAAACGCTAAAGGTGCGGTTGGATAAGTAGGAAGAGAACCAGCGAAGTGTACAGTCACGGAGACCAAAGGCGTGTAGTTTTTTGAGGAGGAGGGGGTGGTCAACCGTATCAAAGGCAGCAGAGAGGTCCAGGAGTAGGAGTACAGAATAGTGTTGATTGGTTTTGGCCGTTAGTAGACCATGGGGCCTAGGTGTTCATGATTTGTCATTGGTAGCTTAACTAAGAGGCTAGCCACTTTTGTCCTCTTTGGTAAGTTGGTTTTTCTTCTTTTCTATGTCTTGGGCTTGCTGATGGTAAAGGGGACAACTGGCGAGGTAAGAAACACTTGAGCTTTTCATCCTATGAACTGCTGTGCAGATCTGATCATTTCATTTTCAAAACAATTTGTGGCTCTGTTTTTTTTTATTTACCAAATAGTCTTTTGAGTACCGATGGGCAGATTCACGTAATACGAAGTGCTCTGTGATTGGGCAGGAGGAGGGGTGGACGGGCACAGCGGCTGCATGCAACTCTGCAGCTGAGATCATAAAGTCAAGTGTCGAAGCGCCAGAAGTATAGTGATATCTATACAAATACCCGGAATTCACTACAAATTTCAGGTGTAAATTAAAGAAAGAAGCAGAGGAGGTAGAATTCACCTCCTTGGACTTAACAAGCACACGTGGCTGAATTCCTGGAGTTCAACTTTATCCTAGGTTTACATTGATGCGATTTGGCATGCGATTTGACATGTCAAATTGCATGCCTAATCGGTGGCTATTGTCAGCAATCGCACCGTCCGAATCGGTGCAACGCCGCGTGTGTGGCACCGATTCCCAAAAGTAGTTTCTGTACTACTTTTGGCGACTTCGGGTGCAAATTCAATAGACATAGGAAAAAAAAGGTGTACTATAACAGTAAACCTAGGTCGGACTTTAAAGGCATAGGAAACAACAAAGAGGTCTGAGAATAAACGCTATTTATTGAAAAATACACAACATGAATAGAACAGTACAGAAAAATTAAAAATGTATACTGGTACATAATGTGCAGTGAGCCCTTGTGTATCTACGCATTTCACCGATAGGCTTCTTCGGGATACAGTCAGCAGATAGAATAAAGAGAACGAACCTCACTGTCTGAAAATAGAACATATAGGTTTTTTAAATGGTGATATACCACGGTACATTTAAAAAATGTTGTTGATTTTCGTCAATAGGAAATAACCATAATGCAGGTGGATATATACTACAAGAAAAAAAAAACAACAAAAAATGATAGATACATTTAAACAGGTGGCCATACCTTGCAGAGAGATTAGACTCAATTATAAGTATCCAGAAACTGGTTCAGAGGGTACCATCCCACTGGAAACGGGTTCTACTACACCACCGTCAGGATCTATGCACGGATAGGTCAGGCCAGCCCAATCTAGTAAACAGTGTGCGATGATATAAATATATAACTACCAACACACAGAGTAGGCTCCTTTTTAAAGTATGTAAGTATACAGCACCTAATAGCAATGGTCATAGGGGAGGGGTACCCGTATATGACTTACGAGCAACTCTGTACCCAGGCCTGAATGATATGCTAAGTTTTAAATCTTTTCTATAAATATCATCTGATGCCAATAATATTTGTACAATATTCTCCTGATATTGACCGCTTGATTCTGTATGCTTTAAGTACTTAGAGCAATGTATTCCTACCCGGTTGACCCTTTCCGCATGGTCTTTGTATATATTATCACTTTCTCATTTGTATAAATTAGGTATATTTTAAAGGTACGGTGGTATATCACCATTTTCCAAAACCTATATGTTCTATTTTCAGACAGTGAAGTCCGTTCTCTTTATTTGCTATCTGTAGAACCTTGACCAAATCCTGAAGAAGCCTAACGGTGAAATTGCCTAGATACACAAGGGCTCACTGCACATTATGTATCAGTATACATGATTTTTAATTTTTCTGTACTGTTCTATTCATGTTGTGTATTTTTCAATAGTGTTTATTCTCATACCTCTTCATTGTTTCCTATGCCTTTAAAGTCCGACCTAGGTTTACTGTTACAGTATACCTTTTTTCTCCTTGTTCATTCCCTCAATTTACGGATGTGGCTATGTGAGTGTGCTCCTTTTCTGTTCATTATTTCAATAGACATGCCTGATTTCCCTTTTGAAAATACTAGCTCTCTGGCTGCCATGCCGATCCAATAGCCTCCATATTTTGGGTCATTGGCCTAGAACAAGTGTTGATTCTAAGCGTTTTTCTTGATTTTAATACTTGTTCCAGGTAAACGTCCTGGAAAGTGGTAAAGCCAGAGTTAGCCATGCAATGAGTATTTCTAAGAGGAGGTCAGCAATGCCACCCCCCCTTGTTTCTTTCAATGCAGGTTTCCTGTATGGTGTCTTTGCTTCTGCCGAACAATGTGTTTGTATTGCTGTGTCTACTTTGGAGATATTTCCTCTAGCTTCCTGTCCCAGAGATGTCACATGAAGTGAGTGGAAATGTCCTCAAACCGAGGGGACATTCCACCTTAGACAGCTGTTACTCTTCTTCTGTCCTGATAACAACCATAAAATGTAGAATTTTCCTTCAACTTCTGCAAAGGTGTCAGATAATGTGGGTGGATCTCCCATACAAACATTTTTGAGGACATTTTCTTTAAACTTTGCCTTCAGCTGAATTGTGTTGTGCACGCCTCCACAGCTAGAGCTTCTGTGTGTTTCCTCATTCCAGCACAACCATTTCTATCTTAATGGCTGCACCATTCATCAATTGTGTAACAAATTCCATTCAGTGCCTCACCCTTGCTTTATTTTAAATAACAGTTCTGTGAAGTTAGTGACTTATGAAGTGTGTGTGCTCTGTTATCTGTCCACTCCAATCTATTTTTTTTTTTCTTTTCCAGGCTGTCCGTATTATGGTGGCATCCCGCAACTATGCAGACTTTGCTTCTGAAGCGACTTTTGACATTAAGGTAGGGTTTGAAAATAACTTTAACCCCTTCCCGTCTCTCCGGGGCACGCATCGGATGTGCTCTGTGACCTCCGGGCACAGCTGATCACAGATTGCAGTAAAAGGCCAATCACAGCGACCCTTTACCATGTGATCAGCTGTGTCCAATCACAGCTGGTCACATGTAAACAGAATTTCCGGTTATCGTCATTCCTTTTCCTTGTGTGAGGAAAGGAGAGCTTATAACCGGCAAGGCTGACAGGGCACAGTGAATACATTCCTGGCACTGATCATCAGTGCAGCTTATCAGTGCCACCTCATCAACGCCCATCAGTGCAGCCCCATCAGCACCCTTCAGTGATGAAGAAAAATTACTAATTTGCAAATCAAACTTAAAAAAAAAAACATTTTGTTTTTTAACATTTCCTATCTTCATTTCGTTTGTTTAGCAAAGAATAAAGAACCCAGTGGTGATTAAATACCACCAAAAGAAAGCTCTATCTGTCTCAAAAAAATAAAGATTTCATTTGGGTACAGTGTTGTCATTCAATGTGTGACAGCACCGAAATCTGAAAATTGGCCTGGGCAGGAAGGGGTGTAATGGAACGTCCCACACTCCGCTTGAGCGCTTCCGTCATATACCGCTTCCTCCCAATCTGAATATAGATATCAGATATTACAGCCGCTTGCAACCAAGAACTAGGCAGGACTCGTTTGGCTGCTGAACTGGAACATGAACTGTTTATTTGAACACAGGTACAGAGATAAGACTCAGAGGACAATTCCCCCTCCTTTGTAAAATGGCACAGGGCGGGATAAACTACATTCAGTAACACACACAGGTGTATTCAAACTTCTCATCAATAGACGGTCCCATAAGCAGGGAGGAATTTGCCCCTCCCTCCTCACGGCTAATCCACATACAAATATACATCCCATAATACTTTTCTCCCAAGGCAGACAGACACAATAGAACAATGGGATACAGCCACACCTCAAACAATCTAGTAAAGAGTCTACAACAGTATATTATGAAACAATATACTTTTATATACACACACTATTCCAGTGTGGTTGTACAGGGTGTCTGACTAGTGCAGATCAGACCCTGGTTCTCGGTCACCCCATGCCCCTAATAGAAACAGGGTGACTTACACATAGGAGGGGCCGGGGGAGCTGAACAAGGAGATTCCAGTGCTCTCCAAGGTAAGCTGGGTTCCACCCAAAGTGACTCCCGTCACAAGGGGTATAAAAGTGCCCAGAATCGAAGTGGTTAACCGCCATTTGCTAGTGGCTGAAAACTCCATATTGGATGGGGTTTAGTATATAAAAGGACCTGTAATTCTTTTCAGCCAGGCTTGTCATCGGGCATCCCTTCCATGCACAGTTAGCTAGTTCTTCAATCTATATTGCAGTGACAGCATAGCTTGGTCTAGAACACATTCCCAGACTGCTGATTGGACAGTAAAGGAGCAGCAGCACGCCATTGAGCCATTGCCATTTTTTTTAAAAAGGTTCCTATATGAAAGGGTCTAAAATAAGAAATGCCTTTACTGGTTCTGCTTACAGTGACTTTCAGTGTCATGAAGCTGTAATTTGTATGTGTGTTTTAAAGTGTGCAAACAGTAGAGGATAACACGTCTTTTTTTTTTTTTTTTGTTTTGTCTTTCTTTGTTAGAAATGTGATGTTCACCGGTTAGAAGAAGCTCCACCAACTACAGCCGTTCTAACTAGGGAGCAGGGCCTGGAATATTACAGGACCATGCAGACTATCCGGCGTATGGAGCTCAAATCAGATCAGCTTTACAAGCAAAAGATCATCCGTGGATTTTGTCATCTATATGATGGTCAGGTAAGATGCTGCAGAAGGATCTCATCTATTCAGAGGGGCTGGTGCCAGAAGATCTCAGGAACAGCTCCTCTTTTTAGAGATATTTTACTACTGTCCCCTAATGAGATTCATCATATCACTACCACATTACTCCTAAAAAGAAAAGGCCGCTAGACAAATATTCTTCTTTGTGAATATACAAATCTTCTCTCTACAGGAAGCTTGTTGTGTTGGCATGGAGGCGTCCATTAATGACACAGATCACCTAATCACAGCCTATCGAGCTCACGGGTATACCTATACCCGTGGGGTGTCGGTGAAAGAAATCCTGGCTGAGCTCACAGGTATGTTGAGAAGTACAACATCTTCATTGCTTTGCAGAGGTATTCTCTGTGTGTGTGTATAATATATATATACAATGTGTGTGTGTGTGTGTGTATATGTATGTATGTATATGTGTGTGTATATATATATATATATATATATATATATATATATATATATATATATATATATATATATATATATATATATATATATATATATATATATATATATAATTTATATATAATTTATTTATTTGGACACAGGCACAATTAGTAGATTTTTTTTCCAGGTATTTACCAAAACATATTTATTCAAGCTACAGTTTTATTTAATAATATGTGCTGAAAGTGCGCACTCTCAGGTTTGAGGGTATGTACATTCCAATCGTATGAAAGGTTTAGGAATTACAGTTCTTAAGAATAGCCACCCCCCCCCTTTTCAAGGGACCAAAAGTTATTGGACAGTTTAACTAAAAGCTGTTTCATGGCCAGGTGTGGGCTATTCCTTCGTTATTTCTTCATCAATTAAGCAGGTAAAAGGTCTGGTGTTGATTCTAAGTGTGGTATTTGCATTTGGAATCTATTGCTGTGAATCTACATCATGCGTTCAAAGGAACTGTCCATGCAAGTGAAACAGGCGATTGTAAGGCTTTAAAACTGAAATAAATCCATCAGAGAGATAGCAGCAACATTCAGAGTGGCCAAATCAACAGTTTGGTACATCTAAGGAAAGAAGAACGCACTGGTGAGCTCAGAAACATAAAAAGGCCTGTACTTCCATGGAAGACAACAGTGGTGGATGATCACAGGATCCTCTCTATGGTAAAGAAAAAACCCATTCACAACATCCAGACAAGTGAAGGACACTCTCCAGGAGGTGGGCATATCATTGGTAAAGTCTACAATCAAGAGAAGACTCCATGAGCGCAAATACAGAGGGTTCACCACAAGGTGCAAACCATTCATAAGCCTCAAGAATAGAAAAGCCAGATTAGACTTTGCCAAAAAAAAAAATCTAAAAATGCCAGACCAGTTCTGGAAAAGTATTCTTTGTACGGATGATACTAAGATTTATCTGTACCAGAATGACTGGAAAAAAAGTGTGAAGAAGGCTTGGAACATCTCATGATCCAAAGCACACAACGTCATCTGTAAAACATGCTGGAGGTAGTGTGATGGCATGGGCATGCAAGGCTTCCAGTGGCACTGGGTCATTGGTGTTTATTGATGATGCGACAGATTCTGCAGTGTTTAGAGATATACTGTCAGTCCAGATTCAGCCAAATGCAACAAAGTTGATTGGATGACGCTTCACAGTACAGATGGACAATGGATCAAAACACACTGCAAAAACAACCCAGGAGCTTTTGAAGGAAAAGAAGTGGAATATTCTGCAATGGCCGAGTCAATCATCTGATCTCAACCCAATGGAGCATGCATCACTTGCTGAAGACAAAACTAAAGGCAGAAAGACTCGCAAACAAAGAACAATTGGAGACAGCTGCAATTAGAGCCTGGCAAAGCATCAGAAAGGAGGAAACCCAGTCTTTGGTAATGTCCATGGGTTCCACACTTCAGACAGTCATTGACAGTAAAGGATTCTCAACAAAATATTAAAAATGAACATTTTATTTATGATTATATTAATTTATCCAGTTACATTTGAGTCCCTGAAAATGGGGGGGGTCTCTGTATAAAAATGGTTGCAGTTCCTAAAATTTGTACTTAATGTTCCACCGCCTTAAAATAAAGCGGAAAGTCTGCACTTAAAATTCATTTGGATTGTTTTGTTTTTTAATTTTATTCTGGTGGCATACAGAGCTAAAAGTATGAAAACTTGTGCCTATGTCCAAATATGTATGGACCTAACTGTGAGTGTGTGTGTGTGTATATTATACACAGTGCCTTGAAAAAGTATTTATACCCCTTGAAATTTTCCACGTTTTGTTATGCTACACCCAAAAAACGTAACTGTGTTTTATTGGGATTTTATGTGCTACAACACAAAAAAGCGCTAAATTGTGCAGTGGAAGGAAAATGATAAAAGGTTTTCAAAATGTTTTACAAATAAATATGTGAAAAGTGTGGTGTGCATTTGTATTCTGCCCCCTATCTGGTATATCATATCTGTATTTGCACATCTAGAGTGAAATTTTTCCCATTCTTCTTTACAAAATAGCTCAAGCTCAGATTGGATGGGAAGCATCTGTGAACAGCAATTTTCAAGTCTTGCCACAGATTCTCAATTGGATTTAGGTCTGGCTTTTGACTGGGCCATTCTAACACATGAATATGTTTTGATCTAAACCATTCCATTGTAGCTCTGGCTGTTGTTGTCCTGCTGGAAGGTGAACCTCCGCCCCAGTCAAGTTTTTTTTTTTTTTTTTTTTGCAGACTAACAGGTTTTCTTCTAAGATTGCCTGTATTTGGCTCCATCTATCTTCCTGTCAACTCTGACTAGCTCCCATGTCCCTGCTGAAGAAAAGCATCCCCACAACATGATGCCACCACCATGTTCAGGGTGATGTGCAGTGTTTGTTTTCCGCCATACATAGTGTTTTCCTTTTTAGGCCAAAAGGTTACATTTTGGTCTCATCTGACCAGAGCACCTTCTTCCACATGTTGGCTGTATCCCCCACATAACTTCTTGCAAACTGCAATTGGGACTTGTTATGGCTTTTTTTTTCAACAATGGCTTTCTTTTTTGAATGGCCACTCTTCCATAAAGGCCAGATTTGTGGAGTACAGGACTAATAGTTGTCCCGTGGACAGATTCTCCCACCTGAGCTGTGGATCTCTGCAACTCCTACAGAATTACCATGGGCCTCTTGGCTGCTTCTCTGAATTATGCTCTCCTTGTCCTACCTGTCAGTTTAGGTGGACGGCCATGTCTTGGTAGGTTTGCAGTTGTGCCATACTCTTTCCATTTTCAGGTGATGGATTGAACAGTGATCCATGAGAGTTCAAAGATTGGGATATTTTTTATAACCTAACCGTACTTTAAACTTCTCCACAACTTTATTCCTGACCTGTCTGGTGTGTTCCTTGGCCTTCACGATGCTGTTTGTTCACTAAGGTTCTCTAACAAACCAGTGAGGGCTTCACAGAACAGCTGTATTTATACTGAGATTAAATTACACACAAGTGAACTCTATTTACCAATTTAGGTGACTTCTGAAGGCAATTGGTTCCACTAGATTTTAGTTAGGGGTATCAGAGTAAAGGGGGCTGAATACAAAAGCATGCCACACTTTTCACATATTTATTTGTAAAAAAAAATTGAAAACCATGTATCATTTTCCTTCCACTTCACAATTATGTACCACTTTGTGTTGGTCTATCACATAAAATCCCAATAAAATGCGTTTACATTTTTGGTTGTAACATGACAAAATGTGGAAAATGTCAAGGGGTATGAATACTTTTTCAGGGCTGTATGTGTGTTTATGGATGTGTGTGTGTGTATATGTATAATATATATTCTATCCTAAAATGCACTGATTGTGACCTTTGACCCTGACACTAAGCTACAGTAGATCCAATCCTGATCAAGCCATTATATCTTTATTTTTTACACATGCATTTTTGTGTTTACACTCTTCACCTCTGACTTATGCTAACCATACAAAATACGAAGAATCGTTCAAACTCGTTTTCGAATAACGAACACTCGGTTGTGAGAGCAAACGATGGTGCGATCATTTAACCACTTCTGGACCAAGCCTATTTCTGACACTTGTTGCTTACAATGTAAAACCTTTTATTTTTTACTAGAAAATGTAATTAGAACCCCCAAACATAATATTGTGTTTTTTTCTGTTTTGTTTTTTAGCAGAGACCCTAGAGAATAAAATGGAGATTGTTGCAATACTTTTTCACACTGTATTTGCGCAGCAGGTTTACAAACGCAATTTTTTTTTGGAAAAAATAAAATTTTTTTAATTAAAAAATAAAACCGTAAAGTTAGCCCAATTTGTTTCTATAAGGAGAAAGATAATGTTACGCCGAGTAACTTGGTATCTAACATGTCATGCTTGTTCCACTCCGCCCGCTCGTGGAATGGCAACAAACTTGGGAATCTCCATAGGCGACGTTTAAAAATGTCTACAGGTTACCAGTTTTGAGTTACAAAGGAGATCTTGGGCTAGAATTATTGCTCTTGCTCTAACGTTTGGGGCGATACCCCACATGTGTGGTTTGAACACCGTTTACATATGTGGAGGCAACCTGCGTATGTGTTAGCTTCTGCGAGCGAGCTTGAAAGGGACAGGGCGCTTTAAATTTTATTTCATTTTTTCTTATTTTATTCCACTTTTCTTTTTTCTTTTTACAGTACCTGACCGCGAGATTGTGTTTCCAACGCGATACCATCGCGCTGGTTCTCGGCGACAGGGTACTGTGAATGTCGCGCTGGCTCGCTCATCGGGAAAGGAAAACTTTGTTTTCCTTCCGCGATGAGTGACAGGCAGCGCTGACAGCTGTCTGGTATGAATCCTGAGGCGGGAACACCGCGCCAAATTTTAAATGAAAAAAACGGCGTGGGTTCCCCCCTCGGAGGCATACCAGGCCCTTAGGTCTGGCATGGATTGTAAGGGGAACCCCCTATGCCGAAAAATCGGTGTGGGGGTCCCCCCCAAATCCATACCAGACCCTTATCGGAGCACGCAGCCCGGCCGGCCAGGAAAGGGGGTGGGGACGAGCGAGCGCCCCCCCCCCTCCTGAGCCGTACCAGGCCGCATGCCCTCAACATGGGGGGGTGGGTGCCTTGGGGGAGGGGGGCGCTCTGCGGCCCCCCCACCCCAAAGCACCTTGTCCCCATGTTGATGAGGACAAGGGCCTCTTCCCGACAACCCTGGCCGTTGGTTGTCGGGGTCTGCGGGCGGGGGGCTTATCGGAATCCGGGAGCCCCCCTTAATAAGGGGGCCCCCAGATCCCGGCCCCCCACCCTGTGTGAATGAGCTTGGGGTACATGGTACCCCTACCCATTCACCTAGGGAAAAGTGTCAATATAAAAAAAAATCACACTACACAGGTTTTAAGAGTAATTTATTAGTCAGCTCCGGGGTCTTCTTCCGACTTCGGGGGGTCTCCTTCCGACTTCTCCCGGTGTTCGGCCTCTTCTCCCGGGCCCCGCCGCTATCTTCTTCCAGCTCTATTGCCAGCGAGGGGCCCGGTCTGCCGCCGCTGTCTCGCCGCCGCTGTCTCGCCGCCGCTGTCTCGCCGCCGCTGTCTCTCCACTTCTTCTCTTCTTTTCTTCTTCCCCGATGTTGACACGACGCTCTCTCCAGCTCGAATGCTGTGAGCGAGCTGCGTAGCCATTTATATAGGCGGTAACCCCACCCCCTTACGACGTCATGGTCCCAGCATGCGCAGGGACTCTGGCGTCATAAGGGGGCGTGGCCCCAGAGTCCCTGCGCATGCTGGGACCATGCCGTCGTAAGGGGGTGGGGTTACCGCCTATATAAATGGCTCCGCAGCTCGCACACAGCATTCGAGCCGGAGAGAGCGTTGTGTCAACATCGGGGAAGAAGAAAAGAAGAGAAGAAGTGGAGAGACAGCGGCGACAAGACAGCGGCGACAAGACAGCGGCAGCAGACCGGGCCCCTCGCTGGCAATAGAGCTGGAAGAAGATAGCGGCGGGGCCCGGGAGAAGAGGCCGAACACCGGGAGAAGTCGGAAGGAGACCCCCCGAAGTCGGAAGAAGACCCCGGAGCTGACTAATAAATTACTCTTAAAACCTGTGTAGTGTGTTTTTTTTTTTTTTATATTGACACTTTTCCCTAGGTGAATGGGTAGGGGTACCATGTACCCCAAACTCATTCACACAGGGTGGGGGGCCGGGATCTGGGGGCCCCCTTATTAAGGGGGGCTCCCGGATTCCGATAAGCCCCCCGCCCGCAGACCCCGACAACCAACGGCCAGGGTTGTCGGGAAGAGGCCCTTGTCCTCATCAACATGGGGACAAGGTGCTTTGGGGTGGGGGGGCCGCAGGGCGCCCCCCTCTCCCAAGGCACCCACCCCCCCATGTTGAGGGCATGCGGCCTGGTACGACTCAGGAGGGGGGGGGGCGCTCGCTCGTCCCCACCCCCTTTCCTGGCCGGCCGGGCTGCGTGCTCGGATAAGGGTCTGGTATGGATTTGGGGGGGACCCCCTTTTTTTTTGGCTCTGAAAAGTCTAAACTGATTTTCTATTTGTGCGAAAGAATGGTCAAAAGGACAGATTTTTGGATGATTTTTTTGTCTAGTGTGGTGTTGTGTTTTTTTTTTTTTTTTTTTTTTTTTTTTCAGCGAAGAAAACAGTATAGGAGCATGTTTTTGTGAGTGATCATTGTAATAGCCAATCACAAGTCATTGATGTGATTGAGAGCTGGTCCACACTTCCAGCACAAAGGCAGAGTGCATATATGTGATGCCTTGGTAGAAGGTCAATTTCAGTGATGCTGTGCATGTACAGCTCTGTCTTCATTTCCGGCACAGTTCCAGTATAAATTACTCCCTCACCAGCCAATCAAGGTGGCCAAAGACTGGCACCCAGAGGAAGCTGGGGAGTAAATGCTGGCGAGGGACCTCGCAGGCATAGGACTGTTGGAGCAGAGGTAGGTATTTGTGCCTTTAGATCCACTTGTAAACCAGTTTGCTTAAAGTGTTTGTAAAGGCTGAAGGCTTTTTACCTTTATGCATTCAATGCATGAAGGTAAAAAACCTTCAGTGTGCAGCTCCCCCTCTGCCCTGCTAAGCCAGATCTCGATCGAGCGATGTGCCCGAGACACAAGGCTCTCCTGGGTCTCTCCCTTCTGATTGGCTGAGATGCAGCAGCAGGCTGCTGTCAGTCAAAGCCAGTGAGCTGGGGGGGTGGGGCTGAGCCACGCTCTGTGTTTTATGGACACAGAGAGCTGGCTCAGGAGTGAGCACGCACGAGTGCCCCCCACAGCAAGCATCGCATACTAGTATGTTATGTGAAACTTGCCTTAGAACGAAGCCACTGACAAGGCTTCCATCTTCACCACGGGGCATGCACTCGGGGCCCACCGTTTACGGCACAGGACTCTGAAGGAGCAAATGCACAGATAACATAGCTGGCAGCATGTACAGTAAATATCTCCTAAATGGTGCACTTTTAGGAGATACAGTTGTGCTCATAAGTTTACATACCCTGGCAGAATTTGATTTCTTGGCTATTTTTCAGAGAATATGAATGATAACACAAAAACTTTTCTTTCACTCATGGTTAGTATTGGCTGAAGTCATTTATTATCAATCAACTGTGTTTACACTTTAAATCATAAGGACAACAGAAACTACCCAAATGACCTTGATCAATAGTTTACATACCCCCAGTTCTTAATACCGTGTATTGCCCCCTTTAACATCAATGACAGCTTGAAGTTTTTTGTGGTATTTGTGGATGAGGCTCTTTATCTTCTCAGATGGTAAAGTTGCCCATTCCTCTTGGCAAAAAGCCTCCAGTTCCTGTAAATTCTTGGGCTATCTTGCATGAACTGCACATTTGATATTGAGGTCAGGAGACTGAAATGGCCACTTATTCTGCTATAGCTAATGACGGGTCGACTTGGCCTTGTGTTTGGGATCATTGTCATGTTGGAATGTCCATGTACGTCCCATGTGCAGCTTCCTGGCTGATGAATGCAAATGTTCCTCCAGTATTTTTTGATAACATACTGCATTCATCTTGCCTTCAATTATGACCAAATTTCCTGTGCCTTTTGTAGCTCACACATCCCCAAAACATCAGCGATCCACCTCAGTGTTTCACAGTAGGAATGGTGGACCTTTCATCATAAGCCTTGTTGACTCCTCTCCAAATGTAGCGTTTATAGTTGTGGCCAAAAAGCTCAATTTTGGTCTCATCACTCCAAGTGACTTTGTGCCAGGAGGTTTGAGGCTTGTCTCTGTTCTGTTTGGCGTATTGTAAGCGGGATCCTTTGTGGCATAGTAATGGTTTTCTTCTGGCGACTCGACCATGCAGCCCATCTTTCTTCAAGTGCCTCCTTATTGTGCTTCTTGAAACAGCCACACCACATGTTTTCAGAGAGTCCTATATTTCACCTGAAGTTGTTTGTGGGTTTATTTTTGCATTCCGAACAATTTTCCTGGCAGTTGTGGCTGAAATTTTAGTTGGTCTACCTGACCGTGGTTTGGTTTCAACAGAACCCCTCATTTTCTACTTCTTGATTAGAGTTTGAACACTGCTGATTGGCATTCTCAATTCCTTGGATATCTTTTTAGATCCCTTTTCCTGTTTTATACGGTTAAACTACCTTTTCCCGCAGATCCTTTGAAAATTCTTTTGCTTTCCCTATGACTCAGAATCCATAAACGTCAGTGCAGCACTGGATGAAAGATGCAAGGGTCTGTCAGGAGTCCAGAAACTCATTGACCTTTTATACACACACACTAATTACAAGCAAACAGATCACAGGTGAGGATGGTTACCTTTAATAGCCGTTCAACCCCCCTTTGTGTCAACTTGTGTGCATGTTATCAGGCTAAAATCACCAGGGTATGTAAACTTTTGATCAGGGTCATTTGGGTAGTTTCTGTTGTGATTATGATTTAAAAAGAGTAAACACAGTTGATTGATAATAAATGGCTTCAGCCAAACACTAACCATGAGTGAAAAAAGTTTTTGTGTTATTCATATTCTCTGAAAAATGGCCAAGAAATCATAAATTCTGCCAGGGTATGTAAACTTATGAGCACAACTGAAGGTATATAATATGTTTGTTATTTAAAAAACAAAACAAAAACCAACCCTTTAATATCACTTGAAGGCAGCCTTTGGAAAACCGCTTTGATGGAGATGGTAAGCATACGGTATACCACACAATATTTACTTTCTATCAGATTTAGAAATATCTATAACTTAGAAAACCTATCTTACTTTATACTACAAAATATTTACTTTCTGTTTATCCTCCTGTGACAGGAAGAAGAGGTGGTTGTGCCAAGGGAAAAGGAGGCTCAATGCACATGTATGCCAAGAACTTCTATGGAGGGAATGGCATTGTGGGAGCTCAGGTATGTGGCCTATTATTGCTGTTATGTCTTCCCAATAGAGCTACCTCCCATTTAGTCAGCACTAGTTGACTGTCCCTCAGGATTGGCCAAAGGCACAAAGCGGAGAGACGTGAATCCCCCTTCATAGAAATGTATTATTGAATAGCACAGCTCACCTGCTATTTAACCGCTTGCCGACCAGCGCACGAAGATTTACGTTGACACAATAGCACGGCTGCGCAAATTGGCATACCTGTACACCTCCTTTAAATCGCGGGCTAGTAGGCGCATGCCCTGCGGACTCTATGTCCGCCTGTGTCCCGCAGTCGTGACATGGTGAGGCAGAACTGGGAGATGCCTATGTAAACAAGGCATTTCCCTGTTCTGCCTAGCAACATGACAGGGATCTACTGCTCCCAGTGATCGGGAGCAGTGATCTCTGTCATGTTCTAGTGAGCCCCCCCCCTACAGTTGGAACACAGTTAACCCCTTGATCGACCCCTAGTGTTTAACCCCTTCCCTTAACCCCGTCATTTACACAGTAATCAGTGCATTTTTATAGCACTGATCGCTGTATAAATGTTAATGGTCCCAAAATAGTGTCAAAAGTGTCCGATGTGTCCGCCGCAATGTCGCAGTCTCGATACAAATCGCAGATCGCCACCATTACTAATAAAAAATATAATAATAATAAAAATGCCATAAATCTATCCCCTATTTTGTATACGCTATACATTTTGCGCAAACCAATATATGCTTATCGCAATATTTTTGGTTCGAAAAAAATGTAGAGGAATACATATCGGCCTAAACTGAGGAAGAATTTTTTTTTTTTTGATATATATTTTTTTGGGGATATTTATTATAGCAAAAAGTAAAAAATATGGCTTTTTTTTCAAAATTGTCGCTCTTTTTTTGTTTATAGCGCAAAAAGTAAAAAACACAGAGGTGATCAAATACCACTAAAAGAAAGCTCTATTTGTGGGAAAAAAAGGATGTAAATTTTGTTTGGGTGCAACGTCGCACGACCGTGCAATTGTCAGTTAAATTGATGCAGTGCCATATCGCAAAAAGTTCTCTGGTCAGGAAGGGGGTAAATCCTTCCGGGGCTGAAGTGGTTAATATTTTTTGGGTGTAAGTCAATTGATTTGGTTAAAATGTGTTTCCTTTCAGGTCCCTCTTGGAGCAGGGATAGCATTGGCCTGTAAATATTTTGGAAAGAATGAAATCTGCTTGTCTTTATATGGTGATGGAGCTGCTAATCAAGTAAGAATTGGAGAATGAAGGGATGTGGGTATTGGAAATTACAAAATCATACTCTCTTAAGCCTGGTACACACTTCTTTACATTTTTTTTTCGTTCAACCCAGCGGGCTGCACGAAAAAGAGAGGAGCTAGGGAGGAGCCGCTGTACTAACTATGCAACGTTAGTACAGCGATCTCCCCGCTGAGCTATTGTGTTCTGACAGGGGAACCTCCCCCCGCCAGAACACACTGGTCAGGGCTCGCAGCCATTGACTGCCAGCGCTGATCAGATGCTGGTTTTCCAGTGTGCCTGTTCAACAGAAACTGGCCAGGCTGATGTACACATAGTTTCTGTTAAACCGGCAGATATTCGGCCTGTGTGTACCAGGCTTGAAGAAAATATATCTATTTTACAAATATTTTATGATAAATACTAATAGCATTTTTCTTGTTCAAACATTTTATTGAGACTAATAGCATTTTTCATGTATTGTGATGAGTTTTATATAAAATGGTACATATGAATAGTCTATATTTTATCCTCTGCAGCAAGCAGGAGAAGAGCCCCTTAAAAGATTAAAGCAAGCATTTATTATATTGCAGCTTACCAACTTTTAGATATGATGGCTGCATTATTTTCCCTTTTTAGGTTTTTCTTTATTTTCAGAGACCAGTAAGTCTCTCTTGGATATGTATCACAGGGATGAGGCAAATCATTTACCACTGATGGGTGGCTTTTTAGATCATCTTTTATTTATGTACAACCTTTCTGCCAAAAGAACAAAAACATTTGCTGTAACTAATTATAAAGTATCCCCCCCCCCCCCCCAGTAGTATCTGGTGTTTGGCTTCAATTTGTTAGTATATCTAATTCTGCTAGTACATGTAGCACTAACCTCCTCCCAGACTGACAATGCTCTTGTCCAGAGGTGCGAGGTGCCCCCCTGTGCTCCTTCATCCAGAGTGGGGGGCACTCTAATACAGAAGAGCTGAACAAATCACCAGGTGAATATGGAGGAAAAAAGCCTAAAAGAAAACAAATGCAGTCGCCACATCTAATTGGTAAGCTGCAGTATATTACATTATGTTTTTGGTTTTGGGTTTAATACCGGTTTAACAGCCTTCCCTAAATTATTGTAAAGCTATGCTGTTAAATAGAGCACAAGAGTGGTAGGGATCAGACTGTACACAATGCGGAGTAGGAACACATTCTTTCCCTCTCTATTAGTAGAGAGAACCATTTTGATTACTCAGCAAACATGCAGAGTGCTGGGCTTAGAACACTCAGCATGTTTTCCAAACCGAGAGAGGTCTGTTTAGCAACATCAATTAAAATAACATTTACAAAAAAATGATATACATCTCCTTTATTGTGTTGATTGCCAGTTTTTAAAACTTTTTTTCCTTGTTCTTATTGGGTCTCCAAACTGTGGCCCTCCAGTTGTTCAGGAACTACAATTCCCATCATGCCTAGTCATGTCTGTGAATGTGAGAGTTTTACAGTTAAAATGGAGGAGAGCTGCGTCCATATCAGTAGGTAAATGGATAATGATGAAAATCGTCCATAAATCAATTCTTGAATAACACCACAGTGACTCCACACATTATGAAAGAGTGCCCGACCACCGTATAAAATGCCTGCTTACCAGATAGTAAGCAGAAAGAGGCGTTTGGCTGTAACCCTGCCACGGCCTTTGTCTTGCAAGCATGGCTGCTGGACACACACAGGAACTGGTACTGACAACCCCCTAAGCGTCTCCCTGGTTCGTAGCCATACTTGAGATGTACTCAGGGTGGGCTCAGAAAGAAGAGAGGCTTACCATAGCATAATACAGTATGACCATTTAATTAAAAGAAAAAAAGGTTAGTATTGCACTTAAATGTACAAGGTTAAAAATTGCATAAAAACAAATGCCGGCCGGCAAACACAGGAGCCCATCCTCCTCTCAAACGGCGTGGTGACGTTAGTGCGTGCCCTTCCAGGCGCGTTTCATCATAGGTGACGTTTTCACGTAGTTTTGCGAGTGCACGGTGGTCTGCGAGTGCACGGTGGTCTGCGAGTGCACGGTGGTCTGCGAGTGCACGTAGTTCTGCAATTGGTCTGTGAGTGCACGCAATTCTGTGAGTGCACGTAGGTCTGCGAGTGCACGTAGGTCTGCGAGTGCACATAGTTGTGTGAGTGGTCTGCAAGTGCACGTAGTTCTGCGAGTGTATAAAAACAAATGCCGGCTGGCAAACACAGGAGCCCATCCTCCTCTCAAACGGCGTGGGGACGTTGGTCATAGGTGACGTTTTCAATGGGGATAAGATGTGTAGTTCTGCAACATCTGGAGGGCTGCAGTTTGGAGATCCCTCTATAACAGGGGTATTGAATTTAAATTCATGAAGGTCAGATTAGTAACATTTTCTTCCAGCAGAGGTCCGAATCACATTTTTGTGCATTGATTGTTTACATCGTAGGTCTGCGATTGCACACAGTTCTGCGAGTGCACGCAGTTCTGCAATTGCACGTAGTTCTGCGAGTGCATGTAGGCCTGCGATAGCACGTAGTTCTGCGAGTGCACGCAGTTCTGCGAGTGCATGTAGGTCTGTGAGCGGTCTGCGAGTGCACGTAGGTCTGCGAGTGCACGTAGGTCTGCGAGTGCACGTAGGTCTGCGAGTGCACGTAGCTCTGCGAGTGCACGTAGCTCTGCGAGTGGTCTGCGAGTGCACGTAGCTCTGCGAGTGCACGTAGCTCTGCGAGTGGTCTGCGAGTGCACGTAGCTCTGCGAGTGGTCTGCGAGTGCACGTAGCTCTGCGAGTGGTCTGTGAGTGCACGTAGCTCTGCGAGTGGTCTGCGAGTGCACGTAGGTCTGCGAGTGCACGTAGCTCTGCGAGTGGCCTGCGAGTGCACGTAGCTCTGCGAGTGGTCTGCGAGTGCACGTAGCTCTGCAAGTGTATAAAAACAAATGCCGGCCGGCAAACACATCCCTCTGTAACAGGGGCATTGAATTTAAATTCATGGAGGTCAGATTAGTAACATTTTCTTCCAGCAGAGGTCCGAATCACATTTTTGTGCATTGATTGTTTACATCGTAGGTCTGCGATTGCACGCAGTTCTGCATGTGCACGTAGGCTTTCGAGTGCACGCAGTTCTGCATGTGCACGTAGGCTTTCGAGTGCACGTAGTTCTGCATGTGCACGTAGGCTTTCGAGTGCACGTAGTTCTGCGAGTGCACGTAGCTCTGCGAGTGGTCTGCGAGTGTACGTAGTTCTGCGAGTTCTGTGAGTGGTCTGCGAGTGCACGTAGTTCTGCTAGTTCTGTGAGTGCTCGTAGTTCTGTGAGTGGTCTGCGAGTGCACGTAGGTCTGCGAGTGCACGTAGTTCTGCAAGTGGTCTGCGAGTGCACTTAGGTCTGCGCGTGGTCTGCGAGTGCACGCAGTTCTGCGAATGCATGTGGTCTGTGAGTGCACGTAGTTCTGTGAGTGGTATGCAAGTGCATGTAGGTCTATGAGTGGTCTGCGAGTGCACGTAGTTCTGCAAGTGGTCTGCGAGTGCACATAGTTCTGCAAGTGGTCTGCAAGTGCACATAGTTCTGCAAGTGGTCTGCAAGTGCACGTAGGTCTGCGAGTGCACCTAGTTCTGCGTGTGGTCTGCGAGTGCACGTAGGTCTGCGAGTGCACGTAGTTCTGTGAGTGGTATGCGAGTGCATGTAGGTCGGTGAGTGGTCTGCGAGTGCACGTAGTTCTGCAAGTGGTCTGCGAGTGCACGCAGTTCTGCTAGTGCACGTAGATCTGCAATTGCACGTAGTTCTGCGTGTGGTTTGCGAGTGCACGTAGGTCTGCGAGTGCACGTAGTTCTGCGTGTGGTCTGCAAGTGCACATTGGTCTGCGAGTGCACGTTAAGTACGCTCCATTGAGTGACATTGGTGAAACCAGTCAGGGACCAGCACTGCTGGAGCTGAGGGACTCTCCTAGCTGCCAGGGGAAGAACTCCTCCAGTGAGAGTGGGGGGGAAGCGAAGGGAAAGACAGATTCTGGTGGGTAGGGGACTCAATTCTTAGGAAAGAGAGGCCAATCTGTAACAAAGACCTGAAGCGCCGAACAGTATGTTGTCTACGGGGCGCTCGGGTTCGGCACATCATGGATCTGGTGGACAGATTACTGGGAGGGGCTGGGGAAGACCCAACTCTCATGGTGCACGTTGGCACCAATGTCAGGCAGATGGAGTGTCCTAAAGAATGATTTTAGGGACTTAGGAGCTAAATTGAGGAAAAGGACCTTCAAGGTAGTATTCTCAGGAATACTACCGGTACATCGATCCACACTAGAAAGGCAGAGGGAGATTAGGGAAATAAACAAGTGGCTGAAGAGCTGGTGTAGTAAGGAGGGGTTTGGGTTCCTGGAGGACTGGGCTGACTTCTCAGTCGATAACCAGTACTATAGAAGGGACGGACTGCACCTAAATGAGGAAGGTGCAGAACAGCTGGGAATGAAGATGGCCAAAAAGTTGGGTTTATAAACTAGGCGATGGGGAGAGGGTCCAGAGGTAGAGATAGTCAGTGCGGAACATATTCCAGAGTAGTATTGGGGGCATTAGTGGTAGGTTGACCAAAGCACATAAACACAAGGTAAGTATAGTAGCAAGTTCTAGTTCTCTGAACACCCAATAAGAGGATAATATACGACCGGCCTAAACTACGTGGCATGTTCACCAATGCCAGGAGCCTGGCTTACAAGATGGGTGAACTAGAAATACTGTTGTACGAGGAGGATTTGGATTTTGTGGGAATTTCAGAGACCTGGTTCAACAGCCCTCGTGATTGCTGGCAAACATTCAAGGGTATACCCTTTATCGCAAATTTAGAGAGGGTAAAAAAGGGGGAGGGGTATGCCTATATATCAAGAATATTGTGAATGTGAGAGATGACATCACTGAGGGAGCTAGGGAGGAGGTGGAATCCTTATGGGTAGAGCTCCAAAGGGATGAAGCTAAGGGGAAAATAATACTGGGAGTATGCTATAGGCCCCCTAACCTGAGGGAGGAGGGGGAGGCGGACCTCCTATTACAATTTGGATTAGCAGCAAGGATGGGAAGTGTTATCATTATGGGGGATTTTAACTATCTAGACATAGAACCGCGCATTCATCTAAGGCTCGCCAGTTCCTAAATGTCCTGCAGGACAATTTTATGGGTCAGATGGTAGACGCACCAACTAGAAATAAAGCGTTATGGGATCTACTGATTACTAACAATACAGACCTGATCAGGGATGTGGAAATACAGGGCAATTTAGGTAACAGCGATCACAGCTCAATTGGCTTTAGTATAAATTGCACAAATAGGAAAAATAAGGTGAATACAAAGACACTGAATTTCAAAGGAGCCAACTTCCCTAAACTGCGAACCTTGCTAGAAGGCATAAATTGGGATAAAATATTAGGAACATGGAAGAGAAATGGGTTTGCTTTATTATTATTATTATTATTATTATTATTATTATTATTATTATTTAAGAGCATTTAAAATAAGGGAATTAGCCAATGCATCCCATTGGGTAATAAAATTAAAAGAGCGAACAAGTCCTGGATGGCTTAACTCCAATGTAAAAATGCATAAAAAAACAAGGGAGAAGGCCTTCAAAAAATACAAGTTTGAGGGATCATCATCCGCATTCAGACTTTATAAAGAATGCAACAAGAAATGTAAGGGTGCAATAAGGATGGCTAAGATAGAACATGAAAGACACATAGCGGAGGAGAGCAAAAAAATCCCAAGAAATTCTTTAAGTATGTAAACAGTAAAAAAGGAGGACAGACCATATTGGCCCCATAAAGAATGAGAAAGGAAATCTGGTTACAAAGGATGGGGAGACGCCTAAGGTATTGAATTTATTCTTCTCCTCAGTCTTCGCGAGGGAATCGGGGGGCTTCAGTAACCAAAACTGCAGTGTTTATCCTCATGACACATTACAGGAAGCACCTCCATGGTTAACAGAGGACAGAATTAAAACTAGTCTTGGGAAACTTAACATTAATAAATCACCGGGACCAGATGGCTTGTACGTGAGGGTACTTATGGAACTCGGTCAAGTAATTGCCAGATCATTGTTCCTAATTTTTACTGACAGTCTACTGACTGGAATGGTACCAGCTGATTGGAGAAAAGCCAATGTAGCACCAATATTTAAAAAGAGCCCAAAATACATCCCTGGGAATTACAGACCAGTTAGCCTAACATCAATAGTATGTAAACTCTTGGAGGGGATGATAACGGACTATATACAAGATTTTAGTAACACGAACGGTATCATTGGCAGTAATCGGCAT
This sequence comes from Lithobates clamitans, assembly GCA_037952925.1. NCBI lineage: Eukaryota > Metazoa > Chordata > Amphibia > Anura > Ranidae > Lithobates > Lithobates clamitans. The sequence continues at coordinate 2,526,816 of JBBGZY010000286.1, forward strand.
GGATTTATGAAGAATTGTTCTTGCCAAACCAATCTATTAACCTCCTATGAGGAGGTAAGCTGCCATCTAGATAAAGGAAGGCCCGTAGACTCGGTGTATCTGGATTTTGCAAAAGCATTTGACACAGTTCCCCATAAACGTTTACTGTACAAAATAAGGTCCGTTGGCATGGACTTTAGGGTGAGTACATGGCTTGAAAACTGGCTACAAGGGCGAGTTCAGAGGGTGGTGATAAATGGTGGGTAGTGGGGTCCCCCAGGTTAGTGTGCTGGGACCAATCCTATTTAATTTGTTCATAAACGACCTGGAGGATGGGGTAAACAGTTCAATCTCTGTATTTGCGGACAATACTAATGTAAGCAGGGCAATAACTTCTCCGCAGGATGTGGAAACCTTGCAAAAGATCTGAACAAATTAATGGGTTGGGCAACTACATGGCAAATGAGGTTCACTGTAGAAAAATGTAAAATGATGCATTTGGGTGTCAAAAATATGAATGCCATCTATACACTGGGGGGAGAACCTCTGGGGGAATCTAGGATGGAAAAGGACCTGGGGCGCCTGGTAGATGATAGGCTCAGCAATGGCATGCAATGCCAAGCTTCTGCTAACAAAGCAAACAGAATATTGGCATGCATTAAAAAGGGGATCAACTCCAGAGATAAAATAATTCTCCCACTCTACAAGACTCTGGTCCGGCCGCACCTAGAGTATGCTGTCCAGTTCTGGGTACCAGTCCTCAGGAAGGATGTACTGGAAATGGAGCGAGTACAAAGAAGGGCAACAAAGCTAATAAAGGGTCTGGAGGATATTCGTTATGAGGAAAGGTTGTGAGCACTGAACTTTATTCTCTTAGGGGATATGATTTCAATATACAAATACCATACTGGTGACCCCACAATAGGGATAAAACTTTTTCGCAGAAGGGAGTTTAACAAGACTCATGGCCACTCATTAAAATTAGAATAAAAGAGGTTTAACCTTAAACTACGTAGAGGGTTCTTTACTGTAAGAGTGGCAAGGATGTGGAATTCCCTTCCGCAGGCGGTGGTCTCAGCGGGGGGCATTGATAGTTTCAAGAACCATTCAGATAAGCACCTGAACGACCGCAAGATACAGGGATATACAATGTAATACTGACATATAATCACACACATAGGTTGGACTTGTGTCTTTTTCAGCCTCACCAACTATGTAACATCCCCCACCCACAGCACTGTCCCCCTTCACATCTCCCCCCCCACAGCACCGTCCCCCTTTACATCACCCATTCTCCCATCCCCACAGCACTGTCCCCCTTCACATCCCCCCCACAGCACTGTTCCCCCCCCCCCACAGTATTGTCCCCCTTCAAATCCCCCCACAGCACTGTCCCCCCCTTCACATATCACCCTGAAAGCACTGTCCCCCTTCTCATCCCCCCCAGCACTGTTTCCCTTCTAATCCCCCCCCCACAGCACTTTTCCCATTTTCATCACCTCCCCACAGCACTGTTCCACTTCTCATCCCCCCCTCCACAACACCGTTCCCCTTCTCATGCCCCCCACAGCACTGTCCCCCTTTACATCCACCCCCCACAGCACTGTCCCCCTTTACATTTCCCCCCACAGCACTGTCCCCCTTTACATCCCCCCCCACAGCACTGTCCCCCTTTACATCCTCCCCCCCCACAGCACTGTCCCCCTTTACATCCACCCCCCCACAGCACTGTCCCCCTTTACATCCACCCCCCCCAGCACTGTCCCCCTTTACATCCACCCCCCACAGCACTGTCCCCCTTTACATCCACCCCCCAGAGCACTGTCCCCCTTTACATCCCCCCCAGAGCACTGTCCCCCTTTACATCCCCCCCCACAGCACTGTCCCCCTTTACATCCCCCCCCCACAGCACTGTCCCCCTTTACATCCCCCCCCACAGCACTGTCCCCCTTTACATCCCCCCCCACAGCACTGTCCTCCTTTACATCCCCCCCACAGCACTGTCCCCCTTCACACCCCTCATCCCTCCCACACCACTGTCCCCTTCTCATCCCCCCCACAGCACTGTTCCCCATCACTGTCCCCTTCTCTCCGTCTTTAGTGGCACTTTCCCCTCCCCTCTAAAACATGCGCAGATCACTCCCATACTTAAAAAGCCCTCACTGGACCCCACCAATCTAAACAACTTAAGACCCATCTCATTGCTCTCATTCACCTCTAAACTTCTAGAACGCTTAGTCTACAACCGTCTTAGCTCCTACCTCAGTTAAAATAATCTTCTTGACCCCTTACAGTTTGGCTTTCGCTCGCAGCACTCCACGGAAACTGCCTTACTAAAACTCACTAACGATTTACTAACTGCTAAAACCAACAGCCAATACTCCTACTACTTGACCTCTCTGCGGCCTTTGATACTGACCACCCGCTCCTTCTCAATAAACTACATTCCCTTGGCCTCCGAGATTCTGCTCTATCCTGGTTCTCTGCCTATTTATCACAGCGCTCCTTCAGTGTCATCTACAACTCTCCTCATCTCCATTGCCCCTTTCTGTGGGGGTCCCCCAAGGCTCTGTTCTTGGACCCCTTCTCTTCTCTATCTACACTTCCTCTCTTGGTCACTCGATAACTGCCCACGGCTTCCAATACCACTTATACACTGCTGACACCCAAATCTATCTGTCTACTCACCTCACTTCTTCAGTCTCCTCTCGCATTACTAACTGATATATCAGCATGGCTGTCGCACCACTTCCTTAAACGAAATCTCTCTAAAACTGAGCTATTAATATTCCCCCCCGCCCGTGCCCCCCTCCATGACTTTTTCATCAAAATCAACAATGCAACCATCAGGCCCTCCCCTCATGCCAGGGTACTAGGTGTAATCCTAGACTCTGACTTGTCATTTCAGCCCCAAGTCCAATCGTTGTCATAAGTTTGTAGAATTCACCTCCGTAACATCTCTAAAATTCGCCCCTTTTTAACAAATAAAACCACCAAGCTCCTAATTCACTCCCTTGTTATCTCTCACCTTGGCTATTGCAACTCCCTTCTCATTGGCCTGCCTCTCCATAGGCTATCCCCTTGTCAGGTCACCTTGAGGCTAGGTGACAGATGCACTCTGTAGGAGTCAGAAGTGCACCGCTAGGTAGTGGACCCTAGGACTGATTGCTGCGGATTTAACCCTGGGAGGTTCAGGAAGCAGGTCTACTGGATCACTGACACAGATCCCACTGGGAGCTAGAGCATAGATTACCCAGGGCATGGAGTCTAAGAGCCAGCAGGTGCTCAACAGAGCCTCTAGTGGTGAGGATGGACTGCGCTGCAGTCTGGCTCCAGGTCGCAGCCCCCAGGGTCTCACAGCTCACGGTAGACTACAGGAGAAGAGGAAGGAGGCAGCAGGCTGGAACAACAAGGAAAGTAAGGGGCAAGCCAAGGTCAGAGCCACAAGCAGACAAGGACAACAGAGTTCACGCCAAGGTTCAGGGTCACAGGCAAACAGGGATGGTCAGGGACACGCCAAAGGTCAGGGTCACGAGCAGGCAGGAATAGTTAAGAACAGGCCGAAGTCGGTAACTGGAATCAGACGTAGGAAACACAGCAAGTACTCACGAAGGCTAACACACAATGGTTGATCAGCACTGCTGGCTTGCAGTGCACAGGTTAATATAGGGTTCCCTGATAGGGCCTGGGGTGGGGCCATGCTTAAAGGAGAGAGGCAGCTGGTCTTTAGAGATGAACACATGGAGACAGGTAATCTGACAGAGAAAAGTCTATTGCATAAACATGACACCCCTCTTTAGTCTATCATGAATGCTGCTGCCAGACTTATCCACCTTACCAACCGCTCAGTGTCTGCCTACCCTCTCCTCCAATCCCTACGCTGGCTCCTAATCGCCCAGCGAATTAAATTCAAAATACTAACCACAACATACAAAGCCATTCACAACTCTGCCCCAAGCTACATCACCAATCTTGTCTCCAAATATCACCCAAATCGCCCTCATCGCTATTCTCAAGACCTCCTACTCTCAAGCTCTCTCGTCTCCTCCTCCCATGCTCGTCTCCAGGATTTCTCCAGAGTCTCTCCCATCTTCTGGAACTTGCTACCTCCACTGGTCCAGCTATCCCCTACTCTTGCTACCTAAGGCGATCCCTGCAATCTCATCAGGGAAGCCTGTCATGTCTCCAACTTATCTCCTACCACTTCCATCAGCTCACTCCCAACAGTTACAACCTTTTGTACCACCTGCCCCACTCTATTAGATTGTAAGCTCTTCTGAGCAGGGCCCTCCTAATCCTCTTGTATTTTATTGTAATATAACTGTATTGTCTCCCTTTAGCTTGTAAAGTGCTACGTAAACTGTTGGCGCTATATAGATCCTATATAATAATAACAATCCCCCCCCCCCCCCCCCACAGCACTGTCCCCTTCTCATCCCCCCCCCCCCACAGAACTATCCCCTTCTCAGAGCAGTAGCTGGGGCCGGACGCGGGCCGCCATTTAGTGATGCCCGCTCTATAGCATCTGCTTTTAAGTGTCTAGTCAATTTATTTATTTTCCTTAAAGGGATGGTGTACTGTAAGAAACACAGACTGCAATTGCTGAGCTCTCCTTGTTGCCTAGCTGTCATGCTAAATGTTTGTTGTCACAACTCTGAGTCAGTGACCTGGCACAGTTATGCAAATAAGCATTGCGGACTTCTTTCTAATGTCATCTGCATATATGGTCAGCCAAAAGGTCAACATAGCAGCCATAAAATGTCAGCCCCTGTATTCCTGCCAATAGGTAATGGGGACGCCCAACACAAAAAAAGATCAACAAGGGCATTTGCTGTTGGGAGGGGGGACGGGACTTCTACAGGAAAAATATATCTCTGGATGTACTGATTGTTTCGAAAGGTAGCTTTCACTAAAGTTTACTTCCACCTGTTTATTTTCTATTCATATGGTGACCGATTTCATTTTAAGGTTTGGTCCAAGCTGTTAATAATGCCCTACCTCCTTGCTTTCAGTGTGCCTCTACAATCCCTTCATTGAAAATGTGTTTAACATCTATTAAGAGAGACAGTCATTTTTATTTTTTTTATTTTCTGTTTTACAGGGTCAGATTTTTGAGACCTACAACATGGCAGCTCTTTGGAAATTGCCATGTATCTTCATTTGTGAAAACAACAGATATGGCATGGGTACCTCTGTAGAAAGGGCTGCAGCTAGCACAGACTACTACAAGCGTGGAGACTATATCCCTGGCCTAAGGGTGAGCACCATTTCTTGAGGCATCCCAGGATCCCATTTTGAGCTTGTAAACTAATATCCTGCTGTTATCTGTTTCGTTATTTTTCTGGATTGGGCTGCTACCAAGAGTTACCAGTTTGTCCTTTTAAAGTGGTTGTAAACCTCAGTCATGAGAGCTCAGCAGACAGCTTGTCTATTCACAACACAGTTCTTGTGCTGTGTGGAAGGAGGTGTGTTCCTTTCCTCCAATCAGCTCTCAAACAGTGTAACTGCAGCCTCTCCGCCCCCTCCTCTGTGCTCCTGACAGCTAAAGATAGATTTTAACACTTTTCTGCCCTTTTGAAGGGGTGTAGAGAGAATACTGCAGATAAACAAGTAGGAGGATTTGATTCATCTGTCTATTATCTGAAGCTATTCACTTCACTGGGTATAGGAGAGGGTTTACAACCACTTTAAAGCAGTAGTAAATAAAAAAAATAAGCGGTGGAAAATTAAAAACCTGACAAGACAATGGCATAATGTGCTAGTATGCACATTTGGAAATACTCACATACTAGCACATTATGAAATACTCACCTTAGATGGAAGCTCTTCCAGCGGTGCCCACTCACCGCCGAAAGGCTTACATCTTCTCCCATCCTTTCTTTGGGGATTGCGGGCTCCGGCTCTGTGAGTGGCCGGAGCTGCGATGACGTCACTCCCACACAAGCGCGCGGGAGCCCTCGGTTCCATCGAGAAGCTCTGAAGGTCCCGCACAGTATGCAGAACTTTCAGAGCGCATGCGGAGATGATGTCAGTGGCTAAATGGTGCAGGTTTAGGAGATATTCATTTTACCTACAGGTAAGCTTTATCATAGGCTTACCTGTAGGTAAAAATAACACTGGGTACACTACCACTAAACTAATCACACTGGTGTTCAGTTTGTGTGAAGTTTTTCTTCTGTTGTTGACAGTAGAGGTCTCCTGACTGCTAATCTATGGGGATTGGCACTTGAACTCCACATGTTTTTGCCCACCACTGTCCTATGAGATTTGCCAACACAGAATAAATTGGTAAATTATGCTTTAAAATTATTTTTCTTTACACAACTTTTGTCGCATTTGTTAAATTATTAGCTTAGTACCAGCTAGTTTTGGACAGAGCGGAGATGGATTTAAACACCTATTAGGTTTTTATTGGTGTCTATGTCTCTGTTAGGGAGATTTACCCTCTTTCTCCTGAATATTATAGTCATCAAAAGCGAAAGTCATTTGGGGTTGTCTCCAGAAAAGTAATAGGAAATTTTCCAATGGGGACACTAGTTTTGGTGACCTGAGGAGGGGATTGGATGGATTCCCCTAATTTGCAGGTGTTTCCTCTTACTTCCTGTTTTTGCTATGGGACAGGAAGTAAAGGTAATTCTCCTCTCTGGGACACAGATGACAAAAACAAAAAATAAAACACGTCAGGGATTATAACCCTCTCTTACTCCATCTCAAATTGAAAAAAAAAATGTTTTGCCTATAATTCTACTTTAAAAATCCTTGGCTTAGAACCTGTAAGAAATAATAACTTTCATGTTTTGGCAGGTTGATGGTATGGACGTGCTTTGTGTCAGAGAAGCTACTAAGTTTGCTGCAGATCATTGCAGATCTGGGAAGGTATTGTGTCTGTAGATGTATTTCCTTATGAATAAATGTGTGGTTGTCTATTTCATCTGTCTATATTATAAAGGGATATATTAATATATTTATTACAGGTACTTTATATAGCACCACTTTGAAGATGTTTTTTTTTTATTTTTATTTTTTTATTATGAAGCAAACAACAAATAGGACAAAACAGAAAAAGTTAATGTGCATAACTAATCACCCCCCTAAAGTCAATACTTTGTAGAGCCACCTTTTGCAGCTATCACAGCTCCAAGTGGCTTTGGATAAGTCTCTATGAACTTGCCACATCTTACCACTGGGATTTTTGCCCATTCCTCCTTGCAAAACTGCTCCAGCTCCTTCAAGTTGGATGGTTTATGCTTGTGAACAGCAATCTTTAAGTCTGACCACAGATTTTCTATTGGATTGAGGTCTGGGCTTTGACTAGGCCATTCCAACACATTTACATGTTTCCCCTTAAACTCAAGTGTTGCTTTAGCAGTGTGTTTGGGGTCATTGTCCTGCTGGAAGGTGAACCTCCATCCTAGCCTAAAATCACACACAGAGAGGTACAGGTTTTGCTCAAGAATATCCCTGTATTTAGCACCATCCATCTTTCCCTCAACTCTGACCAGTTTCCCAGTCCCGACTGCTGAAAAACATCCCCACAGCATGATGCTGTCACCACCATGTTTCACTGTGGGGATGGTGTTCTTTGGGTGATGTGATGTGTTGGGTTTGTGCCAGACATAGGCCCCTTTCACAGTGGGGCGGGGGTGGTGTCGGCGGTAAAGCACTGCTATTGTTAGCGGCGCTTTATCGTCGGTATTCGGGGTAAAACCACTAGCGGCCGAGAAAGGGTTAAAAACCACCGCAAAGCGCCTCTGCAGAGGCGCTTTGCCAGCAGTATAGCTGTGCTGTCCCATTGATTTCAATGGGAAGGAGCGGTGTATACACTGCTCCAAAGATGCTGCTAGCAGGACTTTTTTTCCCGTCCTGCTAGCGCTAGCCCTCTGGGCTTTCACATTGGAGAGACAGCAGCGGCTGTTTCGGGTCGGTTTGCAGACACTATTATTAGCGCAATAGCGCCTGCAAACCGCCCCAGTGTGAAAGGGGCCATAGCGTTTTTTTTGATGGCCAAAAAGTTCAATTTTAGTCTCATCAGACCAGAGCACCTTCCTCCATACATTTTGGGAGTCTCCCACATGCCTTTTCGCAAACTCAAAACGTGCCATTTTGTCTTTTGCTGAAAGTAATGGCTTTCTTCTGGCCACTCTGCCATAAAGCCCGACTCTATGGAGCGTACGGCTTATTGTCGTCCTACAGTATGTAATAATACTCCAGTCTGTGCTGTGGAACTCTGCAGCTCCTCCAGGGTTACCTTAGGTCTCTATGCTGCCTCCCTGATTAATGCCCTCCTTGCCCGGTCTGTGAGTTTTGGTATGAGGCCGTCTCTTGGCAGGTCTGCTGTTGTGCCATGTTCTTTCCATTTGGTTATGACAGATTTTAAGGTGCTCCTAGGGATCATCAAAGATTTGGATTTTTTTTTTTTTTTTTTTTATAACCTAACGCTGACTTGTACTTCTCAACAACATTGTCCCTTACTTGTTTGGAGAGTTCCTTGGTCTTCATGGCAGTGTTTGGTTAGTGGTGCCTCTTGCTTAGATGTTGCAGCCTCTGGGGCCTTTCAAAAAGGTGTGTATATGTAATGACAGATCATGTGACACTTAGATTGCACACAGGTGGACATCATTTCACTAATTATGTGACTTCTGAAGGTAATTGGTTGCACCAGAGCTTTTTATGGGCTTCATAACAAAGGGGGTGAATACATATGCACATGCCAATTATCAGTTTTTTTTATTTCTGAAAAATAGTTTTATGTATATATTTTACTTCATCAACTTAGACTATTGTGTTCTGATCCATCACATATAATTTAGTTCAATGTTTTTTTTAATCTGAAGGCTGTAATGTAACAAAATAGGTAAAAAGCCAAGGAGGGTGAATACTTTTGCAAGGCACTGTACATACTAGGGACAATTTAGACAGGAGTCAATCTACCAGCATGTCTTTAACACAGAGAACATTCATATCTAATATGTGTGGTTTTATACAGTGGATATAAAAGTAGAAATATTTCATTGTAATGATTTGAAATTCTTTTCTTTTTTTTTCTTGCCAGGGACCTATTCTGATGGAGCTTCAGACCTATCGTTACCATGGACATAGTATGAGTGACCCTGGAATTAGGTAAATGCATGTACTGTGGCAAAAGGAGCACCAAGATTATTACTGTAAGCATTGTTGCAGCATTTAGTAAGAGCTTAGTGACAGTGTAGAGGCACATCATGCTCTCAGTGAATTGTAGGACTGTTATTGTGAATATTCAGCCCAGCACTGCCCTCTACTGTCTAGCTTTCTCAACCTTTTCAACACAGAGGAACGTTTTATGTAACTTTCGGGTCTCGGGGAACACCTACCAATAATTATATCCACAGCTCACAGTACATAAGCGTGGTGGGCATCGAGAAGAATGCCTCCTACATTGGTAGCTTAAAAGAGCATTGGAGTTGGTGGTTACTTATCTGATTACTCGTTGCTCAAAGATCCCCTAACAAACTCTGAAAGAACCATAGAATTCCACAGAATCCTGGTTGAAGAGGTTGATTGTATATAATTATATACACTCCCTCTAGTGACTGTCTGAGTACTAAGCAGTGAATTGACATGAATTGGTGCAGGTTGATAAATGGAGATCAGACAAGCTTTTCAAATACATCGGATCCCTTTTTTACCCAGGATAATTTGCCTGGTGGCTACAGCTTCCCCTGGACCAGAGATTGTCACTCAGCCTGGACATGTGCCAATTATGTCTCTGGGCTGCATCTTAGACTAAGCATATTGATTTGCTAGGATAACTGAAATAATTGACTCTGTGGCCTTCAAGTACGATTTCGGCCAAAAACGTTTTTTTTTTTTTTTTTCTTTTGAATTCAGTGGAGAAGTATTAGGATCTCTGTCCTGCCTTCTTTGTTTTCAGTGGGACAGGAAGTGAGGGGGATACAGGCTGCTATAAAATTCTGACATAGGTTTCACTCTTCCTCCCAGTGAACAGAGATACAAAGGTGTGCTGAGAATGTATGTTGACCTGTGCACTTGCAGATCAATGCACATTTTAAAGAAATTTGCAAACAGACAGGTAAGTTTGATTTCCTGGGGCTAATCATGTCAGCCTACGAATGGGTCAGCTCCACCCCTCTGACCCCACAGGACAACCCCTTGCTCAAATAAAAAGGAGGGATTCCCCATACCCCAGCGTTCTTTTGTTGTCCTCGCTCCAGGACAGTTCTGCTGCTGAAAGAATGAGTGAAGAAAGAATAATGAAGATCCCTACCTCTCCTGCCTGGTTCAGCCTCACCAGGTGGAGGACTCCTGGTTGGCAGTAAATCCTCTGCTGCTCTGTAATTCTTGGGCAGATGTATGTGGCGTAAATGGTACAATTGGCGGTCCAAGGTGAGAGGCAGCATGGCTCCCACCTCCACTCCCTGCTTATCCGAGGGGGTACGTAATTCTGCCTGATTTTATTACCTTTTTATTTGTCTGTTATGTCTCTTACTTCATTCAGTGACTCTAGATTGTACAGAACCCCATATGGCAGCTGGGATGCCTTTGAGTTCCACGGCAGCTGGTGGTGGAATGGAGGCACCTGCCCGGTTGCATGTTGGCTATGGAGATGTGGGGCTGGCTGTGCACTGTGCAGTTTTCTTGTTCAGCTTTCCTTTAAGTTTACCAAAACCATGTAGTGTGAGATCAAACCTAAACACGTTCAATTTGTGTGCAATCTGGCAGGCTCTTGCACTGCGTGGTTGAAGGTGGATCTGGGGGAGGTTGGCTGCAGGTGTTGTGTAGTGAATGGCCAGCCTCACTCTACTTTTGTTTAAAAAAAAAAAAAAGTGTGCAATGATATATTTAATTGCTATGGGTGATCTGTGTACATTGCAGAATATTATTGTGATCCTGCCTTATTGCTTCTGTCATGAACAAGTCTTTTTATCCTTGTCCTGCTTTTTGGCATAGCTGAGTTTGTTTCAAGAAGCACCTGGTGCTAATGTCAGAGCTCTGGTCAGGGAAGCTGCTGTGTCGCCCTCCCTTTAGCAGTAGTTAACCCCTTACAGGATTATTGCCAAACAAGTTAATTCCTATTGCATTGAATTTTGTTTTGTTTTTTGCTCTATTAGTCTGCAGGGCTATAATTTGAAGTAGATGGGTAACTTTTAATATATTAAGTCACCAGATGACTCTTGCCTAATATCCTTGTTGGTCAGGGATTTGATCTTTACTGAGACAGATCCTTGAGCAGTAAAACTGTGTGCGGTTACCTCCTTGTATTTCTTACGGCCAGTTTGCTGCAAAGTCATTTGCTTATATTCCTAAGCCATGAGTGTTAACTCTTCCTGGTAACCAGTTGTTGCAAAGAAGGTAGGGGGCATCGTTCAGGTAAGAGTTTTTTTTTTTTTTTTTTTTCAGGTATATGGTAAAAGAACTATGGGCCTTTGCCCTCTAGCTCTGGTTTAAATTGGGCCTGGGCTGCTCTTGCCTTGGCAGGCTAAGCCCTGTATGAATCTTGACAACACCTAAAAGGGCTTTCACATTCATTAAACAAGTGGGCAATTCACTCTCTAGGGCTTTGTTTCCACTCGTGTGACTCCGATGCCGTGCAACAGAGTAGTGCAACGTTTCAGAGTCACGCAGGACCCCTTCATCAGGCATGTGACTCAATGCCAATGTTGTGCGACTTTGGGGTGCAACTTTACACTCTCTGGATCAGGGTCGCATCAAGAGTCACATTGAGGTAGTGCAGGCACCTCTTCAAAGTCACTGCGACTTTGGGTCGCATAGATTGGAACGGGTGTCATTGAAATTAATCGGCAGCTAATAGGTTGTCACGTTCATTAGGCATGTGGTCAATACAGTCCAAAGGAGTGTTTCCCCTCATCCTGTGATGGTTACCTATTCTGGCAATGTACAGTCTCCAAGGCTCCCCAGGAAAACCATCCGCTTCAGACTCTAAGAGAAGATATGGAGGAACATGACTATATGAATCCCGCTGGTTCAAGCAGCCAAAGACAAAGATTACCACACCTAATAGGTTGTCACAGTTTGTAAACATGTGGTCAATACTCTCAAAAGGAGTTGTTTCCAGTCATCCTGTGAAGGGACAGGATCCAGGAAATAGGCGCATGTCTCCTACCAAGCCTGAAAAAACATCTTCATCCGCTGGGATGTTGTCCCTGTATTCAAATGCTAAATCAATCATCTATCAGGGAGCCCCTCTGCTGGTCTCTGGGGCGGCATATGAGTGTAAATCACTCTCAATGGGGAAGCAGTGCAATATCATGGCTGTAATGAACGTTTGCCTTATTACTGAAATACTGAGGTTCCTTATGGATGAGGCACTGCTGCTTAATAGTAATTGAACAAGCTCAATGCTTTTGCCTGTCTTCTGTTTCTGCAGAAAAGCAAATGCCAACCCCAAATAAAGACCAGCGTTACCAAAAAAGGTAAGGGATACTGCCCATCTGCTTCCCAAGCAAACAGGCCTCTTCAGACTCTCTTCCAAAGTGGAAGATGCAGAGGAACACAACAGTATGAATCCTGCTTCGTTCAAGCAGTCAATGAAGATGACGAGGACCAAAGGGTTGTCACGTTTCATTAAGCACATAGTAGGGGCACTTCAAAGGCATTGTTTCCACTCAACCTGTGCAAAGATGATCTACTCTGGCAACAGCCAGTTTTCCTTCCAGAACCAGTCAACTAGTCTCAGAGCCTTCCCAGGCTAATCAACCCTCCTCAGACTCTCTTCCAAAGAAGATGCAGAGGAGCATGACTGTATAAATCCTGCTTTGTTCAGACCGTCAGTAATAAGGTGATGCTAGACCCAATTGTCACAAATCATGAAGCATGTGGTCAACACACTCTAAAAGAGCTGTTTGGACTTGCCTTGTGCATGGGTCATCTATTCTGGCAAGGTCCAGTTTTCCTTCCACAAACAGTAATTGGTCTCAAGAGCTTCTCAGGCCAGCCAACCTTCTTCAGACTCTTCTAAGGAGGTCGACTTATGTCTGCTTTTTATTTCCTCCTTTCTAAGGCTGGTGAGATGCCTTAAGATAGAAGGAAAGCAGTGGACGTATTTCAAGGACTTCTGAATCATTGGGCGTGGGCCCTGGAGGTGCTACAGAGCTTTGGTTGATTGATCAACTTTAGCAAGAGACAGCTAGTTCCCTCGCAGAGGTTAGAGTATCTGGGTGTTTCATTCGACAGTGGTGGTGAAGGTGTTCCTTCTGCAGAAGAAGGTATTCCTATGAATCTCGGCGGTCCTAGCTGTGAAGATGAGTCATTCGATATCAGCAAGACATTGTATAGGGGACTTAGGGATGATGGAACGCAGCAGTCCCCATAGTGGCCATGGCTCAATGGCATCTCAGACACCTTCAGCAGTGGGACAAGAGCTCTCTAGGATAGTGCTTCCCCATTTTGTCGCGCAAACTTTGGCATGGTGAACTAAAACCGGGCAACCTAAGGCAAGGCCTTCCGGTTTTAGTCACAGAAGTGACCACACTTTCTTCCAACGCGAGCCTAAAAGATTAAGGAGCTCAGTGTCTGGACCAGGTTGCTCAAGGAAGATGAAAGGGAGCGATTCTTCATTTGTCTAGAGTTGATGGCAGCACAGGAGGCATTACTGACCTTTTGCACCACTGCTTCGGGGCTGTCATGTGAGATGTCAGACAGCAGAACGGCAGTAGCATATGTATCGAATCAGGGAGTAACAAGGAGCCTTATGCAAATTGCGGCACAAATCTTTCGGTGGGTGGCATGCAAGCTGTTGATCTTGTTAGTCTCTTACCTTTCCAGGGTGGAGAATGCAAGAGCAGACACTTAAGCACATGCTTTCTGGATCAAAACAAATGGATGTTGAATCAGAAATGTCTTGTACAGCTGTTTGCTCAGTGAGGCACCCCGGAAGTGAATTAATGGCATCTTCTCTCAATGCTCAACTGCCGGTATTCGTCTCCTGGTTCTTCCATCCGAAGGGTGGCGGATAACTTGTTCATCCTACCATAAGGACCTAAAAAAGGGGTCAAATGGCCCCACCTAGAATCCTTTCCTCTTGGATATTTCATCAGACGAACATAGGTAGCTTTGGGGCTTTCACCTCCAGAGGGGGTTCATGCACATTCGATAAGGGCGACATCAGCTTCATGGACAAGTCGCACACCAAGGATCCAGTGAATGTGGTGTGTAAGGCTAAAAGTTCCCTAACACTTTTATCTGCCATTACCTTTTGGACGTGATGGGTGGCCCTTCCTGGGCTTTGGGCACTTTGGTGCTTGCTTCTGCTCTTTCTGTGTGATATTAATACAATTATTTTGCATTCAGCCTGCGTAGTGTCTTATTTTTCCTGGTCCCGCCCTTTTCTTGTTTTCATGTTAGTTATATCCCATTCGTAGGCTGACATGATTAGCCTCAGGAATACGGAAAATTGTTACCATACTTACCATAATTTTCCTTTCCTGGGAGCTCATGTCAGCCTAGGGTTTCCCTCCCTGGTATTCTGTCGCGAGGTGGTGTTAGGAACGCTGGGGGGGGGGGGGGGGGGGGTAAGGGGAATCTCTCCTTTTTTATTTGAGCAGGGGGTTGTCCTGTGGGTTCAGAGGGGTTGAGCTGACCCATTCGTAGGCTGACATGATGAGCTCCCAGGAAAGGAAAATTACGGTAAGTATGGTAACAATTTTCCATATTATTGAATAGCATGTCTCTTCTGCAATAAAGAACCTGCCTGATCACAATTTTATTTTTTCAGTTTAATTCTGGTTTATTTCATGAAAAATTGGTAAAGGAGATATTGCATCTGTAGTGGTCCCATTTATTTTAAGGAAACCTGGGCAAATAATCAGTTATATCAGCACCTTCCCAATGTTAAACCTATGATTAATAACATGTCTAAGTATTTCAAAGGTTCCTAGTAAATGAATGAGTGAAGGTAGATGATCTAGTTCTGGCTGGGAGACTAATTCAGCTGTGAAAACTGAACAAAGCAGTAACCACACACACACACCCAACATGGCAAGGGTGATATTGCCTCTGAAAAGCGGTCAGGCCATGGATCGCTTTTCAGTCCTTGCTGCTATTGTGAATGAGCCCTAAAAAAAAACAGTCCTGCTAACCTATAAAAGCAGTTCTGGTCTACAGGATTAGGGATCAGGATTAAAAAAAATATGTACAAATACATCTATCTATCTATCTATCTATCTATCTATCTATCTATCTATCTATCTATCTATCTATCTATCTATCTATCTCTATCCTCCCATACACACATACATAAGCTCATATATACAGTGGGTATAGAAAAGAATCACCCCCTGTAAAATTTTACATTTTGTTGTTTTGCAGCCTGAAATTAAGACAGATACCATTTTTGTTTTAACCAGCTGCATTTGTTCAGTTCAACTTATTACATCCAAGTGAATGATATAACACCAACATGCCAGGGAAAAAAAATCAAAAACAGAGTTGAAAAAATGATCACCCCCTCCTAAAATGCACTGTATTACAGTATTATATCATGTAAACTGTGCATGTTTCTGTAATCTATTTGTGATGCCTTCTTATAGCACCGCACGGCGCTTTCTTGACCCGCCCAATCCCTCTTCCCCACTCTGAGCACTGCAGGGGGAAAGGGGCCCGAGATCCCCCGCTGGCAGGATCAGCTGAGCGCCGTTCGGCGCTTCTATGGCCCGCCTGATTGGTCTTCCTCCGCTCCGAGCACTGAAGGGGGGGAGCCCAAGATCTTACACTGGCAGAAGAGGAGAGCACCGGGGCACCTGCTGAGCGGCTCTTGCATGGCCTACCGGAGCTCTTTCCTGCTCCGACCACTGCAGGGGAGGGGGCCCCCGACATCCCCTGCTGACTGCTGGGAGAGGAGGAGAGCAGCGGGGGATCAGCTGAGCACCGAGTACTGCTGTAACGAAGGTATTTATCACAAATAGATTACAGAAACATACATAGTTTACATTATATAATACTGTAATACAGTGCATTTTAGGATTTTACAACCACTTTAAACTAGGACTTATTTTTGGGTCAGGGCTTATATTGCAGCCCTCCTCAAAATACACAGTAGGACTTATTTTCGGGGAAACAGGGTACATTCACATACGTACAAACGGTGCAGGCAAATGTACTGCGTTTGCAATCTGCATTTGAGGTGTCATTTAGATTACATGGACACCTGCAGAAGATTACGCACCTAGCGCGTTTTAAACCAAGGACAGGGAACCAGGGTTTCCCACACCATGTTCTGATGGAATGGGCCCTTAGTGACACAGCAGTATTTTGATTTGTGGCAAGAAAGAGCTTTGTATTTATTTATATCTTCTTACTTGGGAATGTGTTGTGATTTGGTAATACCGATGCATTACACTTTCTCACTTGTGACGTGTAATAATTTTTTTTTTTTAATGACAGGTCCACTTACATTATTTTTTATGTGTAAACGAGTGCTTTATATTTCTTTCCAGCTACCGTACAAGAGAAGAAATTCAGGAGGTGAGGAGTAAGAGTGACCCAATAACCCTTCTAAAGGACAGGATGCTAAACAACAACTTATCCAGCGTGGAGGAATTGAAGGTATTTGATTCATCCTGTGTTGCATCTTTTTTTGTGTTTAGTATGTAGATAACCTCGTTGCAGATCCTTGCTTGATTAAGTTCTATGCATACAGATGGAAAATTTAAAGACACAGTGCAGGTACCCAGAAGTGTCTACACATATCTGCCCTGCCTCTATCTTCAAACCTCCTTGTCACACTTGGTACCAGGCCACTATGACAAGCAAAGCCCTGACACAACCCAAAACTTGCACGCCACCTACTACCTTACTGTTTGGGGGAGGGGGTTGCACATCATAGGAATGGCCTACTAGGAATGTGTGGTGCTGGGTTTACCAGCAAGTCCAGCTAGCTAGTATTAAAATTCTGGGAGCTCTCCTTCAGTATTCAACCCTTGAAATCTTAACAAATGAATCTCATCAAGCTCATGACCTACAGAAAAGGATTGGCAGTAATTGCTTCTGTTGCTAACAAACCTTATCTTTTGCAGGAAATCGATGTTGAGGTGCGGAAAGAAATAGAAGAAGCCGCTCTGTTTGCCACCACTGACCCTGAGCCTCCTCTGGAGGAGTTGGCACACCATATTTATCATAATGAAGCACCGTTCGACGTGCGTGGTGCAAACCCCTGGATTAAACACAAATCTATCAGCTAAACATCCCCAGCACTCCCAGTCTTTCTATGTGTACCATATACTTATTTGTCTGTTACTGTCAACGCTTCAGTGGGCACTGTTTCATGTAACATTTTCCCACGTTACTGGGATGAGGAGCAGACAGTCCTTTTCAAGCATTTTATTCTAAGCAGATGGACTTCTAAGTGGTTGGAAAGATTTAAGTCTGCCAATTGCCTTAGATTCTTCTGGTGACACATTAAACATTAAAGACACTCCAGTGTCTATTACAGCATCGTGTTCTATCCTCAGTACATTACTGAGCTGTTATTTATAGGAACTCTCCTGTTTTTAAGTGTGTGTACAGACAGCTAATCACGTGTCTTACCATGTTTGCATTCTGCAGTTATTAAAATTTGGCCTTAAAGAATTATTTTTACTGTAATTGTTCCTATGTACCTTTTTTCTTTTACAACTCATAAATCAGTGCATAATTTTCACAAAATGCATACAGCCCAATGTTGGTATCATATTTTGTCTGATAAGAAAATAGATTATACACACAAGTAGACCAGCAGTCTCCAAACTGAGGCCCGGGGGCCCTTTGCTTGCCTTTATCTGGCCCTTGGGGCACTATTACTTCCAATTACATTAACAATGGGGTACTCTTCCTCTCACTGACACCAACAATTGGGTACTTTTTCCTCCCACTAACACCAACGATTGGGTACTCTTCCTCCCACCGACACCAACAATTGGGGTACTCTTCCTCCCACCGACACCAACAATTGGGGTACTCTTGCTCCCACCGACACCAACAATTGGGGTACTCTTGCTCCCACCGACACCAACAATTGGGGTACTCTTGCTCCCACTGACACCAATGATGGGGTACTCTTGCTCCCACTGACACCAATGATGGGGTACTCTTGCTCCCACTGACACCAATGATGGGGTACTCTTGCTCCCACTGACACCAATGATGGGGTACTCTTGCTCCCACTGACACCAATGATGGGGTACTCTTGCTCCCACTGACACCAACGATGGGGCATTGTTTCTGACGCCAGAACATTTTCTACTCCCACTGGCCACAGTCTGGCTCTCTAAAGTCTGAGGGATAGTAAACTGGCCCTTTAGAAAGTTTGGAGACCTCTAAAATCCTCGTTTCCCAGACAACCCCTGATTGTCACAGGGACAGAAAGTGAGGTGAAATCTTCTGAACAGGGGCACAGACAGCAAAACAAATGTTACAGGGGTGTTAACCCTTCCCTATGTTATCCAAAAAACTTAAATTAATTTTTTTGGCTAGAGTTGCACTTAAAAATGTACCTGTTCCAACTTAAAGCAGAACTTTATCCATAACAACTTGATAAAAAATAATGTTCTTTAGCAAGGAACATACCATCCACATTAATAATCATGCTACCAAAATTAGTGTGTGCTGTAAACTGCCTCCAGCGTTGCTTCTATTTCTTTTTGCTGGAGGCTGCCATTTTGTTGAAGCCCAGAGCCCCTGAACAGCAGTAAATCGTAAAGCGGAACCAAAACCATCGATTTAACAGTTTCAAAAAAGTTACATTCCTGGAATGTCAGAATTGCTAACTGTCACATTTGCTGGTGCTCTCAACCAAACTGTTAAACCTGTCAAATGGCCGGTGTCATAACTGATCACATGTGCAGCACCATGGCAGTTAAAGATCAAACCGAAGCAGCTTCCTTGGCTGTAAAGGATAGGAAGGTTTAATTCCGCTTTAAGGCTGTCAGCAGATCAGGCTTTACAAATTCAGCAGTGCCTAAAAATGGAGAGCAACTGAGCATGTGCAGAGCAGGGTGAGACGCTATTACTATTACTGGATTTTAAACAGTATAGGCACTTGTATTTAATGTTATAGATTGCTATACCTGCAAAAGGGGTCAGCCTGAAGTGATCTAGCAGGACTTTATTTTCTGACTAAAGCTCCACTTTAACCAATCGCCTACTCTGCACTTATACCCCCTTCCTAACCAGACCAATTTTCAGCTTTCAGTGCTCTCACACTTTGAATGACAATTACTCAGTCATGCAACACTGTACCCATATGAAATTTGTGTCATTTTTTTCACACAAATAGTTTTTTTTTGGTGGTATCTAATCACCACAGTTTTTTTTATTTTTTGCGCTATAAATAAAAAATTACCAAAAATTTTACAAAAAGATGCATTTTTCTTTGTTTTGGTTATAAGATTTAGCAAATTAGTAATTTTTCTTCATAAATTTTGGCCAAAAGTTATATTGCTTAATTTCTTTGGTAAAAATAACCCAAATCAGTGTATATTATTTTGTCTTTGTGAAGGTTATAGTCTACAAACTATGGTGCCAATCATTGAAAATTGATTACACCTGATGTACGGCCTATCCCATTTCTTGACTGGCACTAGCCAGGACAGTACAAATACCCCTCAAAGTAGACATTCCAAGGTATTTAGTAAGAGGCATGGTGAGTTTTTTGAAGTTGCAATTTTTTTCCCATAATTTTTTTTTTTTTCTACAAAAATGTCTTATCAACAGGTTATTTCTCTCACATGGCATATGCATACTTGCAACTACACCCCAAAACGTGTGAGACTTTTTCACAGCCTGGCCACATACAGAGGCCCGACATGCAGAGAGCACCATCAGGTGTTCTATGGACATAAATTGCACATCTAATTTCTTGACTACCTATTACACTTTTAAAGGCCCCGGAGCACCAGGACAATGGAAGTACCCACAAAATTACCCACTTTTGGAAAGCAAACACCCTAACATCATCTAGTAGGCATAAGGAGTATTTTGAACATGTAATTTTTTTCCCACAAGTTTTTGGAAAATGTGGAAAGAAAATGAACACATTTTTATTTATTTTACGCAAAGTTGTAAATTTATACAATATTTCTAACACCTAGCATGTACATAGCAAAAATGACACCCCAAAATACATTCTGCTACTCCTGAGTATGGCAATACCACATGTGTGGTACTTTTACACAGCCTGGCCACATACAAAGGCCCAACATTGCAGTAGCACCTTCAGGTGTTCTAGGGACATAAATTACACATCTAATTTCCTCACTACCTATTACACATTTGTGAGGCAGTGATGAGCACTGTGCTGGCACTGATGTTGCATAGATGAGTACTGATGAGGCATGGATGGGCACAGATGAGCACTGCTGGGCATGGATGAGCATTGATGGGCATGGATTGAGGCACGGATGAGCACTGCAAATCCAGCCAGCTCACGCTGCTGCAGTCTCCCTCCTCTCCTCACACGTATTGATCGGTGTGAGGAGAGGAGAGACCTGAACCTGACAGGTTCACAAACACTGGTTTGTTAACAAAGTGATCACTCCATCATTGGACGGAGCGATTACATGGTAAAGGGAGGCTGTGATTGGCCCTTTACCCCGATCAGTGATGCGCTGGTTCCTGAGGACCCAGCCATCATGGACACTCCCAGCTGTGCCCCCCAGGGCTTCAATAGACACCCTCCCAGAACTAGCCGTCATTCGGCTATAGCACAGTCGGCAAGTGGTTAAGAACAGACTTACAGAACCTATCTTGTTTGTATCCCGGGGACTGCCTGTATTTGAGTTTGGCTTCAGTGCTACCAAAAAAAAGCCTATGGGTATGGCACTTTCAGTAATCAACTTTTTTTTTTTTTAAAGCTGAACAGTTTTAAAGAATATCTGTAATTTTATACATAATTACAATGGTCTAGCTTGGACCAGTGACACGACACATGTACTATACCTGGCTGATGCCCTGGAAGCTGAGCAGCTGCACTTCTGCTTACTGAACACAGGAGGTCAGCCCCTCGGCACAGTCCCTATTTAGAGAATTTGATTGGACAAGGTGGAGAGGCAGGGTGGTGACATCTCACTCTCCACCTATTCCGGAGGTTTGGATTTATTCCGAAAATGCAAAGCATTCTCCAAATGGTGCCTGTGTCGAGCAGCCGACCTGTGTTTACAATGCAGTTGAGCAGTCGCTTGGCACGGGACCTGGAAGCTGGTGGAGTAGCTTTGTCTGATTCAGTGGTTTCTGGGGGCATCGGTTAGATATGGTATATACGTAGTTACATTGGTCCAATTTGGACCAGTGTAACTATGTATGAGGGGTGTGCAAGTCAAACTGGGAACTTTGAGTTTATATAATAAAATAAGGAAATTTCAAGGAGTGGAAATTGCATTTATTTTTCGACATACCCACCCCCCTGCTGCTCTAATACACTTATTCCTGCATTTAACTAATGCCTGGAAAGCTTTGGCATAGAAAGATTTGTCAGTACGCCTGAACCATCCTAGGACAGCCTGCTTCACTTCGTCATCAGCTGAAATGTTGACCTCAGAGGAACTCTTTTAGGGGTCCAAACAGGTGGAAATCACTTGGAGCGAGGTCCCGGCTGTACGGGGGATATGGCAATACCTCCCAGCTGAGTTGCTGTAATGTGCATGTAGCGCGGTGAGCAGTATGAGCTTGTGTATTGTCCTGGAGAAACTGGACACCCTTGGTGATCAAACCAGGCCATTTTTTCCTGCAGACACGTATGCACATCACTCAGAACACAACAGTAATATTCACGGTTGATAGTGGCACCACATGATAGAAAACACACATGAATAATAACACGTTTGTCCCAGAAGACATTTGCCATCACTTTTACCTGCAGACGCAATCGTTTTTTTTAAGAAACCTCAACATCAGCCCGCTAGCATCCCGTTTTATACCTGTAAGATGAAATGTCCCAGTTTAAAGTGGAAGTAAGCCCTTGTATCGTTTCAGCCAAGCAACCTGCCATCTTGACTGTATAATCTGCAGCTGCCATGATGTTGTGCATGTGATCAGTTATGACACCAGCAATTGGATGGTTTGACAGTTTGGTTGAGAGCACATCCAATGTGACAGTTCCATTCCTGACATTTAGGGCCCTTTCACACTGGGGCGGCATCGGCGGTAAAGCGCTGCTATTGTAAGCGGCGCTTTACCATCTGTATGTGGCCGCTAGCGGGGCGGTTTTACCCCCTGCTAGTGGCCGAGAAATGGTTAAAAACCACCGCAAAGCGCCTCTGCAGAGGCACTTTGCCGGCGGTATAGCCGCACTGTCCCATTGATTTCAATGGGCAGGAGCGGTGAAGGAGCGGTATACACTCCTTCACCGCTCCAAAGATGCTGCTAGCAGGACTTTTTTTCCCGTCCTGTGTGACCGCTCCAGTGTGAAAGCCCTCGGGGCTTTTACACTGGAGACAAAGCAGCAGCACTTTCGGGTTGGTTTGCAGGCGCTATTATTAGCGCAATAGCGCCATGCAAACTGCCCCAGGGTGAAAGGGCCCGTACAGTTGTGCTCATAAGTTTACATACCCTGGCAGAATTTATGATTTCTTGGCCATTTTTCAGAGAATATGAATGATAACACAAACTTTTCTTTCACTCGTGGTTAGTGTTTGGCTGAAGCCATTTATTATCAATCAACTGTTTACTCTTTTTGAATTATGACAGCAGAAATGACCAAAATGACCCTGATGAAAAGTTTACATACTCTTGTGATTTTGGTCTGATAAGCACACAAGTTGACACAAAGGGGTTTGAATGGCTATTAGAGGTAACCATCCTCACCTGTGATCTGTTTGCTTGTAGTTAGTGTGTGTGTATAAAAGGTCAATGAGTTTCTGAACACCTGACAGACCCTTGCATCTTTCATCAAGTGCTGCACTGACGTTTCTGAATTCTGAGTCATGGGGAAAGCAAAGGGATTGTCAAAGGATCTGCGGGAAAAGGTAGTTGAACTGTATAAAACAGGAAAGGGATATAAAAAGAAATCTAAGGAATTGAGAATGCCAATCAGCAGTGTCCAAACTCTAATCAAGAAGTGGAAAATGAGGGGTTCTGTTGAAACCAAACCACGGTCAGGTAGACCAACTAAAATTTCAGCCACATCTGTCAGGAAAATTGTTCGGGAGACAAAGAAAAACCAACAAATAACTTCAGGTGAAATGCAGGACTCTCTGAAAACATGTGGTGTGGCTATTTCGAGATGCACAATAAGGAGGCATTTGAAGAAAGATGGGCTGCATGGTCAAGTCGCCAGAAGAAAGCCATTACTATGCAAATGCCACAAAGTATCCCACTTACAATACGACAAACAGCACAGAGACAAGCCTCAAATCTTCTGGCACAAAGTCATTTGGAGTGATGAGACCAAAATTAGGCTTTTTGGCCACAACCATAAACGCTTCATTTGGAGAGGAGTCAACAAGGCCTATGATGAAAGGTACACCATTCCTACTGTGAAACACGGAGGTGGATCGCTGTTTTGGGGATGTGTGAGCTACAAAGGCACAGGAAATTTGGTCAAAATTGATGGCAAGATGAATGCAGTATGTTATCAAAAAATACTGGAGGAAAATTTGCATTCATCAGCCAGGAAGCTGCGCATGGAACGTACTTGGACGTTCCAACATGACAATGATCCAAAGCACAAGGCCAAGTTGACCTGTCATCGGCTACTGTGGAATAAAGTGAAGGTTCTGGAGTGGCCATCTCAGTCTCCTGACTACAATATCATTGAGCCACTCTGGGGAGATCTCAAACATGCAGTTCTTGCAATACAGCCCAAGAATTTACAGGAACTTGAGGCTTTTTGCCAAGAGGCATGGGCATCTTTACCATCTGAGAAGATAAAGAGCCTCATCCACAAAAGACTTCAAGCTGCCATTGATGTTAAATGGGGGCAATACACGGTATTAAGAACTGGGGGTATGTAAACTTTTGATCAGGGTCATTTAGGTAGTTTCTGATGTCATTATGATTTAAAAAGAGTAAACACAGTTGATAATAAATGGCTTCAGCCAAACACTAACCATGAGTGAAAGAAAAGTTTTTGTGTTATCATTCATATTCACTAAAAAATGGCCAAGAAATCATACATTCTGTCAGGGTATGTAAACTTATGAGCACAAATGTAACTTTTTTTGAAACTGTTCAATCCATGGGTTTACATCTGCTTTAACTTGAACGCCCCTTGTATAATTTATTGATGCCTGTAATTATAATGTATTCACTGTGGCTCCTTATCTGTATGGGCACTTTTATGAAAAAGGTCTGCCAAAGATGAACTTGCCTTTAAGCCCTGAAAACTGGCATGTAAAATCCAACAATAATTTATCGGACCGATTATAGGCCCATGTATGAACACCTTTTGCTTGCAATGATATGATACTGGTGATCAGTGTATGTTGCTTTACACATAGCGATTCTGAATATTGGTGCTATATAAACATTTGAAAAGAATGAAACCACTTTATAAAAAAAAAATCAACTTTTATTATAACTTTGAATACAAGATGGTGTAATGACAGTGCACTTTTAGTACAGAAATTCTATGTAAACTAGCTCTATGCAAGTTTGTAAATGCATTTTACAACTTGTTATATTTGTGTGCTGTAAAAAAAAGAACCTAAAAGAGCACTTTTGTGATTACAGCCAGGAAGGAGTGAACATTGTAGATAACTAGCCTATAAGTTGTGAAAGGTAGTATGTGATATTACAGCATAACGAGACTCAAACAGTTAGTAATGGTGGCGGAAATGCTTAAAAAATATATATACTGTGATGAGTAAATCTGAATTGTGTTCTATTGTTCTAGCTCAAGTACTCCCAAGATAAGCACTGCAACAAAATTCAATGTATTGGATTTGATTAACTATGTTATCAGACTTGGAAAGTTATGCACAGTAATGCTGAGATGCTGTAAGGCTGGCCATAGATGGAGCGATTTTATTTCCTGCAACCCACAAAATCGCCTGATTCCCCCATCAACACTGACTGCTCCCTCCCGTGGGGCCATTGTGTTCTCCCGGCGGGGGAAGCCATCCCTGCCGGTAGAACACTATGATTGTTGCTAGCGGCTATAACAGTTGCTAGCAATAATTGTATGTAAAATCTGACGGGCTTGTACACAAGTTGATCGATTGATCAACTTGGGTACATTCAGCCTGCCTTACATGGTTCGAATCTAGGATGGTTCCTGCTGAACTTGCCAAGATTCAAACCATCCATGGCTGGCTTTAAAGTGTTGATGGCTGTGTGGAGTTTAGAAATAGGATGTATAGTGAGCGATTGAAAGGAAAGCAGTTCATTAAGATGGTAACAAACAGGATAGTGGAGCAGAATACACATGCTCCTGCAGCTCTCCCCCCTCCCCTCTGTGTGATAGCGGGCCCGGGGATCTTCACCCTGCATCGGTTGTCACATTTTGAAAAGATCATGGCTGTAAGGGGCTCCGCACACACGGCCGCGTCATTCATTCAGAGTTCTGTGAATAAAAGCCTACACGTACCATCTGCCTTTGCAACTGATGGCTTGCAGTTCTCAAGTAGTCCATTGAGCTTCTTTGACTGAAGTAACTGCCTGCCTGTATCGGAGGTATGTGTAGATGTGTAGCTACACTGACAATCTGCAGCAGCCTGACATTGCACCTGTGATCTGCTGATCATTGGTGCAATGTGTCACAGGCTCCTAAGAAAAAAAACAGTAAATGCACTTTTTTGTTTTACATGCCAAAATAAAATGTGCATTTATTTATATATTTTTTTGTAAAGGTGAACTTCTCCTTTAATCTCTTTTCTTCAGAGTACAAGGGAATGTTAATGGGAGCCTTTCAAATGTTAGGGCCTCTTATAGTTGCTCCTTTCACATCATAAAAAATACTTCAGCACCCCAACTGTATTTCTAGATCTAAGCTGAACTATTGGGAACCAGGGCTATTGGAATCCATGTTAAGCACTGTCCATGCATTTTTTATGCAGAATAAAAACACACTAAACTGCATGTGTATGAACCAACTGAGAGATTATAGAGGCTTTCCTTCTTAAGATGCTAGTTGCTTGGCTTTTATGCTGATCTATGACTTGATGATGATGGTACCCCCCCCCCCCCCCCCCCCATTTTTTAAGTACTTCTACATTTGGAGGGTTTTCTATTATACTGATCTATGACTTAAATACCTTCTGAGGCACAGAACTGGGAACATGTATGGAGTCCAGGAGTTTGGACTTTCTAAACGCAGGGCTTGTTGTGGGTCAGTGACAGAGAGTATTGTAGCCAAAGGCAGCCCCATATCTTTTTCAGTACAGGTTTCTTAGCTGGTTGGAGATATGGTATTTACTGCCTGCGTCTAAAACAAAGATGGACATTGTATTATGTTTCCTCTAATAAAAACACATTCTTGACAATTAGCATTTCCTGGGTTTGCATCAGATATTTTAGAAACAAGTGGACAGTACTTAAGTTAGACCAAGTATCTGTAGATATGCGAGTCCCATCTCACTGTCCAAGGCATCTCAGCAGGCATGCTATAGACCAAGTGAGAAGCCTAAAAAGTTTAAAGTGTCACTAAACTCACATCATAAAAAACTATCAATGGTGTATCACATGCTGTTCATTCTCACACAGTCACTATGGGATTTGTTTTCTGTATTCTACAAAAAACCTGGTTGATCTTGCTGTTCTCTATCTCCACCTTCTGTTCATGTCCCTAATTCAGCTAGGGATTTTGCAGCTGTGGTGGCAACTTTGCACATGCTCAGTTTTCTGTGAGTTTCTATGCTGAGCATTTCCTCCCTATCACATCTGAGCAGCCCATGTAATTATAGAGTCACACATGTAGGCGTATACACAGAATACTCCCTCTCTACTCCTCTATGCCCACTAACCAGCTAAACACAATAGGGGTGGGATATTACATGTAGATTGATGGAGACTTCACCTCCCTCTTTTTCTAATTCACAGCCTGGGACTGGCAGAAATCTGCCCACACCATGTTATTGCCAAAAAATAATAAAGATTTGATTTCAATCATATATAATTGTATGACAATTTAAAACCATTTATTGATGTTCATTATTAATTTACTCTGTATCTCAAAGGCTGTTTTTTTTTTTTATCTTGAACTTGAGCTGAGAACTAGAAGCTTCTCCTGCTTATGTTTCCCTGCAGACAGACTGGGAATAAGCTGGGTCATGTGACAGCTGTATATCGATTAGGACAGTGGTCTCCAAACTGCGGCCCTTTGGTTGCCTTTTTCCAGCCCTTGGGGCACTATTCCCCCCACTGAAACCAACGATGGGGCACAATCAAGCTCACTGACACCAACCTTGAGGGCACTGTTCCTCCCACTGACACCAATGATGGGGGCACTATTCCTCCCACTGATACCAATGATGGGGCACTAATAATTCCCCTATTACCAAAGATGGGGCATTGGTTGCGCCCACTGATGCCAGGACATTTTCTAATCCCAATGGCCACGGTCTGAACCCCGCCCCGAAAGCAGAATCAACTGGCCCTTTGTTTAGAAAGTTTGGAGACTCGTGGATTGGTAAAAAGGCACTTTGATTTTTTTTTATAAAAATAGTTATAGTGCCATCATCCATTTACAGAAATAGAAAAGACACTGTAAATTGTGTGTTTAGTATCGCTTTAAGATTTGGTAAATCTGAACTTTAAAGTGCACCTGTATTCACTTATGCCACTGTAATGCAGAATTAGAATATCAGCACAGGCATTCAGTGGTGTCTGCATACAATCCTAGTTATCTTTAGGGTGCTCTAAAATGGTGAAACCAACATCTGCCATGTTCTAGAACAATGTTTCTCAACTCCAGTCCTCAAGTACCCCCAACAGGTTGTGTTTCCAGGATTTCCCTCAGAGGAAACGGCTGTGGTAATTACAATGGCAGTAAAACTGATCAAAATTACCTGTGCAAAATAATGGAGGGCCTGAAAAAATTGCCTGTTGGGGGTACTTGAGGACTGGAGTCGAGAAACATTGTTCTAAAAGATGATTGAGTATATGTACAGATACCATTGGGTGTCGGCACTAACACCCGGGTACTACTTTACAGATTAGCTTTACATGGGTAAAGGTGAGAGCAGATTCACCTATTAAGAGAATGTAAGGGGTGTCGGTCTCATCTTATACTATCTGACATGCAAATTTTGGAAATCTCTTTCTTGCACACAAAAAAAATCAAGGTGGTCCAGTCTGAAGCAGCACCTTGCACTAGTGCTAGCCATCACAACACAAAAAACAATGTAACATACTGAAAAGTGTCTAAGTGCAATGCCTGTCTACTGACTGTAAAGGTGTTTCTTGTGCCATAGTTTGGGGCACAGGATTCCTATTACAGGCTAGGACAAGTGTCTACCAGTGAAAGGACTTTCTCTATTATATACAAGAAATGTTCATGTTTCTGAACAGCAAAACAGTAGAACCTACAGACACATAAACTAATACTGCAACGTTCAATGTTACAAAGAAGTGTAGCACATCAGAAGTTCACTTTCATTCAAGCAGTGTAGTGTTAGTCCTGATTTATAGTGGACCTGTCAATTGTAAAAAAAAAAAAAGATAGCACTATTACAAAAGGAGAAATGATAAAAACAATTGTACCCAAGGAAAACAACCAGGGATCTAGTATTCTGGATCTTTTCCAGGCCCTACAACTCCCATCGGATCCCATCACAACTCCTGAGTACTAGAATACATGTGTCATTCATTCAACCATGTTTTGGCAATCACGTAAAGTGTTACTCCAGGCACAATTTGTTTTTGATGGAAAGAAGCAGGTCGGAATTTCTCATAGGTTTTCAGTACTACATGTGCCCACTGGAGAGATTCCTCTTCAACTCCAGTCCCAGCAACAATATTTTCACCAGGACGGGACGGGGAAGGGAGTCGCCCCTATAGGGTCACATACATCAATACCTCACCTATTCTATTCTAACAGCAATATAGGCTATGGCTGGAGTTATACTTTAATTTACAGCAGATTTCTTAAATTATATAGCAAATGAGGCAACTGTCAGCAAAAGGTCAAACTGTTCAGCAGCTAGAGATTAAAATCACTTCTACAGTTTAAACCTCTGTTACTTCTTTGAGCACCGCTTTAGTTCTACTAAGGTTGTATTTGTGGAGCAATAATCACAAATTGCCATAAATGAGACCTTCACACAGTTACAGAGAAACTACAGAAGGCCAAGGGGGTGGAGGGTATCAGAAAGGGTCAGTGTTAGGCCCTGTGGTAGGTTAAAGCTGGATCACATTGGTAGGCCACCATAACCTGGTCTGCATCTAAAGAACTAACCAACCCCATGTCAGTGCAAGGCACTAGTATTTGCTTCCTGCCACATTGATCATTGAAATTGCACAAATATCGACATGTCAGCATAGTGTCACCTCTGTGTATGACTTTGGCAAGCCACATGTCACATTCACTGCCAGAATTTGTAGTAAAAAGCCAAGGAAGGAGTAATCAAGGATAACAGTTTCACATTGAGATCATAGTACTATATTAATACTGCACAGCTTTAGTGCTGTGCACCAATATATTATTTTTGAGTGTTTTTTTTAAACACTTACTCTAAATTGCATATAAAAAAGACATATTTTTGGCATTAGCCAGCAATGCTAAGAATGCAGTTTGCTATCACCCAGTGACATTATTAAGCATGAAGCTTTAGTTCAACCCCCTATGCTACGCTATGATGGTGTGCTTTATAGAAATATTGGACCCTAATAGATGTTCTTGCACATTTTTACTTTGGGGTGCACAACTCCAGAGCTCAAAGTGTATTTCAACTTTTGCAGCCAGATAGGTTTATAACGTTTGCATTAGATTTGTTACATGTTCCCACTAACATAGAATAAAAAAATAAAAAGAAAAAAAAAATAATAAAGTGTTGCTTACATTTCTAAGTACAAGCTTACATGCTCTCCCTGCTTTGTAATGTTTAGGAGGGGGCTGTGGAGTAAAGTTTAACATAATTAACCCTGTCTGTACTGTGTTCACAGTTCTTCATTATCAGCTGTAAACTAGATTTGAACACTTCCTGTTCTTAAGCCCCATACACACAGGCAGAATGTCAGGAGACAACGGGCTGGTTCAAAAAAAAAAAAAAAATGGCTGACATTCAGCCCCCATGTGTATGTCGGTCTCTCCGGCCGGCTTCTGTTGGATTCGCATGCTGGAAAACCAGCAGCTGAATGACTCCTGATCAGAGCTCTCAGCCAATGGCAGATGGCGGTGTGTTCTGGTGGGGGTTCCGTCACCCTGTCAGGACACAACAGCTCAGTGGGGGAGATCGATGAACTAACCTTGCATAGTTGGTACAGCGGCTCCGACCGAAGCTGTTCGTGTGTACCCCGCTTAACAAGGAATTACACAAGTATAGACCGTCCTTGTGAATTGTAAGTTAATGAGGTATAGAATCTAAAAGGTAAGAAATATTTGTAAAATGTTTTTTTTAGATGTGCTGTTTGAATGGGAACACATATGGGAACACATAACAAATCATGTAGTGGGGTTTTCTAGACTTCAAAAGTGGAAAATGCCCTTTAAAGGCCAACATCCTCAAATGTGGGAGTTGGCTAATTGGCAACAAATGATGTGTAATTAAGGTTCAGGTCACACTACTGTGGTGTACCTTTGCATATGCTATGGGGCCAAGTCACACTGTAAATTGCACCAAAGTAGTGAAGGAACCTTTTCCAAAATTGCACCGTTCTGAGTCACATTAGAATGGGCACCTTTGAAAACAATGAGATTTCCCTTGTCATGCGATTCTGTGCGACCCAAGTCACATTAGAAGTCACACTAGTGTGAACCAGGCCTAAAGAAAATGAACTGACATTCCCAAACATCTGGCCGGTATAATAGCCCCAAAGACTGCAGTTGTACACCCCAGTTCACACACATCAATCGGAGTCATTTTCACTTATCCATATGAAATCATATCCGCACATTTTACATTCTATTACAAAAACCTCTTTACAAAATCCATAACCACAAACATTCAACGGTCTTTTCATCAACGCAATGACAATAAACTTCCTATTTTGTATACAAGTTACAGTACAAAGATTTTAAATACATCTACATGTAAGAAAACACTCAGAGGAGGAACAGCTATACAGTGATATACAAAAGATAAATAACTTAAACATTGGAATGTTTTTTCTCTCTATAATGTACAGTTTACATATCTGATTTTATCAAAGTATTTATAGGGTTAATAATTGACATCAATTTTATTCGGCTTTCTGTATTTGGAGATAGCTTTCCATAACCGGCACAGCTGTCCACCCCTGTGGCAGAATAAAAAGAGAAGAATCAGTTTCTTGATATAATGACCAACTGAAGATTTTAGAAAGATGAGCAGATCTCAATTCACATTTGTGGCACGGAACTATTCTGATCTAGACCTCCATGCTGATTACAAGTTTATACTCTGCCGGGACAACATAATGATCATTGCCGCTGTCAATAATTTGCATGCTAGAAATCCAACATGCTGGTTGTACCCAGGTCGATCGACGGATCAACTTGGGTACAATCAGCCTGCCCATAGATGGGTCGAATCTCGGCCGATCCTCTCTGAACTGGTCGAGATTCGAACCATCTATGGCCGGCTTAAGAGTATCTACAACACTCTTGGGGATTCCAGAAATAAAGTGCAACAGGCTGGACTAATCCCAGTATACAGCTTGTAAATCAACTGGTTTTACTATGAGAATATTTTTTTTTTCTAGAACGGAGTTCAGAAGAAAAAGGAAGCTGACAACACAACTGGGTTGATTTACTAAAGGCAACTCGTGTGTTCACTTTGCAAGAGAAGTTGCACTTTGCAAAGAAATGCTCACCAGAGCTTAGTGATGAAATTTCAGTTTGCAAAGAATACCCACTTAAATTCAAGAGAAAAAAAAGCAATTTTGCTTGCACAAGACTGGATGATGAAAGTCAGCAGAGCTGCACTTCATTCACTAAGCTATGTATATAAGTTCAACTGCAACTTCCCTTGGAAGGTGAACAGTCTATTTGTCTTAAGTAAATCAACCCCACTGCCTCTGCTACACAATCTTGTCAGCCCTGTCCAGTTCTCTTCTGCTGGACTGCAGAACACCTCCCTCTTTCTTCGTAACATAAAGAAGGGAGTCCAACAGAGAAGAGTTCAGGCAGTGCTGACATCATTAAATAGGTTTTGACTGTGGCAGAGACAGCTTTGTGAGTGGACACAAGAAACCGAGAGCTCCCTGGATTTCTGGCAGTATGATATTTTTCTGTACTTGCAGCATTTATAAAGTGACAACACATGGGAAAATATGCATGTATTGCAGAGATATATATCATATTTTTATTTATTTTGCCCAGACATACATTTTAGGAGTGTGGGGTACATTTTCCTTTAACACGATACACAAAAAAAGAACCCAGATAAGAAGTACCAGGAGCCAGATTCTACACTAAAAACTAAGTATTATTCGGAAATCACACTTTGTTAATGGATCTCACTGGAAGCACATACTACTTGGCTCCTTTAATCGGTTATCTGAAAATGAAGCATTCCAGCGATGCCATCACTGGAGGCTGCTTCTATCTTCACCCATCTTCCAACCAGGTTTGCGGACTCCGGCTGTGTGACTGGTCGGAGCCGCGAAGATGTTACTCCCCCGCATGCGCTGGGGAGTCGCTGTTTACAGCACAGGGCTCTGAAGGTAAAGCACCGATGACATCACCATATATAGTAAATATCTCCTAAACAGTGCACGTTTAGGAGGTATTTACAGTACCTATAGGTAAGACTTATTATAGGCTTACCTATAGGTACAAGTCTGTGATTGAAGTTTACAACCACCTTAAGGTGCATTGCTGCTTGCCACCTACCTGAGTGGGCACCTAATTTTTGCTGTAATAATGTGAACCTGCCAGCTGCTGTTGAGACACAGACTGAAGTCCTGAATCGATTTATGCTCTCCTACATTATTATTAACATACATGATATATATAGTGCCAACAGTTTGCGCAGCACTTTACAATAAAAAGGGGGACAGTACAATTATGCTTCATGTACACGGGACGTTTTTATAACCTCTCCTGAACGATTTAACTTGACACATAGTAACCCACGTTTAAAACGTCCGTTTCGACGCGTTTACATGTCATGTTTAACGGCGTTATGCTGTGTTTGCGTTTAAAAAAAACAATGTATTTTTTTTTTTTCAAAATAGCCAAAAATTAAAAACGCCTGTAAACGAAACGTGGCTAAATGCGAGTTACCGCATTTAGAAGCGTTTGGCGCTTAAAATGCCTCAAAAATCAGCGTCTGAACCAATTTTTTTGCGTTCCAAAAAAAGGTTCTAAACTCAACTGCCTAGAAACTACTACTATAAATGACCCTGTGTACATGTACTGATAAGATAACATAGAGGAGAGTTTAGGAGCAGTTGAAAAAAAGTGCCCAACATAATACTTTCACATACAGGTAATGGCTGGCCTATAAAAAATGTTTTCTAATGCACAGGATCATTTGTTATACCTGAGTCTAAGAGTCTTCAGGTCTTCTTTGGTGACATCATGCAGAATATCATGAAGCGTGTAGTCTTCTTCCGCAAACTGAAACAGTTACATACATATAGATATATATATGAAAACAATTACACACATTCAGCTTCTAATAAATAATGATGAATAGTGAAGAATAGAGGCCCATACCTGTTCAATCACATCCTCTGCTGCACCCTGCTGTTTCAGCCATTCCACCAATTCTTGGTCTTTGTTAATGCCAACTGACACAAAAGATGCGGATCTTGGGTTATCTATGGATCAAGCCAGAGGAATGCATTAATGCATGAACTGTATTCCAACATTTTCCTGGTTTGTGAAATGGTAACCAGACTAACATTAATAGAATTGCCAGACACATAGTTAGATCAGTTACTACATTCACAAGGTTCTGAGTTCCTATTTTAAACCTTTGTTTTGTCCATGGAGGGAAAAAGCAACAAATTCCCTTTAATGCCCACCTCCCCAGAACCACATACTCACAAATTTGTATCCCATGCTGCTCTGTTCAGCCACTGAGACTTAGGAAAGAAGCCCTATGTAATGCTCTAGTTCACATGTGTCAAACACAATGCCCGGTAGTTCACATGTGTCAAACACAATGCCCGTAGTTCACATGTGTCAAACACAATGCCCGTAGTTCACATGTGTTAAACACAATGCCCATAGTTCACATATGTTAAACACAATGTCCGTAGTTCACATGTGTCAAACACAATGCCTGTAGTTCACATGTGTTAAACACAATGCCGTAGTTCACATGTCAAACACAAGGCCCGCAGGCCATTTCCAGTTGCCCTCACACCCAGGGCTTTTTTTCAGCCAGAACGTGGCGAAAAACTGAGTCCTGCCACCTCTGGCTCTCGCCCTCCGCTCTCCACTGTCACATGTAAACGCAGAAGCCTTCTGTGTTTACAAGGACAGATTTCCTCTCGACGGGTTTCACAGATCCCTGCCTGCTGAGCGCCCATGGCGTGGACAAGGGAGATGCAGATACAGGTGCAGTGTAGGAAGGGGCATGATGTGGTAAGCTGCACTGTGATCTTCATCTGTGCCCCGGGTGCACAGATGCCGACCAATGATCTCCCTGCAAGTGATTAAGAGAGGCAGAGCCGCCTACACAACCATGGGTTAATAGAGCTGAACCAGGAAGATGACAGGCTTTTGGGGGAAGGAGATAAGGAAGATGTGTTCAGAGGTGGGGAATGGGGAGAGTAGTGCAGAGGCCAGAGCCGAGGAGGGGTTGAAATGAGATGTTAACAACCCGTGAAAGAGAACTGAACCCTGCACTGTTCTGTAGACAATGCACCTCTGAACTCTGTACATAGCGCATCCTCAAACTCTGCACTCTGTGTGTAGCATACCCCTGAACTCTGCACTCTTTATGTAATACACCCCTGAAATCTGCACTCTTTATGTAATGCACCCTGGAACTCTGCACTACGTGCGTAGTGCATCCCTAACCTTTTAACACAGCGCATACCTAAACTCCGCTCAGAACGCACTCTTACTGCTCCTTTAAAATCTTCCCACTGTGCAATTTGGCCACTTGATGCAGTTCGGCTGGGAGGGAGGATGGGGGGGGGGGGGGCATGGCTGAGTTTCTGCGCCTATCTCTGAGAAAAAAAGCCCTTGAGAGATTTATTTAGTCTTACTGATACAACCGGCCCTTTGAGGGCAACCATAATGCTGATGTGACCAGTGATAGAATTGAGTTTGACACTCCTGCTCTAGTTGGAGATTACACAGAACTAAGGACTCTCTTCCTGCAACTACGTGACAGTGCTGGTCAAGTCACTAAGTACCAACCATCACAGGAAAAGAAGTGAAGTGAGTATTATACTCTTCCATACCCTGAAGTACCAGGTAGTTTCTTTGCTCCCAGTGGTTGAAGCAAAGGGAATGTGAGATGATGGCGAGGTGGGTATTAAAGCAAACTGTTCTGCATGGGCAAAGCACAGGCTTGCTTTGAAGTACACCTCTGCCCAAAATATGGCCAATATTAACCTATTTACATACAGTGGGGATCGAAAGTTTGGGCACCCCAGGTAAAAATGTGTAATAATGTGCATAACGAAGCCAAGGAAACATGGAAAAATCTCCAAATGGCATCAAATTACAGATTGGACATTCTTATAATATGTCAAAAAAAGTTAGATTTTATTTCCATCATTTACACTTTCAAAATGACAGAAAACAAAAAAATGGCGTCTGCAAAAAGTTTGGGCACCCTGCAGAGTTAATATCTTGTACTGCCCCCTTTGACAAGTATCACAGCTTGTAAACGCTTTTTGTAGCCAGCCAAGAGTCTTTCAATTCTTGTTTGAGGTATCTTTGCCCATTCTTCCTTACAAAAGTCTTCCAGTTCTTTGAGATTTCTGGGCTGTCTGTCACGCACTGCTCTTTTAAGATCTATCCATAGATTTTCAATAATGTTGAGGTCAGGAGATTGTGAAGGCCATGGCAAAACCTTCAGTTTTTGCCTCTTGATGTAATCCCCTGTGGATTTTGAGGTGTGTTTAGGATCATTATCCATTTGTAGAAGCCATCCTCTCTTTAACTTCAGCTTTTTCACAGATGGCATCAAGTTACCATCCAAAATTTGCTGAAATTTTTATTGAATCAATTTTTCCTTCTACTCGTGAAATGTTCCCTGTGCCACTGGCTGCAATACAACCCCAAAGCATGATTGATCCACCCTCATGCTTAACAGTTGGACAGAGGTTCTTTTTATTAAATTCTGTGCCCTTTCTTCTCCAAACGTACCTTTGCTCATTCCGGCCAAAAAGTTCTATTTTAACCTCATCAGTCCACAGAACTTGTTTCCAAAATGCCTCAGGCTTATCTATTTGTTCATTTGCAAAGTTCAAACGCTGATTTTTGTGGTGAGGACGTAGAAGAGGTTTTCTTCTGATGACTCTTCCATGAAGACCATATTTGTACAAGTATCTCTTTATAGTGGAATAGTGTACCACAACTCCAGTGTCTGCCAGATCTTTCTGGAGGGATCGTGCAGTCAAACGTGGGTTTTGAATTGAATCTCACAATCCTGCGAGCTGTTCTGTCTGATATTTTTCTTGGACTTCCACTGTTCCTGATGACTGCCATTTCTTAATTACATTCTGAACAGAGGATATTGACATCTGAAAATGCTTTGCCATCTTCTTATAGCCTTCTCCAGCTTTGTGAGCGTCAACTATTTTCAGTTTCAGTTTTGTAGACAACTGCTTAGAAGAACCCATGGTGCTGATTGTTGGGGCAAGGTCAGATGAGTCTGGCCATTTAAAACCTTTGAACCTTGAGAACAATCCATGACACTGGCAGGTCTCAGCTTTGCAAAGGGGGCAGTGCATGCTATAAATTCTGCAGGGTGCCCAAACTTTTGCAGACGCCATTTTTTTTGTTTTCTGTAATTTTGAAAGTGTAAATGATGGAAATAAAATCTAACTTTTTTCGACATATTATAAGAGTGTCTAATCTGTAATTTGATGCCATTTGGAGATTTTTCCATCTTTCCTTGGCTTCGTTATGCATATTAATACACATTTTTACCTGGGGTGCCCAAACTTTCGATCCCCACTGTATTCTTAACAAGCTGTAAAAGAGCTTTAAAACAAAACTTTATTTAATTTTTGGCTGTATGTACTCTCAAGTAATTCATTCCTCTGAAGATCACAACAAAAGAATGTCACATTTCAGTTAAAGAAGCTTAGAAACATCTACGGGATGTTCACATTAGAGGTCTGGCAAAATTTGTTTTTACAGAAAAAAATAATATTACAGCGCTTCTGTTATGAAATTTGAAAAATAATTTCTCCACAATGCCAATTGCTACAGAGACGAATGAGTGCTTTTTAAAGTGATGTCGCTGCAAGTTTAGAATATGTAAATACTTTAGCATACATGGGTTCACTTTAAGGGAAAGGGATTGGAACTCAAGACCTTATATGTTAAAATTTACCTTAACTGATCTTTACATATGAGATGGCAGTTCTGTTAATGCAAGGCACGGTGAGTATAAACTGCTGGGGGACTAGGCATTAAAGCAAAACTATTTCTTTGCTTTGCATGTGTCATCACATCTTAAACACTGATGAGCCTAGTGTGCATATCAGTCAGCAGATGGACTTACCCTTTAGGCTGGGTTCACACTGGAACGACAAACGCTCCGACATTGGGAGCACATGTTGTGTATAAATCAATTGTTCACTATGAGAGCCATCTTAACTGGTCCGACACAAGTCGGTCCGACTTTGAAAAAGGTTCCTGCACTACTTTGGTCCGACTTTGATCCTACTTTAGCCCATTGAATATCATTGAAGTCGGATCAAAGTCGAATCATCGTCTTAAAGTGGAAGTAAACCCTCCTTTCGTGTTCAGTCAAGGAAGCTGCCATCTTGGCCTCTGTTTAATCTACAACTGCCATGATGCTGCACATGTGATCAGTTATGACATCAGCCATTGGAAGGTTTGACAGTTTGGTTGAGAGCACAACCAATAGGAGTGTTACATTTCCGGCATGTGCCGGAAATGTAACTATTTTTTGAAACTGTTAATGAATGGGTTTACTTCTGCGTTAACTGATCCGACTTTGGTATGTGACTTGTGCTGAGTATCTTGAAGGGAAACCCCACGTCAAAATAAAAAAAAAACGGCATAGCGTTCCCCCTCCAAGACCATACTAGGCCCTTCGGTCTGGTATCGATTTTAAGGGGAACCCCCACACCACGCCCCCAAAATGTTTACCAGACCCTTATCCAAGCACGCAGCCCGGCAGGTCAGGAAAGGGGGTGGGGACGAGCGAACGGGTTACTTATATAGCCATGGGGACAAGGTGGTGGGGGGTGCAGGGCCCCCCTGCCTCAATGCGCCTCCCCCCCCATAATGAGGGCCTGTGGCACTTGCTCGTCCCCACCCCCTTTCCTGACCTGCCGGGCTGCATGCTCAGATAAGCGTCTGGTATGGATTTTGGGGGGGAACCCACGTGTTTTTATTGGCGTGGGGGTTCCCCTTAAAATCCATACCAGAGTGAAGGGTCTGGTATGGTCTTGGAGTGAGAACTCTATGCCATTTTTTGTTTTCATTTTGGCGTTGAGTTTCCCCTCAAAGTTCATACCAGACACAAAGGGCTTAGTATTGTCAGGATCAAAGTCGGATCCCATTCATTGAAGTCGGATGGAAGTCGGAATTCAAATCGCAGGGCAAAGTCGGATCCATGGTCGTATGACTCTCGTGTCAGACCAGTGTGAACCCAGCCTAAGTCATACCAATGTTAATCTATATATACAGTATCTCACAAAAGTGAGTACACCCCTCACATTTTTGTAAATATTTTATTATATCTTTTCATATGACAACACTGAAGAAATGACATTTTGCTACAATGTAAAGTAGTGAGTGTACAGCTTGTATAACAGTGTCAATTTGCTGTCTCCTCAAAATAACTCAGCACTAAGTGAAAATGTCCAAATTGGGCCCAAAGTGTCAATATTTTGTGTGGCCACCATTATTTTCCAGCATTGCCTTAACCCTCTTGGGCATGGAGTTCACCAGAGCTTCACAGGTTGCCACTGGAGTCCTCTTCCACTCCTCCACTCATGCAACCCCAGATCATGACACTCCCACCAACATGCTTGACTGTAGGCAAGACACGCTTGTCTTTGTACTCCTCACCTGGTTGCCGCTACAAACGCTTGACACCATCTGAACCAAATATGTTTATCTTGGAGAGGCCTGTTCTGAGTGGTTAAACCGCTGTATGGTCTTGGCCACCGTACTGCAACTCAGTTTCAGGGTCCTTGCAATTTTATTGTAGCCTACACCAGGGATGTGCAATTAGCGGACCTCCAGCTGCTGCAAAACTACAAGTCCCATCATTCCTCTGGGTGTCATGCTCGTGGCTGTCAGAGCCTTGCTATGCCTCATGGGACTTGTAGTTCTGCAACAGCTGAAGGTCCGCTAATTGCATATCCCTGGCCTAGACCTTCTCTATGTAGAGCAACAATTCTTTTTTTCAGATCCTCAGAGAGTTCTTTGCCATGAGGTGCCATGTTGAACTTCCAGTGACCAGTATGAGAGAGTGAGAGCGATAACACCAAATTTAACACACCTGCTCCCCATTCACATCTGAGACCTTGTAACACTAATGAGTCACATGACAGTGGGGAGGGAAAATGGCTAATTGGGCCCAGTTTGGACAATTTCACTTATGGGTGTACTCAATTGTGTTGCCAGCGGTTTAGACATTAATGGCTGCAAGTTGAATTATTTTGAGGGGACAGCAAATTTACACTGTTATACAAGCTATACACTCACTACTTTACATTGTAGCAAAGTGTAATTTCTTCAGTGTTGTCACATGAAAAGATACTGGGTGGCAGGGCAGTATTCCAACATGATAACGACCCCAAACACACCTCCAAGATGACCACTGCCTTGCTAAAGAAGCTGAGGGGAAATGGACTGGCCAAACATGTCAACAGACATAAACCCTATTGAGCATCTAAGGGGGCATCCTCAAATGTAAGTGGAGGAGCCAAGGTCTCTATCATCCACCAGCTCTGTGATGTCATCATGGAGGAGTGGAAGAGGACTCCAGTGGCAACCTGTAAAGCTCCGGTGAACTCCATGCCCAAGAGGGTTAAGGAAGTGCTGGGAAATAATGGTGGCTACACAAAATATTGACACTTTGGGCCCAATTTGGACATTTTCACTTAGGGGTGTACTCACTTTTGTTGCCAGCGGTTTAGACATTAATGGCTGTGTGTTGAGTTATTTTGAGGGGACGGCAAATTTGCACTGTTATACTAGCTTATACACACACTATTTTACATTATAGCAAAGTGTCATTTCTTCAGTGTTGTCACATGAAAAATAAAATAAAATATTTACAAAAATGTGAGGGGTGTGAGATACTGTATATAACTTGTTTAATCCTTTTGGTGAGTGTCCATGCTCAGTGAGCAGGGAATTTTACCTCTGAACAAATTTTAAGTAAAGAACCATGTAAATTCCAGTAGATACAGGTAAATACACCATCTTCAATCTGCTCTAATGGAAACGGAAATGTTTAAACCTTTATAATGACATTTAGTATCACTATTCTTTCTGTTTAGGTCAAGTATGGACATGCAAATGCAGTTTTATTGGCCATATTCAGCCCTTGCACACAACTATGGTGCTTCTTTGCTGCATGCCTGTCATTATTATCCTAAATCTGAAACATCACCTTAGATAGAAATGGATGCATTCCAATAAGATCAACAAATAAAATTTTTCTTCAGTACACAATGTAGTTATTGTGTGTGTGAGACAGAATGAGCCCTTTGCGGATTAGGCACCCAGTGGTGGGAGAAGTTGTGCAGGGCTTGGAGAGTAACATCATTTTTTCTTTGTATAAATTTAAGTGGAACTGCAATGTATCTGAGCACCATAAACCAAAAACACAATTTCATTAATTTTTAATATTCAGTAAATCCATCCATGTCTCCACAATTGTTTTTGCTGAGAAATCACTTTGAAATACACCCCCTTAGCATTTCTAGCTGCAGCCATCCCGAGTAAGGGAAGAATATCTTTTACTTCCTGGAATCCATCTGCCCTTAGCTCAGGTCCACAGGCAGGAGGGTGCGCTTAGCTGAGAAAGACACTCCCCAGGAAGTAACTGAAGAAATGTAATAAAAAAAAGTTTAAAACAAGTAAATATGATATACTTTCCCATCAATTTACTAATGCTAGCAGTATAAGGATTAAAAATAGTAAATGATTGAGAGAGTGAAGTTCAACTTTAAGTGTGGGTTTACCTTGTCCAAAATGGTTTATAGATAAGAAATCATTGTTCCAAAACCAGTTTTTACAAACATGGCGGACGGGTCCAAGGCACCAAAACATGATGTGGCACAGTTTAAGATATGCAAAAAAGCATATAAAAAAGTTACCCATGCTTGATTTTATCTGGAGTAAATGCAGGTCATGACTTCTCTGTTCCAAACACTGTTTTAACAGAAACTGGTATTCCCGTTCCTTCTGTACCAGGTCTTCTAATAACCTGCAATAAAAATAATGAAAAGCTTAAAATTAAATGGAATCTGGACTTAGTTCCTAACTGTTATGAACATGCCTTAGGTCATTCATGAGCGTGGCATTTAAGAACCTTCCTAATCTCACTTTTATTTAAATTGTTTAGGAATGTTCACAATGGCTGGGCTTTTTTCCAGAGAACTAAACAAGCATATTAGTCAGAAACAACCAACCAGGCTAAAGCTGGCCATACACGGTCAATTCTTGGTTTGTCAGCCATACGGCTGAACAAAAGAAAAAAAAGAAAGAAGAAAAAAAACAGATTCCTCCATCCACATAAAGGCAGATGGAATAAAACTTTTCTGGTTACTTGGACACTGGATGACATTGTCCCAGAACCAACCTGTTCAGCAGAGGTTGGAGATTGATGGTTTATAGGAATGTACTGAGATTTGCACAAGAAAAGTCTTTTTTGAGTGGAACGTACATACTGAGGATTTAGAGGCACTGTCCTAATTTTTACCACATACAACTATTGTCAGCTCCTGCTGTAATATTCCCCCCCACTTTTTCATGCATGTTTTTTTCTCAAACATTCACACAGTGGTAAGTTAGGGTTTTATATACAGTATTTCACAAAAGTGAGTACACCCCTCACATTTTTGTAACTATTTTATTATATCTTTTCATGTGACAACACTGAAGAAATGACACTTTAAAACAATGTAAAGTAGTGAGTGTACAGCTTGTATAACAGTGTGAATTTGCTGTCCCCTCAAAATAACTCAACACACAGCCATTAATGTCTAAACCGCTGGCAACAAAAGTGAGTACACCCCTAAGTGAAATTGTCCAAATTGGGCCCAATTAGCCATTTTCGCTCCCCGCTGTCATGTGACTCGTTAGTGTTACAAGGTCTCAGGTGTGAATGGGAAGCAGGTGTGTTAAATGTGATGTTATCGCTTTCATTCTCTCATACTGGTCACTGGAAGTTCAACATGGCACCTCATGGCAAAGAACTCTCTGAGGATCTGAATAAAATAATTTTTACACCTGCCTAACACTTTTGCACAGTACTGTATATATACTGTGTATTAGTAATCAGCTGTTGTTGGGTTGGGCCTTGACAGCAAGATTCTCCCTGGGGGGTAAGGGTTTCTAAGCCAGCCAAAGGTTCACAGTTTATTTGAAGTTGGATTCATAAAGTTCCTTAACTGGAGCATTATGGCTTTTTACCTGGGTAAGTTAACCAGAGAGGTGAGAGTGTTTGGTATAGAAGGATCTACAGTTCTGCACTGTTGTTACGTTAGGAATATTTTAAGCGAGGCGGGCTCACTTTAGCACCAATAAGTTATTGGCCTTTAAGTGATTGTAAAGGCAGAAGGTTTTTTTATCTTAATGCATTCCCTTCTGTGTGCATCAGCCCCCCTAATACTTACCTGAGCTCCATCACGATCCAGAAATGTTGCACGAGAGACTTGGCTGTCCGGGACTCTCCCTCTTCTCTGGCTGAGACAGCAGCGAAGCGACATTGGCTCCCGCTGCTGTCAATCAAAGTTAGCGAGCCAATAAGGAGAGAGAGGGAGTGGGGCAGGGCCGGGCCACGGCTCCGTGTCTGAATGGACACGCGGAGCTGCAGCTCGGCTCGGATGCCCCTATAGCAAGCTGCATGCTGTGGGGGCACTCAACAGAAGCCATGAGCACCGAAGAGGGACCCGAGAAGAGGAGGATCTGGGCTGCTCTGTGAAAAATCAACTGCATAGAGCAGGTAAGTATAACATGTTTGTTATTTTTAACAAAAAAAACCCCCCAAAAAAACAAGACTT
This sequence comes from Lithobates clamitans, assembly GCA_037952925.1. NCBI lineage: Eukaryota > Metazoa > Chordata > Amphibia > Anura > Ranidae > Lithobates > Lithobates clamitans. The sequence goes on from JBBGZY010000286.1 coordinate 2,570,214, forward strand.
TAGTATCACTTCAACATTCTAAATTCTACTTCAAACAGACAGGTCTAGGAAGAGACGTGTAAGACTTGTGCATTGCCAGCTGTGTCATACTTGTGGAGATACTATTTCACTGAGATGTAATTTTTCCTCAAAATGTGTTGTTTTATTTGTTTTTAGTAATGATACTGCTATTCTGTAAAGTCATGATATTACCTATGTCCCCTGACAAATGATCACCTTATGTTATTTGGTACCTGACTACCGATTGTTTATATAGTTTCCTTTTTGAAAATTAACAAATATATTTACCATAAAAAATGTGTGCATTGCTACTTTTGATCACTGGAGAGCAAAAATAATACCTGTTGGTCTCTTGTCTGAGTCTCCCAAGCTGTAGGTTTAACTGCTGGCTTTGGGTGTCTTGTGAAACTACTGAGCTCAAGGTGCTGACCCCTGATGTATGGACAACTTCTTCTGAGTTGTTCTGTTGTACTGGTTGGTAATCTTCATCTTCTACTTCTTTGTCCACTTCACTCTCTGACGCTGGCCCCAAATGTGTTCTGAGCTCTGTGTATCACCAAAATACATGTACTATACAATTTACATTGATTACAGCCAGGCACAGTTTTTTGGTTGCGTTTCAATTAATGATATACTTGCTAAGGAGAGATTATAGTAAGAATTTTTTTTCCTGTTTATATAAAAGAAAATAATTTAAAAAATCTACTTTTTTACATTTTTTTAAAATTCTTCATTTATAAGAATCAACTAGGTCATTTAGACATCATTAGACTTGAACATAGAGAAAGTGATATATATATATATATATTTATGAATGAACATGGGGATTCAGCTCATGGTATATTCAATCTCTATAGGTTTACTGTGTACTGTATATGGTCAGTGTTAGCACCATAGAAAAAAACAGCTAATGTAGATTATGTAATTCAAACGCACCTAGCACATCGGAGGTAGAGATAGAAAACTTGTGTATATTTTCTATCATATATATGAAACGTTACATGTTCCACATATCCAGAGTAGTTCAGCCTTATCTAAAACTCTTTTGCCAGGAAAGTTTTAAACAATGCTCAGATATCATCCCGACTAACAAAGTCTGACACAAACTTTTAAGATAATCAGTCCAGGCCTGCACATTATTGCAAGCAGTACACACTTCCAAACACATAGGCACTGCTGTGCTTACTATAAAGAAATAATGCATAAAGAGAAATTATGAGTAATTTTTTTTTTAAATCTAGAACAAGTATAATAAAATATATTTTAAGATATTATTAAAAATTAATCTGCCTTAGAATAAAAATGTTTTGTTATCAATTGTCTTTAAGGCTGGGTTCACACTGGTACGAAACGACAGTTGTACCACTGTGGATCCGACTTTGCCCGCAACTTGAAGTCCAACATCTATCCGACGTCAATGAACAGGGATCCGACTTTGATCCCCAACAATACCAGGCACTTTGTCTGCTATGAATCTTTAGGGGAAATTCCACGGCAAAGTAAAAAAAAAAAAACGGCGTGGGGGTCCCCCCAGAATCCATACCAGACCCTTTTTCGAGCACACAGCCCGGCAGGTCAGGAAAGGGGGTGGGGACGAGTGAGCCCCCCCCCCCCCCCCGAACCGTACTAGGCCGTATGCCCTAAACATAGGGGGGCACCATGTTGATGAGGACAAGGGCCTCTTCCCGACAACCCTGTCTATTGGTTGTCGGGGTCTGCAGGCGGGAATGTGGAAGCCTCCTTTAACAGGGGGGTACCCAGATCCCGGCCCCCCACCCTATGTGAATGAGTATTGAGTACATTGTACCCCTACACCATTCCCCTTAAAAAAAAAAAGTGTAAAAAAAAACGCTGTCTTCTGCCTCTGCCAGGTCTTCTCCACTGTCTTCTCGCTCTTTTGCCGGGTCTTCTCTGCTGTCTTCTCCCTTTGTTATTCTTCCGATATTGACTTGACGCTCTCCCACTCTAATGCTGGGTGCGCGGTGTGCCACTACTTATATTGGGATGGGGCGGGGTCACCGGGTGACGTCACCCTGAGGCCCCACCCCTTATGACGTCATCGCCCAAGGCATGATGGGGCGGTGATGTCATAAGGGGGCAGGGTCTCTGGGGGACCTCTATGGGCGACCCGGAGAGGGCTAGAAGACGTCAGCAGAGAGTGGAGATGAACCGGCAGAGGCAGAAGACGTCAGCGGAGAAGGCATAAGAGAGGGGAAAAGAAATCGAAAGAGACGCCGGAGCTGCTTTAATAAATTATTTTAAAAAAAACTGTGTACTGCGTTTTATTTTTGACACTTTTTTTTTTTAAGGTGAATGGGTACCCGATACTCATTCACATAGGGTGGGGGGCCGGGATCTGGGGGCCCCCTTGTTCCAGCCCCCCCACCGGCAGACCCTGACAACCAATGGCCAGGATGTTGTCCTCATCAACATCGGGACAAGGTGTTTTGGGGTGGGAGGGGCACAGGGCCCCCCTGCCCCAAAGCACCCACCCCCCTCCCTTGTTGAGGGCACCCCACATCACATGCCAAAGTCGGATCAGTTATGACGGCAATCAGACTTTGATCCAATTTCAGTGATATTCAATTGGCTGAAGTAGGATCAAAGTCGGACCAAAGTAGTGCAGGGAGCATTTTCAAAGTCAGACTGACTTGTGTCGAACCAATTAAGACGGCTCTCATAGGGAAACATTAATTTTCACACGTCATGCAACATGAGCTCCCAATGTCGGAGAGTTTGTCGTACAAGTGTGAACCCGGCCTAAACAAAGTAGGACAAGGACAATGACAGGTGGCATTGTCTCATCAGCTGCATTGTAGCAACTGATGAGAATCATCTTAATCACACCTCATCTGAAAGTTTAGTGATCTTACCAGGAATGAGAATAGTGACAGCTGCCTGCACTGCTCGACGAATGATATTATCCATAGCAAACATCCAGTGTGGTCGGATTAAGTGATTCCTTAAGACTTTATTGACCTGGTAAAATAGTGAAATAACAGATCATACACTGTTAGTTGCACAACTGTTCCCTAAAAACATCTTATAATTACAATGGCAAAAGTTATTGCAAAAATGTTATTACAATTTTTTTAATTCTTTGAGGACTAGTAAATTCATAAAAGAGACTTTTGACCTTTAAAATCCTTATCTTGGAGTACAATACAGGACATAGGGCTTGTATCCATAGACAATGGGTTATATTCAGGCTACTTTCAAGTGATAAGACACTGGCAAAAACTTTGCTAGGTCCGTGCCTAGGGTAGGCTCATTAAACCACACCCACTCCAGTTTTTTATCAAGCAATAAGGAGGGACCGCCAGAGACAGAGGGGAGGGAGGTCTGTGTCCTGTACTGCACTTCAAGAGAAGGAATTTACAGGCGAGTCAAAATTTCCTTTATCTTAATCATACAGTGCAGGAAACGGGACGTTTATTCATTAAACATGGGGCACCCCAATCAAAAACTAAGGGGTGGGCAACAACATAGCAAACAGAATGGCTAGAATGCCCACAAAAAACAAGAGTTACAGATGCCTGATGCTGGAGAGTTCTGATAGAGAAGAGAGCCTTAAAGGGTAGGCCCTGGAAAAAAGTTATCTGATCCACCTGGCAATGGTGGAGCGAGGAGCAGGATGTCTCTTTCGAGAGCCCGAAAGGAGAACAAAATGGGTCACAGTTGGTAAACAGAAAACCTGGCTGGTAGGCAGATCCTGACAGCCCTGACAACATCTGGACAGTGTAAGGAAATGTCCTCTGTGTATTTAGGAGCAGGACTAAGGGAAAAAGTACAATATCCTTACTGAGATGGAACAGAGAGACCGCCTTGGGCAAAAAAGATCCTGGTGTCAAGACCACCTTGTTCATGTGCAATAATAAAAATGGCTCCTTACAATACACCTAAGAGTTGTAATAGCCATGTGGAAGGCATCCTATACCAAAGGGTTACACCTCCCCCAACTGTCCCAGAATCGCCGGATTTGATGCAAGTCCTAGCGAATCAAAGTTTTGTCCCAGAGTTCCCGCACTTGGCTCCAGCGCAGGCACCAGTAACACCCACCCTGCGGCTTGTGTGCGGTGTCTGGTGTCCCACACGCCACAAGCATAATTGTGTATACAGGTGCATCTCATAAAATTTTAATATCTTTAAAAAGTTAACTTAGTTCAGCAATTAAATTAAAAAAGTGAAACTCATATATTATATAGATTCATTACACACAGAGTGATTTATTTTAAGCATTTCTTTCTTTTAATTTTGATGATTATGGTTTACAGCTAGTGAAAACCCAAAATTCAGTACCTCAGAAAATTAGAATAAGATTACATAAGACCAATAAAAAAAGGATTTTTAATACAGAAATGTTGGCTCTTTAAAGCTGGTCAGCAGAAGGAAGCATTAAGTGCTCTAGAATTTCCTAGTAGAGGGCTGTGCTGACTTTGGACTTGATAAAACACAGTGGATCAACACCAGCAGATGACATGGATCCCCAAATCATCACGGACTGTGGACAATTTTGCATTTCATTTGGAAACTAAGGTCCCACAGTCTGAAGGAAGGGTGGAGAGGAGAGGCATAGAATCCAAGTTGCATGAGGCCCAGTGTGAAGTTTCCACAGTCAGTGATGATTACAAGATACCAGACAAGTAACCACCTTACAAACCCGAACAACAGAAGCAGAAAGATGAAAAGCCCAGAATGTGTTCAGTGCTCAGGTAGAATGTGCAGTAATCAGGAACAGAGCCTCATGGCCCAAAAAAACAGAGGCCTGATCACCGTCCAACAGATGCACCTGGAAATAATAGAATACGCTTGACCTTGTCTAGTACCTTCTGCAGTGATGGACAGTGCCTCAGACATCCGAATAGACACAGTAGCTGAAAGATAGACTTTATTAGCCCTGACCACATCGAGGCAATAAAGAGCCACTTCCATTGGGTGAAAGGGACGTATAAACAAGGAGGGCAAGACGATATAAAGTATTTGTTGAGGTGGAAGGCCAACACCACTTTTGGCAAAAAAGACAGCCTAAGACAAAGAACCACCCTGTTCTTATGCAACACAAAAAAGTTGCTTACTGGAAAGAGTTATGAGCTCGGACACCCGATGAGCTGAAATTGTGGCCTCCAAGAAGGCCACCTTCTGTGAAGTCAAAAGGGGGAAATCTTGTATATTTTCAAAGGGAGAGTTTTGCAAAGCCAACAAGACGATTCAGGCTCCATGGCAGTAAGGGAGGCCTAAAAAGGAGGAGCCACATGAGTGACCCCCTCCATAAAGGTATGAACTAGGGAACAGGAGGCCAAGGGATGTTGAAAAAGAATGGCCAAAGCAGAGACCTGGCCCCAAACCGTACTGAAGGCCAACCGTTGATCCATGTCCCTTTAAAGGAAAGTCAGAATTCGGGCCACCGAAAACCTGCGGGGAAGAACACCCAAAGACTCGCAATAAGCGAAGTAGGCCTTCCAGGTTTGATAATAGATTTATTGAAATATAGACTTCCAAGTTCTAAGCATAGAGGAAATAATCACCTTGTCCTTCTTTACCTGACTCTCAACAGCCAAGCCTTTAAAGCCAGTGACTGTAAAACAGGGTGGTAGATAGGACCTTGGGAGAGAAAATCTGGGCAAAGCGGGAGTCACCAAGGCGCATCCGCAACCATCCAAATAAGAACTATAAACCAGGCCCTGCACAGCTAATCCAGAGCCACTAGGACAACTGGAATGCCCTCCTGCTCTATCCGTGGAGGCAACCAAGGTAGGGGCTTTAGGAGAGGGAAGGCAAAGATCAGGGAGTATTCCTGCCATGGAGCCACCAGAGCATCCACTGCAGCTGCCCATGAGTCCCTGGACCTGGCCTCAAATCCGGGGACCTTATGGTTGAACCCAGACACAAAGAGGTTGACGTGCCTCAACACTGACAAATCTGAAGGAACACTTCAGGATGTAACCACCATTCCCCCTGATCCAGACTCTGGTGACTGAGATAGTCCACTTGCCAGTTGTCCACTCCCAATCGAGAATCCAAGATGCTTCCAGGGCCACTGCAGAGCTGTTGGTGTCGCTCTGGTGATTGATGTAAGCCACAGCCATGGCATTGTCCAATTACACCCTGATCAGACAAGCCTGGAGAAGCATCATCCAATGAGCAAGAGCAAGGTGGACTGCCTGAAGCTCCAGCATGTTAACGGGAAGGATGGACTCCTGGAAGGACCAGTGACCCTGAATGGAAAGGTGATTCATTACGCCCCACCACCTGAACAGACTGACATCTGTGGTGATAATCCACCAACTAAAGGGAAAAAAAGACTTCCCGAACACAAGGAGGCAAGAATGAATTACATCAGGTCAGTGACGCCAGGTGGGCAGGTGAGAAAGGCAAATGGAAAGATCCAGTGACCCAGGAACTCTGGTCCACTTGGCTAGGATCTCCTACTGAAGAGATCTGGTGTGGTGCTGTGCATAAGGGCCTGGAGGCAGCTACTATGAGGCCCAGAATCCTCATGCAAAAATAAAAGGATGCTGTTAGCACAGAAAGAAGGCGAAAAATGTGAATGCAACTTCTGAAGTTTCTCTTAAGGGAGAAACAGCTTGGCCGTGGACGTGTCCAAAAGGAGTCCCAAGTAGTCCAAACGCAGAGAGGGAGTCAATACCGACTTTTTACAGACTAAGAACCCAGCCGAGTTCCTCCAAGGTTTTGATCATGTTGGACAGGTCACCCTCCAAGTCCTCCTCGAAGAATGCTTGGCATCAGAGAAGGAGACAGAAGGTATGGTGAACCTGTCCTTGGAGGAAGAGCCTTGGCCATGTGAGCGGAAAAAAGGAAGGTTTTGCCTTGTGACAGAAGTCCTTAGGCTTCCGATTCTGGGGAAGGAAGGTGCTCTTGCCCCAGTGATATTCTTAATTATGTCTTCCATGGATGCACCGAATAGACAGTTGCCCTCAAATGGCTTTTTTCCGTGAGGACCTTCTTGGAGGTCTGGTCAGCAGACCATCAATTAAGCCAGAGAAGAGGCCATAAGACCATGACAAAGGCAGTCATACAAGAGACCACCTGACTGAAGTTTACAGTCGTGTTACACAAGTATAGTAGCCTCTGTCCTAGTTGATCTGCTAAGTCAACATAAGCAGGGGAGACCTGCTCACAAGCCAACCCCTGGCTTAAGAGCTTTTCCCACTTGGTCAGGGCTTGAAAGACCATAGCCGAAGCTAGGACAGGAGAGATCAAGGCCCCAGAAGCCACAAACAGTGAGCACGCTGTGCTCTTTATCTTCTTGTCAGTGGGGTTGAGAAAGAAGGGGAGTCCTCTGAGGGAATAAAGGTAACCTTGTTTAGGCGGGAGACAGGGGTGTCCACCACGAGGGGAGGGAGGAACCCCACTTTTTAACAAATGCTTCTTCAAAATGGATAGCGGACAGCAAAGAGTAAGGGTAGGGAGAACAGCTTAGTCAGATGCAACTAGGGTTTGTAGATGAGATCATCAAAAAAACTATCATATGGAAAAACGTTAGAAGACTTTTTCTGTTGGTAAGTCCCATAAGGAACTTGAGAGTCTGCAGTAGGGGGCTGGGAATCCTCTATCTTCAAAGTTTCCCTGACCGCCGTAATGAGGTGGAAGACCAATTACTTCCCTTGGGCTAACTTAGTCACCAGCAGCCTTTCCTAACTATCAGAGGACATAGAATCCACCACAGAAGACCCTGGAGGCAAGGAGCGTGACAGTTCCACAGCTAATTTCTCAGATGTTGAGGAAAGAGGGCACTTGGTAGTGAGCTTGCACAATAGGGCCCTTTCCATGTGCGATACAAATCCCTTAATGGCGTTGGAATAAGCGTCCAAAGTTAAGGTACCTGACTGGTGTCCGAGGAAGGCACAGAAGCCTCCAGTGCTGGAGGAGTCTGGCAGAAAAGACAAAATGGTTCCGTTAGCTGCAAGAGGTGCATGCAGTGGTGGGTTCCAAATCTTTAGGGGTGCCTGACACTTTTTTGTGACCCACCAGCCAAGGCTCAGACATGCAGGCACACAGGATGCAGAAGGGAACAACCCCTAACCCTCTCTGCCCTCGGAGATACACTCACCCCTCCTGGACAAGCACCTGCTATAGGAGAAGTAGCAGAGGCAACCCAGCACCACAGAGAAAGATAGGAGATCCAGTGTAGCAGTGAAGAGATAGGAGACTGCAGGATGACAGCTCCCCTGAAAACTGGCAGCGATCGGTGGTGTGAGTACTGTCTGCTCTTTCCCGTGTCTGTGCCGCTGAGAGAGCTCCAAAGCAGTAAAGGACCCTACTCTCAGCCAAGGGCCCATAGGAGTACCCATCCTGTCACCCAGCACCACAGTTGAATGACAACAAAAATGATCTTCACGCCATCAACTGGAACACAAATCCATCAACAGGTGCATAAAATCAGAACAAAAAAGCAAAGAAAACTCTTAGCATCCTATTCCTAAGGAGGACACTAGAAAAACGGAATCCTGTTCTGCAGATGGTAGGTTTGGCCACTACCACAGGGCCACCCCCTAGGCATGATTTTAGTTTTAAGTTGCACCTAGTGTCCTGCTCTTGAAGGTGATGGCATCACACCCATCCATGACAAAGCTCAGCTGTGTCCTTCAATGAACGATAGAGAAAAGGAATGGTTAAAAAAGGAGTAGAAGTCCATCACCTAAAGAAACTAGTAAAAAAAACTAGAGCCTCCAGGAGTGGGTGGGATTATATAAGCGTGCCCCTGGGGGCTGCATTTGCAAAGTTTTTGCCAGTGTCCAATCACCTGAAGGTAGCCTGCATAAAATCCATGGTCACATTATTCACCAAATGTTTCAAACTATTAATGTGTTGAACTGCGCCAGCGACCAATTAAGAACTGTAGTGTTCCTAGCATAAAAAAAGAACAGTCTTATAAAAGTTTTTTTGTCTGTGTTCAAATCTAGTTCAGCAAAATTACTGAAAAGTCACCACTTTGGGTTAGAAATTTTGGGATCATGAAAGTTATAAAACACATTTGTAATTTGTGGCCAGAAGGGTCTGATTTTAGAGCACCCCAAAAAAAAGATTATTATTATTATACAGGATTTACATAGCGCCAACAGTTTGCACAGCGCTTTACAACGTGGGGGCAGACAGTACAGTTACAATACATGAGAAAAGATTAAGTATTTCTTCATCAGACGCCTGGAACTTATGACAAATAGGGGAAGCTCTTTTATCCATTTTAGATAGATTGTCTGCCATCTAAATAACTGTATTAAAATAGGAACCAGAAAATAATTTCAGCCCTGCTCAGTCAGGCTTGATGTGTTCATAGTTCGTTGTTCTTGCACCCAGGAAAGTCTTCCCTGAGAGGGCAGCCTCTAATGTGACTGGGAAAAAAAACGACATCTCGTAAACCAAACTGGGCTTCAGTTGTGTGCCATTAATTCCTAAACTTTAGTATCATTGGTTTAGTTGCTTAGGATTGGGGGGTTAAAATGGTAAGAACACATGGATGTTTTTTAAATAAACATTCGTGTATAAGGCACAAAGAGCAAAAAAATGCCCCTATGCTATCCTAATCGCAAGTTTCAGACTTCAGTCATTATTCCACTTTTGACAATAAAAAATACCATTGTTAGGGTTCGTAAAAACATTTTTAGCGTGTTTCTCGCTTACCAATAGAAGCAAAAACAAATACAATTTCTAATTATACGCCTTTGCATGTTGACAGAGGTTTGTAATTCTGTTTACTAGGCTTATTTATTAAATAGTGCATTCACAGCAAACCATCCAAATGTTCTTTTTACAGTATTGTAATGACAGAAAACTATTTAAAGTATATGTGAACCTTCACCTTGTAAAACAACTCACTCCGCTTAAATAAGAAATGTAATGCAAAACATTTGTGTACAGAGATAAAAAAAAGCCCATAAATACTTTTTCCTATATTTGATTTGATGTGATCACATACCCTTTGTTCTCAGCTGCATAAGGAGCTGGGGGAGGAGAAACAACAGCACGCTGGTCTCCTCAGTGAATGGCTGTGGGGGGGTCAAGTCAGGACAAGTCTGACCATTGCAGGAGTTCTCAGCACAGCTAGAAAACTGACCATGCTGTGCCCTCATGCCTAGTGTGGTCAGTTGTTAAAAGGAAAACAGAGGGACTGGCAGGAACACCAGGGGTTTCACACAAAGGAAGCAATGCAAAGAGAACAGGATCCCTTTTCATACAAGTACATGGTACAACAGACACATACCAGGAATATTAAAATGTTGGGTTTACATATTCTTTAAAGCTAAACCAATGAAGTGTGTGCAATGTGTGGGCGCTGCTGTTTTCTTGTAATATTCTTACTTTCCTTCTCCCCGTACAGCGCAGTCAGCACTGAACTTCTGAAGCTGAAACGTATAGTTCAGGTGGAGCACATAGATCACTGCCGGTCAGTTGCTCACTCTCCAGCTCGTCTATTCTAAAACATCTTGCATTCTTTTTGATGAATACAAGGTGCTCTATGATTTGAGGAGGGGAGGTTGTAACATTTATCTGCACCCCCTCCAATCACAGAACCCATTCCATTAATTGAAAAGAATGTAGATTAGACAGTTTCAGAATGGACGAGCTGCAAAGCAAGCGACCCACTGTGATCTGTATACTCCAGATGGAATTGTAATTTTCAGCACCAGATGTCCGGCACTGACTGCTGAAATGAAAACAAAAGTATTACTTAACCCTGAAGTGGCTGAAAATTGCACACACTTCATTTATTTTTACATTGGAAATGCCCAAAAACTGTTTTTGGCCAGAGTTCACATCCACGCATCGTGGGAGGGAACATCTCTGTGATCCATATCTCTGCAAAGCAGCGATAATAAACAAAGAGATCTTTAGTAAAAAGCAGAATACATAACATATTGTTAGGCACACATTTAACCCCTTGATCGCCCTAAATGTTAATTCCTTCCCAGCGAGTGTCACTAGTACAGTCCCATTATAATAAAATTCCAGTGTATATACCATAGATTGTAGGCGCTATAACTTTCACGTAAACCAATCAATATTCACTTATTGGGATTTTTTTTTTATCAAAGACATCTAGCAAAATACATTTTGGCCAAAATTTTCTGTCTTTTTCCATTTAGATCGCAAAGAATAAAAAACCCAGTAGTGATCAAATACCACCTAAAGAAAGCACTATTTGTGTAAAAAGGGTACAGCATAGCATTACTGTGTAATTACCAGTAAAATAGCAGTGTTAAATAACAAAAAATGCAAGTGGTTAAAGCTGATGGGTTGGCATAGGTCAGTGATGGCGAACCTTGGCACCCCAGATGTTTTGGAACTACATTTCCCATGATGCTCAACTACACCGCAGACTGCATGAGCATCATGGAAAATGTAGTTCCAAAACATCAGGGGTGCCGAGGTTAGTCATCACTGGCCTAGGTTATTACAGACTTATTACAGACTTTTCCTTCTTGCAAGGGTTGTACCAATTTAGAACTTACTGCATCTTGAAACCCAAACAAGACCAGCTGGATTTGATTTATAGATGTGCTGTCAAAGTCCAAGTCCACTTTTAGTTTGGAGATTGTGGAGGCCATGACCCTATGCTCTGGGGAGCGCATGAAGTCTCTCAGAATATTGATAATTTGTTTGATGTGAGTGACTGAAAGTTGCACATCTTCTGAGCTCTGAAAAACAGACATGGTATTTTTTAAAGAAACAACATACATAGCAAATTTCAGTTCCTTAAAGTTCATAATAGCTTGGGAAGCATTAAATGCTATATGTCTGTCTGTATTTCTAGGACAATCTGCCTTTAGGCTGCATTCACACCTGAGTGTTTTCAGCTCTTAAACGCCAGAAAAAACGCCCAACAAGCAAAATCACATTCATTTAAGTAGCCCCTGTTCACATCAGAGCGTTTTGTAGCCTGAAGAAAAATGCATAAAGCTTAAAAAAGTAAATGAGCTTCTTTTTAGGCAGATTACAGGTGTTTTTTTGCTTTTTACATTGGTGACCTTTTGACCTGTGCAAAAACGTGGCAAAAATCACGGCAAAATCGATGTAAAAACGCTGTGAAAACACGCGACTTTCTGCCTGAAAACAAAACGCTTAGGTGTGAATGCAACCTTAGAATTATAAATTGATTAATGAAGTGTTCAGGCTGACCATGGGAGCCTCACTTTCTGTACCTATACTGGGGTTGGTTTCTGTCTATAGTCCTCAGTGCTGGAATCACCAGAAGCCTTGGGGCCCCTTTCACACAGGCGCTCTCCGCTAAGCGGAATATGCTTGCTCTGCAGGGGATCTCTCCGCTGAGCAGAGCAGACACGGACACAGTCCCGCTCTCCTTTATGGGGCAATCGGATGGAAACAGACTGTCTGCTCGTTTCTGTCTGATCCGCTGGACGGATGGGAAATAGGACCACCATCCATCTATTTTTGGCGGACAGGATTGAATCGGATGGCGATGGGTGTCAGCGAACATGTGTCTGCTGACATCCACCGCTCCACAGAAGAGACCGGAGGATCCGATCAGGTCATCCTGAAAAACTTACAGGCGGACCTGGTCGGACAGCCCATGTGAAAGGGGCCTTGTGCCGCGTACACACGAGCGGACTTTAAGGCAGACTTTGCCCGGCGGATGGGATTTCGTCAGATAATTCGATCGTGTGTGGGCTCCAGCGGACTTTGTTTTCTCAAAAGTTGGACGGACTTAGATTTGAAACATGTTTTAAATCTATCCGTCAAACTCGAGTCCGGTCGAAAAGTCCGCTCGTCTGTACTCTAGTTTGACAGACAAAAAGCCACGCCGCTAGGGCAGCTATTGGCTACTGGCTATGAACTTCCTTGTTTTAGTCCTGTCGTACGTCATCAGGTACGAATTCGACGGACTTTGGTGGATTGTGTGTAGGCAAGTCCGTTCATTCGGAAAGTCCGCCATAAAGTCCGTCGAAAAGCCCGCCGGGCAAAGTCTGCCGTAAAGTCCGCTTGTGTGTACGCGGCATTAGAAAGCATAGCAGGGTTGTATAGACACACCCAGACTTGATTCTTTCAGGAAAGGCTTGGACCCTATTTAACCTGTTGGATAGATCATGTAGATTTTTTTTACCTGCTTGAGACATTCCTGCAGATTTAATGAGACTTTATTCTGCTCTTCCTTAAGGATTTTATAAAGTATAGCACGGCGTTCACTGTCTTTTCTCAGAAGGAACAATCCAGAGTCCCTCTCATCTGGAGATGGAGGGGTACTTCTGTCTTCTGACAATGAACCCTCATCTGGCACACTGAATAATAAACATAAACAGTAACAATGACAATATATAAATTAAACTGTCTAAATTTAGCTGGAATCGTGTAACTTTGTCAATAAGCATGTTCATTTTTTGTTGTAGCATAATGCAAAACTGAATAAGTAAAGGCAATCAAATAATGTATGTTCAGTATATGAATGAAATACATATATACAAATACATTTTCTAATTATTTTATCATAAGGTCACTCTGCTCTTTCCTACTATCAGTATGTCCCTTGTTAGCACATGAGCACAACTGTTCTCTGGTTGGATGGTATGGAGCGTAAGGTCGGATAATGTCATTTCCCCCCTCGTCCAATCAGAGAATTCATTGTATGAATTGAAAAAAAAAAAAAAAATTGTTCTCTGAATGGTGGCGGTACCAAGAGAGTGATTCTGGAGCAGAACCTGTTAAACTGATATCACTGTATGTAATGTGGGCTGCTAAATTGATTTTCAGCATCCCTAGCAGCCCTCCAGATATCAGATATGGATACTTACATCAAGACAAACTAGATCACTATAAGGTTACAAAAAAAGATAATTCCTGGGGTTCTGCTTTAATTGTTGTTTGCAAAAATTGTAACGAGCATGAAACAACTGATGCAGCTGGTGAATAATTCTCTTCAATTCTTGAAAGCAAATGTTGTTTTTGGCACATACACTGCTGGAGAGAAAATGTAGGCCTGGCTAGGAAATGTGGGGTTTGGACAGCAGATAATCTCTCTCTTTTCAACTGGCTATTTTAAATTAATGGACCACAAAGAGCCAACCTTTATCTTCATGTTGCTGATTTCTGAAAGAACTCAAGTTGTATTAAAGTGATATTAAACCTTGTTTTTTTTTTTAACTAAAATAATCAACCCGTCATACTTACCTGCACTGTGCATTAGTTTTGTACGGAGCAGCCCTGATCCTCCTCTTCTGGGGGCCCCTCTTATTTGACGAGTGCCCCCAGGGAAGGCCACTGCGTGCTCGCTCCCGAGCCGTTCAGTCTGTGTCTATTGACACAGACCGGGCAACTCAGCACCACCGCCCACTCCCTCCTTACAGCATTTCATTGACAGCCATTGGCTCCCACTGCTATCAGTCTGCCCAATGAGGAGGGAGGCAGCGACGAGCACATCACTGGAACCAGATCAGGCTCAGGTAAGAATAAGGGGCAGGGGGGGCTTCTGCAGCACAGAAGGTTTTTTACCTTAAGGCATAGAATGCCTTAAGGTAAAAAAAACCTTGAGGCGTTAGTACCACTTTAACTGTTGACTAGAAACTAGGAATGATCACAACATGGCATTAAAAACAATATTACCTTAGTAAAGTGCTAACTTGAGCTTTGCTAGAAGCAGTTTCAGAGATGGATCTTTTTGCCTTTTCAAATAATAATTCATGCTTTGCGTCAGAGTCTGGTGACACTGATCCATGTTCACTGCTGCTGCTGCCTGCCAGCTCCCCCGGCACTGGTATTGGTAGAGATGCGCTGCGGTTGTAATCTGTGAAAACAACACTACATTAGTAACTGCATAATAGTGACTCCATTGAGTGTAGAGACCCCGATCAAGATGGTTGCTGGAATGATGAGTGAACAGATAGCACCGGGACTCACAAATTCCAAAGTAAATGAATATCACAAGCACAGCAGGATAGCTTGGAGAAGCAGGTATATTTTGTCACAGGATAAATGCTCTCCGAGCTATTCCACTGTACTGGTGACATTCATTTAATGTATGATACTAAGACAGCATGCTGCATCTGCCATCTGCATATGAACCTGTGCTGATTTTACTGTCAAAAACAAATTGGACAAAAATGTGAAAACTAATTTTTTTTAATTAGTTTTCACATTTTTGTGCAAAAAAAAAAGTACCCAACCAAAAGTAAAACCTCTTTCAGGAGGTTTTAGCTTTGATCCAAAGTAAGTCCTTTCACACAGGGTGGACTCCAACTGCGACCTGCTTGCTCAGCAGGGGATATGTCCGCTGACACCCGCTGAGCAGGCAGATGACAGGCCCATGTCTGCTCTGCTAATTCAGAGCAGACACAGCCCCCTTTCCTCTATGGGCAGTCAGGTGTAAACGGACCGCCTGTCCGTCTACACCTGACTGCCATCCGATCCGGATTGGATGCCAGCGGGTGTAAACAGACACATGTCCGTTAACACCCGCTACTCCGCACAGGAGAATGAGGGTTCTGAAAAACGGACAGGCTGACCCAAGTGTGGGGGTCTTAGGTGGACTGGCAATTCAGAAATAGAATCACACTAATAAGGGAGAGAAAAAAAAATAGAATGGTAAAGCAGCAGAAGAAAACTGGACCCTTACATGCAGTCATTCATTACTTTTCATGTTCTAATCCGCAGCCAAAGAATAAATAAATGTCACTGGTCCCAGTGGCAAAACCAGTATGTGGGCCCTTGGGTGGCCAACCTCCCTATGAAAGGCAAGTCCACCTCTTCTATTGTATATCAATAATATAAACCGCAGCATACTAATTAATTCCACAGCAATCTGACAGTGACAGAGAAATCTGACTTGTGAGTGATTCAAAATTATTTGTCAGATTCCACTTCTGTTTGGATGAATCACCAATCATCTTTGCAATCTTCGTCTCTTTGGGTGCCAATCTCATAGAAGTCACCTGGGCTGCTGTGGCTAAAGCTAGGTCCTTCAGTTGGAAGTTCTCTGCTCTGTTCAAAAGGAATTAATTTTACTGCCCAGCACAATAAAAACGATGCATTAATGTTTTAATGTATGCTTAACAATTGTGCAATAACCCATAGCAACAAAACAGCAATTACTTGTGACTGACATTTGCAGTTTAATAATAAATGAACATCAGATTGGCATATTATCAGAAGATAATCCCAACTTGGTTTGCAAACGTCTGCTGCGTTAATTTTAATATTCTGAAATATTTCATTACTTGAGACTTAACAAAAACTCAGTCATGCCAGGAACACAGCTCTTGTCTGGGCACAGGGTAAGGGTAATTACACTAATTAGCTGGGCAGGGTGCAACATTCTACTTAAAAAATGATCACAGTGACATTGCAACTTTAAAAAAAAAAAAAAAATAGGGGCAGAGAGTACACAACCTGAAGAGTCCCCATGCTGGGAGGTCTAACGGACTATTGGGAACTATGATCACAGCAGAATAAGCATACATGACGGTGGTGGTATTAGAGTTTGACACGATGGAAAGAATTGTTGCACAGCTCAGACGTGATTATTTTGGTTATGCATTCCTATAGTAATAAACTATTTTGTATATTATGCTTTTCTTCCACTATGAACTCATTTAATGGCGAATACTGGGTGATCCTGCCAGTCCCCCTCTTTTCTTATTGCAAACTGAATTGACAATGGCTAAATTAAAAATGGCTTTCTGTATTCTGCTGCCCTTCTCTAAACATACCCCCCCCCCACAATTGATTGACAGAGGATTTCCGCACTGTCCTTCATACCATTCTGCTATCTGTCATCCCTGTTGCAGACACACCCTTGGCCATGACCCCTACATAACAGACAGCAGCTTTCTCCAGTGTCTACATCAGTGGTTCTCAACTCCTGTCCTCAGGACCCACTAACAGGCCAGGTTTGCAAGATAACTGAAATACTTCACAGGTGATAGAATTTGCTGCTCAGTGATTGCAGTATTCTAGTCTGCATCTCCCCAAGGTAATACTTAAAATCTGCCCTGTTAGTGGGTCCTGGGGACAGGAGTTGAGAACCACTGGTCTACATGATATTCTGCTTTGTTTCCTCCCTGCTGTGACTATGTCCCCTGGAAGTGGCTTTCACCGCTGTTCTAAATGTCATCTATTTGCCCCGTTACTTTGCTACAGACATCCCCCCCCCCCCCCCCCCACAAGGATAGAAGCAGTGCAGTCACATGACCGCAAGAATACAAAAATAAAAGTATATAAACTTTTTTTTAACTTTTTAGACATTTTATTATAGCCATTTCAATAAAATACTATAATTTGCTTTCACTGACTTCACAAATACTTTACCAATACTTTATCATATCTAAACTGCACAATGTGGATGGACAAATTGGCTAATACAGAACTGCATCAGAGGCATAAAGAAAATATGCCTCTAAAAGCAGTGATTTTCTGCCCGTGTACATGAGGCCATATGCTTTAAAAGTTTCTCAATCAACATTTACAATCTGTAAATATCAGTGAGTCAGTATTTTATAAATTATTATATCTATGCTTTACATTATATTCCTGTAATGTTTTATTTTGGTTTTTTTTAATCATTTATACAATCACATCCTGAAAGAGACAACAGAGGGCGCTTCACTACAAAGGGAACTGATATTACAGATTCTTACCTGAGGGCTTGAATGCAATTTTATTTTTCTTGCCTTTATTAGCTTGCTTGAGGAAGAAGTCTCTGAGCAAGTCTGCAACTGTTGCACGCTTCGTTGGATCAGGCTCAAAACAAAGCAATATGAAGGCTCTAGCTTCTGCAGACAGGGATTCTGGGATCTCTGGGTGGATTTTAAACATGCCGACCTATAACATATAAAAATATGATCTAAGCATGGGAAAGGAAGTGGATTTTATTCTTTCCAAAATGTACAACCTTGCAGGAACGTGCGGTGAGGTCAGTGGCTGGTGAGGCATCAGGTATCAGAGCCAGATACACACAGGTTACATACACCGCGAACATTAGAGCGAGAGCAATAATTCTAGCACTAGACCTCCTATGTAACTCTAAACATGTAACCTGTAAAAAAATGTAAAGCGTCGCCTATGAAGATTTTATAAGTACTAAAGTTTGGCCCCATTCCACGAGTGTGCGCAATTTTAAAGCGTGACATGTTAGGTATCTATTTACTTGCCGTAACATCATCTTTCACATTATACAAAAAAATCGGGTTATATTCCCTGGGGTGTCTGCTATAACAATATATATATAATGTTTGGGGGTTCTGAGTAATTTTCTAGCAAAAAAAAATTATGATTATTACATGGAGGAGAGAAGTGTCAGAATTGGCCTGGGTGGCAAGGGGTTAATTACCATAAGTAATATACAAATAATTATTATATATTGTTTTTAAGGTAATTTACTATATTTTCAAAAACTGTACTCAAGCCGGTGGCTTAATGGACAAATTACTGAAGTTTGAAGTTATAACTTCAAACCAGTAATTTCACAGTAAATAGATAAATAATACATTATTATCTTATAACATATAGCATAATAATACAGTAAAACCTTGGTTTGAGAGTAACTTGGTTTGAGAGCGTTTTGCAAGACAAGCAAAATGTTTTAGTAAATTTTGCTTTAATATACAAGCGATGTCTTGATATAAGAGTAGCGTCATGTCACAACTGGAGTATAAAAAAGAAAAGAGGAGCCTCAAAGTGTAGCAATATGGTTACATTTAATGAAGGAAGTACAACATTTAGCAACTTTTTGCTACACTTAGAGGTGCTTCTCTTCTCTTTTATACCCTGTAAAAAAAAATGCTTTGATATACAAGTGCTTTGGATTACAAGCATCTTTCTGGAACGAATTATGCTCGCAAACCAAGGTTTTACTGTATACAGTTGTGCTCAGAAGTTTACACACCCTGGCAGAATTTATGATTTCTTGGCCATTTTTCAGAGAATATGAATGATAACACAAAAACTTTACTTTTACTCATGGTTAGTGTTTGGCTGAAGCCATTTATTATCAATCAACTGTGTTTACTCTTTTTAAATCATAATGACAACAGAAACTATCCAAATGACCCTGATCAAAAGTTTACATACCCCCAGTTCCTAATACCATGTATTGCCCCCTTTAACATAAATGACAGCTTGAAGTCTTTTGTGGTATTTGTGGATGAGGCTCTTTATCTTCTCAGATGGTAAAGTTGCCCATTCCTCTTGGCAAAAAGCCTCCAGTTCCTGTAAATTCGTGGGCTGTCTTGCATGAACTGCACATTTGAGATTGACCCAGAGTGGCTCAATGATATTGAGGTCAGGAGACTGAGATGGCCACTCCAGAACCTTCACTTTATTCTGCTTTAGCCAATCACAGGTCGAATTGGCCTTGTGTTTTGGATCATTGTCATGTTGGAATGTCCAAGTACGTCCCATTTGCAGCTTCCTGGCTGATGAATGCAAATGTTCCTCCAGTATTTTTTTATAACATACTGCATTCATCTTGCCATCAATTTTGACCAAATTTCCTGTGCCTTTGTAGCTCACACATCCCCAAAACATCAGCGATCCACCTCAGAGTTTCACAGTAGGAATGGTGTACCTTTCATCATAGGCCTTGTTGACTCCTCTCCAAATGTAGTGTTTATGGTTGTGGCCAAAAAGCTCAATTTTGGTCTCATCACTCCAAATGACTTTGTGCCAGAAGGTTTGAGGCTTGTCTCTGTGCTGTATGGCGTATTGTAAGCGGGATACTTTGTGGCATTTGCATAGTAATGCCTTTCTTCTGGCGACTCGACCATGCAGCCCATCTTTCTTCAAGTGCCTCCTTATTGTGCATCTTGAAACAGACATGTTTTCAGAGAGTCCTGTATTTCACTGAAGTTATTTGTGGGCTTTTCTTTGCATCCCAAACAATTTTCCTGGCAGTTGTGGCTGAAATGTTAGTTGGTCTACCTGACCGTGGTTTGGTTTCAACAGAACCTCTCATTTTCCACTTCTTGATTAGATGCTGATTGGTATTTTCAATTCCTTGGATATCTTTTTATATCCCTTTCCTGTTTTATACAGTTCAACTACCTTTTCCTGCAGATCCTTTGACAATTTTTTTGCTTTCCCCGTGACTCAGAATCCAGAAATGTCAGTGCAGCACTGGATGAAAGATGCAAGGGTCTGTCAGGAGTCCAGAAACTCATTGACCTTTTATACACAAACACTAATTACAAGAAAACAGAGCACAGGTGAGGATGGTTACCTTTAATAGCCATTCAAACCCCTTTATGTCAACTTGTGTGCATGTTATCAGGACAAAATCACCAGGGTATGTAAACTTTTGATCAGGGTCATTCAGCTATTTTCTGTTGTGATTATGATTTAAAAAGAGTAAACACAGTTTATTGATAATAAATGGCTTCAGCCAAACACTAACCATGAGTGAAAGAAAAGTTTTTGTGTTATCATTCATATTCATATTCTCATTCTCCCTCTTAACTGTGTGAGAAAAACATGGTATGGTGTGTAAATCTTATACCCATAAACCCATGTATTTCCTTCTAGTTAAAAGGGCTGGGCTGGAAGGGAGCATTTGTCTTTTAGACACATGCCCATTCTATGACACTGCAGTGAGAGGCGTTCCTCCACTGCAGCATTTTTATTGGACAGCTGGGGCTAATGGTACTTTACCATTGGTCCAGGACTCCAAGCTGTCCATTGAGCTCAGTGCCTCTGACAAGAAGTGAGGAGAGGCACTGTGAGCTCATCCTCTCAGCCTGCTGCAAACAGAGTGTGCCAGCTTGTATTTAAAGTGGCCACTCTGTATGTAGCTTCTGACAGGCTGCGCAAGGAGCCCCGGATCTCCGGAAACCATAGGTTGTAGTGGCCACAAATTTTTACCAGAGGTGGGGTAGGACTTAGGCTACCTACCCCCAAACTTAGGCTGCCTCCTCTGACTGCACGTCCCTGCAACCTTATTAACATTAGGCGAAGATCTCTACCTTACTGGTAGCTGATTAAAGTATAAAAGCATAGAGGTTGATAAACTAGAGTAGATTGTAGCAGTGAAGATGCCTTAGGTCTGGTTCACATCTCCGTGGTGCGTGTTATGTTAACGTGCACTGCATTAGGGCAGCCTGATCATTTTGAATACAGTAGGTTGTCAGTGTGCCCCAGCGCAACAAAATCCACTGCTGACTCTTTAGCACAGGTGTGTTGCCTTAGTGCGTTGGGAGTGCTGTTCAAAATCAATGGCACCATAGCACACCTTACTATGTAGGGTGAACCTGCCTTAACAGTGAAGCTGAAAGCAATATGGGTACTGACATTTCTAAACTCCTTCTGACAACAGTATTTGCCTGGCTGTCATGCTGATCCTCCGGCTTTAATATTTTGAGTCACTGACGCAGTATGCAGATCAGAACAGTCACAAAAAAAATGTCAGAAGTCCATATCTGAATGCTTTTAAGGTTAGTGGTTTAAAGTTTTGAAGAAAATGTCAGAATGACAGCCAGGCAACTAGCATTTTCAAAAGGCAAGGTCAACAGTGATAGCCTACATGTTTCTCTTATGACTAGTTTTAGTTGTAGCGAGTGTAAGTTACACAGAATTTTGATAACAGGATGAAGAGAATCCCCTGCACTTTTCCGAAAACACTGTGAGAGAAAACCGGAAAATGAATTATCGGTGTACAGACAAGAACTCATACAATCCATGTTCTGTCACAGCTGATAAAGTTATCTTTTCCTGAGACCTTGCCGTACAGTTAGTAGTCGGAAGCATATAATAAGCCCAGACTAAATGTACAAATGTTCCTTTTTCTACATTCACATTTCTCTTGTGTCTTACTTTGCTGGAATTACATTTTGAAGGAAAAGGAGAACTAATAGAGCTGGTAATGCCCCTAAAACTAGACCATTGTATTGAGACTATAAAGGTACTAAAGCTTAAAGGATAATTTCACCTTTCTAAACATGTTACACCCATATTTAGGGTGTAACATGTAACATATGCAGCAACTCCCCCCTTCATTGTGACATGTGATCCTCTCCCCGCATCCGCTGTCACAATTCAAAAGCAGCGCAGCCATACAGGGCTCCACCAACACTGCCATGTAATTTATTCGCAGGATTCTGTGGATGAATGAACGACATGTACCGGCTTCCACAGACAGCTTGTATTCTCAATGAACTGTGAAGGTAGTGGTGAGTGCTTTTGTAGTTCATTGATTCTTTCTGGACTTCAGTAACTGTCTGCCTGTACAGGAGGTATGGGTAGACAGTTGTACTGAGAGTCTGCTGGAGCCTGACACTGCACCTGCGATCTGCTGATTTTTTTTTTTTTTAAGTGAACTTATCCTTTAACCAGATACTTGGAGACAATCTACTTCTATCTTGGTATCCTGCGCCCTTATCTAAGTATAAACCTTAACAATGAATTTCTCTTACTTAGGCCGGCCATAGACAGAGCAAATTTCTTTCCTGCAACCACAGTGTTGACTGGGGAATCCCTCCTGCTAAGTCCTTGTATCCTCCCGGCGGGGGGTGGGCGCATGTGAAGCCATCGCTGCCGGGAGAACACAGTGATATTGCTAGAGGCTGTTTAGTGAAAAATCCAGCAGGCTGGTTGTACTCAAGTTGATCGATCGAGCAACTTGGTACATTCAGCCTGCCCATACATAGTTCGAATACATGATTCAAAACCGTCTATGGCTGGCTTTACTCCCTTTTTGTCTGTTAAATATACCAATAAAAGTATTTAGTTGTATCTGTTCGTACAAAAATACTGTACCTATTGATGCAGTGCTCTTGTGTGCCTTCTGTGTCCTGTGCACCCTGCAGTGTTATCTCAAACAATGCTATCAGGGTTTCAGTACAGAACACCTCCTCCTATGTTATGTAGATGGAGAGGAAGTGCTTTGTAGTCCTAACACACTTCCTGTTCTAGAATGACAATCCTGCTCTGCCATAATTAGATGACATAACCCATTCATCTCCGCTCCAAAGCTGGACCTTCCCGCTGCCACCTGAACTCTGGGTGCTGAGGAACTATCAGAGTCTTCGCCACTCCTATCACACTGCAGTAATAAGAGACAATAAATGACCATCATACAGCAATGTCCTCATTATATTCCAAGTTTATTCCACAGACAAACTACAATCTATGCAATCTGCCCTAGGACCACCCCCTTTAATGCATTTCACCCAATGGTGCTTAATCATAGACCGCAGACCTCTCTGGGTCCTCCACAGTACAGTGAGTGTGGTCACCGTAGAACAGGAAGTGTGTTACTGGTGAAAATATAGGGAAAATGCCTGATAAAGGAAAGTAATGCAGCCACCACATCTAAGGGTTGAAAAGCTGCAATAAATTACATTTTTGTTCTTGGGTTCACATACATTTTAAGGCAGAACTCCAGTCAGAAATAACAAACTAAAAGAAAGAGCCCAGTAAAAGATTTAAAAAATATATATATATTTTTTTTCCTGCAGTATTCAGCTTCAATCCAGTCTGATGGCCAGCTTTATTCACCCCTCTTTCTATGAGCCCAGGTCGTCCTGGACCTACCCCACCTTGTGGTTGGTTTGTGAGAAGAGAAAAGGCACAGCAGCACAGCTCATCTCTGCTTTCTCCTCCTATTAGCATGCTCCTTGTCAACTGATTGGCTCTTTGTGTTGGTTCTTTCTCTCAAACGCCAACCCTGTTGTTCAGGGATTGCAAGATGCTGATACCAGGTCACATTTAGGCACTTACACTGAGTGCATTTAAACAGTTAAAGACACACTTACTTTGACATCTGTTTAGCTTCATATGCATTTGAAAGATTACTCAGAATACTTCCAGTTTTTGGGTAGTTACGTTCACTTGCAAGGTCTCTATGGACCCCATTATAACCACTACAACGTGCTCTCTCCCCTCAGGGACTACAAGCCGACATGAAGCCACTTTGATTGCAAACATGCGCAAGAGGCTGCTGTGTAAAAGGTCAGCTTCTCACACCCACATTTGATGGACAGCTGAACTCATCATTCTGTTTCAGCAGAAGAACCAAGTCAAAAATATTTCTACTAGCTCCCCATTGCGGGATTATAAGGAAAAAGAGGCAAGCAGAAAATCTCTGAAACTTGCACCTGACATCAAGGCTTAAAGCGGAGCTCCACCCAAAAGGGGAAGCTCAGCTTATTTGTCCCCCTCCCTCCTCCGCTGCCACATTTGGCACCTTTTGGGACAGAGCGGGTACCTGGTTTTGACAGGTACCCGCTCTCACTTCCAGCAAACTCATCCGGGAAGTTCACCCCCTCCTCCTTCCCCCGCCGCCGGGCCATTCACAAACAGCACAATTCACGCATGCGCAGTAGGGAACTGGCTGGGAAGCTGCAAGGCTTCACTGCCAGTTTCCCTTACCAGAGATGGTGGCAGCAGCACCCGAGAGCCGATTGAACCCGAGTGCGGGTGAAGACACCGCTGGATACGTGGACAGGTAAGTGTCCTAATAATAAAAGTCATATGAAAATGATTTATGAAAATTTATGAACATTTATTTTGGATAGAATGTCGTAATCGTCTCTCGAAAGCTGTGTACTAACGATCAGATTATCATGTGATCTCTTCAAAAGCGAGATTTTTAGTACAATATTCTGATCTTGTGTACTAGGCATTAAGTTAGAGATTGTGTGAGCAGTTTCCGACTGGAAGTTCAGGGATGTGCTGTTGAAGTGGTTGTAAACTCTGTTACACCACTTTTATCTATAGGCAAGCCTATAATAAAGCTTACCTGCAGTTACTGTGAATATCTCCTAAACTTGCACAGTTTAGGAGATATTCAGAGTGCATGCAACCGATGACATCATCGGCGTATGCGCTATGAAGGTCTGGCTTACAGTCCCGGACCTTTAGAGCCGTGTCGGAAATGACATCATCGCGCCCCCAACCACTCATGTAGCCAGAGGCCACTAACCCAGAAGGAAGACCGGGTGAAGATGTCAGCCGTCTCAATGCTGACATTGCGGCACTGCAATGCTTCATTCTAAGGTAAGTAAGATAATGTGCTAGTATGCGATGCATAACAGGCAAACTAAATGTTTATAACAGGTGTAGAAGCAAAATAATTCATTGATGGAAACCAGTAAATGTTCATTCACAGGAGCGCAGCTCAGGAGCATGCCTGCTCGAGTGTCCCCAAAGCAAGTTGCTTACTATGAGGGCACTTGGCAGGGGGGGAGGAGCCAGGAAAACCAGAAGAGGATCGGGGCTGCTCTGTGCAAAACCATTGCAGAGAGCAGGTAAGTAGAACATGTTTTTTATTTTTTTTAAAAATTAACCCTTTAGAATCACTTTAAAATATATATATTTAAAAAAAACCTTACAGTAGGTTCTAATTCGTTGTCAGTCTATCCAAAACTAAAACGTATCCTGTCTAATACCAAGCTTTAAAGATCCTTATAAGAACAGAAAATATACAATTTTGTTGTAATTCTTATATAGATTCATAAACAGGGACGTTTGTGAGTTGAAACTTTACCTTAAACATTGCAGCTTGGGGTTCCCCCAGCTCATGGAATGGGGGTCTTCCAGTTGCCATTTCAATAATTGTACAGCCAAGAGACCAAATATCGGCAGGTGCTCCATATCCTCTGGGCCCTTTATCTATAATCTCTGGTGCCATGTATTGTAATGTGCCTGTGCACAAAAAGTATAGGACAAATCATGTTAAAGTTAACCAATTATAAAAAGACAGTCATAAATAATGGCTTTGATCAGTAGAGATTACAATTACATTGTAATCTGACAAAGGAAGAGGGATTAATGACTTGGCTTAGTGAATTAAGTGTTTATTTCAATTTTGTGCAACATGACTGTGTACTCAAAAAAAACATAGCTTCACCTTATTCACCAAGCTAAAGCTGGCAATAGAGGGAAAGAATTTCGAATGAAGAAAAATATGTGAGAAAATTGTCAGAAAGGTTTTGTCTACTTTTAACATTTGAAATATTTTAACATTAGATTTTGTCTACGTTTAACATTTGAATTTGTATTGAATGGATTTTACCAAACGAGAACCACATTCACTGTTAGAAATTCATTAGTTCGAGAAAGATTTTCCATCTGGCTCCCTTAATTTTTTTCTTCACTGCGGTCGAAACGAATATTGCTTGTATCCACTAATGATTAGAAAAGTTTTTTAGAAATGTTTTTTCCTAAGAATTTCTCTTCAAAATTCTAATCTTCAATTGCCAGCTTCAATGAACAGTCTTTACTAAATTAACTTTGAAATTTACTATGGTTGAATTATCACCATTAGAGCTGCTAAAACAACCCGTATAAGAAGCCATCCATTGATTGTTCCAAATGGTGCTCACCCAGAACTGAAGTATAGGTTTTAGCTGGAGATAAGTGGTTTGTTTTGTATATTCAAAATCCTTTATAATTACAACACTTTGGCACGGTCATTTATTTCCTAGGGTAATTTAGCTTTATCATGCCAGCTTCTTAGGAAGATTAGCATATGATCTGTATTTGCAGTATTGGTTATTCTGTACTAGGTATACAAAAAAATCATGCTTTTTATACTCATTAAATGATCAGGAGGCTAGTGATTAAAGCATGTCATTAATAAGATTAGAGATCCGATCCAAGGCACCATGCACTCTTGTGGGAGACGCCAGAGCATTCCAGGGCTATCATATGGAAGTAGCTGTCCTTCTACAATTCCGCTCCCAGAACATCCAGTAACCATTATACAACCCCAATTCCCCAAAAAATGGGACGCTGTGTGAGATCTACATAAAAACAGATTGAAATGATTTTCAAATCTCATAAGCCCGTATTTTTTCATAATAGAAATTAGAAAAATCAACTAAGAAAATGTACCGTTTTAAGAAAAAAATTAAAGTCATTTTGAAATTGATGGCAGCAACACATCTCAAAAAAGTTGGGACAGGGAAACAAAAATCTGGCAAAGTAAGTGGTACTAACAAGGAAGTGCTGGAAGAACATTCTGAAATTAATTACGTTAATTGGCAAAAGGTCAGTAACATGATTGGGTATAAAAGAGTATAGAGTATCTTAAAGAGTCAGAATATCTCAGAAGTAAAGATGGGCAGAGGTTCACCAATCTTTGAAAAGCTGCATCTAAAAATTGTTGAACAATTTCAGAATAATATTTCTCAATATTAAATTGCAAAGACGTTGAATATATCATCATATACAATACATAACAGCATCAAAAGATTCCAAGAATCTGGAGAAATCTCTGTGCACAAGGGACAAGTCCGAAACACAATATGGGATGCCTGTTATCTTCGGACCCTCAGATGGCACTGCATTAAAACCAGGCATGATGGCATGATGGACATCACTGGACAAGGCTTGATGGACATCACTGCATGGGCTCAGTAATACTTCCACAAATCACTGTCTGTGAACAAAAAATCACTGTACCATCCAAAAATGCAAGGTAATGCTTTGTCATGCAAAGAAGAAGTCATACCTGAACACAATCCAGAAATGGCGTCATCTTCTCTGGGCTAAAGCTAATTTAAAATGGTCTGTTGCAAAGTGGAAAATTGTTCTGTGGTCAGATGAATCGAAATTATACATTCTTTTTGGCAACTATGGGTGCCGTGTCCTTGGGACTGAAGAGAAGAGCTTGTTGAAGAGCTTCCAGCGTGTTCAGTGGGTCAGGGGTGTAATGACAGGTTCTTCAGACAAGCCTTGCAGCTTTCATCCCCTACCTGCATACGGGCAGTCTGGGCAGTTGGCAAAGCTGCAAGGCTTGTGAATGAACTATGACAGCGCTCATCTATGCCCTTGCAGTTCATTCATAACTACAAGCAGTCAGCTGCGGTGGCTGAAGGTAGTTGTAGTTCAATAATTCACAGGAAACTGTGAATGAATGACGCAGCCTGTGACAGCATGTGTGGGGAAAAGATCCCCACCTGCTGTCACACCAAGAGAGGGATTAGGGGAACTGGTGGCAGGAGCTGGAACATGTTACATGTTCCACCCTAGATATGGATGGAACATGCAACATGTTTCAAAAGGTGATCTTAGCCTTCAAATATACCATTGAAAGCAGTTTGCCTTTATCTCTTTGATAAGTGCAAAACATACCTGTTGATTCTACCAGAAATCTTGTGAACTGATACCTTCCTGTGCTGACTATTATCAGCAACATTGCTCTCAGCTGTGTCTGAGGTCCACAGAACTACAATCATCCAAGTTATGGACAACAACAGAGGGGCATAGTCCTGCAATTCTTTTATACTGATACAGTAGGGCGAGTGAACAGTCATCCTAGGATTGAAAGTGTGTTAATGGCAGAAATGCTAGGTGAAAATAAGGAAATAATAGATAAAAGAGAAAACTAAAGCAGCCACCAAATCTAAGGGTTTGGTAATCTGCAACATATTAAATTATTAAGATTCTATTCGTTCAACAAAATTTACCAACAAATATGTAATAGGTGACCAATCTTAAGCCAAAGTAAAGTGAGAAACAACATGGGCATACAAGTGCATCAATCATAAAGTGAAAGCACATTTCCAAGTTAACCACTTAAGCCCCTGACCATTTGGCTGGCCAAAGACCAGAGCACTTTTTGCGATTTGGCACTGCGTCGTTTTAACTGACAATTGTGCGGTCGTGCGACGTGGCTCCCAAACAAAATTGACGTCCTTTTTTCCCCACAAATAGAGCTTTCTTTTGGTGGTATTTGATCACCTCTGCGGTTTTTATTTTTTGCGCTATAAACAAAAAAAGAGCGACAATTTTGAAAAAAAAGCAATATTTTTTACTTTTTGCTATAATAAATATCCCCCAAAAATATATAAAAAAACATGTTTTTTCCCCAGTTTAGGCCGATATGTATTCTTCTACATATTTTTGGTTAAAAAATCGCAATAAGCGTTTATTGATTGGTTTGCGCAAAAGTTATAGCGTCTACAAAATAGGGGATAGTTTTATGGCATTTTTTTTTCTAGTAATGGCGGTGATCAGCGTTTTTTATCGTGACTGCGACATTATGGCAGACATATCGGACACTTTTGGCGCTATTTTGGGACCATTCACATTAATACAGCGATCAGTGCAATTAAAAATGCATTGATTACTGTGTAAATGTGACTGGCAGTGAAGAGGTTAACCAGGAGGGGGCGCTACAGGGTGTCCTTTTGTGTGTCCTAGGGATGTGTTCTAACTGTGGGGGGGATGGGCTATGTGTGACACGACACTGATCACCACTCCCGATTACAGGGAGCTGTGATCAGTGTCACTAGGCAGAACGGGGAAATGCTTGTTTACATCAGCATTTCCCCGTTCTTCCTCTCCGTGAGACGATCGCGGTTATCCCCGCGGACATCGAGTCCGCGGGACCCGCGATTACACGGCGGCAAATTTAAGGGGACATACCTGTACGCCCATTTGCCTGTCTGTGCCATTCTGCCGACGTATATGTACATGCGGCGGTCGGCAAGTGGTTAAAGCAGACCTTCCGACATTTTATTCATCTTTCCATCTAATAAATCTTCTGCCCTTGTTGTTTTAACTTTGGACAGTAAAACATTTTTTTCTGCCAGTAAATACCTTATACAGCCCACTTCTCCTTTCTTGTCTGGTCATTATCCTAGGCTTATGACATCATGCACAGCTCTCTCTCTCACTCTCGTGAGAGTTTGCCAGGAAGAGAGGGGGGATGAGTCAGAAGAGGGCCATTGAGAGCTGCAGAGCTGGAGGTGTGCCTCTGTGTAAATCCAGGAAGTGAACAGGCAGCAGCTTCAGCTGCCCAAACTTAAAATAGATTCAGCCAGACTCAGTGGAGGGAGAATTCTGCAGCATATTTGGCAAGTACAGAATCACAGTATATATAAAATAATATGCAAATTGGTTGGAGGGAAGCTTCAGAATGGCAAAGATGTTTTTAATACAAATTATGTGAGCAGGCTGCAGTTCTTCTTTATTTTTTTTCCAGCCTTTCATAGCTCTCTCATACTGAAACTTTCTATTCAAATAATCATTTCATGAAAGTCTAGGTACACCACACCTTTCATGGTCCACAATGCAGTTCTTGGTCCTTTGGGACCGGTTTTAACTTTTATTAAGTCAGCAAACACATAGTGAGAGTGGATAGTTCCCTAGGGGGCCAGAGAGAGAAACTGATATAATATTATGGTGCCTGCACTTGTGCCCATATTGCAAAAGGATAAAGAACGGCACCGTTCTCTGAAGCCTTTACTAATGTATATTGCAGCTTACCATTTCTTAAATGTGATGGCTGCATTTGTTTTCTTTTTTTCTATTTTTATCTGGTGATTCAGCCAGTAAGTCTGTTTTTCGAAAGAACAAGCTCTCCAACATGTATCACAGGGATGAGACAAGCAGGGGTACTTACAATGATCAGCTTTTATTTATATCAAACCTTTATCCCAAAATGAAAAAAAAAACTGACTACTTATAAAGTAAGAGGCTGGCTTCAATGTATTAGTTAATCTGCTAGCAACACCGAATACTCCCCTCTCCCAGACTGACAATGCTGCTGTCCAAAGGTGCCCCCTGTGCTCATTCACAGTGGGGGCACTGTAATACAGGAGGTGTGTTACTGACCAGACCAACAGGTGAAAACAGAGAGAAAAAGCCTAAGAAAAGAAAACTGACGCAGCCACTATATCTAATGGCACTAAAACCTGCAATATAATACATTTTTGGTTTTGGGTTTTAGGCCACTTTAATTCCAGCTTTATGCATTGAACATTCTAAAATACACTATATTAGGTAGTAGGTACAAATGCACTTCTGGAAGAATGGTCAAACATTCCCATAGACACACTCCTAAACCTTTTGGACAGCCTTCCCAGAAGAGTTGAAGCTGTTATAGTTGCAAAGGTTGGGCCAACTCAATATTGAACCCTACGGACTAAGACTGGGATGCCAATAAAGTTCATGTGCGTGTAAAGGTAGGTGTACCAATACTTTTGGTAATATAGTGTATGTTTCACTATATTTAGAACTTCATTACTGCTGTGTGAAGTGGACTTTTCATTGACAAAATGGATCAGTTTTCCAATCCATATTTTATAATGTATGTTTACCGCCGCGTGGATAAAGGCGACACAATGGGAAACAATATACTTAAAGTGGAGTTCCACCCAAAAGTGGAACTTCCGCTCATCTGACTCCTCCCCCCCTCTGGTGCCATGTTTGGCACCTTTCGGGGGGGGGGGGAATACCTGTCTTTCACAGGCAACCTTTCCCCACCTCCAGGAGCCTGCGCCGCGGCCCTTGACGTCACCGCTCGGCTCCCTCCTCCTTGCCCCGCCACCGGGCCAATAGGCGAGAGAAGCGGAGCCTCGCGCATGCGCAGTAGGGTTCCCGGCATGAAGCCGCAAGGCTACACTGCCAGGTTCCCTGACCCGCAATGGCGGCGGCAGCACCCGACAGCTGATGGAAACATCAGCTGCGGGTGACGACATCGCTGGACCCCAGGACAGGTAAGTGTCCTATTATTAAAAGTCAGCAGCTGCAGTATGTGCAGCTGTTGGCTTTTAATTTTTGAAGTGGTGGGCGGACCTCCGATTTGAAGATGGGAAGAGCTCTATTTGTTACTTCTAGAAACTCATGTTGACATCATCACATCTCATCAGGTTGATAGTTGATATTAGAGAGGAAGGCAGTCTCTAGATAACTAGGAGGCAAGTACCCCACTGTGCTTGTCATTGTGTGAAAAAAAGGGAACAGCAATACAATTTGTGAAACAATCATAAGCTCAGATGTACAACACAGAGAGAAAGCAAGCAAGCAATGATGCAAGCTGTATACGTAACACATGCAAAAACAGGAAAAAGACATACAGGACACAGAAATGTGTATTATAATGGCATGGAAGGACATCAAAGAGGCTGTTGGAAAGAGAGAAGGAAAAGGTGGCACTAAAGCAAAAATTACTCACACCAGAATGTAATTTGCTGACTCTTACCAGTAAAAGTCTCAGTACATGGGTTTACTCCAGCAAGTCGCTTAGATGTACCAAAATCCGATATTTTCACCACTCCACTATATGTGTTCACAAGCACATTATCACCCTAGGATGAAAAGTATTGTTACACCACAATTATCCAGGATGGGAAAGGATGCATGGGAATAAAACAAACAATAATGAGCTCTGAATACAGTCAGATATTTTATTAATTAAAGCTGAAATATTCTCTTTGTGGAATAAACTGACATATTTAGCGTTCAAGAGGGTAGAGATGACCAACTCCGTTAGACCTTGTCCCTTAGGACCTAAGCTTCAACAGTCAAGCCATTAAAGCCAGCTACTGAGAAGCAGCATGGTGGAAATATCTTTGGGACAGAAGAATCCGATGATCGAAAAGGGCCCACAAAGAGTCTGCCATGTGTCTAAGATTGTTAGAATACCACATCCTCCTGGGCCTGTTCAGTGCAATAGGAATCACTGGAATGCATTCTATCTCGATACTGTGGAGCAGACTAGGGAGAAGCTGGAGATTCAGGAAGGTGTAGTTCAGGTAGAACGGATTCCAAGAGGTCACCAGAGCATTTACTGCGAAGGCCCCAAGGTCCCTGGACCTGGGGATAAACCTATCCAGCTTTTTGTTGAATATGGATGCCAGGAGATCCATGTCTGACGTCCCGAACCTGCAGCAAAGGGCTCGCAACACCTCCAGTTCAAGACACTGGAGGCTAAGACGTCCTTCTGACAATTTTCCACCTGGGATGTGAACAGGGCAGTTCTGCCCAATAGATGATCAAGTCTGCATTACTTTGAGCTGTGTGACTTCCAGTGCCTCCCTGATAGTTGATGAAGGCCATAGCCATGGCACTGTCCAACTGGATTCCTCCAATTCCCAAGTCCCCTTTACCAAGGAAGCATCCAGGACTCCTCCTTAGTCTGACAGGCTGGCAGCTATTGTGAGATCATTCCACACCTTTGGGGCAAAGGGTTTCCCTTACTCCAGTGCTGGGTTAGAAATCTACTTCATTGCATCTTTGTGAAAACTTGGGGGCTGTGGACAGGCAAAAGGAAAGGGCAACAAATCGGTAATGCTGATCATCCCGACTGCTAAATTCAGATAGCGTTGATGAGGAGGAACATTGGTGATGTGCAAGTAAGTGTCTACTGAAGCCAGAAAATCCCCCAGAGGATGGGAGGCAATGATAAACTTGGCCAATACAATGCAGAATTTCTGAAACCGCAGGAACAGGCTGAGCTTCTTCAGATCCCAAACTCCCCCATTAGGTTTAGGAAAGTGACCAGGTTTGAGTAGAAAGCCTAAAAGTGTTCCTCTTTCAGGACTGGGATGATGACTCTGTGCAAAAAGAGCTACTGAACAATAAAACTGGCAAAGGATATCCGCCAAGCCACTCATGCAGTAGCATAAGGTCACAGGTAAAATCTTTAGTTGGTGTTCAGCAAAGAGATCTGTTAAGCTGAACTTAGGGTCATGGGACATGCATTTTGTACAGACAGCAAGGGTCTGGGTCAAAGGGCCATGGAAGCAACTATAGGTTGCATGGCAGAGCCTGCCAATAAAAAGGGGGATCTAAAAGAGGGCCTATAACGTCTATTCCACTGGGCCCTTGAACATGGTAATATCCTCTATAGGGAATGTTAGTGTCTTCTTAAGACTAGAGATGGCAGAATATTACTATTGCTGCCAAATTCAACAGCTTCATAATGTCAATCTATCACCAATCACATCATCCAGTGATGTAGATCTTTGTTAATCAAGATAAACCACACCCACTAACCAGAGAAGAAAAACCCACAGACATATCTGATTCTGCCACTCATGCGAATGACAACTCCTGACCCCTGCAGCAGACTGTAAACCAAGGGTAGTGTATCCCAGGTGACATCATTGACCAAATATGGACATGACCATATTTAGTGAATGACTTCCCTTGGGATACCCCGAACTGAACACAGGTACATTTGCCTCATCACTACTGCTGACTACCTTTCTTTTGGAACTTTGTTTCTTTGCAGACACCCACTTTGCATTCTTTGACCTCCATGGATAAATATACCAATATACCACACAGACACCAATCAAAAAAGATTTAAAAAAAAAATAAAAAATAAAAATAAATACATATATATAAATAAATATAAATAAATATATATATGCACAGTATCTCACAAAAGTGAGTAAACCCCTCACATTTTTCTAAATATTTTATCATTATCTTTTCATGTGACAACACTGAAGAAATGACACTCTGCGACAATGTAAAGTAGTGAGTGTACAGCTTGTATAACAGTGTAAATTTGCTGTCCCCTCAAAATAACTAATCATACAGCCATTAATGTCTAAACCGCTGGCAACAAAAGTGAGTACACTCCTAAGTGAAAATGTCCAAATTGGGCCCAAAATGTCAATTATATTGTGTGGCCACCATTATTTTCCAGCACTGCCTTAACCCTCTTGGGCATGGAGTTCACCAGAGTGTCACAGGTTGCCACTGGAGTCCTCTTCCACTCATCCATGACGACATCACTGAACTGGTGGATGTTAGAGACTGCACTCCTCCACTTTCCGTTTGAGGATGCCCCATAGATGTTCAATAGGGTTTAGGTCTGGAGACATGCATGGCCAGTCCATCACCTTTAGCCTCAGCTTCTTTAGCAAGGCAGCGGTCGTCTTGGAGGTGTGTTTGTTGTAATAATGGAAATTATTACAATGGTGGAAAATAATGGTGTGGCCACCATTATTTTCCAGCACTGCCTTAACTCTCTTGAGCATGGAGTTCACCAGAGTGTCACAGGTTGCCACTGGAGTCCTCTTTCACTCCTCCATGACGACATCACTGAGCTGGTGGATGTTAGAGACTGCACTCCTCCACCTTCCGTTTGAGGATGCCCCATAGATGCTCAATAGGGTTTAGGTCTGGAGACATGCTTGGACAGTCCATCACCTTTAGCCTCAGCTTCTTTAGCAAGGCAGTGGTCATCTTGGAGGTGTGTTTGGGGTCATTATCATGTTGGAATACTGCCCTGCGGCCCAGTCTCTGAAGGGAGGGGGGTCATGCTCTGCTTCAGCATGTCACAGAACATGCTGGCCTTAATGCTTCCCTCAATGAACTGTATTTCCCCAGTGCCGGCAGCACTCATGCAGCCCCAGACCATGACTCTCCCACCACCATGCTTGACTGTAGGGAAGACACACTTGTCTTTGTACTCCTCACCTGGTTGCCACCACACACGCTTGACATCATCTGAACCAAATAAGTTTATTTTGGTCTCATCAGACAACAGGACATGGTTCCAGTAATCCATGTCCTTAGTTTGCTTGTCTTCAGCAAACTGTTTGCAGGCTTTCTTGTGCATCATCTTTAGAAGAGGATTCCTTCTGGGATGACAGCAATGCAGACCAATTTGATACAGTGTGTGGCAGATGGTCTGAGCACTGACAGGCTCACCCCCCAATTCTTCAACCTCTGCAGCAATGCTGGCAGCACTCATATGTCTATTTCCCAAAGACAACCTCTGGATATGACACTGAGCACGTGCACTTAGCTTCATTGGTTGACTATGGCGAGGCCTGTTCTGAGTGGAACCTGTCCTGTTAAACTGCTGTTTGGTCTTGGCCATCATGCTGCAGCTCAGTTTCAGGGTCTTGGCAATCTTCTTGTAGCCTAGACCATCTTTATGTTGAGCAACAATTCTTTGTTTCAGTTCTTCAGAGAGTTCTTTGCCATGAGGTGCCATGTTGAACTTCCAGTGACCAGTATGAGAGAGTGAGAGCGATAGCACTAAATTTAACACACCTGTTCCCCATTCATACCTGAGACCTTGTAACACTATTGAGTCACATGACATCGGGGAGGGAAAATGGCTAATTGGGCCCAATTTGGACATTTTCACTTAGGGGTGTACTCACTTTTGTTGCCAGCGGTTTAGACAATAATGGCTGTGTGTTGCATGATTTTGAGGGAACAGGAAATGTACACTGTTATAGAAGCTGTGCACTCACTACTTTACATTATAACAAAGTGTAATTTTTTCAGTGTTGTCACATGAAAAGATATAATAAAATATTTAGAAAAATGTGAGGGGTGTACTCACTTTTGAGAGATACTGTATTAAAAAAAAAAAAATATATATATATATATATATATATATATATATATATATATATATATATATATATATATATATATATATTGCATTTGTTAAATTAACTTTGCATGTTATTTAAATCGTCTGTAGGAATTGCCTTTATACCTATAGATACAGATCTCTGTAACCTCAGGGTATAAGTACTCCTTTTTTTTTCCTTTTTTCCCTCTTCATTGATAGACCTGTAGCAGGAAGATGCATCTGTTCAATATAAACCTAAACACCGGTTTCCAGTTAACTGAAAATCACATTTTATTTAGCAAGATCCTTCCTGGTGTTCTAGATTAGAACCTCTATTATATGTGCCGACCGCTTTACTTAGTATTTTGCATTTCTGTGGTACAATTCATATTTCCCAAATGCTTTAAATACAGTTAAGTAAAATATGCAGCAAATTGTTCAAATTAATTAAGGTAAAAAAGACCCCTAAAGCACACGTTTCTAGTCAAAGCATGTCAATGACATTTAATGCATTCAGGCAATGTTTGGAATTTTGCAACCATTTCAATTCAAATGGTAATTTGATAATAAGACAGAAAATAGAAGACACGACAAAACATTCCTTCTATGCTGCAATTGTTGTAAGTAGGGAGACTCAATAATAATATTATCATTCTTGTTGAGAAAATACAGAGCTACAACTAGGTTTACCAGACTTATATCGTAATTACAGGGGATTGAAGCAACTATTCAGACTTGTACACACGATTGGATTTTCTGCAGACAAAACCTCGGACTTTTGTGCCTTCGAAGGCATGTGCCTGGATTTTGTCTTGCATACAAACGGCAAGGAACTGTTGGCCAACAAACGTGAACGTAGTGACGTACTACGTGGTTTTTCAGCTCTTTAGCGCCATCCTTTGGTCTCATTCTGCTAATTTCGTGTTAGTAGAAGTTTGGTGAGTGTTGATTCGTGCTTTTCATTTCGCGCTTTTCATATTCATTTCTGAACGGCCGTTCGTCAAGCAGACATGTTGGGGAATCGGAATCAGAGGAGATAACGTGTTATTTATTATTGGCCTTGGAGTTATTGCTTTGACCCAAGTTCAGTCAGGAACAGGAGGATCTCTTGGACCAAAAATTGGTTGCTTTTATTAAACGTGACCAATTATGTCATATGCCTTTGCTGCGGGAGCTCCAGGAGAATAATCCAGATGATTTTCGGAATTATCTCCGGATGACGCACCCCTGCTTTCACCAACTCTTGGCATTGCTGACCCCCTATATTAAGAAGCAGGACACAAGCATGAGGCTTTTATTTTATTTTTTGGTTGAATAATGATTTGATTTGTTATATTTTCTATATTTTTGGATGCATAGAATGCACTTTTTGGTTAAGTTATATTGGCAGATAGCATGTCTAATTGTATTTGTTTTCTTTTTTAAATGCACAATAAAAAAATTGTGTAGAATAATACTTGGCTATGTGTTTTACTTCAAATGACAGTTTGGGAGTAGGCAGTTACATTTAAAAAAATACAATGTAAAATTGACACGGGACACCAACATAGTTGTATCTTTGATCTTAAAAACGACGGGATAATACGGGTGTTGTGGTAACTTGCAAAAAAAAAAAAAAAACAACAAGCATAATAATATTATTCTTGATATCACTAGAAAAAAAAAAGCCTTTGAAAATGTGTTTGCAATAACTCCACCAGTATCACCAGCAAAGCAGCTTCATTATTATCCCATTAAAAAAGAGAATTGTGCGCTGCATTTGGAGATTTCATAATTTGCCACGTCATGAATGTTAATTTTCCATTACGAACGCTAGTATACAAGACCGACCGCTGCTGGCTTCTGAGCATGCGTGTTTGTACTTTGGACTTTAGTCTGACGGACTTGTGTACACACGATTGAAAAATCCGACAACAGATATTTGTCCGCGGAAAATTCTAAAACCTGCTAATCAACATTTGTCCGTGGAAAATCCAACAACAACTGTCCAATGGAGCGTACAAATGGTCGGATTTTCTGCCAACAGCCTGTCATCACACAATTCCTGTCGGAAAATCCGATTGCGTGTACGGGGCTTTAGTTATATTATCACAAATAACTTCTGACTGGATTACAAAATACACATGAGATGGCACATACACAAAAACCCGAATGAGGTCTGAAGTCACCTGCAGAACAAGTTCTGCCCTATTGACTTCTGTCCACTGTCAAGGCGCCAATGTACACTATGAATAGCAATCGGTCAAATGAAAAGTACCTATGTACATACATTTACAACAAACAGATCTTTTTATTGAGTCAAGAGCCTTGAACAGCAACATTTTTTGAAAGTTTTAGTTTATTCTTGAGGTCACAGATCAAGACAATAAAATTTAGAAAGAACATTTGGTTAAAGTAACATTAATCCCATATCATTAAAAACTATCAATAAATGGAGTATTACATGCTGTTCATACTCAGACACTATAAGATTAGTTTTCAGTATTCTGCCAAAAAGTCTGGTTGACCCTGCTGTTCTCTATCTCTCCCTCCTGTCCATATGCCCACTGCAGCTGGGGATTCTGAAGAGCAGCCCTAGTGCACATGCTCAGTTGTGTTTCTATGCAGAGCATTTCCTCCTTGATCGCATCTGAGCAGCCCATGTGACTATAGAGTCAAACATGGGGGCATACACACAGTGATAAATGGCAGCCCACTCCCTCCCTCCTCTTTCAAGCCCAATAAACAGCTAAACACAATGGGGGTGGGATATTACATGTCGAATGATGGAGGCTTCACCTCCTTCTTATTCTAAGCACAGAGGCTGGAGGGTGTGACAGCCAGAGACTGGCAGAAATCCACCCACACTATGTTTTCAAATACATATTTGTATAACAATTTAAACAGGTTATTGATATTATTTATTTTTACTTTGTATTCCAAAGGCTATTGACCAGTAGCAGAGGACTAGAAGCTCCTCCTGTCACTGTTTCCCTGCAGACAGGCTGAGAAAGAGCCGGGTCATGTGACAGCTGTATATCAATTAGTAAAAAAAGGTACTTAGATGTGTTTTTTATTTTAAAAATTACAATGCCATTTTCCATATACAGAAAGAGAAGGGAATCAAATATTTTAGGCAACCATACATCTATGCAAAGTTGTTTGTATGCTGCCACACATATACACACTGCTCCAATTTAGATAAATGTACTTTAGAGTGCCTTAGGCTGGTCTTTGTAAATTAGGCTACCTGTGTACATCACATTATCCTGACATAAACTGCAAAACGGCACTAAGTCTATCTCTAAAAACAGTGATGAATAATGAGGATGTCCTGCTATTCGCTAATACAAAGTCCAGTTACTAAACAGACAAATCTGTTAGTTTGTAGGGACTGTTAAAATATATATTTAAAAAATCAACTGCAGACATACTCCCTCAGTCTATTTAGTAAAAATTTTGGAAAATGCTTAGCACCAAAATAATTCTGCTAGTGACCCTTATGCCCGTACACACGGTCGGAATTTCCGACAACAAATGTTCGATGTGAGCTTGTTGTCGGAAAATCCGACCATGTGTATACTCCATCGGACATTTGCTGTCGGAATTTCTGACAACAAATGTTTGAGAGCTGGTTCTGAAATTTTCCGACAACAAAACTTGTTGTCGGAAATTGTGAGCTTGTGTACACAATTCCGATGCACAAAAGTCCACGCATGCTCGGAATCAAGCAGAAGAGCCGCACTGGCTATTGAACTTAATTTTTCTTGGCTGTCGTACGTGTTGTACGTCATCGCGTTCTTGACGTTCGGAATTTCCGACAACATTTGTGTGACCGTGTGTATGCAAGACAAGTTTGAGCCAACATCCACAGTTTTGTTGTCGGAATGTCCGATCGTGTGTACTGGGCATAAAAGTGGTATACAAAAAAAAACAGGCATATTTTATGGGAATTTATCAAGATTTTACCTTTATATCTCGGTGTACAATTTGATTCTCGTGTAGATACTTTAAACCTTCCAAGATCTGCTTAGTGTAAAACTTAATGGTTGGTTCCTTCATAGGACCCCATTTAGATCTCAGGAGAACTGAAAGACTACCTGTGCAAAGAAAGACAGTAATTTGTGAGGTCAGTTCACTAACTATACAGGAATGCTGTCTTTAATTTAAATTGAAAACTAACATTTTTTTTATTTAAATGGTAATAAGAATAAAAATAATAATAACTATATATCATATCATGCTTGTTTCCATATTGACACATAAAAAAAAAATGGGAAACTAACATTCATTTTGAGAAAACAAATTGATCTGAAACAAAATGGCTGTATGTTTAGGGTTGTTGTCCTGCTGGAAGGTGAACCTCCGCCTCAGTCTCAAGTCTTTTGCAGATTCTAACAAGTTTTCTTCTAAGATTGCCCTGTATTTAGCTCCATCCATCATCCCATCAACTCTGACCAGCTTCCCTGTCCCTGCCATGTTTCACGGTGGGGATGGTGTGTTCAGGGTGATGTGCAGTGTTAGTTTTCCGCCACACATAGCGTTTTGCTTTTAGGCCAAAAAGTTCAATATGACCAGAGCACCTTCTTCCACATTTGCTGTATCCCCCACATGGCTTCTCGCAAACTGCAAACGGGACTTCTTATGGCTTTCTTTCAACAATGGCTTTCTTCTTGCCACTCTTCCATAAAGGCCAGATTTGTGGAGTACAGGACTAATAGTTGTCCTGTGGACAGATTCTCCCACCTGAGCTTTGGATCTCTGCAGTTCCTCCAGGGTTACATGGGCTTCTTGGCTGCTTCTCTGATTAATGCTCTCCTTGCCCTACCTGTCAGTTTAGATGGATGGCCTTGTCTTTGTAGGTTTGCAGCTGTGCCATACTCTTTCTATTTTTGGATGATGGATTGAACAGTGCTTCATGAGATGTTCAAAGCTTGGGATACTTTTTTATAATCTAACCCTGCTTTAAACTTCTCCACAACTTTTTCTCTGACCTGTCTGGCATGTTCCTTGGCCTTCATTATGCTGTTTGTTGACTAAGGTTATCTAACACACCTCCGAGGGCTTCAAAAAACAGCTGTATTTATACTGAGAATAAATCACACACAGGTGGACTTTATTTACTAATTAGGTGACTTCTGAAGGGAATTGGTTTCACTAGATTTTAGTTAGGGGTATCAGAGTAAAGGGGGGTGAATACAAATGCACACCACATTTTTCTGATATTTATTTGAAAAAAAAAATTAAACCATTTATCATTTTCCTTGTACTCCACAATTATGTGCCTTTTTGTGTTGGTCTTACACATAAAATCCCAATAAATACAATTTAAGTTTTTGGTTGTAACATGACAAAACGTGGAAACTTTCAAAAGGTAAGAATACTTTTTCAAGGCACTGTACATCAGCCTCTGCACTGGGGCAGCTTACACCATCAAATTCCTACCAAAATCACACCACATTATTAAAAAAAAGAAGGGAAGAAGAGGCACCAATAAGCAGTGTAAATCAGCTACAGATTAGGGTTGCACCCATACCGGTATCAGTATTGGTGCCGATACTAAGCATTTTGCAGGAGTACATGTATGTGGAGGGGATCCTCTGAAAACACACTGCACACCCATTTTACACTTTGCTTGGTCATAAGGTCTAACAAGTCTTGTGAGTGTCTGTCCAATTTTACCTTGTGGATTGTTATCTAAGTCATGGCCTGAGTCTGGCTATTCTGTTGCACCACTGTGCGACAGAATATTTGGATGTGAGAACAGGGGGAAATGCTGAAATAAGGCTGACTGAGTGGGTATATCATTTACTGATACATAGGAATTGATTAAAAGGCAAGGGAAACTGCACTTTGCGAGGGAATTTGCCACAAAGTTAGTGAATATGGTGAAGCTCTGCTGACTTCAATCATCCAATCATGTGCAAGCAAAATTTTTATTTTTTATTTTACTTGCTCAGGATTGGGTAATCTCTGCAAAGTGGAATTTGATCACATTCACCAAGATCTGTGGAAAATTCCATTGCAAGGTGCAATTTCCCTTGTAAAGTGAAAATCCTATTTGCTTTTGGTAAATCACCCTCATAGACTTATTCATTGCTTCACCCCTGTTTCTGTTGTATACTGTTTATTTTCATTGCTTTGAATTGGGCTAATATTGTAACTTATGTACTTAAATCAAAAATGACCCCTAAAAACTAAAACTGAGTGTTACCAAACAAATTATCTGACACTGTAGAAAATACAAATGTGGCTAATACAAACCTCCTGGAACCTGTTCCATAAATATTTTGATGTACCCATCTTCAGAAACAGAGCCAAGATACTGAACAATATTGCGGTGTTTCAAATATTTGTGAAGCGCAATCTCTTCATGAAGTGGTTGGGAATATCTGTAAAATAACAAAATTGTATTTTTTGAATACAACAAATTATGATACAATAACAACATGAAAAATGAAAATGATTAGTGCTA
The DNA here is from genome assembly GCA_037952925.1 of Lithobates clamitans. Classification (NCBI taxonomy): domain Eukaryota; kingdom Metazoa; phylum Chordata; class Amphibia; order Anura; family Ranidae; genus Lithobates; species Lithobates clamitans. The sequence continues at coordinate 2,612,684 of JBBGZY010000286.1, forward strand.
ATATAGATTTTTTTTTCAAATTTTAAAGAGTGTTTATAATTTAAAATCCCCATCGGGTAATAAGATACCTTTCCATTTTATGGGCTGTATGTGCTGCTAAACTTCAGCCGCAAACAAGTACTGAACCCATCAGGGAACTAAAATTTTTTGGACCATCAGCAGAAGAAGGCAGGCACAGCAGAGTAATTTAATCCCAATTAGGGTTCTTAAAGCTGATCTCCGGGTTTCCTGTCACTTTTAGTTTGTTTGGACCAAGCTAGTCCAAACAAACTATTTCTTTCACTAAGTGCTGCAAGGACACATATGGGGCAGTTAGTCACTTTATAGGTGGGGGAGCAAAAACAAAGTGGACCGCTAAATTGCACAGTACCATACAAAGAGGGGGGCTTTCTAATATTTAGCATTAAGTGAATATATAAGAAATGATCAATCTGCCAAATCCAGCCCTGCAATCTATTTTAACAGAAGGCCAATTTCTGGAAAGAAGCATGTGGTTCACTTCTACATTATTTATTATTATTATACGCGATTTATATAGCGCCTACAGTTTATGCAGCGCTTTACAATGTATAGGGGGGCAACACAATTACAGTACAGTTCAATACAAAAGGTACAGGAGGGCCCTGCTCATAGAGCTTACATTCTAAAGCGAGGGGGTGGTGGTACAAAAGGTAATAGATGCAGAGAATGATTTGATGGGGGTGGCTTGGGGACAGTTCTTAGGTGGGTGTGGGTTAGGCTTCCCTGAATAAATGAGTTTTCAGGGATCTCCTAAAGGTGAACAGGGTAGGGACTGATCGGACATACTGGGGCAGGGAGTTCCAGAGGATGGGAGAGGCTCTGGAGAAGTCCAGAAGGCAGGTATGGGAGGTGGTAACAAGGGAGCTAGAGAGCAGGAGGTCCAGGGAGGAGTGGAGGGGATGATTTGGGCGATATCTGCAGATGAGGTTGGTGATGTAGATGGGGGCGATGTTGTGAATGGCCTTGTATGTTATGGTTAGCATTTTGAATTTTACACTTTACACTGTGGGGTAGGGGAAGCCAGTGAAGAGATTGGCAGAGAGGGGCGGCAGTCACGGATCGATTAGTGAGGTGTATTAGTCTAGCAGCAGCATTCATAATAGACTGAAGGGGGGATAGCCTACTTAAGGGTAGGCCATTAAGGTGAGAGTTGCAGTAGTCAAGGAGGGAAATAATCAAGGAGTGAATAAGTTGCTTTGTGGTGTCATTAGTCAGGAAGGATTGAATTCTAGAGATGTTGCGAAGGTTAAGGCGGCAAGATTTAGCCAGTGATTGGATATGAGGGCTGAAGGAGAGGTCAGAGTCAAGGATTACACCCAGGACTCTGGGTGAGTTGAGGAGTGGAGAGATAGATCTGTGTGTCATCAGCATAGAGGTGGTATTGGAAGCCATGGGAGGTTATCAACTGGCCCAGGGAAGAGGTATAGAGTGAGAATAGGAGAGGCCCAAGGACGGAGCCTTGGGGTACCCCAACAGAAAGAGGAAAGGTAGCGGAGGAGATGGAGTTTTAAGTGACACTGAAAGTGCGCTGAGATAGGTAGGAGGAGAACCAGGATCATGCAGAATCACGGAGGTCAAGGGAGTGTAATTTGCTAAGGAGGAGCAGGTGGTCAACTGTGTCAAAGGCAGCAGAGAGGTCTAGAAGTATGAGTATGGAGTAGTGCCCATTGGTTTTAGCAGTTATTAGGTCATTGGTGAGTTTTAACAGGGCAGTTTCAGTAGAATGTTGTGGGCGGAAGCCAGACTGTAGGGGTCGAGAAGGCTGTTGTCCGTGAGGTAGGGACTCATTTGGTCATGAACAAGGCGTTCGATGAGCTTGGAGGCAAACGGGAGCAGGGAGATGGGTCTTAAGTTATTCAAACAGGGTTTTTTGAGTATAGGGGTAACCAGTGCATGTTTGAGCGGGGAAGGAAAGGTGCCAGAGGAGAGGGAGAGGTTGAAGATGTGGGTTAGGGAGTTGAGGATAGAGTGGGAAGGTGGTCGCAGTAAATGAGAGGGGACAGGGTCCAGGGGACAGGTAGAGAGGTGGGCCATGGAGAGGAGTTTATCAACTTCATCTGTGGTAACTGGGCAAAAGGAGGAGAGTATTGAGTGTGGTGTTGGACCTGATATGTTGGGTAAGGGAGGAATTTGAATACTGGATATCTCCTTGCGAATTGTGTCGATTTTGCTATTGAAGTGGTTGGCAATCTGTTGAGCGGTAAGCAAGTTGGTGGGTGGGGGCAGTGGGGGTATACTCCCATACTCTGGTATTAAAATCGTGGTTTACTACAAGCATAAGTCAACACTTAGTGGATTCATTCAGAACTCACCTACTGTCTCTCTCTGGAATCTCTTTGATTGCTATACGGACTTGATTGCTGAGATCTCTGCCTGCATATACTACTCCATAAGTACCTCGGCCAAGGATTACTCGATCTCCATTTTCATCATAGTCATATTCATACTAAAATATTGCACAGTATTTCAGAAACATTTTTAATTAAGAAATACAGAAAATCAAACATAGCTTTGACATCCACAGGTGGAAAAATTATGTAAAAAGGGATGGAGATCTATTATTTCATACTCTTACGCATTATTTGATGCATGAAGAGGAATTGTGTGACAGTATGTAAGGTCAGGCACCTGAAGGGTCAGGCCTGATTCACACTAGTATGATTTCAGATACGACTTGAACCACACAGAATCACATGACAATGGAAATCACATTGTTTTCAATGAAGCCTATTCACATCAATGCAGGACAGCATGGTGCAATTTTGGAAATGGGTCATGTGATACTTTGGTGCGATTCCATCACTATTTTGAACCATAGAATATGCAAACCAAAGCCAGAATGCAAACGACTCGCACTACATAATCAAACTGAAATTTGGATCAAATCGTAGCCGCAGTCATGTAAACCTAGCTTAATGCCCTGTACACACGATCGGATTGTTGGCCAACAAAACCATGGAATTTTGTCCGAAGAGTGTTCGTTCAAACTTGTCTTGCATACACACGGTCACACAAATGTTGGCCAACAATTACGAACGTAGTGACGTACTAGACGTACTACATGGTTTTTCAGCTCTTTAGCGCCACCCTTTGGGCTCCTTCTGCTAATTTCATGTTACTAGAAGTTTGGTGAGTGTTGATTTGCGCTTTTCATTTAGTGGTTTTCAGTTTGCGCTTTTCATTGCGTGCTTTTCAGTTTGTTTCTGAACAGCCGTTCGTCAACCAGACGTTGCGGAATCGGAGGAGATAACGTGTTATTTATTATTGGCCTTGGAGTTATTGCTTTGACATTATTTTTTGGTTGAATAATGATTTGAAAAAACAGATGTAAACTGAACTTAAATAAATTAGGTAGAGGGAGAGCAAATGACGGGACTTTCCATGAAGCACACGGGAGCAATAGTAAAATCGAATAAAAAATAGCTTTTAGTTGGTTCAGAATGTCATTAAATTTTCATATCAAATTATTTTATGAATTTTGCTATATATTAATATTTTTTAAAACTTTACAATTCATTAGAGTCAGATAATATACATTGATTAGCATTCCAACAAGGAGTTAGTACATATTGTAGAGTACATGAAATGATTAGAACATGATTACATGAATTAAATTTAGTAGCTGTACAGATTACAAACAAGCAAAGATATCACTGAAATGAGGTAAGGTAAAGGAACAAATGAATTTGAAATATATATATATATATATATATATATATATATAGACCACTACCACAGTTTTTGCTCCTGATGATAGGCTATAAGGCCTTGAAACACGTAGAGCTAACAACAACCTAGTGTATACATCTATGAATTTTTTATGGCCGTTCCAATTTGTTCCTTTCTCTTACCTCATTTCAGTGATATCTTTGCTTGTTCCTAATGAATTGTAAAGTTTTAAAAAATATTAATATACAGCAAAATGCATAAAATTATTTGATATGAAAACTTTATGACATTCTGAACCAATTAAAGGCTATTTTTTATTCAGTTTTACTATTGCTCCCGTGTGCTTCATGGAAAGTCCCATCATTTGCTCTCTCTACCTAATATACCTTACTGGGATGGAGGAGGGGACCTGAACGGCCCCGCTTTACCTCATTTAAAGTCCCACCAAACTCTTTTCCTTTGATATGAACTTAAACAAACTGAAGTGAAGTGAAGATGGATGTGCAAACCCATATAAACTGATGTAACTAGTATTGAATTTTTTTTTATTTTCAAAAGACATGACTGAAAGGGGTTGTAAACCTTCATGATTTTTCACCTTAATGCATCCTATGCATTAAGGTGAAAAAACACCTGGCAGTGACTGGCCCCCCAGCCCCCCGTTTTACTTACCTGAGCCCTGGAACCTGACCCAGCAGGGATGCGCTCTTCCTCTGCCAGGGGTTCTCGGCTCTTGATTGGATAGATCGATAGCAGCAAAGTCATTGTCTCCCACTGCTGTCAATCAAATCCACTGACGCGGGTGTCGGGGGGTGGGGACGAGTCCGGCATTCGTGTCTATGGAGGCAAATGCTGGACTTGGTAGCACGCCTGCAAGGTAACCTCCTCGGGAGAGCACTTCTCCTAGAGGGTTATCTGATGGTCGGAGGACCCGCAAGAGCTGCTGGGGGACACCAGAAGAGGATGTTCGGAGCCACTCTGTGCAAAACGAGCTGCACAGTGAAGGTAAGTATGATATGTTTGTAAGGGTTCGTTTTTTTTTTTTTTTTTAAATAACAATCACTTGAACTGATGACACCTGTGTGAAAGGACACTTGGGAACTAATAATGTAATTTTGGCAACTAGCTGACATTTGCAAGTTACATGACTACAAAGGTTGTATACAGTATGTGGCAGGTGCACTTTGAAAGGAACAATATGGTGGCAAGAAGGAATATTCTAATAGACTTCAGTTATAAAGTGTATAGAATTTAAAACCCATTCTTATAAAAATACTTAATCACGTTGACAAAATACATAAAGTATGCATATTGAAATGTACGTAAAAAGAGGTTACTAAGTAATGTATATCAACCACCTCTATATAAAGCTGCACTTACCTCTAATGTATCTCCATCTGCCTCACCCTCCAACTCTACAGTGCTTCCTACAACATCCGTGATGATCTCTTTAACAAGACTACAAAACCTGTTAGTGACAGAAGATATGCATTAACACTGCTTCTTAAAATGGAATATCAATAATCTATACAGCTAAAGGTCAATTAACATTAGATAACATACGTTAAAGATATAAGAGATGCTGCATTTAGCTCTTAAAAACATTTTGTTAGGAGAAACCGGTCTTTTTGTTGTTACCCAGTTCTGCAGTTTATTTAGGAACCAGTCTGAAGTAAGTATCTGAGTAAAATGTTTAAATGGCAATTAAAGATATAAAAACTGCACCATACCTACAGGAAATACATAACAAACAGTAGGAAAATGGTCAGTATGTAGAGATAAAGAAGGTGTAATCCATGTTAAATAACATTCAGTCTCAGCCTTGCAGAGGCAAGTTGGGACCGATCATAGCCCACAAAGACACTGTAAAGCAGACTGCTTAATAAATAAGGTTTGGTAATGTGAATTTCTTAGTTGTTGGTTATTTTAAGGGTAGCAGAAGGATAAGTGATACTGGCCTTAAAGTGGAACTTTAACCATAACAATTTGATAAAAAAAAAATGTTTAGTAGCAAGGAACATACATTCCACATTAATAATTATGCTACCAAAATTAGTGTGTGCTGTAAACTGCCTCCAGCATTGCTCCTGTTTCTTCTTGCCAGAGGCTGACATTTTGCTGAAGCTCAGAGCCCATGAGCAGCTGTAAATCTTTAGGCTGTCAGCAGATCAGGCTCTAGTGGCTCTGATTTTTGATGCAGTGCTAAAAATGTAGAGCAACTGAGCATGTGCTGAGCAGGGTGAGACAGTGGGGTTTATTTACTAAAGGCAAATCCACTTTGCACTACAAGTGCACTGCACGTGCACTTGGAAGTGCAATCACTGTAGATCTGAGGGAGACATGCAAGGAAAATAAAAAACAGCATTTTTGCTTGCACATGATTGGATGATAAAATCGGCAGAGCTTCCCCGCATCTTCCCCTTAGATCTACAGCGACTGCACTTCCAAGTGCACTTGCAGTCCACTTTTAGTGCAAAGTGGATTTGCCTTTAGTAAATTAACCCTAAAGTCTGTAATGCCAAGTGTAGTGCTAAGGATCTCAACAGCACACAAACAGTCATGTGCACATGGATCGCTGTTCAGTCGGTTTCATTAACTCTATAAGCAGTAAATACAGAGATGTTCCAGGTGAAACCTCATACAGGCAGGTCATAGCCTCAGCTTATCTCAATGGAGAGGAAAGAGAAGCAGAAAGCAGGAGGGAGGAACTGCCATATGTCGAGTTCAAGTGCACTAACATGAATTAAAAAAACCCTTTCAAAACAATAAGAACACAACTGCAGCTGCAACTCCAATTTATTTTCCTTTGTGACCCAGAGTGCTATGCAGTTTTCCTCTAAGGCCTCTTTCAAACAGGCAAGGAAAAAATGCAGTGCTTATAGCAGGATCTGAACATAGATGGCTTGTAGTGAAATAATGAGCACACCTGGGTCTAAAGATCCATAATGCATAATGGAAATTTCATCTTTGAGTGCAATAAGGCTGGCCATACATGTTCAATTCTCTTGTACAATTTTCCTTTAGATTTACCAAAAGCCATATAATATGAGGTCAAAACTAAACAACACTTTCAATTGTATCCAATTAGGCAGGCTCTTACACTACATAGTTGAAGATAAATCTAAAGGAAATTGTACTGAAAATTGTGTAATGTATGGCCAGCCTAAGTTCACATGCAGCGTAAAGACACTGCGTATTTCTGGTATCCCAGGTGTCCTAGAGCTGCATACAGCTGTCCATGGACTTTAATAGGTGAAGGCAGCTGTATGCAGCTAAAGTAAAGTAGCAAATACGCACAGACATAATGCACAAAAGGCATCTAAGGTGCATCCAGTGTATTACATCTGTGCATTACATTACACAAATCGTGGCACATTGTTGTGTACAGCAGCCTTCACCCTCTCTTGTCTATGAGCTGCTGTATGGACATCCAGGACACCAGAGATATGCAGTGTCTTTACACTGCGTGAGTAAATGTTCTGATGTGCATGTAGCCCAATTTATGCTTATATGATTGTATATGAAAGTACATATGCGTAAACTGAAACACTGACAGCTAAAAAAGGATGAACAAGACTGCATGCATACACGTACACGTGTATGTGCCTGTGTAAGTTTATACTCAAGATCTTTCCTCCAGTCTCTGACAGCACGATCCTGCATATAAACATCAGTCAATTATTATGTCTGTGTACAAGATGCTTAAAACCCAACTTGGCCCTACCTCCTCCCATCTCCCAAGCCTTCTTATTGGTCAGTAAGTCTGTAATTAAATTAAAGGTCTCAATAATAAGAAAAAGGTTCAAGAGGGTAGTATTTTCAATATGAAACCAAGATCAAGAACACGGGGACAAGACCTCAAACTAACAGGAGGAAAGTTTAAAACTAATCTTAGAATACATTATTTTACTGAAAGGATAGTTGATGCTGGGAATAAACTTCCAGCAAAGGTAGTGAGTTAATTAACAGTAAGTGGCTACAAACATAGATAAAAATAAAAAATGGGCAGACTTGATGGACCACTTGTTCTTTTTCTGCCATCACCTTTCTATGTTTCAGTGACTGAAAGGGAGGTTCAGGGGCCAAAGTGATTAAGCCAAGCATATCTTTACCAGAAAATTTGACATTTGTATATGAATTCAGCTCTATATTTTTTTGACATACACTCAGATAAAATTGCCCAGGTTAATGGTAGCTGACTGAAACTAGATCTCGTCAACAGTGATTTAATGATGCCCCTTAGTGCAGCAGTAGAATTGGATAAAAGCATCTATTCCTCACTTTAATTACATTGCATTTGATTGATTTTTTTTTTTCTCTATGAGAAACACTTGCACTTGAATCAATTCCATTGATTCTTACACAACAAATGTAAAGCCAGCTCATCGTTGCTAGAAAATCATTATTAATCATGATCCTTGGGGAAAAAACACCATCTTATCTACTTATGTGTATATTAAAAACTACTACGAGCCTTTTTTCTAAATGTGTTCTTACTAAGAATATGAGATACTTCTCAGCCACTAATCAGAATCAAACTCACCATTAAAATTTGAATCTAACTGGTAGTTGTGGAAATTTCTTAGCAAAAATTGGCCCTTAATGCATTTTTACACAGAAATGGAATAGGTACCTGGATCTGTCTTGATTTTAGTCCCCTGTAGTCCCTGGCACAGTTAAGAGAGGAAGGGGCAACACTATGCCCAAATCTGGACCCTAGTTATTTGCATAGTGCTATCAATCTAACTCTGTAAACATGCTGACAGAAGAAGTCACAGAGATGACCTCATCAGTGTGCATCACAGTCAATTTACAGACTCTAATTCAATAAACTGTATTTATATAGTGCCCGTTTGTGATTCAAATATATATTTAGTTGTCTGTAGTCTAGCCTTCATTATATAAACCAAGGTTAAAATGCAATGTAGCCCCCAGATTTTTTTAAAACCAGCTTAAACTCACCTATTACACTGATCCTCAGTGGAAAAGTATATCTGAAAATCGTCTGAATTGTCATGAACATAAAGAAAGCAACAACGTTCATCAAACTTTGATATGCTGTAAAATATAGACAAGTAATCAGATTTCCATTTATTTAGAAACAAGACAAATAGTTACTGCCACAATATAACCAATATCAAAAACAGATCAAAATCAAAAAGACTACCAATGATTTAAAGGCATTATAAACCTTCCAACCTGCACTTTGTGTTTTTCACCTGCATAAGATGTGCACTAATCATGTAGTTCCATGGTGTCATTTGTTGCCCTGTACACACAGCATGTAGTAGAGAAAATCTTCACATTCCAGTGTCAGAAGTTTCAGTTTGTGTTCAAACATGAGGCATGCCGCACAACACTGCACAGGTTATTGCATGATCTGTAGTATAAGATCTGACACTTCCTGTGAATAAACTACATATCCTGTACGGATCAGCATGAACTTACGACCAGCTACTGTCAGTCATGGTGGAAAATCAGCATTCAATCAGTGCTTGCAGCTAATGGCTGCAGCGCTGATCTGTGTATACTACATGGTACTGTGGTACCTCCAAAGATAAGGACAAAAAAAGAGAAAAAGAGACAGAGGTCATGGCTGAGTTCCTTTTGTTGTAGTAGTTTGACAGATGATTGGATGAAATATATAATGAAAAGGTACAGTATCTCAAAAAGTGAGTACATCCCTCACATTTTTGTAAATATTTTATTATATATTTTCATGTGACAACACTGAAGAAATTACACTTTGCTACAATGAAAAGTAGTGAGTGTACAGCTTGTATAGCAGTGTAAATTTGCTGTCCCCTCAAAATAACACAACACACAGCCATTAATGTCTAAAATGCTGGCAACAAAACTGAGTACACCCCTAAGTGTAAATGTCCAAATTGGGCCCAATTAGCCATTTTTCCTCCCCGGTGTCATGTGACTCAGTGTTACAAGGTCTCAGGTGTGAATGGGGAGCAGGTGTGTTAAATTTGGCATTATCACTCTCACTCTCTCATACTGATCACTGGAAGTTCAACATGGCACCTCATGGCAAAGAACTCTCTGAGGATCTGAAAAAAAGAATTGTTGCTCTACATAAAGATGGCCTAAGCTTTCTCAGCATCATATCCAGAGGTTGTCTTGGGGAAATAGACACATGAGTGCTGCCAGCATTGCTGCAGAGGTTAAAGGTAAAGTGTTGTCACATGAAAAGATATAATAAAATATTTACAAAAATGTGAGGGGTGTACTCACTTTAGTGAGATACTGTAAATTGCAATGGTGTACTTACATCTGGGAGGTTGCTGAGCTCCCTAATGGGATATCAGACAACCTGGTGTGGAAGCCTGCAGGGAATATGTCTGTCCCTGCGCAGAGTAAGGTCGCTCTTGATGCTCGGTGGGGTGATCTGGACGTTCCTACTCTCTGCGGTCTGAGGATTCCGGTGTGTTCACAGTAAGAGGTTTAAGAGCCCCAAAAGATAGAAAACTGGTGTCAGCAGAGGTGCCCAAATGTGAAGGAGAAGCTGAGGAACGGATTCTTCATCGATTTGACTTTTATTGCTCACAGAATAGTATAAAACACCGTACAACGCGTTTCGTGGCTCTACACTGGGCACTTCTTTGTGGTTGGTGCAAAAAAAATTTTTAAACAGCTGTTATCTGTCTCTCGTACTGTAAGCACACTCACAGACACAGATCACAGCTGTTTAAGGTATTTTATGCAATCTGTGTATTCTGACGGGGGGGAGCCCCCACTGTCAGAATACAAAGGCGTGGCGGGGGAGATCCCTGAATCCACTTATCCATCGCTTATGTGGATGTGAGGATTTGTCCATGTTAACTCACTGGTTGAACAAAAAAAAAAAAAAAAAAAATGCGTGTGTATATACTGCTTTAGTCTAGTCCTCCTCAAGTGAAAGCTAACTAGTAATGAGATCTGAAAAAGAACAAATCAGGCGGAGCAATTAACTGAGAGATCCATGTAGTCTTTCATCACATTAGCACTCCTATATTTGTGATGTAAAACAGAGGAAATGGTGAGGCATGAACTGCGACCCAGAACAAGAAGTTACCCATCCCCTTTAGAGAAAAGGGACAGGCCAGCTGAGGGGATACATGGACATAGGTAAATCAATCAGCCAAGACACTACAAACTGCAACTATAACATGTGAGCCCATCATTACAAGGAAAGGCAAACAAATAATACAGGGAATAAACTGATACCTATTGAACACAATGAAAAAACGTTGAAAGGTGAAAAATGTCTTTATGAAAATCCTGTTAGATAGCTGGACACTATAGCTGGCCATACACCAGTAGATTTTAAATTGAACATTCGAACAAACATTTATAGAAAAAATCTCTGGACGTTCGATGACTTGACAACTGTCATTTGATAGTACTTCAAAATGTTGTTTGCATTTAACATTCAATTTTGGAATGAATAGACTTCCCTGAACAAAAACCACATTCACTTCTAGAAATGTGTACATCCAAGAGATATTTTCCATTCTGTCCCTTTAAATTTTCGTGTGTTTTCACTGCGGTCAAAAACAACTGTCGATTTGATCCCATTAATAATTAGAAATAAGAATGAATATTCTTACAATGAAAAGTTCAGAACAAAATTTTACTAGTGTATGGTCAGCTTAAGTATGGTACAGATTCCTGTTAAAGATAATCTTAGGATGCCAAAGTCAAAAAAGAATAATGTGTGTTTATGCAGATGTGTGCCCACAGATCACATAACCTGTTTCCCCGAAAATAAGACCTAGTGTGATTGTCGGTGATGGCTGCAACATAAGCCCTACCTCTCAAATAAGCCCTATTAAAAGTCCTTGTAGGTCTTATTTTCAGGGTAGGGCTTATTTTCGGGGAAACAGGGTAGGGCTTATTTAAGGGGTAGGGCTTATATTGCAGCCATCACTGACAATCACGCTAGGTCTTATTTTCGGGGGAAACAGGGTAGGATCTATGTGGCCCTGAATGGCTTCCAATAATCATCCACCTTTTAATGCCATTGTTTTACAGAAAACAATCGTTCACCACAAGCAATTATATAAACTAGAGCTAGAACCTAAAAAAGCACATAACTGCTGTACAGCCAGAGATAGCAGTCTGCACTTCCAAAAACAATTCTGTATCTTTGAGTCATAAAAGTTTTAAGGAGTTTGTTAAAATCATGCCTAAAACCTAAACTTTATATCTTCCAGCAGCAACTGGAAAGGTGATGTAATCTAACATAGCAAAGAAGCAATCAATCAAGTCTGGATCTCAATACACTTTAAGACGTGTATAGAAAGATTTAAGGAGCTGCTAATATATAAATATGAGAGTTGCCATTGCTGAATGTGAATGCTCTGGGACTGTCACCCTTATCCTCATCTTCACTATTGCATGAGATACTGGCTTGGAATGTGCTTTCTCCCACTGAAATGTCAGAATACCTGATACAATTGTGCTTGTTACATGCCAGTGACTCACCTTGTAGCTAAAGATCAGGAAGACAGTCCCAGGGCCTATGGGGTTAATTTACTAACGACAAATAGGCTGTTCACTGTGCAAGGGAAGTTGCACTTTGCAAGGGAAATTGTCCCAGAGCTTAGTAAATTACAAGAAACTGCTGACTTTCATCATCCATTCTATGTGCAGACAAAAGTGAAAACAAAGTGAAACTTCACCACATTCAATAAGCTCTGGGGCAACTTCCCTTTCAAAGTGCAACCTCCCTTGCAAGGTAAATTGACTATTTGCATTTAATAAATCAACCCTAATATCTTTATATACAACTCTGAATTACCAGCTCCCACGTGTGTAGCAGCTGAGATTACAGAATGGTATTTATTGATGAGTCACAGGGCTGAACGAAGAAAACAGATTCCTCCTTCCACACAAGTGAGTTGGATGGAGGAATCCACCATTGCCAGGACATTGTACCCTAAATGCAGGACTTTTCCAGCTTGTCCATTCGACAGATGTCAATCTAATGATCGACTTCTTTTGAACAGGAACAGACACACACAGATTGAAATGGGCTTGGTCCCTGCTGAACTGTCCAAGTTTCAATCCATCTATGGCCAGTTTATGGCCCATTTTACGCAAACATTCAGATCGGGTCCGCCTGTCCTATTTTCAGTAGAACCCGTTTGGAACCTCCATTCTCCTCTATGGAGCGGCAGGTGTAAACAGACAGGTGTCCGTTTATACCCGCCTACATCCGATCCAATCCGATCCACTAAAAACAGATGGGTGGGGATCCATGTAGCAAACCGGATCAGATAGCAGTTGGGTGTAACCAGACGGTCCACTTACATCCGACCGCCCATAGAGGTGAGATTCCCTGCTGAGCAAGCGGATCGCAGGCAGTGTATGCCCCATGTAAAAGGACCCTATGTCTGCACTAAAAATACCGTTCTGATAACCTATTACTTATTTATATTAGTCCAAATCCTAAAACCTGTAAAGCTGATAGAGTCCGAAATGTGTGGCATAATTATAATATAAAACAGATCACGTTATAAGTAATTCCACAAGTAAACACAGCGAGGCAGAGGACTGTCAGGTACATAAAAGTGTCATTTTTTACAAGGGACTCTTCCAGGAATTGTTTGAGTATAACAGACTTTCTATTATTTATAACATTTCCTGTCTTTGTTTGGCAATCCATATTTGTTTTGAATACATAAAGATATACACTAAAAGGGAAGCACAATGTACAGTATAGGTGGGTAACTGTGTAGCAGTTTAGCTTTTAAGTCAAGCTCCCAGAAGGGCTCTACATATTTGCAATTTGCATGATCTGCTTACATAGGTTTGTACCCCCAATAAAAAACATTTGGGCAGCTTATTTGACTTGTCCTTGATAAGGACAGAAGATTTTAAAGGATATGTTCACTGTATTTAGTGTGGAGCATGCAACATGTTCCAGCTCTTGCTCATTCTCCCCCTAATTCCCCCCCCCCCCCCCGTGACAGCAAGCAGGGGTTCCTCCCCCCGCCGCGTCATTCATTCACAGTTTTCCATGAATAAATATACTACAAGTACCTTCAGCCACCACAGCAAACAAACGTATAGTTTGAATGAACTGCGGGTGCACACAGCTCTGCAAAGACTGCCTGTACAGGTATGGGCAACAGAGCTGTAAGCAGTGTGTGCAGGAGCCTGACATTGCACCTGCGATCTGCTGATTGTAGGTGCAATGCTTTTCAGGCTCCTATTTAATAAAAATAATAAATGCCCATTCTTTTACCTACAGAAAGATGTGTATTTATTCGTTTTTATGTTAAGGTGAACTTAGTCTTTAGGCCGATGCATGGGCATAGACTAATGTTAACAGTGCAGAGTTTTTGCAGAAGCGGTGTATAAGTTGTATAAGCAACAACGGTAAATAAAAACCTGTGGTTCTAAAGGCAGAAGGTTTTTTATCTTAATGCATTCTATGCTGTACAGCAACCCCCTCAGTCCCCCTAATACCTACCTGAGCCCCATCATGATCCAGCGATGTTGCATGAGAGCCTCGGCTGTTTGGGACTCTCCCTTATAATTAGCTGAGACACAGCAGCGGGTGCCATTGGCTCCCACTGCTGTCGAAGTCAGTGAGCCAAAGAGGAGAGAGGGGAGGCGGGGCCAAGCTGCAGATCCGTGTCTGAATGGACACACAGGGAAGCGGCTCAGCTCGGGTGCCCCCAAAGCAAGCTTCTCACTGTGGGGGCACTCAGCAGGAGGGAGGGGCCAGGTGTTCCGGCGAAGAAAACGAGAAGAGGAGGATCGGGCTGCTCTATGCAAAACCACTGCACAGAGCAGGTAAGTATAACATGTTTGTTATTTTTAAACAAAAAAACAAGACTTTAATATAACATAAACAATAAATATGTTTTGTCCAAACTGCAGAGAAAACAATTGTGTCAAATAATTGCATCAGTTTCCCTACCTTATACCCCTTATTGAAGAAGCAGTAAAGTTCCACTCATGAATCCCTTTCTGAAAAAAGAAACTAGATTTGTAAGACAAGTATTTTCTGCTTGTGAAATCCTGTCACCCCTACCTATTCAGCAGACTAAAGTGTATCGAGAAACAATGGTGTCACTTTGACGTCAATATGACCATTCATTGGAACCTTTCCTAGAAGGCTTCAGTGATAAACAATAAAAGATTTCAAATAAGCCAGCACAGACACACCCATGAGTCTTGCTTTTTACAAAGTAGCAATATAGTATAAGTTTCTATTTGTGCTCCATGTGAGCATTAACACAATAAAGTATATTTCCTGTAGTACAGTGCTGTGTCAGGCTGGATGCTATTCACTGTGATCCAGTGCTGCCCTGTCCTTATATTAAAGTGGAACTCCAACTTTATTTTCAGTCTTGCACAGTTATAGAGGCTCCCCTCCTGTACTGAAGTCGCTTCCCACAGTGTACATTAGATGGAAACATTTTAATATAAATTTTATTGAACAAGAAGCTGCTGCAAGTCAGATGGAGCCCGTCTCATTTCCTGGCTGGAGGATGCATGGCACCATTTCACCCTTTCCTCCCCAGACTTACTGTCCCTTGTCCCCTCATTTGCTTCATTGGTGTTTAGTTCCTTCAGTCAT
Organism: Lithobates clamitans; assembly: GCA_037952925.1. Lineage (NCBI taxonomy): Eukaryota > Metazoa > Chordata > Amphibia > Anura > Ranidae > Lithobates > Lithobates clamitans. The sequence goes on from JBBGZY010000286.1 coordinate 2,627,958, forward strand.
GGAGGCTGAGCATCACATGTGGGCATTACCTTGGATGGTCTGCATGGAAATGCATCTACCAAGGAACACCCACTCCTCCAGACTGAAGATCACCTATCAAGGCATTTTGTATAATTCTTCCCCTACAAATGAAGATCTGCCTGCACAGTACAGACAGGGTTAATTTTGGCTAATACAGCTGCCCGGCACCCTCATAAACAATGAGAACTACCTAGGATATTTCCTTAGTGGAAGGTCCAGAATACAGCATCTAAAAAGGTAAGCAGCAAATTCAGGGGGGCGGGGGGTTTATGAAATCAGTGGGCCTGTGTGCAACATCATATGTTGTATGCCTCAGTGAAGAGTGGGCATAGTTTTCATTGTGCCAGGGCTGGTATTAGAAAAATCTGGGGCACACCAAGTAGAAGAGCAATGCAGCATATGTAATGGGCTGTGGTGAACAGTGGGTGTGGCCAAATTGTGTTAATGGTGGAAGGGGCTTAAGAGGCATGGTTAAATAAAACAACTCTCCCCAGTAAGTCTGTCCCCCAGTATAATCCTTCCTCCAGGTCAGTCTGCCTCCAGTATAATCCTTTCCCCAGGTCAATCTGTCTCCCATTATAATACCGCTCCCAGGTTAGTCCGTCTCCCAGCATAATCCTTTCCCCAGGTTAATCTGTCCCCCATTATTATACCCCCCCCCCCAGGTTAGTCTGTCCCCCAGTATAATACTTCCCCCAGATCAATCTGTCCCCCAGTATAATAACCTCCCCCTCCCCCCAGGTTAGTCTATCCCCCAGTATAGTCCTTCCTACCTAGGTAAGTCTGTTCCCCAATATAATCCCTCCCTTCCTCCAGGTCAATCTGCCCCCAGTATAATCCCCACAGGTCATTCTGACCCAGTATAATCCTTCCCCCAGTATAATACCCCCCCCCCCCCCCCGGTTAGTCTGTCCAAGTATAATTCTTCCTACCTAGGTCAATCTGTCCCCAATATAATCCCCGCCAGATCCATCTGTCCCCAATATAAATCTCCCAAGGTCAGTCTGTCCCCCAATATAATTACCCCCCCCCCCTTCCGGGTGAGTCTGTCCCCCAGTATAATCCCCTCCCTCCCAGGTCAGTCTGTCCTCCAGCATAATCTTTTCCCCTTGGGTCAATCTGTCCCCCAGTATAATCCCCCTGCAGGTTAGTTTGTCCCCCAGTACAATCCCCCCAAGTCAGTAAGACAGACCTAGGGGGATTGTACTGGGGCACAGACTGACCCCCAGTACAATCCCATTTCAATGCCTGCAATGGTTGCACAAATGTTTATCAAATCACAGTTTTCAGTAAATATACACTAAAAATCAACATTGGCACATATAAACATAACTTGCAAAGTTCCTGTTGAATTTCTACTAAGGCCTTGTTCACATGGGGTGAACTAAAGTATACACCCATGTAAGGGCTGTATTTACATGCACAGAGATTCACAGGTGTTCTTGTAAAGGCAGTCCTATTCATGTCAATTGAGACACAGCGGTTGCAGAGATAAATTGTTGCTCCCAATCTTATATCTGTGTGGGGTGCGGGTGCACAACCAAAACGCAGGCAGCACAAGTTTAGGGACTACTAAATAGACCCCCGATGTCTTTTTTTGAGACAGAGCAAGGGACTGAGGACATAGAATCCCCATTCCCTGTCTTAGCTGAACTGCAGATAATTGAATGTAAGTCTCTGTAAAGAGGTTCCTATTCATTTCATTCACAATGTTTACTATGCTTCAGTGATGAATGAACGCAGGGACCAATAAACAGGTCCATGTTCATTCAGGAAGAGGTTGGTAAACACAAGATGTTTACCAGCCCCCCTTCCCCCCAGCTCTCTGCCCCTAGAAGTAGCTGCAGCCAGCAGGAGGGGGAGAAGGGGACACCAGCCAGCAGCCCTGCAGGAGGGGGTGTGGGGGATTGGTACTGCAGTGGGGGCGGGGCAGGTGCAGAACAGGGATCATGGGAAGGGGGAATCTATTTTAACAGATTGATCCCCCAAGGCTCCCCTGCAGTAGCTGAAGCCGGCAGGAAGGAGAGGAGGGACACCGGATAGCAGCGCTGCATGGGAGGGGATGCCAGGAATCAGTGAGGGGGGGCCCAGTAAAGCAGGGAGCTGAAGCAGCGGTAGGGGATCTGTTTGCCAAGTTAAATCCCCTGTGGCTCCCCTGCAGCCCCAAAAGCTGGAGGAGAAGCCTGAAGCTGCAGGGGAGGAGTGGGCCCTGTATCCACCTAGTGTCTGTAGATGAAGAATTTGTTCACTCAACCAGCAGTCTGAATAAAAAAAAGAAAAACTGTTTATGGTCAAATTTGGAAAGACACTGGCCACCAGATAGTAATTGGAAAAAAAGTAACTAATATCAAGAAACAAATCTGGCTCTTACCATTTCCACAGGGGACACATGCCATAATGAAACTGTTCTCTCATCAGCCTCCTTGTTTATAGATACATATGAGGGCTGATAAACCTTTGTGGGCTCCAAGACAAGAACCTAGAGGTATAATGAAAAGTCAGTTGTTTGTCATACAAATGTCAGGCTTTCAATAATTCAAATTCTTAATGGGTCAGTTCATCTTAAGACCCATTTCACATGGGCTTTTACTGCCCCTTACCATCCACCTCCAAATAAACTTAATTTGATATTAAAATGCAAAATCCGCCTTCACTTGAAAAAAAAACAGGTAAAATAAAACATCAGGCCATTAGGAGGCAGCAGTATTGAACACCTGCAAACTCCCTCTAAAAAGTGATCCACAGCTGATCATTCTTCAGAAGCGCTGTAATGACTGTCAACCATGTGAAAGAGGCCTAAAAATAATATCTCAGTTATAAATCATGTCTGGCTACTCAATTGTTTGTTATATCTCCTAAAGGCTCTAGCAGTGAGCTATTCTCACCACAGCTCCTAGATTTGTTCCGCCAACCTTCTCTGTCCTAACTTATTCATCCTGTTGCACTCTCCATAAAATATAAGACAAAACTGGACCCCCTCATAATGATGGAACGGGTGTGTAAAACTAGGAATTCAAGTATAGGGATTCTTCATTTTCAGTCCTTCAGATGATATAAGATGAATCAATTCTTCAGCATCAAATAAAAACTGAAATATCTGTTTTGGGTAGACTGAAGAGCTTTTAATAGTCTCCATTACAATCCGTGATGAAATCACCATTCTACAGGTATCTCCCCCAGTTAAGACCCCATGTCAACAGGTACAACTGACACTCCCCTTATGCAAATCTGCTACTACAGACGAAGTTGCTAAACTCCTTTCTATCGCCCACCTAACTACCTGTCCCCTAGACCCTATTCCCTCTCAAATGCTACGGTCACCCTCTGACTCCATCCTACACTCTCTAACCCACATCTTCAATCTCTCCCTCACCTCTTCCCCAATGCTCTAAAAGATGCACTGCCCCCCCCCCCCCATACTTAAAAAGCCGTCCTTGGACCCTACCAATCTTAACAACCTACGCCCTATTTCCTTGCTCCCCTTTTCCTCTAAACTTCTTGAATGCCTGGTTTGCAACCAACTGAGTGACCACCTTATTAAGAATAACCTTCTTGATCCCCTTCAATCTGGATTTCGCCCTCAACACTCCACAGAAACTGCTCTTTTAAAAATCACAAATGACCTGCTAACTGCAAAAACCAACGGACACTATTCTGTACTCCTACTTCTGGACCTTTCAGCTGCCTTTGACACGGTTGACCACCCCCTCCTCCTCAAAAAACTTTACTCCCTCGGTCTCCGTGACTGTGCTCTTCAGTGGCTCTCATCCTACCTATCCCAGCGCACCTTCAGTGTCACTTGCAATTCTACTTCCTCCACTCTTCCTTCTCTGTCGGGGTCCCCCAAGATTCTGTTCTTGGGCCTCTTCTATTCTCAATCTACACCTCTTCCCTGGGTCAGCCTCTCACGGCTTTCAATATCATTTCTACACTGAGGACACACAAATCTATCTCTCCACCCCTCAACTCGCTCCAACAGTCTCCTCACGCATCACTAACTTACTAACAGACATATCTGTATGGATGTCACACCACTTCCTCAAACTCAACTTGTCCAAAACCGAGCTCATAATATTTCCTCCCCCACGTGCCTCTTCCCCTGTCTTATCTGTCAAGAGCAATGGCACAACCATCCACCCGTCCCCACATGTCAGGGTACTAGGTGTTATCCTGGACTCTGAACTCTCCTTTCAGCCCCACATCCAATCACTTTCCAAAGCTTGCCGCCTCAACCTCCGCAACATCTCTAAACTACGTCCATTTCTAACCAATGAAACCACAAAGCTCCTGATTCACTCCCTGGTTATCTTTCTCCTCGACTACCACAACTCCCTCCTCACTGGCTTACCTTTAAATAGACTATCCCCCCTTCTGTCCATCATGAATGCTGCTGCCAGACTCATCCACCTTACAAACCACTCAGTGTCTGCTACCCCTCTCTGCCAATCCCTCCATTGGCTGCCACTCACCCAACAAATTAAATTCAAAATACTAACAATAAGTTACAAAGCCATCCACAACTCTTCCCCCAGTTACATCACTAGCCTAGTCTCAAAATACCAACCTAATCGCCCTCTTCGTTCCTCCCAAGACCTCCTGCTCTCTAGCTCCCTCATCACCTCCTCCCATATCCGCCTCCAGGACTTCTCCCGAGCCTCGCCCATCCTCTGGAATTCCCTACCCCAATCTGTCAGACTGTCTCCAAATTTATCCACTTTTAGCTGATCCCTGAAAACTTTCCTCTTCAGAGAAGCCTATCCTGCCTCCATCTAACAACTGCACTATTTTCTCCATTAGCTCATCCCCCACAGCTATTACCCTTTTGTATAACTTGATCCTCCCTCCTAGATTGTAAGCTCTAACGAGCAGGGCCCTCTGATTCCTCCTGTATTGAATTGTATTGTAATTGTACTGTCTACCCTAATGTTGTAAAGCGTAAACTGTCGGCGCTACATAAATCCTGTATAATAATAATAATACAATATTATCATAAGACAGGGTCTGATCTGGTTGATAACAGCACATTCTGCAATGTAAACTAGACCTAGGCTGAAAGCTTGGGACAGTTTTTTTTTTTTTTTTATTCTCTGCGAGCAAAAGGTACTTTTCACTTATATTAATAATGTGATTTGCCTTACTGATTCGTGTGAATGTTAAAGAAAGGTCCACTTTATAGTGAACCTACATCAAAACATTTACCCAGCCACTGTGTCAAGCTTAAAACGGTATTAAATGCAGAATCAACAATGTAATATAGTGCAGCTTACCAATCCTTAGATGTGGTGGCTGCATTCCTTTCCTTTTTTTAAGCTTTTTCCCCTCTGTTTTCACCTGGGAATCTAGCCAGTAGCACACCTCCTGTATTAGAGTGCTCCCACTCTGAAGGAGCACATAGACACCTTTAGACAGCAGCATTGTTATTATGGGTGTTAGATGTAATAGCAGATTAAACCAAACTCCAAAAGATTTGCCCTCCTTCATTACCAGACCACTTTTTGAGATACAGCACTGTGTTACTTTAACTGACAATTGCGTAGTCATGCAACACTGTACCCAAATAAAATTGATTTCATTTTTGTTCCCACAAATAGAGCTTTCTTTGGTGGTATTTGAACACCACTGCGTTTTTAATATTTTGCACTATAAACAAAAAAGGATTGATCATTTTTAAATAAAAAAATATATATTTTTTTTAACCTTCTGCTATAAAACATATCTGATAAAATAAAAAAATAAAATTTCTTCATAAATTTAGGCCAATATGTATTCTGCTACATATTTTTGGTAAAGAAAATCCCAATAGGCGTATATTGATTTTGCGCAAACTTTATGGTGTCTACAAACTATGGAATATATACTGGAAATGTTTTTTTTTATATACTAGTAATGTCGACGATCGACAACTTTTACAGTGGGATTGCGATATTGCTGCGAACAATCGGACACTTACTGACACTTATGACACTTTGCGGGAACCAGTGACATTAATACAGTGATCAGTGCTAAAAATATGCACTGTCACTATACTAATGGCACTGGCTGGGAAGGGGTTAAACATCTAGGGCGATCAAAGGGTTAACTGTGTGCCTGGCCAGTGTTTGTGTTTACTATGTGTGCTGTTTTTATTAGGGGAAGAGATGGATTTGCAGGAAAACAAAAATTCATCCTTTCCCCCCTGTCAGAAGGGAACTCTGCTTTGCTTACATAGGCAGAGCTCTGTTCTGAGTCTCTTCCCGACAATTGGCAGCGAACACTGAGTGCCCACCACTCCAGATCAGCTTCTGCTGTAAATAATCACAGCAGAATTGGGATGGCGGCAGTGCATGTGTGCCCCCTGCAGGCGGAAGTGCAGGATCACGTATATATACAGGGGGTCCCCGGGTTACAAACAAGTTAGGGACTGTAGGTTTGTTCTTAAGTTGAATCTGTTTGTAAGTCGGAACAGCTATATTTTTTAAGTGTAGCTCCAGCCAAAAAAACTATTTTTAAGCTTTTTGGAGAGCATAGGGAGAGGTTAACACCCCTGTAACATTTGTTTTGCTGTGTGTGCCCCTGTTCAGAAGATTTCACCTCACTTTCTGTCCCAATGACAATTGGATTTTGAAAATTTTCGGTTGTTGTGGAAACAAGGATTGGTGATAAAGCATCAGTGGAGGTACCGTTTCCCCATAATATCTCTTACAGGAGTGAATTTCCCTTCCTAGGGGTAGATTTCCTCTCACTTCCTGTTGTCTCCCCTAGTTTGTAAGTAGGAGTCGTTTGTAAGTCGGATGTTTGTAACTAGGGGACCCCCTGTACACGTGATCCGGTGCACAGCTGCCACCCTGTAGCAGTAATACTGCTATTGGGCAGTCAGCAAGTGGTTACATATACTAACAAGTTGAAGCCAAACTCCAGCTCTCACTTTATAAGCAGTTTTTTTGTTTTTTTTTTACTTTTGGGATAAAGGTTTTACATAAATAAATAAAAGCTGATCTTTATAAGTACCCCTCTCAGTGGTAAATGGTTTGTCTCATACATCTAACTACATCGGCAAGACAGCTTTGTTCTGTTTAAAAACAACAACCTACAGGCCCCATCACTAAGTGAAAATAAAGGAAAAGCAAGCCTAAATAAGAAAACCAATGCAGCCATCACATCTAATAACTGGTAAGCTGCAATACAAAAACATTTTTGTTTTGGGTTTAATACCATTTTAATTGAACCAAACATGCTGGCAGAGACAATTATAGCCACCCATTCATGCAAAATTTGTATAGTAACTGAAAGCTTACAGAGGACCTAAGATCATATAATATATGCCACCGCTTCATAGACTCAGGTCCAGAGAGCAACCAGTTCTACTTCAGTGTTACAAAACTGCAATTTATTTTTTAATTTTAGCATCATTACATTAAATATTTCTTTACCGGAAATCTCAGTCCATTTGTAGACTCTTTTGTTGCCTCCACAATTATGTCCATCCAGAAATTCAGCCTGTCTTGCCGCGGGGAATGTTCCGTGTTGAGCTTCTTGAATCGCTGTATCAGAAGCAGATTTTGTACCACAGATCTTAAATACCTGGCAGGCAGAGTGAACATTGTCCATTTAAGACTCATGGTTTATGTAGAACTTCTATGTTAACAAAAATAGAAGTTTTGATTTACCATTTTGTTTCCTTGAGTATAATACAAAGCCTTCTTTAAAGTGGTTATAAATGCAAAAAGTTTTTTTTTTTTACCTTTATGCATTCTCTGCATGAAGATAAAAAACCTTTCAAAAGTTGGTTACCCCAGCCCCCCCCACCCCTAAAAATGTACCCGAGCCCGATCTCGATCTAGCTCCCTGCCCGTCTGCAGCAGCTCTTCTCCCCTCTCTCTCCTGCTGATGTCAAAACCTGTGAGCAGGGAGCAGGGTCTACAGACCCGTACAGCCCATCTCAGGATCATGTCTGCCCCCATAGCAAGCAATTTGCTATGGGACGGACAGAGAAAAGGAGTAGTGGACAGTCGCCAGTGGGGGACCCCAGAAGAGGAGGATCGGGGTTGCTCTGTGCACGAACATTGCACAGAGCAGTTACGTATGCAGCAGAGACTGGCTGAATTTTGATCCATCTTCGGCCATTCCTGCATGACAGAAGTAGATCTAATAGAAAAATTGGAAATTTTTTCTAGATCAGAGGGCTGCAGCCAACAGACTGCAATGCTGATCAGTGTGTTCTGACAACAGAGGAATCCCCACTATCTGAATACAATAATACAGCAAGGAGGATACCTCCATCCACCGCGCTTGTGTGAATGGGGGAATCTGTTTTTTTTTTCAATCCATCTATGGCCAGCCTTAGTGCACATAAGTTTTTTTTTTTTATCCAGATGTTGGTGCAGTCTCATTTGGAGTTATTTTCTGCAGAAATGTATCAATGTTGGAAAATTTTATTCGATCAGGGGCTGCAGGAAATTGGCTGCAGCTCTGAATAGTGTAGTTCGACAGCTGAGGAATTTTGAAAAAAAAACACTGATCGAAAGAAAATGATCCATCTATGAGCAGCCTAAAGCCCTGTACACACGGGCTGAATGTTGGGCGAGATTGGCCGGTTCAATAAAAACCTTCAGCCTGTGTGTAAGACACTCAGAATGCTGCTCAGAGTGTTCTGGCGAGGGTGGGGGGGGGGGTCCCCCTGTCAGAACACAATAGCTCAGCAGGGGGAGATCGCTGTGCTAACGTTGGATACTTAGCCCGCTGATCAAGAAACATTTTTGAATACTCCCGTTCAACAATAGTTGATTGTTGGATCAATTGCTCTTGAGCAGGAAGGGCTGTAAAAAATGTGCCCAATCTCTGCTGCAACAGCCAAATTTCAATTCACCTGTGGCCAGTTTTAGAATTCTAGAAGTTGTGCTCATAAGTTTACATACCCTGGCAGAATTTATGATTTCTTGGACATTTTTCAGAGAATATGAATGATAACACAAAAACTTTTCTTTCACTCATGGTTAGTGTTTGGCTGAAGCCATTTATTATCAATAAACTGTGTTTACTCTTTTAAAATCATAATGGTAACAGAAACTACCCAAATGACCCTGATCAAAAGTTTATATACCCTGGTGATTTTGGCCTGATAACATGCACACAAGTTGACACAAAGGGGTTTGAATGGCTATTAAAGGTAACCATCCTTACCTGTGATCTGTTTGCTTGTAATTAGTGTGTGTATAAAAGGTCAATGAGTTTCTGGACTCCTGACAGACCCTTGCATCTTTCATCCAGTGCTGCACTGATGATTCTGGATTCTGAGTCATGGGGAAAGCAAAAAATATGTCAAAGGATCTGCAGGAAAAGGTAGTTGAATTGTATAAAACAGGAATGGGATATAAAAAGATATTCAAGGAATTGAGAATGCCAATCAGCAGTGTTCAAACTCTAATCAAGAAGTGGAAAATGAGGGGTTCTGTTGAAACCAAACCACGGTCAGGTAGACCAACTAAAATATCTGCCACAACTGCCAGGAAAATTGTTCGGCGTGCAAAGAAAAACCCACAGATAACTTCAGGTGAAATACAGGACTCTCTGAAAACATGTGGTATGGCTGTTTCAAGATGCACAATAAGGAGGCACTTGAAGAAAAAGATGGGCTGTATGGTCGAGTCGCCAGAAGAAAGCCATTACTACGCAAATGCCACAAAGTATCCGCTTACAATATGCCAAACAGCACATAGACAAGCCTCAAACCTTCTGGCACAAAATTATTTGGAGTGATGAAACCAAAATTGAGCTTTTTGGCCACAACCATAAATGCTACATTTGGAGAGGAGTCAACAAGGCCTATGATGAAAGGTACACCATTCCTACTGTGAAATACAGAGGTAGATCGCTGATGTTTTGGGGATGTGTGAGCTACAAAAGCACTGAAAATTTGGTCAAAATCGATGGCAAGATGAATGCAGTATGTTATCAAAAAATACTGGAGGAACATTTGCATTCATCAGCCAGGAAGCTGCACATAGGACGTACTTGGACTTTCCAACATGACAATGATCCAAAACACAAGGCCAAGTCGACCTGTGATTGGTTACAGCAGAATAAAGTGAAGGTTCTGGAGTGGCCATCTCAGTCTCCTGACCATAATATAATTGGGCCACTCTGGGGAGATCTCAAACGTGCAGTTCATGCAAGACAGCCCAAGAATTTACAGGAACTGGAGGCTTTTTGCCAAGAGGAATGGGCAGTTTTACCATCTGAGAAGATAAAGAGCCTCATCCACAAATACCACAAAAGACTTCAAGTTGTCATTGATGGGGGGCAATACACGGTATTAAAGTGGTTGTAAACCCTCCCTCCTGACTTTTAACTATAGGTAAGCCTAGAATAAGGCTTACCTATAGGTAGTGGAAATATCTACTAAACGTGCGCCGTTTAGGAGGTATTTCGCTTGTAGTGCACTGATGATGTTATCGGCGCATGTGCTGTGAAGAAACGGACCTCCGTGCCGTTTCTTCCCCAGCGTGTGTCGTTACTGACGGCTCCCACGCGCATGCACGGGAGTGATATCACGTGGCTCCGGCCAGTCACAGAGCTGGAGTCCGCTGCCCCCGGAAGAAAGAGGGACGAAGATGGATACAGCCTGCACAGGGGACAGCAATGGATTTGTTTGCATGTAAGTGTCACATAATGGGCTAGTAAGCCATGCATACTAGCCCATTATGCTTTTAATTTCCAGGGAGCAGAAGAGGAAGTAAAACCCATCAGGGTTTACTTCCTCATTAAGAACTGGGATATGTAAACTTTTGATCAGGGTCATTTGGGTAGTTTCTGTTGCCATTATGATTTAAAAAGTGTAAACAGTTAAATGTTAATAAATGGCTTCAGCCAAACACTAACCATGAATGAAAGAAATGTTTTTGTGTTATCATTCTCTGAAAAATGGCCAAGAAATCATAAATTCTGCCAGGGTATGTAAACTTATGAGCACAACTGTAGTCTACAAAAGACTTTAAGTTGTCATTGATGTTAAAGGGGGCAATACACAGTATTAAAGTAGTTGTAAACCCTCCCTCCTGACTTTTAACTATAGGTAAGCCTAGAATAAGGCTTACCTATAGGTAGTGGAAATATCTCCTAAACATGCGTTGTTTAGGAGATATTTCACTTGTAGTGCGCTGATGATGTAATTGGCGCATGCGCTGTGAAGAAACGGACCTCCAGACTTACCAGACTGGAGGTTTCAGCTTAAAAAGACGTTCGGCTGCCTGTACAGCTTTTCCGATGTCACTGGCCAGCATGCTCACATTGAAGAACTGACCTACGTCCCAGTAGTTGTTCATTTTTTCCAAACTGCCCTTTCTTCCCAAAAGACTATTCAAGCGAACACCTAAAATAAAGAACACTCAATAGTTAAAAAAACTCATAATATAGGTGCTAACATTTGAACAACTGCTGGAAATACTTAAAACTGTGGATATATTCACAGAGGTGGCTGTACAGGTTGAAGCGAATTGCAGACAACAAGTGAAAACAATCCCAAAAGCTTTTCAGCAAACACAGCAACTGTACTAAAGTCAAAACGTTCACACATTCTACTCAAGTCTGGTTTGGTATACTCCTGTGGGAGATAAGCATATTACACCATAATGGGTCAGTAGGAGGACAATGAGACTTTCTTTAAAGCCCACCCTCTATCATACTATTAATTGAACCCCTCGAAAATACCTGGTACTTTCATGCATTAGGGGCATGCCAGCCTTCTTTCCTTACTAATAATACTAGGCAGCCAATGCTCAGGTCTAATTACTATCTCACTGAAGAGAGGGGAGAGAGGGGAGGAACCTTAACTCTCACAAAAAGCAACTTGAAGCTTGCACAGGGCTTCCTACTCAGGGCTCTGGCAGGTCAGAAGGATGACAGGGAATGGTAATTATTAGCAGATTCGCTGTAAAAAGAACCAGTTAGTTTGTCCCATATGTGAAAAGCGGCAGGTTAACTTTAAAAAGATTGCTCAATTGTCTACAATATTTTGATGATATTGTTATATTTTAGATTGTTACCTGTTAGATATATTGACGCAAAGGGGTTGATTTACTAAAGGCAAATAGACAGTGCACTTTGCAAAGAGCAGTTGCACTCTGAAAGTACAATTGCTCCAGAGCTTAGTAAATCAGGGAGAGCTGTGCTGACTTCCATCATCCAATCATGTGCAAGCAAAATTGCTGTTTTTTATGTTCCTTGCATGTGATTGGTTCTTTGCAAAATGAAGCTTCTACTCATTTACTATGATCTGGAGCAACTGCACCTGCAGAGTGCAACTGCACTTTGCAAAGTGCACAGTCTACTTGCCTTTAATAAATCAACTCCAAAGACTACTCACTTCCTGTTTGGCTATGGGACAGAAAGTAAGGAAATAATACACAATGGGGCACAGATGGCTAAAAAAAAAAACCCGACAGGGGTTATAACCCTCCCTTGCTCTATCCAAAATGGAAAAAAAAGGAAAATTGTATTAAATACTTACCGTAATTTGACTTTCCTGACGCCAAACCATGGCACCATACTAGTGATAGGCTCCACCTCTCTTCCACTCCCTCAGGACCAGTAAATAGCATAAATCAAAGGCCTAGTTAGGCCCCACCCATTTTTTTGTAATTAGCTACATACCGAGTAAGTATTTGATACAATTTTCCGTTTTCCTGACGCCGCCATGGCAGCATACTAGTGATAAATAACTAGCTAACAGGGTGGGTTCTACTTGTCGAATCAATTTTTAATTAGAATGGGACAGAAGACAGAACAGTCTTTCCTCCGCAGTTCACTAATGGCAAGACCCCCGGATCTACTCTGTACCGCTTGAAAAGGTATCCTGGGGCGACCATAATACTTCCCTGCAGATGGATTCCATGGACGCCTTCAAATGGGCAGCCCATGAGACTGAAACCACTCTGGGAGAGTATGTATCTGATGAAGGAGGTTCATGAGGTTCACGGTAGCCTCTTTTCCCTGACAAATTCCAGCTGAAAGACTTATTACATGGTCTGAAAAGGGCAATTGTAGATAGGGACTTCAAGTTCTGTACACGTCCAATTTGTGTGACCCTCCCGAGTGATCCTCTGGGAAGTTAGGCAATGCCCATATGGCTGTTAGATGGAGGGCTGTCGCTACCCTTGATACAAGATGATCCACCAGACACAAGTCTACTCCTTCTGGAAAGAAAACAATATCTTTTTCTGAAGCTCTCCGAGCTTGAATCTTAGACACCCTTCTGCTTGAAGATCTTGCAATAGATACTGCCTAGTAGGTAATGTCACAAACTGAACACTGTTCTGTTGGAGCAAATGGTCGAACTGATTTGAAATCCAGCAACACCGATAGATTTCACTGGGAAAGATCCTCTTTCGTGGTGGTCGAAACCTTCTGACTGTCTTAAAAATTAGTGCAAACAAAAGCATTTCCGGCACATTTAAGGTTTGTTATTGCCAACCTAGTCGACACTTGCAATCTCAAGGAATATAGGCTAAGGCTCATGTCTAATCTGGTCTACAAGAAGTCAAGAACAACTGTCACCGGAGGTGCTGTAGTATTAATATCTCACCCTGCTGAGAAATAACGTAAACTTGTTCCAGATTTTGGCATAGATGTTGTTAGTAAAGTGCCTTCTCACACTCCACAAGGTAGAGATCATCCTGAAGCAGGCTAGGTTCTCAATCTTCCCCTATCAGTCGTCCTGTTTGCAGCCACGGCCTTCGTATGTGCAAAGGGGAATTGGCTTCTGTCTCATGAGATTGTCAAAATGGAGGAATGGATATGACTACCATGTTCACTCCCGATAGGCTCAAGAGGAATCTCATTACTAGAAATGTTGTTGGAAATTATATAGGCTAGATTGCAGATCCATGGAGAAAATCAAGGCATTTGTCCCCTCTGCTTTGAGGTGCGGAACTGATTCAGACATCCTCCTAAGTTTGAAATTGCTGTGAGAAGCAATGTAGTGTCTGTGGTTGGCCCCACCTGTGGACCAGCTCATAGAAGACCTACACTGTAGGGCCCACTCATGCTCTGGAAAGTTTGCATGATGGTCAGTCTGTCTGTGTGTTTAAGTCCCCTAGGAGGTAAACTGCTTTCGGAATTTGCAGGTGATTTCCTGACCCCGACAGCGTAGGGTTCACCTCTCTTAATAGCATACAGGCATACCCCACTTTTAAGTACACAATGGGGTTTATTTACTAGAGCTGGAAAGTGCAAAATCAGGCTCACTTCTGCATAGAAACCAATGAGCTTCCAGGTTTTATTACCAAAGCTTAAAGTGGGGTTCCACCCAAAAAAACAAACATATCTAAAAAATTGCTGGTGACATCACTTCCCCCTGGCACAGGAAGGGCTCGGCTCTTCTCCCTCCCTCCTGTCAATCATCTGGGACCCATTGCAGGTCCCAGGTGATTGAGCGGCCAATCACGGCGCTCGGCGCCGCTCGCGCATGCGCAGTGGGTGCCAGGCTGTGAAGCCACAGCCCGGCGCCCACAGTTGAAATGCCGGCGCCGACGAGCGGAGGGGGGGGACGAGCGGGGCTTCGATCCCCCGCACCGCTGGACCCAGGGACAGGTGAGTGTCCAATTAAAAGTCAGCAGCTGCAGTATTTGTAGCTGCTGACTTTTAATTTTTTTTTTTTTTTAATGGCCCCCCTGGGTGGAACTCCTCTTTAATTGAATAAGCTGGGGTTAGAAGCTTATTGGTTTCTATGCAGAAGTGAGCCCGATTTTGCACTTTCCAGCTTTAGTAAATAAACCCCATTGTGTACTTAAAATTGGGGTATGCCTGTATTGCCACAAGTTCTTCCTTCGTGATGAATATAGGCAACTGCTGCCTTGTTGTTCAACTGCAAAGAGACTGATCTTCCCGTGATTTTGTGTAGTAAGCCGAAAGGTGCTAAAGAAGCTGCTTGGATTTCTAGGGTATTTAAGACTACCCCGTTTGACTGGGAATCTCCCATTGGACTGAACCAATGGTTTCTCGCAGTGTGCCTTCCAGGCTATCTTTGCCGAGATGAATAGTATTTGTGATCTAGTCTAATGGTTCTAACAGGGCGACTTCAACAGATTCTCCCTCTTCAGCTACCATACTGAGTGCTACCATACTGAGCTACCATACTTGCAGTTATACTCCTACTCATACTGAGTGACAGTTGATAACTGTGCAAGACTCTGTTTCCTCTATTGTGCTAAGAATCCCAGCTTAAACTGTCAAAGTCAGAGCGCCCAAGAGATTATTAGTATGACGATATTGTGCTCCAAAGCTTGAGGCACTGAGAAATGGTCAAACAAGTGGAGATTACTGTCTTCAGCATTCCTTCTTTGACTGCCACCATTTTCTCTGGTGGAAGCAGAACAGAGGAGTTGGCAGAGTACCTCCTGTCATACTAACTGTTAAAGTGGAGTTCCACCCACTTTACAACTCTTCAGCATCCCTCACTAAACTGTGCACTGTAAACAAATTGGATATTTTTTTATTTTTTTTCTCAGCACCTAATGTATATCTGCTGTATTCATTTTCACTTCCTCCTACCTGGCCGCGGCCCATCGCATCATTTCCTGTTTGCAATGCCTTCTGGGAAAGGGCGGCAACTTCCTCTGAAACTGCCGTTGCTATGAAAACCTGACCTGAAACCTATTACACTGCTTGTGCTGCACTGAGCATGTGCGAGATCTGCAAGGATGAGATCCAGGAAGAAATACAGTCTGGCTTCAGATGCCAACACTTAAGATGGCCAC
Source organism: Lithobates clamitans (assembly GCA_037952925.1). NCBI lineage: Eukaryota > Metazoa > Chordata > Amphibia > Anura > Ranidae > Lithobates > Lithobates clamitans. The sequence goes on from JBBGZY010000286.1 coordinate 2,643,710, forward strand.
GGCCTGCTGTAAGTTTATAAAATAACAAACTACTGCTATAAACTAACAAAACAGACCTTAGTTTACAGACTAACTTTACTAGAATACATTAAGCTTGTGTATTATAGGGGTATTTTTATTTAAAAAGTATCATTTTGGCCGGAACACCACTTTAAGTTAGAGAGTTAATAAACCAGCCATAGCCCCACAGGGTGTTTATGAGAATCTCTTGGTGCGTCAACAATTGTTTTAGACCTCTGGATAGAAGAATAATGTTGTCCAGGTAGCAGCGCACCTGGAGAACTTATTCTCTGAGTGGAGCTAACACTTCACTGAGAACCCTTGTGAACAGTCTCGGAGACCTGCATAGGCCAAAAGGCAGACTGTTAAACTGGAAATTCGTCTAGCCGATCGCAAGCTTACCAATTATGAAAGAAACAGCTATTTATCTGGCTGCGCTGGTTTAATTGACTCCATTTTGAAGATCTCTAAGGGGATAAAGATCTACAACCGAACGCTACACGGTTGAATTGAAGCCTGTATATTCTTTTTGTGAATGGAATCAGGAAGAAAACCCTCATAGGTCTGATATGTATGTATTATGTCTAGAAGAATGGAACCTGCTGAGAGGAGGAACATTCCCTATTCCTTTGCTTCCCATCTTGCAGGAGCAGCACAGACTTCCTGTCACTCCTGGTATGGCTGTGTTAAGTTTCCTACCAACACAGAGATTTCCTGTTATAAGGTATCTTACATCAAACTTGCCTGAGAAAACAAACGCAGCCCAAAGTTTCAAACTTCGTATCTACTGTAGGCAGGGATTAAAGTGATGCCATCCAATCTCTAACGAGGATAAATCCTGTATAGACAAAGGAGATTTTCTCTTCGGACTTTGCCGTTCTGAAGAAAGGGTGAATATGACTTACAATTGGCCTGCTTGACTGTCTGGATACATAGTTCAATGGAGGGAAAACTGAAGCCAAGCAGTTCCGGGCCTTCCTCTGATGAAGAGGAGCTACTACTGTCCGCAGGCTGTCCACACGCCAGAGTAGCGGAACTAAGTGCGTTAACGCCACCTGCCGAGGTGCCAGGATGCTCTTCTCGTGACAGGCAACTAGGAGGGGTCTGCCTGGCCGAGATAATTGAAATAGGTACAGCATTAAATCTCACGCCACCCTCTTCAATAACCATGATATTTGAGTGTTACCTGTCGACTGCGAACTCCTCCAGGCAGTCTTTACTCACCAGCCTATTGGGCATAGGTATTGCGCCACAGGCACTGCAGCACCTTTGCTCGAATGGTAGCGTTGCTCTAGGAAGAAGCGATAAGACATAAACCTTGGAACTTTCCCCTTGAATGGGAGCGGCCTCTAGAGCTACGTTCCTCCAAAGAACGTCCGCCTCCCAAAAGGAAAATGGCGGTTGCTCCTACCGCCAGCCAGTGTGCATGTGCAGTCCGACACAGCTTGATGGTGTCATGAAGAGCGTCTCCAGCACAGAGAGAACAGTCCAGCACAGGATAAAACAAGCAAAAGGTCAAATATAATCAAAAAATTGAGCCATAGAAGGCCTCAAGACCCACATAAGGGGGTTTAGTGCAATTAAGCGGCCTGAGCACTGGACTTCGCACTGGGAGAGGCTCAACCCAGCCGGATGCTGCACGGAGGCAGAGGTGGGGACATAGTACTGCTTACTCTTCACTGGTGCGTTGAGGTATGAGGAAAGAAGAATGGGGTGGGGCCTAACTAGGCTTTTAATTTATGCTATTCACTGGTCCTAAGGGAGTGGAAGAGAGGCGGAGCCTATCACTAGTATGCTGCCGTGGTGGCATCAGGAAGTTTTGCCCATAGTTCCACTTTAAAACCTTTACCCACAACCATTTGTTTCGCTTTAAGAAGAGTTATGCCCCGTACACACGGTCAGATTTTCCGACGGAAAATGTGTGATAGGACCATGTTGTCAGAAATTCTGACCGTGTGTAGGCTCCATCACACATTTTCCATCGGATTTTCCGACACACAAAGTTTGAGAGCAGGCTATAAAATTTTCCGACAACAAAATCCGTTGTCGGAATTTCCGATCGTGTGTACACAAATCCGACGCACAAAGTGTCACGCATGCTCAGAATAAATAAAGAGATGAAAGCTATTGGCTACTGCCCCGTTTATAGTCCCAACGTACATGTTTTACGTCACCACGTTCAGAATGATCGGATTTACCGACAACTTTGTGTGACCGTGTGTATGCAAGACAAGTTTGAGCCAACATCCGTCGGAAAAAATCCTAGGCTTTTGTTGTCGGAATGTCCGATCAATGTCCGACCGTGTGTACAGGGCATAAGTATACAGTATATGGTTGATAACAATGAGTAGTTATTTTCATTTCCTAAAACTAGTCAAAACAATTTGAACAAATTCAGGCAACTAAAATTGCTGATTCAGCTGACATAGACAAATTCATTGACAAAAAAAGTTATGAAAATATACAGAAACAAAACAAAGGAAAATGGATCCTTTTTGTTTTTAAATGCACCATATGAATGCATACATGTATGACATTTGAGCATTATTTTTTTTTACACAGGGTCACAGTTGAGATAACCAGCTGTTTTTCCTTCAAACTCATTAGCATCAACAGCACAAATGTTTTAATAAGCCCAAAATTTACCTATTTTCCGTAGTTCTATGGATGTTTCAAACTGCTGTCCGGCAACAATAAGTAAAACAGCGAGATTAATTCCAGAATACAAGGATGGCTGGAGCTCAAAACCTTTGCGATACCTGGTAGGAATAATGTTCTTATTCAGTAGTTTTATCTTAACACGTGACAATATTTGAATAGCAATTTTTAAAACATAAAACGAGCACTGTGACACATTGAAAAAATTATACAATGTAAATTGTCTAAAAATTTATATAATTAGGTGAAAATGTAACAAATACTAAAGACCTGCTTGGCATCAGAGAGCTAAAAAATATTGGTACTTTATGGGTCAAAGGGTTGATGATGTGCCTGTCTGTTGATAATAGAATATTCATCACATACTGTAACGCTTTCTGCCGGGGAATATTGTATTTCATGTGTATTCAGATTTTATTGGTTGAAGTAATAGTAAAGATACAACCCATAAGCATCTGTCAAAAAGGTTTACATTTCAAAAAAGGCTCATGAACAGAATATTCATACATATAGTGGATAAAAAAAGTGTACACACCCCCTGTTAAAATGTCAGGTTTCTGTGATGTAAAAAAAATGAGACAAAGGTAAATAATTTCAGGAAGTTTTCAGCCTTTAATGTGACCATTAAACTGTACAACTCAGTTGAACAACAAACTGAAATCTTTTAGGTGATGGGAAGTAAAAATAAAAAACTAAAATAATATGGTTGCATAAGTGTGCACACCCTTAAACTAATAATTTGTTGAAGCACCTTTTGATTTTATTACAGCACTCAGTCTTTTACTGAGTCTATCAGCATGGCACATCTTCACTTGGCAATATTTGTCCACTCTTCTTTACAAAAACACTCCAAATCTGTCAGATTGCGAGGGCCTCTCCTGTGCACAGCCCTCTTCAGAACATCCTAAAGATTTTCAATCAGATTCAGGTCTGGGCTCTGGCTGGGCCATTCCAAAACTTTATTCTTCTTCTGGTGAATCCATTCCTTTGTTGATTTGCATGTATGCTTTGGGTCGTTGTCGTGCTAAAGATGAAGTTCCTCTTCATGTTCAGAATTCTAGCAGAAGCCTGAAGGTTTTGTGCCAATATTGACTGGTATTTGGAACTGTTCATAATTCCTTCTACCTAGACTAAGGCCCCTGTTGCAGCTGAAGAAAAACAGCCCAAAAAAAAAGATGCTGCCACCACCATGCTTCACTGTGGGTATGGTGTTCTTTTGTTTATGTGCAGTGTTGTTTTTGCGCCAAACATATCTTTTGAAATTATGGCCAAAAAGTTCAACCTTGGGTTCATCAGACCATAATACATTTTCCTACATGCTTTTGGGAGAAATCAGATGTATTTTTGCAAAATATAGCCAAGCTTGGATGTTTTTCTTCGTAAGAAAAGGCTTCCATCTTACCACTCTACGCCATAGCCCAGACATATTCCTGCAGCTCCCCCATTTTTGGTGTAGGCCTCTTGGCAGTCTCCCTGACCAGTTTTCTTCTCATCTTTTCATCAATTTTGGAGGAACGTCCAGTTCTTGGTAATGTCACTGCTGTGCTGTATTTTCTCCACTGATGATGATGATGACTGTCTTCACTCTGTTCCATAGTATATCTATCTATTTCTATATCTATATTCCATAATACAGGCATACCCCACTTTTAAGTACACAATGGGATTTATTTACTAAAGCTGAAAAGTGCAAAATCAGGCTTACTTCTGCATATTAACCAATGAGCTTCTAACCCCAGCTTGTTCAATTACGCTTTGGTAATTAAACCTGGAAGCTCATTGGTTTTTATGCAGAAGTGAGCCTGATTTTGCATTTTCCAGCTTTAGTAAATAAACCCCATTGTGTACTTAAAAGTGGGATATGCCTGTATATCTAATGCCTTGGAAATTCTTTTGTACCTTTCTCCTGACTGACACCTTTTAACAATGAGATCCCTGTGATGCTTTGGAAGCTCTCTGTGGACCATGGCTTTTGCTGTAGGATGCGACTAAGAAAATGTTAGGAAAGACCTACTAGAACAGCTGAACTTTATTTGGGGGTTAATCAGAAGCACTTTAAATGATGGCAGGTGTGTACTGACTCCTATTTAACATGAATTTGAATGTGATTGCTTAATTCTGAAGACAGCTACATCTAAGAGGGTGTGCACACTTATACAACCACATTATTTTAGTTTTTTATTTTTACTCTCCCCCTAAAAGATTTCAGTTTATTTTTTAACTGAGTTGGACAGTTTATAGGTCACAATAAAGGTGGAAAAAATGAGACAAAGATAAATCATTTCAATTTATCTTTGTCTCATTTTTGTACAGCACAGAAACCTGACATTTTAACAGGGGTGTGTAGACTTTTTATATCCACTGTATATTTTAAATGAAATAGGGCTGTCCAACGTTCTGACCTTCCTGGGCCACATAAAATACACTAACAACAAGGATAACTGATGAGCAGAAAAAGTCAGGCAGATCACAATTTAACGATCATTGATATAGATAATGTACCTATCTGATTAATAAAACTTCATTTTTTTTTAAATATTTGTTTTTGTAAAACCAATGTGATATTAGACACTGTGGGAGAGAATTACAAAAACTAGTGCACACAAAATCTGTTTCCAGGTTTTACTGTCAAAGCTTCATTGAACAAGCTGAATGTAGAAGATGATTGGTTACTATGCACAGCTGCACCAGAGCCTGTGTGCTCCAGTTTTAGTAAATCTCCCACTGTTTTGGATAAACAAATGCATCAATATCTGGTTTGATGGATGTAGTAGCAATTCTCAATGAATTCTCAAGGTGCTCATCAGATATTTTTGTTCTAATTTTGCTCTTCATGTGCTTCATCCCTGAAAATAGTTGCTCACAAATAGGTGCTGCCAAAAACTGATGACATGAAAAAGGCATGATTGTGAAGAGTGGGATGTTTTTCTTTGGAAAAATAAAATTTATAAAAGTCCAGTAAAGAGATACTTTTACATTTCTACATTTGTATTAGAAATTGTGAGACCATTGTCATACAAGGCAGCTCCCCTAGTAAACAGCAGATAGTAAACTGTCCACAAGGGGACTTAAAACCATCACGCCAGACATAGAAAATATATGGGGAAGTCAGAAAGGGAACATAGGTTCAAGATAGACGGGAGAGAGATAAATTAGTAGGTTCATGGAAAACAACATAATAGGTGGGTGTAAGGGATCGGGGAAGAAAGTATGCAGAACAGGGAGGGGTGAAATAAGAGAAAGAAAAGAGTAAATGGAGAAGTAGAACAAGGAGCTGCACCCAAACTCCCCCTGGCCAGGCAGGGTCCAGAAGATTTTGGCTAGTGTTGAAGTAAATGTTTGTACAAGGATGAGATGAAGTCTGTAGAGTTCCTAAAATGAACCCCTCTAAACCAAGTCACGGTAAAGGTATCCATTGGGTATTTCCCTGGAGAGAATCTGATTGATTTAGTATATGGATTAAATATCCCATGCCCATTCTTATAGTGGGGGACTATCCATCTTGCACTAGTGCCTGACGATCGCGACATAAGCCAACACCAAGAAATGTCAGAGTAGGCCCCTTTTGATCTATCTATAACAGCATAGGGTTATGGAGAAATTGGTCCAACGTGTATCTAGAATAGAAGGGTCCACTTTGTGTAGGACTGTAGAGCTATGAATCCAATAACAAACTTATAGTTACATTCTTGTGTTCCTGAAGACATGGACATTTTGGGAGCATTTTCAATTTAATTTAGTAATGGGCTGTAAGAAACCTACTGAGAAGAGGAAAGAGCCAAGGGATGACTTTATCATTATACTTCAGCTCCTTCATTGACCAATCATAAAGGGGCAGGTATGTGACCTATTTGTATTGCTCTAACTCCAGTAGAGATCACTGTGCTCGCTCCTCTTGCCTGTAGCTGGCCACTGGGGAAATCATGTTGGACCGGAGTGCCCTGAAAATAGGTAAATACATGCATCTTCCTTCTATAGGGTACTTAGTACAAGTGTTAGAAGGGGTGGAAGCAGTTTTAAGCATAGTTAGTTGGGAAACAAATGATCAAAGAATAAAGCCCCCTCAGGGTCATATGAAAAGATATACCACAGCAAAACCATTGCACTCAAAGCTCCATATTTCTCCATTGTGTGAGAACAGATAAGCATAGGGTTGCCATTACAAGAGGTGTTATCATAGTCTGGCAAAAAGGCCATGACAATAGGTTAAATCCTGAAACACGTTGCCTAGTGGGTGAGAAAAGGACTGTACCTGGTAGAACTGCCTGTACACCAAGGAAGGCTGTAGAAACACCAACTGCAGCACAGTTACAAGTGTTTTACTGCTTCATCTACATGTGAGTGCAACACCATTTTTTGTATTTAAAAAGAAAAAGTTTCTCATTTAATGCATTATTGTGGTTTTTAATGTGTTTAAAACACAACGACCTTGAGAGCCATTAATTTGCTGAACGTCCTAATGTTATCATCTTCTAGCTTTTAAACTTAACGCACTAGGGGTGTGCCCGATGTCCCTTCTTTTGTTTGTTGGTACAGTTTGGTTATTCCCTACCATCTCCAACACTGGTGCTGGGACCATAAGTATATTGAAACTATCCACCACAGGTCTTGGCGATATTGACTGATTTTATAAGTGAAACTGAGGAAGAAACTCATAAGTGGTGAAAGGACATTTTTTATGTATTTATATAATTATTAACACGTCAGTAAAGATTTTATAGTGTACAGCACGTATCATTGATGCATTACCTCCCACTATTTGCACAAATACAGTAATTTCATACAGAATGCCAAACAAAAAAAAACTTCTTACCATTCAATGGCACTGTCTCTGCTCTTTGTATCTTTACAGTCAGAACCCAGAAACATGTCCTTGTATATCCGTCCACACAAGCAGAACATGTCAGGGGCTGGATGATCACAGGTCTGTAGCACTTGAAGCATCACATTAAGAGCTTTTTCCCGATCTCCTGTGTTATTTCTTCTGTAAGCATAATACAATGGGATAATTACCCAGGTTAAGAAATGTGAATGTTTGAAAAGCCAATGCATTTTGTTAGTGTTAGATAAAGTAGGATGGGTTAAATCCTCTATCAAGTTAGTTATTGCTGTCTGTGCCCAGCTGGAGGCATGTACCTTCACTTCCTGTCCCGTAGATGAAACAACGAATGAGAGGAAATCCCTCCAGTTAATGGAATTCCAATCTTAGAGAGTTGTGCCAGAAACAGGTGTCCTAATTGGAAGATTTTTACTCACCTTCTGCTCTGACAACAACTCAGTATTTAAGTATCTCCCACCGTTGCTACCACCAGCTATTACCCCTCCTGTATTTTTCAAAATTTTGTCCATTGGCCTTGTTTATCTGGCTGACGAGCCTTTGTATGAATACTAGGGATATAATGTAATGCACTTTTTTTTTGCTGTATTCTCGCTTCTTGCTGAAGGATTCATACAATGGTTAATTTTCTATGTCTATAAGTGCAAAAATTCCAATAAAAATATTGAAAATTTTAGGATTCCCCTTCACTTTCACTGTCTCGGTGACAAAGATCATCAGGACAAATAGAATGGTGAATTTCCACAGTGGGAAAACAGACAACAATAAAAAAATTGACAAAGAGTCTAAGGCAGGCCAGAGATCACGTGATTTTAATTTCCTGCAACCACAAGTTGTAGGAAAGAAAATCGCTTGAAAGAAAATCACAGCAGCCATCCCTGGCGGAAGAACATAGTGACGGTTTCCAGCAGCTACAGCGGATGGCAATAATCGCATGCTGAAAATGTGACATGCTGGTTGTACCCAAGTCAATCGATGGATCAACTTGGGTACAATCAGCCTGGCCATAGTGTGTAGATGGTTAGCATCTCAGCCATCTTTACCCTTATTACCTTACTCTTACCCTATTTAATCTAAAACAGAACATACCATTACACACACTTTTAGTGAAGGAATACATTCAAGTAGCAATAAAATATTTTTAAACCATGTTGCCATCACAGTCATTGATGTATAACAGCCTCTGCCAATAAGAAACCCTTTGAGATATTTTCTCAATAAATATTTATGACACTTCCATTACTCCTAAAATTTTTGTATTTTTTTTAATTGACATTTCTATTAGCAGATTAAACAGCCTTTTAAATAGGATTCAAATACATATTCAGATGTTTGCCTTTTGAATGTAGCGTTGATTTTACACATGGCTTTTATGTCTGCTATCTAGTGATTACTGGAGAGCTGTGACAAATTTACAATGTGTAATGCAAAAGTTTAAGGACTCTTTCACACGGTTTACTGATCAGGTTCGTCTGAAAGGATCCATGTAGCTCTATGGGCAGGCGGATGTAAATGGACCTGTGACGGTTTACACCCACCTACCTTTGAGTCCACCAGAGACTGCTTTCATCTGACTGCCAACAGAGTTATCATGGGTTCGTCAATGTCTGCCGGACACAAAATGAATGGACATGAATGTGTCAGGAACCATGAATCAGACAAAGACAGAAAATGCGGTTAAAAATCACATCTTTTAATATAATCATAAAAAATGGTACAAATAGAAAACGCAGTCAAAACATAGCCAGGGTATGGTAGCCAAAGCGGGTAGTCAGAACAAGCCAGTAAATCAGGAAGCCAGAGATCAGCGTAGTCGGAGGCAGCAGACAGTATCAGGAACCAGAAGGAACGTCAGCCAGGCAAGTCTTCAACAGGAACACAGCAGAAAGTCTCTTAAAATGTTTGGCCAAGGCGAAGGCACAGGAGAAATGAACCAGGCAGTTTAAATAGCCAGAAGGGGCTGGCTGTAGGCTGGAGTGACGGGCAAGAAATGATCACCAGGTGAGCCACAGTGGAGAGATGAGTGCTGACAATTAACCGACAGCTGAGCAACCTGAAAGCTGAGAAGGGAGGGCTAAGAGTCTAGCCCTGACAGTACCCCCTCCTCAACGACCCCTCCCCCTTGGAGAGCCACCGGGTTTGAGGGGTAAACAAAGAAGAAAGGTTTTCCGGCGCTCAGATTTTGTGATGTCAGGAATGGAATTGTATAATGATGGTTCTGATAGAACATTAATGTTAGAACAAAAAAGGAGGGGGGGAGAGGAGGCAGCCATCCTAAGAGGGTGTCCATAGCTTCTGTGAGCATAGTACTGAAAAGGGAAGGGGGGTGTGGAGGCGCCAACTCTTTTGACACTGTTATATGGTGAAGGTGTAATATATACACTTACTGGTAAGTCAGTTCAGATGGGGTGGCGATGTCCATCAGGGATTGTGTTGTCCTGGGACGTGCTGGTGTGCAGGCTTCACTGGCGATCCTTCACCTCAGGGGATGTTGGTTCCTGGTTGAGAGAGGCTAGACAGCGGTGTCCAGTGTGTGGAAGCTCCACGCTAACCACCCTGGAACCCGGAAGAGGAAGTGATGTCAGTGGTGCACAGGAAGTGTCCAGACACAGATAAGAGATAATGCAGGCTACGCGCTCGGGGCTCACAGCTTCTTCTACTGGCCTCTAGAAGGAGCTGTAGAAGGAGCTGTGAGCCCCGAGCGCATAGCCTGCATTATCTCCTATCTGTGTCTGGACACTTCCTGTGCACCGCTGACATCACTTCCGTTTCCGGGTTCCAGGGTGGTTAGCGTGGAGCTTCCACACACTGTACACCGCTGTCTAGCCTCTCTCAACCAGGAACCAACATTCCCTGAGGTGAAGGATCGCCAGTGAAGCCTGCACACCAGCACATCTCAGGACAACACAACCCCTGATGGACATCGCCACCCCATCTGAACTGACTTACCAGTAAGTGTATATATTATACCTTCACCATATAACAGTGTCAGCAGAGTTGGCGCCTCCACACCCCCCTTCCCTTTTGAGGGGAAAACGTTTATGGAAAGCATGGAGGAGGACAGGAGAATGTACATCTGAGGATGAGACTCAAGAGCGTTCCTCTGGACCATACCCTTTCCAATGAACCAGATACTGTATGCACCCATGGAACCTACTGGAATCATTGATCGATTGTATCTCATACTCTTCATGGTTTTCCACCTGAACCGGGCAAGGGCGTGGTACCGAGGTGGTTAAGTGGTTGCACACCAAAGATTTTAATGAGACATGAAATACATTTGAAATACGCATGTTAGAAGGAAGGTCTAATGCGTAAGCCACTGTGTTGACCCTACAGAGAATACGGAAAGGCCCAATAAACTGTGTTGCCAGTTTTGGTGAGGGAACACAAAGTCGGAGGTTAGGAGGTGACAGCCAGACCCTCTCCCCAACCTGGTAGAAAAGGGCAATTAGGCGTTTGCGGTCAGCATGGAGTCTGTACCTATCACTGGCACATTGCAAGGACTCTTGGACCTGCACCCAAGTGGAACGAAGATCATGGAGATGCTTTTCTGGAAACCATAATTCGCCATAAACTGAGACAATCAGGAAGCAGTATTGACGGTACTATTGTGGGAGTCTATGCCGGAAGTGGGTGCAAATACCTGTCTTAGACAGATATCTGCACCCCCCTGAAAGGTGCCAAATTTGACACCGGAGGAGGGAGGGTCATGAAAAGCGGAGGTTCCATTTTTGTTTGAACCTCCGCTTTAAAGTAAGGTCTCTCTCGGAGTCTGGAGTCAATCAGAATGGCAAACGCGATCAACTTCTCCAGATCCATAGGTATGTCTCGGGCTGCTATCTCAACTTTGATGTCATCCGAGAAACCATGAAAAAAAGCAGCCACGAGGGCCTTATTGTTTCAAGCGACCTCTGCTGCCAGAGAACAGAATTCAATGGCGTAATCGGCAACCGCTCTCGTACTCTGATGGACATGAGGCTCTTGGCAGCATAAGTGGAGTGTGCGAGAACATCAAATACCCTTTTAAAGGAAGCCACAAACTCAGAGTAACTCAGGACAATGAGTTTTTGCATCTCCCATATAGGGGTTTGCCCAGGCCAAGGCTTTATCAGAAAGCAAAGAAATAATGAAGCCTAATTTGCTTCTGTCTGTGGGCGATGCCTGGGGCAGCATCTCAAAGTATATCCCAACCTGGTTAAGAAACCCTCTGCATTGAACTGGATTGCCCCCAAATCGATGGGGAAGCAGAGCGGAACCAGACATACCTCTCATAGAGGTAATATTCGAGGCGGGTGCCTGCACAGAGACTGGAGCAGCAGCAGGGATGGCCTGCAACACATGTTGTACCAGAACAGCCACAGTGAGAGGATCCAGGTGAGAAGTGCGAATCAGGAGTGTCTGTAACGCTATGGCAAACTGATTCATGTTGTGATCCTTCTCATCCAATCTGGAAAAAATATTACCACTAGGTGGATTGCCTGCATCTTCTGAATTCATAGCCTTCGCCTACTGTCAGGAACCATGAATCAGACAGAGACAGAAAATGCAGTTAAAATTACACCTTTTAATATAATGGTAAAAAATGGTACAAATAGAAAATTTGGTCAAAACATAGCCAGGGTACAGTAGCCAAAGCGGGTAGTCAGAACAAGCTAGTAAATCAGGAAGCCAGAGATCAGCATAGTTGGAGGCAGCAGACAGGATCAGGAACCAGAAGGGACTTCAGCCAGGCAAGTCTTCAACAGGAACACAGCAGAGTCTCTTGATATGTTTGACCGAGGCAAAGGCACAGGAGAAATGAACCAGGCAGTTTAAATAGCCAGAAGGGGCTGGCTGTAGGCTGGAGTGACAAGCAGGAAATGAGCCACAGTGGAACAATAAGTGCTGGCAATTAACTAACAGCTGAGCAACCTGAGAGCTGAGAATGGAGGGCTGAGAGCCCAGCCCTGACAGAATGTGAAAAAAAACTGACATCCACTCTGTACAGCTCTGATTTAGCAGGTGATCCACTCATAGATACCCTCCCTGCTGATTGGAGCAGACCCGCTTCATAAGAAAGAACTCTAATGCCCTGTACACACGGTTGGATTTTCCGACGGAAAATGTATGATACAACCTTGTCGGAAATTCCTACCGTGTGTAGGCTCCATCACACATTTTCCATCGGATTTTTCGACACACAAAGTTTGAGAGCAGGATATAAAATTTTCTGACAACAAAATCCGTTGTCGGAAATTCCAATCGTGTGTACACAAATCCGACGGACAAAGTGCCACGCATGCTCAGAATAAATAAAGAGATAAAAGCTATTGGCCACTGCCCCGTTTATAGTCCCGACGTACGTGTTTTACGTCACTGCATTCAGAATGATCGGATTTTCCGACAACTTTGTGTGACCGTGTGTATGCAAGAGAAGTTTGAGCCAACATCCGTCTGAAAAAATCCTAGGATTTTGTTGTAGGAATGTCCGTGTGTACGGGGCATTAGTGTTAAAGTGGTTATAGAAGGTTTTTTACCTTAAAATCTTACCATGCTTTGCATTAAGGTAAAAAACCTTCTGGGTTCAGCTTCCCCTCCCCCTTCAGCCCTCCCTTATACTTACCTCAGCCTCATCTTGATCCAGCGATGTACATGAGAGCAGCGGTTCTCCTGGGTCTCTCTCTCCTCATTGGTTTACACAGCAGCAGGAGCCCTGCTGCTGTCAATCATATATAGTGAGTCAATGAAGAGAGAGCGGTGGTGGGGCTGAGCCATGCTCTGTGTGTAAATGGACCATTTATAGGAGTGTGGCTCGGGACCAATCCTGTTTGAGTGCCCAATAGCAAGAGGCTTGCTACTGGGGCACTCAGTGGGGGGACGAGCCAAGATTGCCGACGGGGGACCCAAAAAGAAGAGGATCGGGTCTGCTTTGTACAGAGCACGTAAGTATAACAAGTTTGTTATTTTATTTTTTTTATTACAAACTTTAGAATCACTTTAAAGTGATTGTAAAGTCTCTTTTTTTTCCTATAAAAAATTTTACTTACCTGCTCTGTTGCAGAGGATTTGCACAGAGCAGCCCTGAATCTCCTCTTCTCGGGTCCCTTTTCTGTGATCCTGGCCCCCTCCCCTCCTGTTCAGTGCCCCCACAGCAAGCAGCTTGCTATGGGGGCACCCGAGCCGAGTCACAGCTTCGTGTGTCCATTCAGACACGGAGCTCCAACTCCCTCTCACCACTGATTGGCTAGCTGACTTCGATTGACAGCAGCTGCAGCCAATGCTGCCGCTGCTGTGTCTCAGCCAATCGGGAGGGAGAATCTTGGAAGGCTGAGACACTCGTTGACATCGCTGGACAGAGAGGGACCTCAGGATAGTATTAGGGGTGCTGAGGGGGGCTGCTGCACACAGTAGGCTTTTTATCTTAATGCATAGAATGCATTAAGATAAACAACCTTCTGCCTTTACAACCCCTTTAAGGAAGGGTCAAGGTTAGCTTTAGTGTTAGCTTGTCACGGTATATAGGCTAATACTATTTTCTAAACTTTTTTTGACAAATTTACCAAGATGTGCTGTATACCTTTCTTTTTGAACTGAATCCTGCAATAGGTAGATAAGTGCACACTGAAAAACAGTTTTGGGTGTCCCAGCCCCTTATCAGGTTCACTATAGTCTAAACAAGAAAGGTGTGCAGAACTTCTTGGTAACTATATTGGTAGAGCATGCTTGCTGCTTGCACTCTATTTCTATCTAATCATGCACACGTGCTGCTTACAACAGCTTTGATATAACGTCATATATATAACACCATATATATTCTCTTTCTATTACCTTACAAAATGAACACTTAAAACCATGACTATCATACTAACAATAGCAAACATTTTATTTTAATGAGAATCTTTGTTGTAAAGTGCAAACACAGTGGCACAAAGGATGAAAAGCTTACCCAGCTGTTAAAAGGGTAATATGCGGGCTGCTAATTCACTGCGCTTCCTAGTGTTTAAAAGGTGCTGCATGTTTGAGAAGAAAAGAGTCAGCACCATTGTGTGTTGTCACTGGGGCGGTTTTACCATGATAACCCTGCTTCTGCATTTACAAACAGATAAAATTTGTATTTACCTCGTTGTCTGCATTAATTAAAACTTCCACCCGCCAGCCACACGAAAAGGTCACTATACAGTGAATGGAGGCAAAGGGATTTGTAAGTGAAAAGCAAACACATTTCCTAAGCTTAAAAGCCACTTGGTAGGCGTGCTGGTAATCAGTACAGGATTTGGAAAGTTTACTGATCAGTTTTCAGATCGGATTATGATTTTTTTTTCATCTCCCGCTATCCATGAATAGGCTAATGTACAGTAGAAAGAATCTATGTGTTTGTTCTGTAAGCACTGCTAGCCAAAGCCAGCTGCTTCCAGTAAACTTTGTGTTACACATACTGGCAGGGACGACTTATGCAATGCAAGCTGTTTCACAGCAGCATGACCATGTGTGCTCGCCGGAAATGAATCAGAAAATAACAGGCAGACACTTCTTCAGTATGTTATTTTTTACCCCAGACTTAGGCCTCAGGGACAAACATTTTGCAACAAGCTATTCTGCAATCATTTTTGTAACAGTTTTTGGTTTTTATCTGTTAAAAAAACTTTACAAGCACTTTCACTAATTCTGGGACACAAACTACCCATAAATTAAAGGAGCTCTCCAGATAAAATTGAAGATGAAGCCTTGAGGGAACCTACAAGTTTACATGTTTAGCTTTCCTAAGCAATTCCTGTAGTACACCAGTCCAGACAGTTTATTGTATTGAGTGGGCTAGGCAGGGGGGCTAGGAGAATTCTTCCATAAACAGGAACTTATATTTTAAATTATGCAAACGTAGAGTTATCCTTTAAGGTTTGGGTTTAAAAGGTTAAAGCAAAGCTCCACCCAAAATGGGAAGCTCTGCTTATTTGCTTGGGTGAGAACCTCCTTCCAGGAGCCAGGGCATAGAAAATGGGTCGTGGATGGGTATTCCAGAAGGACAATGACCCAAAACACACGACCAAGGCAACAAATCCCATAGAAAATATGTGGAGGGAGCTGAAGATTCAAGTTACCAAACGTCAGCTTCGAAAACCTTAATGACTTAGAAAGGCAAAGAGGAGTGGGACAAAATTCCTCTTGAGATGTGTGCAAACCTGGTGGCCAACTACAAGAAATGTCTGACCTCTGTGATTGCCAACAAGGGTTTTGCCACCAAATACTAAGTCATGTTTTGTGAAGGGGTCAAATACTTATATCACTCACTAAAATGCAAATCGATTTAAAACTTTTTTTGAAATGCATTTTTCTGGATTTTTTTGTTGTTATTCTGTCTCTCACTGTTAAAATAAACCTACCAAAATAAACCTACCATTAAAATTAGAGTGATCATTTCTTTGTCAGTGGGCAAACGCACAAAATCAGAAGGGAATCAATTATCTTTTCCCCTCACTGTACATTAGAGTACCCCCACTCTGGATAAAGGAGAACAGGGCCACCACTGGACAGACAAATCTGGGAGGAGTGTTAGATGGACTAACAGAAGATACACCAAATTGAAGCCAAAGTCCAGCTCACACTTTATAAGCAGTTACAGCAACATTTTTTTTTTTAGGATAAAGGTTTCACAAATAAATAAAAGCTCATCCATTGTAAGCATCCCTAAAAATGGGTTTGTCTCAAACCTTTAACTACTACATCTGAAGAACAGCTTGTTCTGTTGAAAGAAAAAAAACAGATTTACGTGCCAGATCACCAGGTGAAAATAAAGGAAATAAAGCCTAAAAAGAAAACGAATACAGCCATCACATCTAAGAATTGGTAAGCTGCACTATAATACATGTTTGCTCTTGGGTTTAGGAATCCTTTAAGATACTGATATTCCATGCATTAAAAAAAGGTGTTTTTTTTTAATAACTACATAGCTGCATCTGTTGATGGGAAATTATTTCTTTATATGCCTACTTCTAGATTTCAGCTTTTAGTTTTAGGGTTACAGAAAGGTGAAAGTTAGATGTTAGGTTGTGATATTAGAAGAAGGTTAGGGTCAAGGCATAGGAAGGAGTAGTCTGTTCCCTGGTTTTCAATGTCAAAAGATCTGATATTTACCTATGCACCCACTGAATGTGCATTGGAGGACCTGTTTACCGAAAAGAAATATCTGACTTGAATGCTGCCTGAGCATGTGTTAGTTTAATGCAGCGCCTTTCAGATTGAATGGTTCCCCAATGCACTTTACCAATGACTTGTGTTGCAATGCTGTGTGCAACCAATAATGACATCTGCTTTAACACGCTGCAGTGGTGTGAAATGGCCACTAATTTCCCTTATTTCTCAGGAACTCCAGCAGCAAGATTTCCTTATGACCCATGGGGGTGGATTTACTAAAGGCAAATAGACTGTGCACTCTGCAAGTGCAGTTGCTCCAAATCTTAGTAAATGAGCAGAAGCTTTGCTGACTTACATCATAAAATCACGTGCATGCAAAAATGCATTTTTTTATATTATTCTCCTTGCAGGTGATTGGGTATTTGCAAAGTGAAGCTTCACCTCATTTACTAAGCTCTGGAGCAACAGTCTATTGGCATTTAGTAAATCAACCCCATGGCGTCTTGGAATATCACTCTGCTTCCTGCAGTTGAAAACTCATTCTGCCTTCTATAGTAATCATAATACAATATAAAAGTCCTAAAGAGATGTTTTGAATAGATGGACCATTAACAGCCCCTAACACATATGCAAACACATATGCTATATAGGCGCATTTCATAAAATTAAAATATCATCAAAAAGTGAATTTATTTCTTTTAATTTTGATGATTATGGCTTACAGCTAGTGAAAACCCAAACTTCAGTATCTCATAAAATTAGAATATTACATAAGACCAATAACAAAAAGGATTTTTAATACAGAAATGTTGGCTTACTGAAAAGTATGTCTATGTACAGTATAATATGCCCTCAATACTTGGCCTGGGCTCCTTTTGTATGAAATACTACATCAATGCAGAGTGGCATGGAGGTGATCAGCCTGTGGCACTGCTGAGGAGTTATAGAAGCCTAGGTTGCTTTGATATCAGCCTTCAGCTCATCTGCATTGTTGGATCTGATGTCTCTCATCTTCCTGTTGACAATACCCAACAGATTCTCTATGGGGTTTAGGTCAGGCGAGTTTGCTGGTCAGTCAAGCACAGCGATACCATGATCATTAAACCAGGTATTACTACTTTTGGCAGTGTGGGCAGGTGCCAGGTCCTGCTGGAAAATGAAATCAGCATCTCCATAAAGCTGGTCAGCAGAGGGAAGCATGAATTGCTCTATAATTTCCTGATAAGAGGGCTGCGCTGACTTCTGACTTGATAAAACACAGTGGACCAACACCAGCAGATGACATGGCTCCCCAAATCATCACGGACTGTGGAAAATTTTGCATTTCATTTGGAAATCAAGGTCCCAGAGCCTGGAGGAAGAGTGGAGAGGCACAGAGTCCAAGTTGCATGAGGTCCAGTGTGAAGTTTCTACAGTCAGTCATGATCCGGGGAACCATGTCATCTGCTGGTTTTTGCATGTTCCTTTTGATCTACAGCAGTGTTTCTCAATTCCAATCCACAAGGCGCACCAACAGGTCATGTTTTCAGGATTTCCCTCAGGTGAAACGGCTGTGGTAATTACTAAGGCAGTGAATCTGATCAAATCACCTGTGCAAAATAATAGAAGCCCTGAAAACATGACCTGTTGATGCGTCTTAAGGACTAGAATTGAGAAACACTGGTCTACAGTGAAATACATTTAAAAAATGCTTCTGTAGCTAACTGGAGTAAGCAAAATCAATGTAAGCGCAAGAACAGAATGTTCACATATAGTATTCAATAACAGGATTAATTACTTGGCTTAAGGCACAATGTTTATTAGACTATGAAGGACCCTTTAGTTTAATTATTACTATCTGGGAATAAATTATGCTTAAAAAAAGACTGTAAAGTAGATAAATAGCTTTGTATGTCGTATGCAACCTTTAGCACAAAAAAAATAAAGTCAGCGCACCAAGCAGACTTTATAGTTCACATGCATTTTGTTATATATTTTTAACATCAATACAAGTTCAACATACAGTACATCTTGTACAAAACATACACAATATCACAATTGCTAAACTATACATAAACCACAATTCACATCATATAGTTAGCAGATATTGTAAACTTCCTGTACAAAAATTGTTACTATAAGTTACCATACACAAGGTTTGAATAAGCAGGACACTGGGTGAATGATGAAAGACTGAATGTTTCAGGGAGCAGGTCACCTTTATCTAAGTCAATGCCCACCTGCAACCTTAAGCTGGCCATACACCTATAGATTATCTGCAGATTTTCTATGGTTAGATGGAAAAAGTGGGAGATTCCTCCATCCACACAGTATAGCGAACATGGAGAGATCTGTTGCACTTTTTCTATCTAACCATAGAAAATCTGCAGATAATCTATAGGTGTATGGCCAGCTTTAGTCTCATGACATTTTCCCTGCTGGGTATAGGTAAACAATGCATCTGGTGACCGTACACATACACATTATATACAGCAAAATCTTATTTTTGAGTTTTTCTGCCAAACAGTCAGACATTTATGAATTCCCCCTAAATTTCCAACCCAATAGTGATTTGCTTAGATATCAGTCAGAAGCAATAGACGATCGGGTCATTTAAGGGCCTCATTGGTACATATAAGTGTGCACCTCTGCAGAGAGGATTCATTGTAGATATTTTGTACCTATAATCAGAACATGTATGGATTTTGCCAGAACTCAAAACCAAACTGTTATATGCTCAGGTACTCTTCTCGCAGGATGGAAGTTGCAAGGAGTGCATCATACAATGA
Source organism: Lithobates clamitans (assembly GCA_037952925.1). Classification (NCBI taxonomy): domain Eukaryota; kingdom Metazoa; phylum Chordata; class Amphibia; order Anura; family Ranidae; genus Lithobates; species Lithobates clamitans. The sequence continues at coordinate 2,663,084 of JBBGZY010000286.1, forward strand.
ATGAGTATGCATGTGTAGCTTTTATGGTCCATTGTTCTTTAAACAAAATGGATAAATAACAGACTATTGCTGCAAATGCCATATCTGTTGCAAATTGTTTTTTTCAGACAATTTCCTGAGCAGCTAAACGGGCCATGAAAGGAATCCTGAGGGCCTATGTACACTGTCCCTAACTGAGATATACAGTATATCTTCAGTGCACATATACACAAGCTAGAAAGGCCCAATTACACTTTTGCATACACATTAATACACTTTAATTTGTCTACACAAGGTACAAGAATTGGTGACAATATAAAGTTAATGACACCCCAAACACAGGTAGCAAACGCAGTGCGTTTGCCTGCATCGAATTGCACCATGCGATCTGGTTGCGGTGCAGTGCAAAAAATATGTATGTACTTCTTTAATGCAATGTGGTGCGATTTTAGCCCATTCAAAATGAATGGGGTCAAATTGCACCGCACTGCAATCCTCTCACTGTGGACAGATTTCCTCTAACTTGATGTTGTCTCTTCCCAATGGAAAAAAGACAGCAAGAAAAACCTACACATGAATCTATATCTATATATACTGTATCAGGGCTGCAACTAACGATTATTTTTATAATCGATTAGTTGGCCGAATATTGTTTCGATTAATCGATTAATTGGTTAATGACCTTTAAAAAAAATTGTGGTGTATAATTTAGTTAATATGTACAGTTTTAAAAAAGGCAATTTATTCTTAAATATCTCCATGCAGTGGTAAATATAAATAACCAACTATATGGTTAGGGAGCAAAATCTCTAATCCACTCTGAGAATAACAGAATATACTGTATATACTATTAGAGGATATATAGACTGTACATACTATTATAGGAGATATACACTGTATATACTATTAGAGGAGATATACTGTATATACTATTAAAGGGGATATATACTGTATATACTATTAAAGGGTGAATCTGGTAAATATCATCAAACTCCAAGATCAAATTTTTTATTTAAAAAAACTATGTCTTCCTTAAAAAAAATATGTAATTTTAAGAACTTTCTTTCGATTTTCTAATCGTTATTGGGGTGAAATCGACGTTCATTTTCAACCACAGTGACAGGTGTAATATCGTAAAAAATACTGCGCTATCCCATAAGTGGAAATGATCCCCACATGTGTGTGATGAAAAGACAAATATCTCAAACCAAAAATTGAAATGTAAAATACTGCTGCAACCTTAGATGTGAAACAACCTCCACCTTACTAGCTATACAATTTAAAGGCTGCGCTGCTAGTGCAAATACATGATCATATTAACTGAAAATACCATAATTATGAATGAACACAAGTGAATTGTTTCATAACAAAAAAAAAATGCACATAAATCGCATGCAAAAAAAAAGAATCGCATGCAAAAAAAATGAGTGGAACATTCAGTAAACAAAAACGATTAAATAGAGTCCATTTAGTCATAGATTGAAATGAACTGTAGGTCTTGTGGGTGATAGAAAATGGTTGGATAGAGGGAGAAAGACACCCTTCCTTCAAGTGATATAAAGATTATCTCCGTAGGGAGCGTGATGTTAAAATAGAGAGAAGATCCTCCACCTCAAGTAAGGTAAGCCCCTTACCAGATCCAAAGATCTCCTGTCACAGAGATCATGCACACATGTGGCTGTGCGTCTCTGTCAGTGCGCAGATCGGAAGCCACCTCTCCAGGAAATCAATCCAAACGTGATTTATCCGCTCACAGACCATGGATAAATAGGAAAGAAATACTCCATAGCGTAATACAGTTAAAATCCACTTTAATTTATAAAAGAAAAGCACTTACAATTTGTGCAGTAAAGATCGCTTATAAAAACATGTAGCGCCGGCCGGCTTCAGCTGCTGCCCGTTTCTCCCGGGTTCAGCGTGGTATGGTGGTGACGTCAGCACGCCGCTCCTCCCTACGCCGTTTCGACAAATCTGTCGTCTTCCTGGGAATGTTCCACTCATTTTTTTTGCATGCGATTCTTTTTTTTTGCATGCGATTTATGTGCATTTTTTTTTTTTTTGTTATGAAACAATTCACTTGTGTTCATTCATAATTATGGTATTTTCAGTTAATATGATCATGTATTTGCACTAGCAGCGCAGCCTTTAAATTGTATACACAGTGACAGGAAAATTTGCAAATGATAGAAAACTTCTTGGTGAAAGAAATTTTCAGACAGTGTATGTGGTTTTCGTTCAGAAATGACATTTATTTTAAAAACAGAATGTTAAAAAACAAGTGAAAATTTCAAACATTCTTTCATTCAGTGAATGTACAGAAAGAAAGATGTTTCTTCTGAATATTCTCATCTGAAAATTGATCTGTGAGGCCAGCATAGGGCTCGGTTCACACCTATGTAGTTTGCTTTTGATCTGTTTCTGCAGTGCTTTTTGCTGTGCGTTTTGATTTTTGCGTATGTGATTTTGCGGCGATTTTGCGTTTTTGCATTTTTTTGGGCCAATTTGTTGTTGGACAGATAAAAAAAAAACACAAATTGCTGCAAAAACACATTACATGTTTTTCTGCAGCTTCTCCATTTAACCACTTCAATCCCACGGACGTCATATGACGTCCTGGGCTTTGAGCAGGTATATCTGAATGATGCCTGTAGTTACAGACATCATTCAGATATTGCCGGTTTCAGCCGGCGAATCTCTACACCATATTAACGATCATAGCGGCCGTTCCCCCACTTGATCGTTCCTATGGGAGGCGAGAGGGGACATCCCCCCCCTCCCGCCGCCCTCCGGTGCTTGCTCCGACTCACCATTACGATCAGTGAGGCAGAGAGTGGATCCGCCGGCGCCGGATGTAGATTATAGAGATTTCCGGCAGACCAGATGGTTCCCGGAGTCTCTATGATCGTCGGAGGCCGGGCGCGATGTTATGACGTCACGCCCGGCCTCTCCATTCAAAAAAACGGAGCTGCTTCGGCTGGGAAGCGGTGATCGTTTTATTTTATTTTTTTATTTCAGGCTTCCCAGCCTAGTGGTGAGATATGGGGTCTTATTGACCCCATATCTCACTATTAAGAGCACCTGACATGTCATATTGCTATTACAAGGGATGTTTACATTCCTTCTAATAGGAATAAAAGTGATCAATTTTTTTTTTTCAAAAAAGTGTCAAAATAAAAAAAATAAAATATAATTAACAATAAAAAAAAAAATTTTTTAAAGCGCCGCTGTCCCCGTGTGCTCGCACGCAGAAGCGAACGCATACGTAAGTCCCGCCCACATATGAAAACGATGTAAGGTATCGCCGCGAACGTTGGAGCGAGAGCAATAATTTTGGCCCTAGACCTCCTCTGTAACTCAAAACATGTAACCAGTAAAAAAATTTCAAGCGTCGACTATGGGGATTTTTAAGTACCGAACATTGGCGCCATTCCACGAGCGTGTGCAATTTTCAAGCGTGACATGTTAGGTATCTATTTACTCGGCGTAACTTCATCTTTCACAAAATGCAAAAACATTGGGCTAACTTTACTGTTTTGTTTTTTTTTTAAACACAAGACAGTTTTTTTCCCAAAAAAAACGCGTTCGAAAAATTTCTGCGCAAATACTGTGTGAGATAAAAAGTTGCAACAACCGCCATTGTATTCTCTAGGGTCTTTGCTAAAAAAACATATATAATATTTGGGGGTTCTATGTAATTTTCTAGCAAAAAAATGACGATTTTTACATGTAGGAGCAAAGTGTCAGAATTGGCCCGGTATTGAAGTGGTTAAGTATATTGAACCAAAAAAGCACCGTTTTGCGTTAAAAAAAAGTCCCTGACCCTTTTCAAATATGCAGGGGCTGAAAAAAGCATAGATGTGAACGTGTCCCATAGGAAACCATGTAAATAAACTGTAGTGCGTTTCTGCAAAAAACACCAAAAAACACATAGATGTGAACCAGGTCTAACATAATGGGGTTAAAAAAACTAAAATTAGCCCTTTATAGTACAATAAAGGCAGATAATTGCTACTGTAAGGGGTTCATGTTTTTACTGTAGAACTGTGAAAGTAATATTTACAGTAGCGATTATTTGCTCTTTTTGTACTATAAAGGGCTCATTTTAGTTTTTTTTTTTTAACCCTGTTATGTTACTGGCCGATCTATTATAGAAATAGTAATCAATTAATGTCATAATCGATTGGTTGTCGATTAATCGATTAGTTGTTTCAGCCCTATACTGTATATAGATAGATAGATAGATAGATAGATAGATAGATAGATAGATAGATAGATAGATAGATAGATAGATAGATAGATAGATAGATAGATAGATAGATAGATAGATAGATAGATAGATAGATAGATAGATAGATCTATCTATATGTCTATTATGTTATAAAATATATTTATATTATACATATAAAAATAGCTGTAAAGATAAAATATCTACCACATTTTCCATTCCAGTGACAATTTAAAACAAACACTGAGAAAAAATTGGGTTCTGTGCTACAATATAATGCTACAATATATGCTATATTACATATCTATTATATATATATACTGTATATACAGAATCTCACAAAAGTGAGGACACCCCTCACATTTTTGTAAATATTTTTTATATCTTTTCATGTGACATCACTGAAGAAATTACACTTTGCTACAATGTAAAGTAGTGAGTGTACAGCTTGAATTACAGTGTAAATTTGCTGTCCCCTCAAAATAACTCAACACACAGCCATTAGTGTCTAAACTGCTGGAAAAAAAAGTGAGTACACCCCTAGGTGAAAATGTATAAATTGGGCCCAATTAGCCATTTTCCCTCCCTGATGTCATGTGACTCGTTAGTGTTACAAGGTCTCAGGTGTGAATGTAGAGCAGGTGTGTTAAATTTGGTGTTGTTGCTCTCACTCTCTCATACTGGTCACTGGAAGTTCAACATGGCACCTCATGGCAAAGAACTCTCTGAGAATCTGAAAAAAAAGAATTGATGCACAAGAAAGCCTGCAAACGGTTTGCTGAAACAAGCAGACTAAGGACATTGATTACTGGAACCATGTCCTGTGGTCTGATGAGACCAAGATAAACGTGTTTGGTTCAGATGGTGTCAAGCGTGTGTGGCAGCAAACAGGTGAGGAGTTCAAAGACAAGTGTGACTTGCCTACAGTCAAGCATGGTGGTGGGAGTGTCATGGTCTGGGGCTGCATGAGTGCTGCCGGAACTGGGGAGCTACATTTCATTGAGGGAACCATGAATGCCAAATTTGCAGAAATGCAGCCCCAAACTTGCAAAGAACCTTCCCCATGTTTCACTGTTGCCTGTACTCATTATTGTACTCCAGCCTCCTGCTACAGCCAAATATTTTGACTCATCGGTCCAGAGTACCTGTTGCCATTTTCTGCACCCCATCCTATGTTTTGTGAATAGTTGAGTCGCTTAGCCTTTTTTACACGTCGAAGGTATGGCTTTTTTGCTGCAATTCTTCCATGAAGACCACTTCTGGCCAGACTTCTCCGGACAATAGATGAGTGTACCTGGGTCCCACTGGTTTCCACCAGTCCTGTGCTGATGGCACTACTGGACTTCTTCCAATGTCAAAGGGAATTAGGCATGATGTGTCTTTCATCTGCTGCATTTAGTTTCCTTGGCTGACCACTGCTTCTATGGTACTTCACCTTTGTCTGTTTCTTTGAGCTTCTTCAAAAGAGCTTGAACAGAACATCTTGAAACCCCAGTCTGCTTTGAAATGATTGCCTGGGAGAGACTGCTGATGCAGTATAACTACCTTGTGTCTGTAAGCTCAGTCTTGCCATGGTGTATGAACTGTGACATGAAACTGTCTTCCATAACCTCACCTTAGCAGCAGAGTTTGGCTGTTCCTCGCCCAGTTTAAAGCCTCCTACACAACGGTTTGTGTCTCAGTTAATGACTGCATTTCAACCTACATATGAAACTGATGATCATTAGCACCTGCTTGGTTTAATTGGTTAATCATGCACCAGACTCTAATCCTACAAAATCCCTGACTTTGTGTAATTGTACAAAGTGCTAAAGTGTAAGAATTGATGCTGGTTTGAAGTCAAAGAGTAGTCACACCAAATATTGATTTGATTTAGAGTCTTTTTTGTTTGCTCACTTTACATTTTGTAAACTGATAAAAATAAACAATTAAAATATATATTATTATTATTATTATTATTATTATTATTAAAAGCGTTCTTACTTTACAGCATTTCTTCACACCGGCCTAAAATTTTTGCACAGTACTGTATATGTAAACTGTTGCGTATATTGTTGGTGCTATATAAGAACCTCAAATTAAAAAAATTAAAAGTAAATTTAAAAAAAGCAGCACAAAGGTAAGATCTCTCGTTTGAAGAGGAGCTATAAGTGGATCTATCGGCAACATCTAGCTCAACAAAAGTCTATTTCAAAATCAGAGAAGCCAACAATGACTGAATCCAATGAGATGTAGTCACTGTTTGATTATTCAGGCAGCCGCAACTACTGTGGCTGTCTGATAACAATAGTCATCAGTGTAATCCACACACACTGTTAGAAATCTAGGCATTTATGGTTAGCCTTAGGCTGGCCATACACGGTGCAAATTTATTTTCTGCAACCCAAGAAATTCACATGATTCCCCCATCAACACAGATAGTGTAGACAGGAGAATCAACAATCGTCTTCTCCCGGTGAAGGGGGGGTCTTTTGGGGAAAGCCATTCCCACTGGAGAAGATAGTGATTATTCCTAGCGGCTATAGCAGCCACTAGCGATAATCACAAGAGAACTCCGCAGGCTGGTTGTACCCAAGTTGAGCAATCGATCAACTTGCTACATTCAGCCTGCCCATTAACGGTTCAAATCGATTCAAACCGTGTATAGCCAGCCTTTCACCCCTCCCACACAGTGTCAAACAGTCTATCTAAGGGCCAGTTCACACTGGAACGTGGTGCAGGAAAAGCATGTACTGTGCATGTTCCACGCTGTCCTTGCAAGATGCATATAGGTTCCATTAATTATTATTGCCACTCTATATGCATCTCGCAAACATAGTGGGTTTACGGCCATGAAACCCCATGGTAACGCAGTGCCGTGCGGTTTGGTGCAGCGCAATTTGCACTACTTATTCCATGTTCTTGTGCATTTGGCAGCCCATTCAAATGAATGGGCTGTCAAAACCAGAATGTGTTCCAGTTTGAACTGGCCATTAGACTTTGACTGAGTTTACATACACTGATCCATATATTCAGAAAGCATTTCATAAACTGTACCTAATCAGCCTAATCCTGCAGTAATTACACAAATTCTTAAAGTTTATGACCATGACTTATTTGCATCATTATTGCTGCAGGCTTAAATTTACGAAATGCACAGTTTATGGAGCACTTCCTGCAGTGTTGAATACCTAGGTCAGATTAACAGGTACTTCCTAGACTATTTGGAGTTGAGTGGTAAAGATAAATAGAGATGACAACAAGGCTTTTGTGTTTGATATTGGTTTGTATGTTTAATGTATTAATGTTGTCATCTAATTTAAAAGGCAAACTCTTAGCTCTTGGAAACTCTAATGCCCCGTACACACGGTCGGACATTGATCGGACATTCCGACAACAAAATCCTAGGATTTTTTCCGATGGATGTTGGCTCAAACTTGTCTTGCATACACACTGTCACACAAAGTTGTCGGAAAATCCGATCATTCTGAACGCGGTGACGTAAAACGCGTACGTTGGGACTATAAACGGGGCAGTAGCCAATAGCTTTCATCTCTTTATTTATTCTGAGCATGCGTGGCACTTTGTGCGACAGATTTGTGTACACACAATCAGAAATTCCAACAACGGATTTTGTTATCGGAAAATTTTATAGCCTGCTCTCAAACTGTGTGTCGGAAAATCCGATGGAAAATGTGTGATGGAGCCTACACACGGTCGGAATTTCTGACAACAAGGTCCTATGACACATTTTCTGTCGAAAAATCCGACCGTGTGTACGGGGCATTAGAAGGTTCTTATCTTTATTTGCACCTCTCAGGACCTCTGTTTGTCATATTTGTCTATTGTTACCAAGACAAAAGGGAAAATACAAAATGTTACAGCTGTCAAGATAGCAAGAGGTGAGGGGACATCTTTCAATGGGGACAACTGTCAATTTGTGGAGACTTCCCCTCACTTCCTGCTGCATCTCAAGGATAGACAAGAAGGGAAGGGCCAAAAATAATCTAAAAGGGGTTTTTAAACCTTCCTATCCAAAACAAAAAAAAAAAAATAGGAAGATTGACTGGCCACTGAAATCCTCTTCTCAACCCCTTGCCGACCAGCCGCCGTCATTATACTGCGGCAGGTCAGCACGTTCCTACGATCCGTCGTAGCTGTATGTTGGCTCCTTTAAGCGGGATAGCAGGCGCATGCACGCGCTCGCTGCACTGTGGGGGTGCCGATGCTCGTGGCCGATGGTCGCGATGACCGCCAGCCACGAGCAATCGCGGGCACGAGAGGCAGAACAGGGACGTGTGTGTGTAAACTCACAAATCCCTGTTCTGAGAGGAGTGACAGATTGTGACTTCCTAATAGCTAAGAACCACGATCTGTCATCCCCTCTAGTCAGTTCCCTCCCCCTACAGTTAGAACACACAGTCAGGGAACACAGTTTGTTTGGGTACAGCATCGCACGACCGCGCAATTCTCAATTAACCACTTCCGGACCGCCCACCGTCGTTATACGTCGGTACTTAGGAGGATATCGTTGTTATGGCAGCAGCTAGCTGCCATAACCCCGGTATCCTCTTCTTCAGTGAGTGGTCCGGTTTAAGATAAAAGTGGTCTCTGCGGCGGATTCACCGCGAGATCACTTTTATTGGCGGCGGGAGAGGACCCCATCGCCGGTGGCCTCTCCCGCTTACCGGAGCCGTCGATAGCGGCGGAGGCGATCGTGTCTGTCCCCTGCCTGGGTATGGAGACGAGTGAGGGGAAGATTGCCCCCACCCGTCTCCATATCACTGCAGGGCGGAAGCGACGTCAAAACGTCACTTCCACCCATAGCTCTTAACCTCCCTGGCGGTATGATTATTTCTGATTTTAGGTGCTGAAAGCGGTACAATTATTTTGCACAGAAATTTGGTGTTTTATATTGTAGGCCTGTAATTCTTAGGAATAGTTCACTTAAATCTGTCCAAACAAGAGTCTAGTAGACATCCCGGGTATGATAAAGTTTGAAAATCGAAATAAAAAATTATAATATAATAAATAACTATAAATAATTATAACAAATAATAATATAATAATAATAAAAATTATATAATAATGTAATCAAATCAAAAACACTGAAATTTGCTCAGTTGCAGAATTGTCGCTTTTGTTACTTTTAGTGTTTGGTGACGGATTTCCCCACAAATCACTATCACTATCACTCAATTCTGCGAGTGATTCTAATTTATTATCGCTTTTTTCTAGCTGGTCTAAAAGCACTTTTGATGTAAAGAGACAGTTTTGGTTGCTATGGACAATCTCCAGTTTCCTGGCAGAAAGAACAGTTTTATATATATAAAACTGCATGCAGGACACTGGGCAGACCACTAGGGACCAAGGGGGATGTGTAGTTATTTGATACAGTACTGTAATCTGTAAGATTACAGTATGCTGTATCTATACTATGTGTTTCACTTTTGAATTTACCGCCGAACTCCGTCCCCGTGCGTCGCACCGCTCGCAGGGAACGGAGCTCGGCACTGTGAATCGAGCGAGACACAGCGGCTCGCCGATCACAGCGGGGAGACATCGCAGGATCCAGGGGACAAGGTAAGTAAACTCTTCCTGCATCCTGCGATGCAATCCCGAGTCTGGCTCGGGGTTACCGCTTTTGGTATGGAAAAATCCAACCCGAGCCAGACTCGGGAATACCGCCAGGGAGGTTAAAGGGCCGTTTTTTTTTTTTCATTTTTTTAAATGACAATTTTTTTTTTAATTGAATTTTAATGTAAATATGAGATCTGAGGTCTTTTTGACCCCAGATCTCATATTTAAGAGGTCCTGTCATGCTTTTTTCTATTACAAGGGATGTTTACATTCCTTGTAATAGGAATAAAAGTGACACAATTTAAAAAAAAAAAAACAGGTGTAAAAATGTAAAAAAAAAAAAGTAAAACAAATAAGAAAAAAAAAAATTTTTAAACGCGCCCCATCCCGACGAGCTTGCGTGCAGAAGCAAACGCATACGTGACTAGTGCCCGCATATGAAAACGGTGTTCAAACCACACATGTGAGGTATCGCCGCGATCAGTAAAGCAAGAGCAATAATTCTAGCCCTAGACCTCCTCTGTAACTTAAAACATCCAACCTGTAGAATATTTTAAATGTCACCTATGGAGATTTTTAAGGGTAAAAGGCTGTCGCCATTCCACGATTGGAATCGGGGTGCAATTTTGAAGCGTGACATGTTGGGTATCAATTTACGCGGTGTAACAATATCTTTCACAATAGAAAAAAAAATTGGGCTAACTTTACTGTTGTCTTATTTTATAATTCAAAAATGTGTATTTTTTCCAAAGAAAGTGCGCTTGTAAGATCGCTGCACAAATACGGTGTGACAGAAAGTATTGCAACGACCACCATTTTATTCTCTAGGGTGTTAGAAAAAAAATGTATAATGTTTTGGGGTTCTAAGTAATTTTCTAGCAAAAAAAACAGTTTTTAACTTGTAAACAACAAATCTCAGAAAGAGGCTCGGTCCTCAAGTGGTTAAAGCAACACTGTGCAGTATCGCAAAAAATGCTCTGGTCATTGAGCAGCAAAATCTTCTGGGGCTGAAGTGGTTAAAGTACATTACAGGACAGAGAATCTTAGTCTTAGACCCCTTTCACACTGAGCCGCCCCGGGCGCCAACAGTAAAGCGCTATTCGGCCGCTAGGGGGCGGTTTTAACCTCCGCTAGCGTCCGAAAGGGTACAGGACAGAGAATCTTAGTCTTAGACCCCTTTCACACTGAGCCGCCCGGGCCTCAGCGGTAAAGTGATATTTCGCCGCAAGCAGGGCTGTTTTAACCACTGCTAGCAGCCGAAAAGGGGTTAAATCCGCCCGCAAAATGCCACTCCAGCGGCGCTTTGCCAGCGGTATAGCAGCGCTGCCCCCTTGTTTTCAATGGGCAGGGGCGCTTTAGGAGCAGTGAGTTCACCGCTCCTAATGCCCTCCAAATAAGCTGCTGGCAGGACTTTCTCTGACGCCCTGCCAGCGTACCGCTCCAGTGTGAAAGCCCTCGGGCTTTCACACTGGAGTGAATGGAGCCGCTGTTTCAGGGCGCTATTTTTAACGCTATAGTGCCTGCAAAGCGCCTCAGTGTGAAAGGGGTCTTAGATGGTGGTCGGACACTGGCAAACGAAGCTGTAAGGACAGCCCCAACATAACCCCTCCATTCCCAACAAACCTCAGTTTTTTTAAGAAGCAATAAGGAGTTAATCCTACATAGGACCCTGTTATGTACTCCAAGAAAAAGATTTTACAGGTAAGCAAAAAAATCAAATTTACTTAATCATTTATTACAGGAAATAGGATCTTAGTCTTAGACCATGGGATGTCCAAAACCAATGCAGCTGAGGGGTGCAACAATGCAACACAGCAAACAAACAGGCCCACATAGCAAATGGCAAAAAAATGCTTAAAGCTTACAGAGCAACCTGCAGCACTGTACTTCTAAATCTGGTAAGACCCAAATATCGACCTGGTTAAACTTAAGGTGGTAATAAACCCAAAACAATAATGTAACATATTGCAGCTTACCAATTTTACCTTGTGGTGGCTGCATTTGTTTTTTTTTTAAGGATTTTTTTCCTTTATTTCACCTAGTAATCCAGCCAGTAACACACTTCATTTCTTAGGGTGTCTGCATTCTGGATGAAATAGCAACGCAGATGCCTTTAGACAGCAGCATTGTCATTCTAGGAGGAGGGTAGTATTAGACTAGCAAATTTAGATTGAACTTTAGCTAATACTGTGTGGTGTAAGCAGTTACAGCAAACAGTATTTTTTTTTCACTGTTCAATAAACATTGGCAACAAAGTCTGAGCCACTTCCTCATTCAGTAGGAGGTTGTCCAGGTATCAGACTATAAAAATACCCTGAGAGTGCAGGACAGGAGCTAACATCTTAGTGAAGACCTAAGTGCACTAGCAAAAAACTGAGGCTTGCTAGGAATGGGAAGTTATGTTGGGGCTGGCCTTACAGTTTTGTTTGCCATTGTCCAATAACCTGAAGGTAGCTGCATAACCCATGGTCTAAAACAGGGGTCTCCAAACTTTTCAAACAAAGGGTCAGTTTAAATATCCTTCAGACTCTAGGAGGGCCGGATGGTAGCCATCGGGGGCAGAAAATGTCCCGGACCCGACATCAGTGAAAATAAATATGGCCTCAGGGTTGGTGGTCAATAGGAGGAGGAGGAATGCCCCTATTAGTAGGAGGAAAAGTATCCCATCACTGGTATCAGTAGAAAAAATAGTGCCCCATTGTTGGTGTCAGTAGGAGGAATAGTGTCCCATATCAGTGGGAGGAATAGTGCCCCAAGGGCCAGATAAAGGCTAGCAAAGGGCCACATCTGGCCCTCGGGCCACAGTTTGGAGACCTCTGGTCTAAGACTAAGATCATGTGTACTGCAATGTAGGATTAAAATGTTAGGACTATACATGCACTTCAAAGAATAATTAAAAAATGTGTATATTTATAATTCTTCTCTAAAGCCTTTTTAAAAATATATATTTTTATTGGTTTAAAAGTGTAGTACAAAATGTACAGAAACACAAACATAATCAGTCTCAGGCACAGAGGCAAAAAGATGCAACATTTAAGTAGCCTTAAAGTGTTACTAAACCCACAACAGTAAAATCAGTGTGTACTGTATATGCAGTAAAGCATGCTTGGGACCTAAGGGGTTAATCCTCTGCATTGTGTAAAAAGGCTTTTTGATCCTGTCTTATCTGATTCTTCCCTTCTTCTACTGTCCCCACTCCATAGCCTGATAGAACAGAGGCTAGGGGACAAGCCTCTTGGGCTCTTGTCCCTTCCTGGGAGGGTGCATGTGATTAGCACAGGGCCAATCAGCACTGTCCAGACAGAGGGTCAGAAGTCCTATATCCTCATAGGACAGTCAGAGCAGAATGAAAATTCCTCCTCCAAGATTTAACCAGACACTGATAGAAGTCTCAAGACTGCTATATACTGCTGATGAGAAAAGGTGTTTAGCAATTTATATTTACTAGAATAATTGCATTTCCGTGTTCTGTGTACTGTGGGAGACCAGATATAGTGAAAGCAGGGTTCTGGGTTTAGTAACATTTTAAGGACTGTAACAATACAAACACAACTAACAACTAAAGTGGCTCATGCACGAATGACCAGTAATGGCGTGTCAACTCAAGAAACCCATATAGCTCTAGTGCAATCCACCAGAGAACAGAAGATTTTTTAAAGCCTTTAGTGAAAATGTGTATACTAGGGATAAAAAAAGCATTGCGTTATTGCTTAGTCGAGGGCTCGAGAAAATCCCAGCCATGCCAACTAAAAACTGCATCTTGGTGCCTGGGCTTTTTCAGCCCATTTCCAGGCATTAACAATTCCAATTGCCCAACACCCCGGACATGCAGTTCTGGGCGCCGGGCAGCCGGTTGTCAACCGTGTGGTTGTCTAGTTCAGGGAGTGCACTTATTGACTTCTTCCTAGAACCTCACCCCCTGGGAGCCCCTGGGGGTGCACTCTGAGGTAAAGGGCCAATCACAGCAGCCCTTTACCATATGATCGGCTGTGTCCAATCACAGCAGGTCACATTGTAAACAGAACAGTACACAGGATGATGAAAGCAGAGTCGGTAACTGGCAATTCCGACAGGCACATTTACACTGATTATCAGTGTAGCCCATCAGTGCCACCTATTAGTGCCCATCAGGGCCGCCTATCAGTGCCTATCAGAGCAGCCTCATCAGTGCCCATTAGTCCTGCCTGATCAGTGCACATCAATGAAGAAGAAAAATTACTTTTTTTGCTTTACTTTATTTGTTTAGCAATATAACAAATAATTGTTAATTAATTGATAATTGGTAATTACAAATAAAAACCCCAGTGGTGATTAACTACCACCTAAAGAGGGATCTATCTCTCTAAAAAAATATATATATACTGTATATACAGTGGGGAAAATAATTATTTGATCCCCTGCAGATTTTGTAAGTTTGCCCACTTACAAAGAAATGAAGGGTCTATAACTTTTATAGAGCTGTAGGATGTCTGGGACAAGATTGTAGACAAGATTGTAGACCTGCACAAGGCTGGAATGGGCTACAAGACCATCAGCAAGAAGCTTGGTGAGAAGGAGACAACTGTTGGAGCAATTATTCGCAAATGGAAGAAATTCAAAATAACCATCAATCGCCCATGATCTGGAGTTCCATGCAAGATTTTCCCTCATGGGGTAAGGATGATCATGAGAAAAGTGAGGGATCAGCCCAGAACTACACGGGAGGAGCTTGTGAATGATGCCAAGGCAGTTGGGACCACAGTCACCAAGCAAACCATTGGTAACACAATATGCCAACATGGATTGAAATCCAGCAGTGACCTCAAGGTCCTCCTTCTCACGAAGGAACATTTACAGGCTGATATGAAGTTTGCCAATGATTCAGGGAAGGAGTGGGGGAAAGTGCTGTGGTCAGATGAGACCAAAATTGAGCTCTTTGGCATTAACTCGACTCGCCGTGTTTGGAGGAAGAAAAATGCTGACTCTGATCCGAAGAACATCATCCCTACATCAAGCACGGAGGTGGAATCATTATGCTTTGGGGCTGTTTCTCTGCTAAAGGTACAAGCCGACTCTGCTGCATTGAGGGGCCAATGGACGGGGCCACGTATTGTAAAATCTTGAATGAGAACTTTCTTCCCTCAACCAGAACATTGAAGATGGGTCGTGGATGGGTATTCCAGCATGACAATGACCCAAAACATACCGACAAAGTATAAGCACATTAAGTAGCACATTAAGGTCATGGAGTGGCCTAGCCAGTCCCCAGACCTTAATCCCACATAAAATGTATGCAGGGAGCTGAAACTTCGAGTTGCGAAGTGACAGCCAAAGAACCTTAAGGATTTAGAAAAGATCTGTAAAGAAGAGTGGACCAAAATCCCTCCTGAGATGTGTGCAAACCTGGTAACCAACAACCAACTTGCCTGCCAACAAGGGTTTCTCCACCAAGTAGTAAGTTATGTTTAGCTTGGGGATCAAATACTTATTTTACTCGCTAAACTGCAACTCACTTTATAACATTTGTATCATGTTTTGTTTCCTGGATTTTTGGTTTATATTCTGTTTCTATCATTTAAAATACAGTACACTTATGGTAAAAATTATAAAATCATTTCTTTGTAAGTGGGCAAACTTACAAAATCTGCAGGGGATCAAATAATTATTTTCCCCACTGTATATAGGTACAGTGTTGCATGACCGCGCAATTGTCATTTAAGGTGTGACAGTGCTGAAAGCTGAACATTTGTCTGGGCAGGAAGGGGGTAAAATGCCCAGTAGGCAAGAGGTCTAAGAAAAAATGTTTTTTTCCTTCTTCACATTCCGGCATAAAGATACACATCAGGGGTACAGAAGAGAAGGGGTGTTGTCGTTGAAAATAAAGCTTTGTTAGTTAAAAAAAAAATTTTTTTGCTGGCTCCTTGATTCAAAGCAAATTTGTCGAGCCCTGGCTTAGTCCCCATTAAAATGCAGATATAATTAATATAACTTCCAGAAATAATCCCAACATTATGACTTACTGAACACACAACTAAATGTTAGGGTATAATCATATAAAGTTTCATACTGTTTAAAATTCATGGGACACAATGTGCTGTACAAATGTTATCATGATCAAAAGATTTTCCAATAGTATACAAAGTCACTTAGGAAGTGTAACAGAGATGTTGCATATAAGAGGTCCTTATACTTAATAATACTAATGAGGCTGTCTTTCACGGAGAAGATATTTTTTATATTTATTACATTTATTTAATTTTGTACATTGCATACGAAAATGAAGAAGAGCAATTTCTAGCACTGATCATAATGTTTAGGGATGAGAGCCTCCAAACAAAAGGGGCACTTTTTGAAAGCACAAGTAGGAAGGCTTTTTATTTAGTGTTTGTTAAATCCAAAAATAGATATTAAAATAAAATATAACACCTTCATAAATTTGAATCAACCATTAACCTCCCTGGCGGTATGATTATTTCGGATTTTAGGTGCTGAAAGCGGTACAATTATTTTGCATGGAAATTTGGCGTTTTATATTGTAGGCCTGTAATTCTTAACAATAACACACTTAAATCTGTCCAAACAATTGTCTAGTAGATATCCCGGGTATGATGAAGTTTGAAACATAAAAATTATAATATAATAAATAAATATAAATGATTAAAAAAAATATATATATAATAATAATAAACTAAATTTCCCCACGATTCACTATCGCTCAATTCTGCAAGTGTTCTAATTTACTATCGCTGTTTTCTAGCTGGTCTAAAGCCACTTTTGACGTAAAGGGACACTTTTTGGTTGCTATGGACAATCTCCAGTTTCCAGGCAGAAAGAACAGTATATATAATATAAAACTGCATGCAGGGCATGGGACAAATCACTGGGGACAAAAGGGAAGTGAAATAATTTCATACAGTACTGTAATCTGTAAGATTACAGTATTGTATGTGTTATGGTTTTTTACATTTTTTTAATTTGCCGCCAGGCTCCGCCCCCGTGCGTCACGACGCTCGCAGGGAACGGAGCCTGGCACGGAGAGGCTTCAGAGGAGACAGAGCCCACAGACACAGCGGGGGACATCGCAGGATCCTAGGGATAAGGTAAGTAACGCCGCACCAGGATCCTGCAAAGTAATCCTGAGTGTGGCTCGGGGTTACCGCTAACGGCACTGAAATTTAACCCCAAGCCACACTCGGGAAAACCGTCAGGGAGGCTACACACGAAATGTATTGATACAGGGGGATTTAATGGCACCACAGTGCTTAAGGGAAATTATGTTCTGGAATCAATTTTATATTAATTCTTCTTTACTGCACATAATTTTTTTTTCTGGAGAAAGGTTTATTAAATGTACAAAAAAAGGGATTGATTTACTAAAACAGGAGAGTGCACAATCTGCTCCAGCTCTACATAGAAACCAATCAGCTTTTAATTTTTATTATCATAACTACCATGCTGGGAAAGGGATGGGACTGTTCTGCGCTTGCACTGCAATCAGTGTACAGATTTAAAAAAAAGTTGATAGCAAGTGTGTAAAAAAAGACTGTCAAAAGAAACACTTAAAAAAAAAAACTACCAATGTCCCCCAGGGCAGACACTGTGAAGAATAAAATGGTGTTTTTTGCAATTTTTTTATATGCCGCATGATGTTTGCGCAGTACATTTTTAGGAAAGAATACTCTTTACTTAATTTTATAATTTTAGTGCACACAAATACAACATAATACCTGTTTTTCGGTAAAATATAAAAGATGATGTTAGGCCAAGTAATTAGGTTTATCCACTCTTTTATCCATTTGTTATGCTTTAAAAGTCTTTACAGGTTAGCAGTTTAGAGTTACACAGGAGGCCTGGCACTAGAGTTATTGCTCTTGCTCTGACATTCGTGATGATACCTCACGTGTGAGGTGATCACCATTTACATATGCGTGTGGAACTTGCGTATTCATGTGCGTTTGCATGTGAGCATAGGGGACAGGGTAGCTTTCATTTTTTTATTTTTTTTTACATTTTATTAATTATTTTATTTAAAATTGTCCCTTTGTTTTTATTGCAACTTTATTGCTATCAGAGGGGATGAATAACATCTCTTGTGTCAGCGAAAAGCATGACAGGTCTTCTTTATGGAGAAATCTGGGGTCTATAAGCATCTGATCAAAACCGAGATCAGTTTGATCAGATTACAAGCCAGTAATGAGAATACAGTCCTCATAATTTCCGGTTTCTTACATCACAGAGGGGAGGTGGCTACGGATGTACCTTCCCTCCTCTCAAAGTAAACAGATACTAAGCAAGTGATGATCGGGAAAGCCCCGATAAAGGTGGTAGGGGTGCCCTGTAGAAGTGATAGAGCGGCTGTATAGCCACTCAAATCATGGCTACAAGACAGCCTATCGCCAGGTTAAAATTTTGATACCAGGATGATGTCTGTAGGTGCATTTGCTGGACTCTCTGCTATGCTCAGTTCCTGATCTCGCTCTTGTGTCTTTCACCTACTACTTCTCTTGACCCAGTTTCCTGCTTGGTGATGAGTAATCAAGGCTCTGGACACCAAAAAGTTTATATCACTCATTTTGGTACTTCAACTAGGTTTCTGCTGTTTTGTGGCAAACCCAGGCCTGCTTGCTTTACTTGGCACCTGTGGCAGTTATTGCCTCCCATGGAGTGAACCTGGTGGCAACATTCTGGGAGTTACATTGCATAAAATTTCTTCCACAACATTAGTAGTTCTGATTAAGACTGGGCCCTTCTTTGGTTCTGCCCCTGCTTGTCTCTGTTCAAGTCTACACTGTCCACCTTCATATTTCCCCTCTCATAAAACAAGACCTGAACAAGTCTTTAGTGCACGGTGAAATGCCATTGTTCAATATGCGGTACCAAGAGCCAACCTATGCCGTTTTTACAAATCACAGAAAAAAGTTGCCCATGGCACATGCGAACAAGGAGATTGATGAGGGGCAGGACCTTCTCCCCAAAATGTGTTTCACACAATTCCTTAAGATTTGGACACAAGCAGGAGGTGATCTGGACGTTCACTTGTTTTGAAGGTGCCTGTTCCGACAAATACACTGGTGGCTCCCTCTGCATTTGCAGTGACTGTCATTCTCACAGCAGCTCCAGCCTGAGGATCATTTGCTTCAGCAAACTGTTACCATATAGTTAGATGCTGATGACTCCACCTGATCTTGTGAGTGCATATATGATATTTCTATTCTTGCTACAATAATAAAGCTTACTACACTATGAAGCTGGTTTTTTTTTGCGCCCCTCTTTTTCTTCTGTTCATTTTTACTAGTCAAACTGCAGTAAACTAAAATCCATTAGATTGCTATGGTTTGCACACTATCATTATATTTTATACTACCTTATTAGCCACTTGCAATCCAGTGGCCTACTGGTATGTCACTGGATTTGAAGGGTGATTATCTGGGTGATCGCTGCAGCTGCAGCAATGATCAAGATATCATTTAGGGCCTGTGATTCCCTTCAATGTAAACATTAACCTAGTAGCTATGAAGTCATTGGATTACTTTTAGAGGCGGCAGAAGGGGGGTTCCACTCCCCTCCTGCGGCTGCCAACACCTTTACCGGGCTCTCCTGTGCGATAGGTGAGGATGTGCCCAGTAGCATCCGGGTTCCTGGGACACAGTGAGAGGAACTGATGTTGTGCATCTCACTGTGTGATGTCAGAAACTGGAAGCGGCAAAGATTTCATAATTTCTCAAGGGAGAGAAAGTCAGGTGACATGTGACGATACGCGTGGGGAGGAGTCAGTGACGTCATCGCATAGTCTTCGGCAAACACAGCGATAGCTGTATGAGAGGTGAAGCTGTCTGACCATTTTAATAAAAGCGTTTCAGCTACTACGAATATGTGAGAGTATTACACTGATTGCTCAGTTTTGTAGCATTTAAAACACTGCGTAATGATGGCTTTTCTTTTATCTTTATGTGAATAATCACCTTGCAAATGTAATTCATCATGCAACTGTGATCTGTGTTAATTGAAATACAAGCAAGTTCTTTAAAGGCATTGGATTGGACATTTAGACCTCAGCTGGATTAATACAGACGCTATTTATTGTTCTTTTATTTTTATTTTTTTATTTCTTTCATCAACATATATTTAGGGATATGCATTCCCCTATATGTCTTTTGGTGCGTTTATTTACTTTATTGATTGATATATTTATTTGCACTTATTCACTTTACTGGTTGTGATATCAGGGCATTTTTTTATGGTTTAGGAATTTATACACAAGCACTACTGCAATAGATGGGGAGAGCTTAATAAGCGCACCAACATATGCTATTATAAGGCTTACCTGTAGCTACCGTAGATATCTCCTAAACCTGCATGGTTTAGGAGATATCCCCTGTATCAGCATGTGCCGACATCCTTGGCACATGCACACTGAAGCAATGGCTCGTTCGTGACGTTGCTTTAGCTGACGTGCTGTTACCGGCAGCTCCCGTGCGCATGCGCAAGAGTGACGCAATCGCAGCTCCGGGCACTCACATCGCTGGGGCCCGCAATGCCCGGAAATAACTCCAGGAGAAATGTCGCCGGGCAGAGCAGTGTGCCGGGACCGCTACGGGGGCTTTGATCTAAGGTGAGTATTTCATAATGAGCTAGTATGCTATGCATACTAGCTCATTATGCCTTTGTCTTGCAGGTTTGTTTTTTTTGGGGGGGGTTTACAACCACTTTAAAGCGTGACATGTTAGGTATCTATGTACCAAACAATTGGATATTATATTGTGTTTTGTGCAATAAAATTCACGTAAGTGTATTTTTTTCCCAAAAACCGCTGTGCAAACACCATGGGGTTGATTTACTAAAGGCCAATAGACTGTTCACCTTGGAAAGTGCAATTGCACTCTGCAAGTGCAGTTGCTCCAGAGCTTAGTAAATGAGGTAAAGCTTCACTTTGCAAAGAATACCCAGTCACATGCAAGGGAAATAAAAAAAACAGCATTTTTGCTTGCACATGATTGGTTGATAAAAGTCAGCAGAGCTTCTGCGAATTTACTAAACTCTGGAGCAACTGCTCTTGCTGTGTGCAACTGCACTTTCCAGAGTGCACAGTCTTTTTGCCTTTAGTAAATCAACCCCTATGTGACATACAAAATTGCAACACCCACCATTTTATTCCATAGAGCCTCTGCTTAGAAAAATATATACAGTATAGAGTTTGGGGGTTCTAAATGATTTTCTAGCAAAAAAAGTTAATTTTTACACTTATGTTAGAAGTGTCAGCATAGGCCTGGGGGAAAGTGGTTAAATAAACAACACAACACCCACATTTATTTAGTAAGCTAGAAACAGTTATCAAAGTTTAAAAACCCATTGCCTAATGTTATGAAACTAAGATCTACCTATGGGATACTGCATTCTACGTCTTAGCTCTGAGCTTTGCACCACCTTACTGAACAGTCTTGACAATGTACATATAGCTTTTCAGATTCAATTCAATTCAGTTACAAAAAATCTGCAGTTGTAATGCTGCAGTTATGCATTCTAAAAAAAAAAAGGAAAAAACATCTTACCGATTGAGAGCAAAGGCATAATGAAACTTTATATTATGCTGATCCGCCAAGTCACAGGTGGGCAGCATTTCTAGTGTTTCCACAAGTCTGACCATGGCATCATAATCCTGAAATGAAAAAATACAAATGATAGAGAGGCCACATCTAGCAAAATCCTCATAGCATTACATGAAGCAAATATCTTTTCAATACACAAGAAAATATTCATAGAATGATTCAATGTCCTAGTGAACCCATGGTCACCTCAAATATCCAATCTTGACCAAATTTGGGCCATTGAGACTGAGCATCTTACAAAAATATTGACTTTTTAAGATCTCCCCCCAGGATCACTATCTTCTTCTGCCCACAATAGAATGCTGAGTGTGTAGACCTAAGAACTCAAAACAGGACAACTCGTGAGAAGAACACCTGGATGTAACTTTCTGCCTACCAAAAACTAAATATGTCACTTCTAGGAGGTCTGATCCTTTAATAAATTAGCAGCCAGTATAATGTAAAAATAGAAGTAACGAAAAGCTGCCAGAAAACAGTTCTGTTGGAAAATATAAAGTCTAGTCTTAGGCTTCATGTACAGGCAGTCCCTGAGTTATGAACACCCGAGTTACGAATGACTCCTACGTACGAACAGACCTCAATGCCGGCCGCTTGTGCTCCACTCTGGTCCTGGATACCTCCGAGCAGCTATCTTGCAGCGCCAGACACATCCCACTCTGCAGTACTACATGTACTGCATGGCCAGAAGAGCCCCAGATAACATAACTGCATGCCCAGAAGTGCCCGGAACATCCCACATCCATGCACAGGCTGAAGTTACACTTAAAAATGCACTGTTCCGACTTAGACACAGATTCCACTTAGGAACAAGCCTACAGTCCTTATTGTGTTCGTAATCCGGGGACCGCCTGTACACTGCTGCTGGTAAACGGATGCTTAGGAGCAGTTGGGCGTTTTTTTCAGCTGCCCCTGAACTCTCCTCTATGTTATCTTATCAGTACATGTACACAGGGTCATTTATAGTCTTATCCAGGCAGTTGAGTTCAGAAGCATTTTTTATAAAGCATTTAAGACAGATGTTCAGAGGCATTTAAAACGCAAAACGCCTGTAACAGCTTGCAAACGCATGTAAACGCGGTAACTCATGTTTAGTCGCGTTTCGTTTACAGGTGTTTTTAATTTTTGACTATTTGAAGAAAATAAAAACGCTTCTATATGCAAACACGGCTAAACGCGGCATGTAAACACGGCTGAAGGCGGCATGTGAATGTGGTAAAACGGATGTTTTAAAGTGTCGTTTACTATCTGTCAAGTTAAATCGTTCAGGAGACGATGTAGAACGTCCCGTGTACATTAAGCCTAATTTTATTCGTTTCTTCCCTCTACAATAAGCTATGGCACCTTGGACTTCATTCAAGTGTTTAGATCTTTTAAAATGTGTCAAGGCTGCATCTGTTTTTGCAGACACAATATAGTAATTTTGCTTTGCAAAATAATTTTAATTAATTTCTTTTATAACAACAGGAATAAAGAAACTGAAAGTATTGCATAGAAAACGTGACTTTACCCCCAATCTGTATAAATATGCCCCATTGTATTATCATGACTCAATCTACTTTCAGTCTTTGTTAATGGAAGGAATACAGCAGCGTGATTCATTTTCTGTGTTTTCTCTAAATTAGATTACATCAACTGTTATCTGCTTTGAGGTTTTGTTTCTTTCTTTTGCCAATAATTTGTTAGAAATCCAGGAGGCAATTAAGGCAGATTAAACATTTTCCCTTGTGAATACACCGGCTCACGTAAAGCAACCATCACTCATTTCCCCTTTTAGATCTTCCAATACAAACGTTTTAATAAGGAGTTATCTATAACTATTTTGTAATTTTTTTTTTTTTTTACAGAAAGGCAAAATTTATAATTATAAATGTGAGTATATTCTTTTACTCTAATCATACGTTATCATTATATCTATAGGTGAGGACATAAGTCTCTACGTGGCTTAGGTCAGTGTGGGCTCAGACGGATAAGAATCTTTCTTTATGCCCCTTAGCCAGGAGACTCAGGCTAATCTAAAATTGCACTCGGTCACTCACTAACTGGATGCATTCTGATTTTATATGACAAATAGCAAAAAATATTAGAAATAATAAATAAGCTTCACCTACAACAAAACATACATACATTACCATAATTGTCAGCAGTGAATAGGCAGGAAACATTTTATTAGGAACATCCCATAGTAAA
Source organism: Lithobates clamitans (assembly GCA_037952925.1). Taxonomy (NCBI): domain Eukaryota; kingdom Metazoa; phylum Chordata; class Amphibia; order Anura; family Ranidae; genus Lithobates; species Lithobates clamitans. Next base: position 2,686,619 of record JBBGZY010000286.1, read on the forward strand.
AAAGAAATTATTAGTGTTGCATTTCCCTGCATACTGACATCATAGGACTTTAGCATAGACTGCCAAAGTCACAATCAATGTTTCTAATTTGGCCATTTTAAGCTACCTCGGGTGAAAGAGATAGGGAAAAAAGTATCAGCTTGTGTTCCATGCCTCTTTATGTCCAATTTTCATAAAATGAAAAATGTATGCAAAGCCAACATATATACTATATATTGTTTCAATAATTTTGTAGGTTCTTTCACGCTCACAAAAAAATATTTAATTAGCAAGCAAAGTAAAACTAGCACCTGTTCTGATCAATTTATAACCAGCTTTTTAACCCTTTGCTGTCCATTGGTAATTTATAAATGGCTTAACAAGTAATTAAAGCAGTAGTAAATTGCAAAAAAATATTTTGCAGAATATTGTCATAATGGGCTAGTACGCATAGCATACTAGCCCACGATGACAGAGTTATCTTTAAATAAAGTCCTCCAGCGGCACGCTGTCACCGCTGACAGGGTTTCCCTCTTCACCTGGTCTTCTTTCCGGGTCCGCAGACTCCGGCCATTTGAATGGCCAAGCTGCGATGATGTCACTGTGCATGCGCGGGAGTCACTGATGTGGCACAGCTCTCTCAATGGACGGCATGCTGTCCACTGAAAGTGCAGTGCGCATGCATCTTTGATGTAATACCAGGATCTTCATGTCTGCAGCTGCAGCAGTGATCCTGGCATAATTTTTTTCATCTGGCAATCGACTTTCTAGTAAAAGTGATCCAAGCGGGTTAACAGCCGCCAGATAACTTCTACAGCTCTTGAAAAGGGGCCCCATTTTCCTCTGTTCCCTGGCTCTCCCATTCCACCAGGGAACCCAAGACCGCTCTGTGAAGCCAGAAGGATTCCATCACTTCAGTTTTCAGAGCTGTATTTCCCAGCCTGTACAGCATCTGTTCAAATTGATCTGTGTTTGATCAGATGCTTTGAAGAGCAGAAGAGGCATCAGAGTTCTAATAGACCCCGATGCCTCACAAAAGAATACCTGTCACCGCCCAAAGCTTTCACAAGGTACTTGCTCACCAGTGAAAAAAAATGAAAAAGTATAAAAAAATATTTTTTTAATAAAAAAAATAAAAGTTATAAAAAAATGTTAACCCACCCCCATCTTTCCATGCTCGCATGCAAATACAAATGTGCACGTAGATCTGGTGCGCATATGTAAACATTGATTGCACCACACATGTAAGGTATCACCACAAATGTCAGAGTGAGAGCAATGATGCTAGCGCCATATGTAATGTTTATCTCTGAACCGATAACCTATAAAGGCTTTTAAAAGTCACCTATGGACAATTTTATGTTTCCCGTAGTCTGTCGTAATTCACAAGCATATAGAATTCTAAATCTTGACCTGTTTAGTATCTATATACTCAAAGCAACATTATATTTTACATATTACTAAAAAATTGGGCATTTTTTTTTTGTTTCTGTGCACTAAACTTCATTGGATAAATGACTGTGCAAATATCGTGTGACATTAAAAAAAAAAAACAGCCACAATTTTATTCTCCGGGGCCTCTGTTTTCAGAAAATATATAATGTTTAGGGGTTCTAAAGAATTTTCCAAATAAAAAATGCAGATTTTTAAATGTGTGAAAAATAAAAATTTTGAACTTAGGCAAGCGGTTAACGGTGCTGTGACACACCAAAAGTCTAACATTGCTCAATGGTAGCTGAAGACCTCAGTATTTGTCTGTACCAAATCCAGAAAGTAAAAATGGCACCTGCTCTGATCAGATTAAATTGCATGTAAGTTGGTTAGTTTAGCTACCTAACTCTATTTTACAACATAATTGCAGGAGACATTATATAAAGACATGAAGCAAAACAGTAATCTGCACACTATAATTATTTTTAGTATGACATTACACATACAGTATTTTTGGCAAAGGCATCTTCTTCATTATCATAAATTTGCACACCTCAGTTTCCTCAGAAAGAAAGTTGGGAAGCTTAGTAAGCATGTAAAAGCATGTAAAGTAATTAAATATGCACTGTTATGATTTACAGCGTAATATCTTCCTTCAGACTCTCTAACCTGAATGTCTCGGTATGAGAGGAGCAGGTTGATTACAATATCTGAAGTCAGCACTTCTGTGTTATCCATTCGTAATTTTATACGGGCCAGCTCTTTAGCAAGTTCATCTCCTTGGTACTTTTCTCTGGCTTTTCTGATGTCATTCAGCAGCGTTTCCTTGTAGTATGCACTAAAAGAGAAAGCAGAGGTGCGTGTTTATATTGTGTATTTTGTAAGATAAAACAAGGGAAATTTTTTTACAACATTTTTTCACTGTGCACAATCAATAACGTACAAAGGAATTTAATGTGAACCTGTATTGTGCCCTTTCAGGGCAAAGCAACAGGTTCACTTAATGCCAGCTCCCACTACCTCTTTTTAGTGACCTCGATGCACCATTCACTGTTTGCTCTAACATACTTCTGGGTAAACATGGGGAACATGTGACCTACTCCCCATCCTGAAGTGTCAGGCTTTATTATAAAGGGGCGCTGCTCAAACCAGTCGATGTGTAGCGAGATGTGTGGCCTCAGCCAGTGCCACTTCAGCCATGCCTTCTGGAGCGGTTTGCCCTGCCTGCCGGGGTTTGGTCACAGAAGTGAGGGATATGAGCAGGACAGAAGCTTATATTAGCACCGTTGGCCTTGAAGGGGAAGTGGAAATGTGTGTGTGCTGTGTTAAAGTATTACTAAACCCACAACAGTAAAATCAGTCTGTATATGCAATAAAGCATGCTTGTTATACTCACTATGGAACCTAAAGAGTTAAATCTCGCATTGTGTAAAAAGGCTGTTTGATCCTGTCTTTTCTGATCCTTTCCAGCTTCCACTGTCCCCAATATATTTCCTGATAATACAGAGCCAGGGGACAGGCTGCATATGCTCAGTTTGGTGTGCATTGCTAGAGAGTTGTTTTTTCTTGGCATAGTGCATGTGATCAACACAGGGCCAATCAGCACTGTCCAGATAGAGGATCAGGGGTCCTGCATCCTCATAGGACAATCAGTAGAATGAAAACTCCTCCTACAAGCTTTAACCAGACAATTATAGAAGACTGTTATATACTGCTGATGAGAAAAGGTACTTAGCAGTTTATATTTACTAAAATTATTGCATTTCCATGTTCTGTGTACTGTGGAAGACCAGATATAGTGAATGCAGGGTCCTGAGTTTAGTAACACTTTAATGAAAGAAATGTGTAGAAGAATAAAAACGGGGGAATGGAACAAAATAAATTTAAAAACAAGGGAGAAAAAAATACAAAAATAAATAAAAAGTAGAACATAATCAATAAAAAATAAAAAAGTGAAAAAGTATGTAATAAATATATGAAAATAAAAATTAATGATTGAATTTGAATAATTGAAGGTGGTAAATAATAATACAAAGAAAGAAAATTTTTCTTAAATTGTGTGTACATATGGAAAAATGTGTATAAGGTAATGAGAAAATGAAATGTTATATTAACATAAAAATAAAATAAAATGTGAGAAAGTGAAAAATTGATAATAAAAAATATAAAAATAAAAGTTGTGTGAAAAATGGGTGGAGTAAGGAATGTGAAAATATGAATGGAAAATGAAAAATAAAAATGAGAAATAATAAAAACAACATTATATTGTACTGATCAAAGGGATCGTATAGGACAATGGAGGATACCAGAAATAAGCAAACTAGGAGCATGCATTGTACAAAATGGTTGGATATTTCTAAACCTTATTGGAAAGTATGAAAAATTTCAAATTTAGATCCCAAAAAAATAATAATTTTATAACCAAGATACAACTGGTTCAGGGAAATCGGAAATTGAAACAATAAAGAAATGATACCTCAAAGACTCCCCATTCTCCCAAACAACAGTACTGGTGCTTGGTGATTGGTCGTTTAGGCACCTAGCGCTATCATGGAAAGAATCACCAGCACTTATACTTACTTATAGGAATATTGCTTAATGTAATTGTCAGACCTGTAGGCCTTTTCTGTCATTCACGAAGCGTGGCTGAAATACCCTCAATGTTTACATTCCTACATCCTGGCTTATTTTCAGGACACAGCAGATGTTGGCTACTTGAATCATCATCACAGAAGCTCAGCAGCTTCTGAGATAAGGGGAGAGCACAAATGACACATAGACGACTTTTGAACCAGGAAGCATGCTCACTTCTGCCATGCTGGAGGCGATTGCCCAACATCCACTGTATCCTGGAAAAAAGCCTGGTCGCGAGAATGTAAACATTGGAAGTACTTCCGTCAGGCTTCTTGGGTGACAGAAAAGTTCTACAAAGATGGTATTTGCATTAAACAGTATTTTTTCAAACAGCATATTACATTTAAAATATGGGGGCCAATTGTCTGAATGGGCCAGTTTAGCCTTTAAAGTATATTTGTTGCTTTGTGCTGCATGGGCAATGTTCTGCATTTATCTGGACAATTGGGTGACTACAGTTGCACTGTGCCAAATGAAAAATATATTCCTTCAACCCAAAAACAGACATCTCTTACGGTAGGTAAACTTCATGGACACTGAAAGTTCTTTGCATTTATCTGTATGGCTGGCAGATGCCTTGTAAGCAACAACCCTAAAGTAAAACATACAGTATGATAAACCAGAGATTAGTTATTAATTGAAAACTCTAATTAAAGGAAACATGTAGACTGCCTTAATGGAATTCTAAAATGCAAGCTGTCATGCTAATCCAAGTGGCCAGCACTTTCCACGAGTTACTGCCTCAGAGCATAGTTGAAGTTACAGAGGTGAGATATGACACTTTATATCCTGGTATGTATGCTCGTCATAGGTCAGTGAGTTAGAAACTACTGAAGCTACTAGGCAAGCTTGACTGCCAGGGAAGAAGAATTTTCAAAATAAGAGGTCATCAATCACCAGCTTGGTAATTCACTCAGCACAGTTATTCTAAATGCTTAGAAATCCCAAAAGATACCGATTCCGCACTTAGACACTAAAAAACACACAGAAAAGTAGTTTGCACAATATCTTCATCATTTTACAGATGGTAATGCTGAATAAAGACACCAGTGCATCTAGTTCAACCTGTGTGGGAGTGTATATTTATGTCTCTACCACTTCCCATATCCATGAATAATGTGTTCAATAAGATGCCCATCCAAAAGTTTTTAAAATTAGCAACACTTTCTGCTTAAACCACCAATTAGGCAAGGGAGTTCCACATCCTTACCACTCTAACAGTAAAGAACCACATAGTTTAAGGTTAAGAACCACCACAGTTTAAGGTTAAACCGCTTCTCGTCCAACTTGACGTTGAGTGGCCACATGTCTTTTTGGGTGACCTGAGACTGAATAGTTTCCTCCCAATGTTGGAAACACCATTAAGATATTTGTATATCGCCATCATATCCCTTCTTTAGCATTTCTTCTCCAAGGAGAGTAAATTTATTTTTTGGAATAGTTCCTCATAAAGGAGGTCCTCCAGCCCACTTATTAATTTTGTTGCCCTTCTCTGATCTGTCTCCAGTTCCAGCACATCCTTCCCGAGGACTGGTGACCAGAACTGGACAGCATACTCAAGATGTGGCCGCACCAGAGTTTTGTTACGTGGTAGAATTATAGTTTTATCTGGCTGACTGACAGTCACGTCTCTCTGCTCAGAGCGAAGTGGGAGAACTGAGTGATCAGCCATGTTTGATCGCTCAATTCTCACTGCAGAGCCGGTGGGGAAAGATGCAGCATCGGATCGATGCTGCATCCACCTAGGTAAGTATACTGGTAATTGTTTGTTTTTTTTAAACCACAAACTTCTCTTTTAGAGCCCTTTCACACTGGGGCGGGGCCGCTAGTTTTAGCAGCATCTTATCGCTGTACTTTGGCACCGCTGTTATAGCGGTGCTTCAGCACCGCTAGCAGGGCACTTTTAACCCTCCATAAGGGGTTAAAAGTGCCCGCTTAGCGCTGCTTTCAAAACGCTTTTATGGAGCTTTGAAAGCGGCGCCAATTTATTTTAATGGGCAGGGTGGTGGAGTAGCGCTGTATACACGGCCCCGGACCGCTCCAAAGATGCTGCTTGCAGGACTTTTTTTCCTGTCCTGCAAGCGCACCGCCCCAGTGTGAAAGCACTCGGGCTTTCACACTGGGGTGGCTTGAGAGGTGCTTTTCCGATGCTTTACAGGTGCTAATTTTAGCACAAAAACGCCTGAAAAGCGCCCCAGTGTGAAAGGGGTCTTAAGTAATGCTCTAAACAATGTTCATCACTAAAGAAAAAAAAGATTTTATCACACTGTTTCCTTTCAATTTTTATAACCCTCTCAAAGTTAAAAAAAATCCAAAAACAGCCTTTAAGAAACATATTATCCCAATCTAATGTTATGCCGCGTACACACGGTCGGACTTTTCAGCTACAAAAGTCCAACGGACGCTGACGGACTAAAGCTGGCTGGTAATCCGATCGTGTGTGGGCTTCTCCGGACTTTCAACGTACTTTTTTAGCCTCAAATCCGACGTACTTTAGATTTGAAACATGCTTCAAATCTTTACGTCGTAAGTACGACGGACCCCGAAGTCCGCTCTTCTGTATGCTAGTCCTACGGACAAAAACCGACGCTAGGGCAGCTATTGGCTACTGGCTATCAACTTCCTTATTTTAGTCCGGTGTACGTCATCACGTACGAATCCGTCTGACTTTTGTGTGGTCGTGTGTAGGCAAGTCTGTTCGTTAGAAAGTCTGCCGCAAGTCCGCCGCAAGTCCGCTGAAAGTCCGCCGAAAGTCTGTCGGACAGGCTGTCGGACTTTTGTAGATGAAAAGTCCGACCGCGTGTACGCGGCATTATATCAAAGGTGCAAATAAAGTCCTTCCAAACCTCCCAAGTCAAAAGTGTGCAAATGACAATCCACAGAAGAAGCTTCACAATGACATCTCCATGACCTTCACACCACCTATGTGACAAAAATGAACACTTAAGTGCTGACCCCCAAAAAATGATTGGTCATACAGTGCTCAAACATGTATACAATCCCACAGGTGTGGTATAGTACCCTCCAGCATCATATAATGGCAGTAGCTCTCATTTATATATGAATGTACACTATTGGGAGTGTTTCCACTTCTTTGTATGGCATTTTATAAGAGCTATTACCATTATATGATGCTGAAGGATACATAGGGGTTGATTTACTAAAGGCAAGTGGACTGTGCACTTTGCAAAGTGCAGTTGCTCCAGAGCTTAGTAAATGAACAGAAGCTCTGCTGACTTCTATCATCCAATCATGCGCAAGCAAAAATTATGGGTTTTTTTTTTGTTTTTCTCACATGTGATTGGGTACTCTTTGCAAAGTGAAGCTTTACCTCATTTATTAAGCTCTGGAGCAACTGCACCTGCAGAGTGCAACTGCACTTTGCAAAGTGCACAGTCTATCTGTCTTTAGTAAATCAACCCCATAATGTGCCTGTGGGATTGTATAAATGCTTGAGTGCTAGATGACCACTCACTTGTTTGGGAGTCAACCCCATCCAGTAAGAGTTCACTTTTGTCACAAAGGTGGTGTGAACGTCACGGAGATGTAATTGTGAATCTTCTTCTGTGGCTTGTCATTTGCACACTTTTTTGACTAATGCAGCGTACACACGGTCGGACTTTTCGATCGGACTTGTCCGACGGACCAAATCCGGCGGACAATCCGATCGTGTGTGTGCTTCACCGGACCTTCAGCGGACTTTTCCAGTCACAAATCTGACGGACTTTAGATTTGGAACATGCTTCAAATCTTTACGTCGTAACTCCACCGGACCCAGAAATCCACTCGTCTGTATGCTAGTCCGACAGACAAAAACCGACCCTAGGGCAGCTATTGGCTACTGGCTATCAACTTCCTTATTTTAGTCCGGTGCACGTCATCACGTACGAATCCGTCGGACTTTGGTGTGATTGTGTGTAGGCAAGTCCGTTCGTTAAAAAGTCTGTCAGAAGTTCGTCAAAAGTCCGTCGAAAGTCCGCTGGAAAGTCTGTCGGACAAGTCTGGTCGAAAAGTCCGCCCGTGTGTACGCGGCCTTAGGATGTTTGGAACAACTTTATTTACATCTTTGAAATAACATAAGATTGGGACATTTATATGCAATGATTTCTAATATGTTTCCTAAAGGGATTGTATGTTGTCTTTGGAATACTTGCACTTAGAGAGGGTTATGAAAATTGAAAGGAACAGTGTGATATTATTTTGTTTTTCTTTTTTTGATGCTCATTGTTTAGAACATTACTTATAGGATTAGCGCAGCACTTTTTATTTAGTCTGTATGGTTAGATTTAGAAGAATTCATTCAAGCTGCTATCATTGTTTATACTTGAGTAAGTGTACTTGAGTTAAGAGACACTCAGGTTTTTAAGACTTCTGAGGTGAACGGTGGGGAGTGGAAACTGCTGCATATAGACAAACTCATTTGTTTTCTCAAACTCAATTCTTGCCACTTACCATATCTGTCCCTCAGTCCATAATTCTTGAATACTAAAAAGGCAATGATTGGGTTTAGGTAAGGGTATGATAAGCTGGCAGGTCAATCTTTGGAAAAATTCATACTTTATGTAAAATACTATCATTTTGAATGGTTTTTATCATCTCTTCCTCTTAAGTGGCTGTGCATGGATGGCCAATTTATGTAAATAAATACTCTTTTCTAGAATGAACATTATACTTACCATGAAGTAACATGTATGTCTTTCAGCAGACTAATAAATTTGTCAATCAAAGGGGCGCATAATGGTCCTAAAAGGTTGTCCCAGTTTGGTTGCATGTACTCTGAGGCTCTCCGCTGGGCATCACTCTCACAGCAAAAGTAGTCTCCGCAGGGTGTCACGATGTATGAAATGAAGTAATAGTTACCGCTAGAGGCCTAAAAGTAGAAAAATAAGCTTTAAATAAGATAATAATAATTTTATATATATATATATATATATATATATATATATATATATATATATATATATATATATATATATATATATATATGTGTTCTAAAAATATGCAATAACTCTATTAAATACTCTGGTGGAAATTACGCACTAGTAGATGTTTTTAAAAAAAGGCTGAATTCCCTCAGATCAGTGTTTTATAGAAAGAGCAAATGGTAAACTTGGAAATTTAAGGCCCATCCCATGGGAGAGCAAGAATACCCCCCAGGGGCACTGCAGCGCCTGAGTCCTTGTTTATGTCTAGGGGACTACTAGTCTTTTCTTGTTCAACCCAGCAGGGCTGAACAAAATAAAACTGAAAGCCCAGAAAGACCCGCTTACTAACAATCCGGTGTTAGCACAGCGATCTCCCCTGCCGTTCTATTGTGTTCTGACAGGGCGATGGCCCCCCAACCAGAACACGCTGGTCAGCGCTCTCAGCCATTGGCTGACAGCGCTAACTGGGAGCCAGTCGGCAGACCTTTTTCGGTCATGTCCCTTTTGTTGGAAGGCCTTCTGTCGGACCGGCTGCAGTACACACGGGCTTACATTCAGCTCGTGTGTACTAGGCTTTATACCCCCCACCTTTGAGAATGGAGGTCTGGCTAAGTAAAAGTGTTTTTTGTGGCTCCCTAGACCTAAACAAGTGTTTAACTCTTGGAGCATGAGGGCAGTCCCACTACAAGGGTGTATTTTTTTTTCCTATAGTTCAGCTTTAAAATAATGACCACAGTTGGGTTAGAGAAGTCATAAAGCAAGGACAGAGCTCAAATTCAAAACAACCTACTAAGCCAGCTGATCAGAGACAGCCATGCTCTGCCAACCATTTGTGAGGAAAAAGAGAAAGTTGTGTACACCTGACTATATTATGACACTACAAATGATTTCACTGGTGAACACATCCCTCTTTATTATCCAAAGAGAGAACCGTGGCAAAGCTAAACAAAAAGATTATAAAAAGGAGTAAATCATGAGAGGTCAACAGTCCTCAGTTTTTAAACTCCCTGGCGGTATGATTATTTCGGATTTTAGGTGCTGAAAGCGGTACCATTATTTTGCATGGAAATTTGGCGTTTTATATTGTAGGTCTGTAATTCTTAACAATAACACACTTAAATCTGTCCAAACAAGAGTCTAGTAGATATCCCGGGTATGATAAAGTTTGAAACACAAAAACATAAATTATAATATTATAAATAAAAATAAATAATTAAAAAAAATAAAAATAAATAGTAATAAAATAGTTTTCCCCATGATTCACTATCGCTCAATTCTGCAAGTGTTCTAATTTACTATCGCTGTTTTCTAGCTGGTCTAAAGCCATTTTTGACGTAAAGGGACACTTTTTGGTTGCTATGGACAATCTCCAGTTTCCAGGCAGAAAGAACAGTATATATCACAAAAAAATGGATGCAGGGCATTGGCCAAAGCACTGGGGACAAAAGGGATGTGAAATCATTTCATACAGTACTGTAATCTGTAAGATTACAGTACTGTATGTGTTATGATTTTGACATTTTTTGAATTTGCCGCCAGGCTCCGCCCCTGTGCGTCGCGACGCTCGCAGGGAACGGAGCCTGGCACAGAGAGGCTTCGGGCAGAGGACACAGCCCGCGGACACTGCGGGGGACATCGCAGGATCCCGGGGACAAGGTAAGTAATGCCACACCAGGATCCTGCGATGTAATCCCGAGTGTGGCTCGGGGTTACCGCTAATGGTCCTGATTTTTAACCCCGAGCCACACTCGGGAAAACCGCCAGGGAGGCTACGCTGCAAAAAACAAAGAGATAAGACACCACCAACTTCAACAACTAGGTGACTGATCTGAGTAAACTTTGAGGATCCCTCATTATAACCACATATGCCATAGAATCCCATCCATACAGAACAAGAGTCTCCAAACTTTCTAAACAAAGGGCCAGTTTACTGTCCTTCAGACTTTAGAAGGGCCAGACTGTGGCTATTGGGAATTGAAGAAGTGGGAAGAATGTACCATTATTGGTGTCAGGGTGAGAATAGTGACAAAATATAAATACAGCACTCACAAACAAAGACCCATAACACATGAAAACAAAAACATAAAGTCCATATGAAACTCTGAAAGTGCTTCACAAATAATGTGCAAAATTGCAGGGAATGCTTCATATCTTGTGTGCAAAAAGTGCAGAGAAAATGTTGCAGAAAAATTTTCAAGCGTACAAAGACACCCCCACATGTGTCCCCACTCACCAAATCATAATGACACCCAGCTTTTCAGTCTGGGAGTCAATACAGGCTTATAACGATATCCAGAGAATGTCACAGGATGGCAGGTTCACTGATGAGATGATAGACGATCCTTGCAGCAAAAGCTCAGACTCCTGGCAGCCGTTCAGCTATTTCCTGGCAATCAAGGTGAGGTTTGTCACCATTGTTCAGGTCTTCTTAATGCCAGTCTCATAGACCCGTCACCGTATTTGCATAGCCGGTTCTACTTCTTTACCAGATCATCAAATTCCATCATATCTCTCCCCAATAAACCAGAAATGAGATCGGCTGCGGTGGGTATTTGCGCCGGCCTTCCTTACAGACGGGTTAACAGATCTTTTCCCACTGCGATGAATACAAAGATTTTGTGGTTTCTTTCCCTGTTCTGTATAACAGAACAGGGAAAGAAACCATGAAATCTTTGTTACGTGGTTTTTGAAACCACGTAACAAAGATTTTGTGGTTTCTTTCCCTGTTCTGTATAACAGAACAAGGAAAGAAACCACAAAATCTTTGTATTCATTGCAGTGGGAAAAGATCTGTGAACCCGTCTGCAGGGAAGGCCGGTGCAAATACCCACCGCAGACTTTATGTTTTTGTTTTCACTTAATATGGGTCTTTGTTTGTGAGCGCTGTATTTATATTTTGTCACTATGTCCAAGTGTCTAGAACTTTGTGTATAGCAGCTTCATTTTATCACCCATCTTTTCACACCATCAGCGCGAGCTTATATATTTACATTATATATTTTCCCAGGGTGAGAATAGAGCCCCATTATTGGTGTCAGTGGGAGGATTAGTGCCCCGTCATCGGTGTCAGTGGGTGGAAAGTTTCCAATCATTGGTATCCATGGGAGGAAGGTATCTGTAGGAGGAACAGTGTCTCATTGTTGGTGTAAGTGGGAAGAATAGTGCCCATCATTGGCATCAGTGGGAGGAATAGTGCTCGATTGTAGATGTCATTGGGAAAAATAGTGCTCCATTGCTGATGTCAGTGGCATGAATCATGCCCCTATTGGTGGCGTCAGTGGAAAGATTAGTGCCCCATCGGAGGCAGTGGGAGGAATATTGCCCCAAGGTTTGTATAAAGGCAAGCAAAGGGCTTCACCTGGCCCCCCAGGCCGCAGTTTGGAGACCACTAATATAGAATACAAAAAAACAGTCACATCAGACTTTGTTCATGCCTAAGCTCAGCTACATGCCATATTTATTGAGTACTTGACAGAGCTTCTAACTCTATGTATTGAAGCCAAAAAAGAAAGAGACAAATTCCCCACTTGGGGTTTTTAGGCAGCGAAATGAAAAGGTAAAAGGCCAATTCATAAAAATGTATCTTTATTGTACAAAAAACTTAACACACTGGTTAAAAAGAATGAGCTCCCATAGGGTGTATCAAAATGCATAACACTCAACACATACACTGTCTATAATGTTTATGACAACATGACATGTGCGTTGACTAGGCAATAATATAGTGGACCTGACGCGTTTCGACCTGCTCGAGGTCTTCTTCAAAGGTCAATTTGCTAAAATTATATCAAAAAATGCATGTGTCAGAAAAAGTCAGTGATCATTTGAAGCAAATACGTAACATATCAATACAGCATATTTACCCAGTAATGAGTGTTCTAGACCCAGGAGCTTCTTGTTGGGTAGATCCCTTTAAAATCAGAAGATTGTCTGCTCGCCTTACCCCCGGAGGCCTCGTGGCATCACCGCCACAGCCCCCGCCACCAGGGGAGGAAAACCCAAAGGGATGTGACTTACAAGAGGTCACACTGTGAAGCACCCCCTAAATACGCAGGCCACACGGTCGGTCAGATGGGGAAGGCACCTGCAATAACAACCCAGGGACAAAGGAGTTAATAGAAGTGAGAACAGTGTGCCTTCCCCATCTGACCGACCGTAAGGCGAGCAGACAATCTTCTGATTTTAAAGGGATCTACCCAACAAGAAGCTCCTGGGTCTAGAACACTCATTACTGGGTAAATATGCTGTATTGACATGTTACGTATTTGCTTCAAATGATCACTGACTTTTTCTGACACATGCATTTTTTGATATAATTTTAGCAAATTGACCTTTGAAGAAGACCTCGAGCAGGTCGAAACGCGTCAGATCCACTATATTATTGCCTAGTCAACGCACATGTCATGTTGTCATAAACATTATAGACAGTGTATGTGTTGAGTGTTATGCATTTTGATACACCCTATGGGAGCTCATTCTTTTTAACCAGTGTGTTAAGTTTTTTGTACAATAAAGATACATTTTTATGAATTGGCCTTTTACCTTTTCATTTCGCTGCCTAAAAACCCCAAGTGGGGAATTTGTCTCTTTCTTTTTTGGCTTCAATTATCAGGGGTGAGCAGCATCTTTCCTTCTTCCCTGTGTCCCCCCTCCTTCTAACTCTATGTATTTGACTTAAAGTGGTTGTAAAGGCAGAAAGATTTTAATTTGAATGCATTCTATGCATTAAGATAAAAAACCTAATGTGTGTAGCAGCCCCTCTTAGCCCCCCTAATACTTACCTGAGCCCCATCTCTATCCAGCGATGTTGCACAAGTGCCTTCGGCCATCCGGGACTCTCCCTCCTGATTGGCACCATTGGCTCCCGGTGCTGTCAATCAAAGTCAGTTAGCCAATCAGGAGAGAGAGGGAACAGGGCCGAACCGTGGCTCCATGTCTGAATGGACATAGGGAGCTGCAGCTCAGCTCGGTGCCCCCATAGCAAACTGCGTGTTATGGGGGCACTCAACAGGAGGGAGGAGTCAGTGAACCAAGAAGAGGAGGATCCAGGCTACTCTGTGCAAAACCACTGCACAGAACAGGTAAGTATAACATCTTTGTTGTTTTTAAAGAAAAAAAAAACGAGACTTTAGTATCACTTTAAGTATTTGCTGATTTATGGTGAGAGCTACAAAAGGACAAAAAATTTCCCTTCACCAGAAAAACCATGAAAGTACAGCATTACCTTCTTAAAACATTTCCATCACAAATCATTTTGGTAATAGGTAGAGTGTTGAACAATTGTTCCATGCTATTCTGTTTCTTTGCTGCCCTGCTCTAAAGAAGACAATGACATACTTCTGAATTGTGATGGGCAACCATTTGAGCATCGGGAGAACACACCAACAGCCAGGTACAATAAGGTTATGATGCTCAAAACGAAGCCATTGTTGTAGTTATTTTTGTTTGTAGTTATTTACATCTCACATATTGAATTTTCATGTCACTTTTTTATACATGATTTATATTACACTGAACGTGTAGAAATACATAATTCCTTGTGGTTATTCACATTTACTTCATTGTTTTTACATATTTGAGCGCTGCACATATTTTTTATATACATATTTTTGGTTTTCACTTGTTTGGTGTTGTGCTGGCTGCTATTTGATTATTATCTTGTTAGCGTGATATATATCAATTGTTCCAGTGGCAAAAATATATTTGCACCATACATGAAATGTGTTCTTCAACAATCTTCATTCATTAAATAAATGACACAAACGAGAGGCAAAGCAGAAACCTCGATCATGAGAAGTGTGGTTTCTCTGGTTACCTTCTTCAGTCCAATTAACCATATAACAACATGTTATGTAACCCATTTCAAAACACCCTTTGCTAGATTTCTCAATCACAGACAGAGGTCATACTTTGCTAGTATTCTGAAGAGTACTAGAGCAGGATAATGCTATTTATAGAGCCCTTCACTAAAAATAAACTTTTCAAAGAAATTGTAGTTTTCCCTAGAGAAAATACCTCCAACAATTCTGTAACAGCATAAGGTAAAATTTAACTCTACACTTAAGTAAAGTGTGACTTGTTTACATATGGGCTATTCTATTTTAAATTTTACATTCATTCTTTTCATGTTATACTATTTTATAAATTATAAAAAAAAATTTTGTTCTTAACCACTTCAGCCCCGGACCATTTGGTGGCACTGCGTCGTTTTAACTGACAATTGCGCGGTCATGCGACGTGGCTCCCAAACAAAATTGATGTCCTTTTTTCCCCACAAATAGAAAGTTCTTTTGGTGGTATTTGATCACCTCTGTGGTTTTTATTTTTTGCGCTATAAACAAAAAAAGAGCGCCAATTTTGAAAAAAACGCAAAGTTTTTTTACTTTTTGCTATAATAAATATCCCCAAAAAATATATAAAAAAAACATCATTTTTTCTCAGTTTAGGCCGATACGTATCCTACATATTTTCTGTAAAAAAATCGCAATAAGCATTTATTGATTGGTTTGTGCAAAAGTTATAGCGTCTACAAAATAGGGGATAGTTTTATGGCATTTTTATTAATATTTTTTTTTCTTACTAGTAATGGCGGTGATCGACCATTTTGATTGTGACTGCGACATTATGGCGGACAGATTGGACACTTTTGGCGCTATTTTGGGACCATTCACATACAGCGATCGGTGCATTGATTACTGTGTAAATGTAACTGGCAGTGAAGGGGTTAACCAGGAGGGGGCGGGGGTTAAGTGTGTCCTAGGGAGTGATTCTAACTGTGGGGGGGATGGGCTATGTGTGACACGACACTGATCACCGCTCCCGATTACAGGGAGCTGTGATCAGTGTCACTAGGCAGAATGGGGTAATGCTTGTTTACATCAGCAATTCCCCGTTCTTCCTCTCCGTGAGATGATCGCGGGTAACCTCGCGGTTATCGAGTCCGCGGGACCCGTGATCACACTCACAGAGCTCGCGCTACTAGTTGCCTCTAGCCCAAAAACGCTCCACCCACCCCCCCCTTTTTTTTTGCTCTCGTGGATCACTTGGCCCCTAGTGGCCTAAATGACCCCCCCCAATTTGGCGCAGTTCCTCCTTTCAAAGTTCTGCTCCCCACCCTTCCCTTTGTAATTCCCCCTCCTTCTCTCCTTTCCCCCTCTTTCCTCAGTCTTTCCTGCAGGTTCCTAGGTAAATAAAGAACATCACAATTCACTTCTGATCCATGTTTATTTGCGTGTAATGTTTTATTCTGTTATTGACATTTCGATTTATCCACACTAATACTTTGCAGACTAATGTAAGCCTCGGGCCTTGGACCGCTTAATTCCCTCGGGTTTACGCTTCAAGGTCTTAACATACTACAGTATATGTATTATGTTGCCTTGTCTTTCATTTGGGCAAAGCTCAAATTACGGACTTCTGTAATTACTTTTTTTACTTTTACTTTAAATATGTCTGTTTATCTTGTTTACTGGACTAGTTACTATAACTTGTATTATTTGAAAATGTTTAATTACTTTAAATAAAGAATGCATAAAAACCCCTGGAACCTTTTCTGTAACAATGGCTATGACCTCTTGAGACAAGCTGTGCCAGAGCAGAGTGGAGTTCCATTGGCCTTTGCAGGCATATTGGCAGCTTTGGTACCGTAAAACAGGGTGGGGGTAGAGTTTGAAAATCTAGCTTACAGTCCCTGGATACCACATTCTGAGCCCAAATGTCTAAAATGTCCTGGGACAAGGTGGCTGCAAAAGCCAACAGACATACCCCCACTCTGACAAGACTTACTTGTGGATTTGAGGATTTGAGAATCCAGGATTTATGGCTTAGCCTTGGACTTTGAAGCCTGAGAGAAACAACAGGAACTCTTCTTACCCTCTGAGGTAGAGGGTATTCCAGACTGGGGCTTAGCCTTCTTTTGCTGGGGCAAAAGGATTTCTCCTTCTCCCCGGTGTTCCCCATCAAGGAACATATGCAATAGGTGCTTCTTGTATTGAAGACCAGCATTTGAACTAAAGGATCCTCAGTATGTGTAGGAGACAAATTCTGGAAATTAGGTGAATAATATCCAATGGAGCATGAGCTTCAGTTGTTCGTGGATGGAGGGATACATAAGAGTAGATTAAACATCTAAAAAGACATATCTTTGGACAAGTCAATTAAGTTCTGGCAAGGGCCTGCAAGAGAGAAAATGGTCTTGAAAAGGGCTTCTAGTATTTCATCCACAGGGTCTTTAAAAACCAGGAAGTCCTCTACAGGTAAACTGTTAGTGCACTGCGAGTTGGAAAGAACCGTAGGAACCCTGCCCTTTGGATAAAATGGATAAAAACGCTTTTGATCCATCATAATAAGTATGAGTGATGGGATTGGATGTATGGGTAGATTCATCATGGTTTATGAGGATCTGAATTACTAGATGGTGTTATTAAAGATGAATTGACGTTGTGGCACATTTTTGAGGTTTTATTTTTCAACAAAGGACTTGTCAAAAATGTTCGTTCTCCCCTTTCATGGCTTTCCAGACAGCATGCTTAGATAAGGATCTGGTATGGATTTGGGTGAGACACACATCGCTTGTTTTAAGTCTTTTTTTGCATGGGATCCCCCTTGACATGTGTCAAGAACGAGGGTCTGGTATCTATGTTGGGGCGGACCCCATGCCTTTTTTTTTTTGCATGGTGTCCCCTAAGATCTACAGTATACCAGAGCCTTATCAAGGATAAGGGTCTGGTACAGTAGAAAGAAATCCCCAGCCACTTTCCTACCAAGAAGCCGTGGGCTGTCATTTTACTGGTAATTGAAACAACATTTTGTTTGTTTGTAAATGTCAGTTTTGCTGTAGTATAAACCGTACAGAGGCCCCACTTCATGGTCAGGTTAAGGGGATCCTCAGGCATGTTATTTCAAAGAATTGAGAATTTTTAACGTTTCCATTTAAGCAATTTAAGCATTATTACATTTGCTCCCCACCACAATTTTAAACATTCTTTTGCTTTGGAACATGTTCCTCAGGTCTGTGAAAATGGAGATTACTAATTTCTAAGATTCAACTCCTTTTATTTCAATGGGGTTTGGATTCTGCACCCAAACTTCACTAATGTTTGGCAAACCCACCTTGAACCAAACCCAGACACTCATTACTAGTTATAAGACAAGTAAGCATGGTACACTGAAGGCAGTAAGGCAGGGACCAGGGGACATGCCCCGTCTGGATAGCCTTTGCCCTTCCAGTGGGCATAAGCCCTAAGTTGTCTTCAGTTCCACCAGATGTGAGCAGCTCGGCTCTGGACATGTAAAGCACATCTCTGAAGCTAACCTACACATTAAACCAAAGATATCAGCAGAGCCCAATGCCCACAGGACTCATTACAGGTTGGCCCTGCTTCTTCCTCTAAGTAGGGCCTAGGTACAGCCTCCAAGGCTGTGCCAAGGATCAGCTAATCCGGACAGAGCTGCATAACCCCACTGGCTCTGCAGCAACTGAAGAAACTTGCTAGAAGAAAAAAAATAACCTTGATAAAAAAAAATGAAAGTGTTTTATTCTCTCCTGTCCATTCTACTAGGACACTAGCAAAAAACTGGAGCATGACAAGAGTAGAAAGTGTAATATTAGGCTGCCCTTACAGCTTTGTTTGCAAATGTGTAATCTCGCAAAAACAGCAGAATAACCCTATGTACCTGAATTACTCATCCTCTATCCCTTAGGCCCTATTTACACAGGCTCAGAGGTTATACGCATGTCACCATTAATCAAAGGGTCTTTATGCATGCAGGGATGGATAAGCGGCCCTGGACATGAACTGTCTGTGTCCAGGGGTGCTCATCCATCTGTTTGCATGTAAATGCTTGGATGCGCAGTGTCACACATACAGCCTCCCACCAGCATAAATAGGGTATTAATGTGTAAGAAATGGGTACTGTAAGTCTGCAATGTACCAGAGGCATCTGTGTGTACACATAAGTTATAATTATACAAATCCTGGGAATAAAAGCACATGACAAATAATGGAGTCTCAAGCATTAACCGTCATATTGTCCTCTTGTCTCTACAGGAAATCACATCACTCCCAGATAAGAGAAACATTCAGTATGAAATAATAGCAACACTGCTGTGCTTAAATAACTATTTTGGTAATGGGTCTTTTGCTTTGTTGCTTCCACATAAACCATTTACATCATCAAAGTAATGATTAACACAACACAACTCAACACAATCACATAGCTTCCCAACTGTTCCTGATTTTCAGGGGCATTCTTAGGTGTTTATGGTTATCCTAGTGCATCGTACTGCATAGTTATTGGTAAACTTAAAGAAGGCTGTTGTACAATCAAATTGTAATATGTGTGGCCATATTCACACTAGATACACACTCTGCAACTGTTTGCAATGTTCTTACAATTTGATTATGGGATATTTTATTTTTTTATAGCACCACTTAATATAACCTTAATTGATTTCAATATGTGTTCAACTTAAAACATACCCAAACTGGGTGCATCAATGCCTTGAATTTTTAGGCAACTATATTTGTATTGCCTGGGACACAAAAGATAGAGGTATGAGGCACTTCTTGTATCAGAGAAGCATAAGGCATTGGTTGCAGCAAATAGGCATAAGACACTGTGTAAAACAGAAAAATAGAAGTCACTGAGATTAGTAGAGAGGTACCTGGTACTGCATAAAAAAGGGGCATGATGCAATGGATTAGAATCTATATTTAAGCCACGTAACTGTAAATTGTCTTTGTAAATCTCACTGGACTCACTGCATGTAATAGAGAAACTTGGGACTCTGCATGCAGCAAAGAGGTGCTTCATGTAATACATTAAAATAGAAATATGTGGCGCTATTCCATCAATCAGTAAAAATGTAAGGTGCAATGGGCAGAGCAAACCCCACCTTCTACAATAAATGTCAGGAAAATATATCCAGTAGCTTGCCAATAAATGTCACCATACACTCGGTGTATGGTGACATTTATTGGCAAGCTACTGGATATATTTTCCTGACATTTATTGTAGAAGGTGGGGTTTGCTCTGCCCATTGCACCTTACATTTTTACTGATTGATGGAATAGCGCCACATATTTCTATTTTAATATTATTTTTTGGGGTGTTGAGTGGACCTATCTATGTTGGCGGCTCTCCATCGGGTATTTTACCGTCAGTTTTAAAATCCCCTATTCAGATTGTGGTTTTGCGCACTAATTCTTATTTATTTATTCATGTAATACATACTGTAGACACAAGGCACTGTGTTTTATATAGAGGCATAAAACAATGGGTGGCATGAGGCAATACGTGCAGAGGCATGTGACACTGTGTAATAAGTGTGAGGTAATAGAGAGAAATTAGATATTACAATAGAGAAGCATGGGGATACTGCATAGTGGGGAGGTTTAAATCATAACATGTAATAGAGAGGCACAAGCTACAGCTTAAGGCACTGTGCATAACAGAGGCATAAGGAACATCATGGAATATAGTCACAGTGATTCTCAAACTGTGTGCCATGGCACACTAGTGTGCCGTGTGAGATTTGCAGGTGTGCCCTGGGAGTTTTGAAAAATATTAAAAATTGCTAGCATTTTGAAACCTTGAACATATTGAAAAATTAAATAGTAAATCAATGTCACAAAAGTTAAAAAAGTAACATATAAAAAAACGCAATCTCTGTCAGTCTGTCATTCATTGGTTCCTTTCGTATCGCGAGACCTGTGCGAGATCTCGGGAGAACTCAATCACTCTAATTATGTTATAATAATAGAGACCGTTCCATTCCATCTTTGATGCTTATAAATAAAGTTTGTTCATTGTTTAGCGATGGAGAAATACTTAATCATGTCTGGAGCTCTGAAAGAGAGACTGTTAAATGAAAAGCAAGGAAGTAAGTGAAAGTATAAACAACATTATAATTGCTTCAATCTAATTTGCTCTCAAAAGCAGGCACATCTTTCACATAAAATGTATAATTAAATATATATTAAAATATATAAGTATATATATAAATTATATAAATTAAATATATATGTAAAAAATAAATAAGTTCTTCACCACAAAAATTGTTAAATCTTTTCAGGTGCGCCAAGAAAATGTTTCGATCTTTTTGGTGCGCCGCAAGACAAAAAAGTTTGAGAAACACTGGAAACAGCATCAAAGATACAGCATGTATGATTTTTTTTTTCAATAAACAAAACAACACTAAAAAAACAAGGTTTACAAGAAACCTATTGCAGAAAAGAGAGGCACTGCTTATAATATGTAATAGGTATGAGGTATATAATAGAAAACTATGAAGCAAGGTGTATACTAGTGTAATAGATAAGTATCAGGTATTAAATGTAACAGAGAGGCGCAAGGCACTGCAAATACTGTAAGAATCAGCTGCTAACGACACCCTTTTATAGACCTCAATATATGGTGGTGCAGAAAAATGACTGAGTGCACATGTAGGATTTGTGGCTGTCAACATGAGATTGTACATTGGAATACATATAGTGGGATATCTGCTTTTAACCAGAAGGGAAGTGACAAATCACAATATTCTAGAGTCATATCTTTATATATGCTCAGTTGAAAAATGTATGCATGAAGGAGAGCTAGGGAGGTAGCTGCCAAGGTCATTGCACTCCTCCAGACCAAGTAATTACATGTAGATTTTTAATTTAACCAAACCTTGTTGAGCTCTTAACATGAACGTTGAGATTTATGGAGCCACTGGGAGTTCCGCTTCATAGATGGAGAAGATTGTTAAGTGTAATGAAGCATGATTTTAAAGTGTTTACTTTTGGGTAATACGGTAAAATGTTGTACTGCCATGTTGGCGTGATGAGCTCTCCCCTATCTATGTTCAGACTTAGCTGACCTTATATATGACAAGTAATGAAGAGGAAAGTATTCTTCCATCTGGTATCTTTCTAGGACAGTTCAGAAAGCAAATGTAAGGTGGCTATGGGCAATACCCATAGCCACCTTCTATCTACTCCAGGTGTTTGAAATGAATTTCAGGTTTCCAATGTTTTATTTGTATAAAGCTGTTATGCTACATATGTACAAGTTTAATAGGATAACAGAAGCCAATAATCATTTAAATAGATACCAGTGAACTGGTCTATATAAGCCTGTCGTCTATAGCAGGATTTCTCAACTAGGGTCCTTTAGACCAATGGTGCCCTTCATTTCTTTGAATGTGTGTTAAGGAGTACTGCTGGGTGAATTAATATAAAGAAAGTACTCCTAAAGCTAAAGCTTATGATGTGATCTATACCAAGTTGAACAAGTTAGAGATGAGTGGTTAAGTTAGCAGCAGGGGATGGCAGAACTCATCTAGGTAAAAAGCAAGGTTTTAAAAAAATTAAGTACTTAGTGTACCTAAGACCTAATAAAGTTAACAGAGGAGGTCTGCCATGCTAATGCCACCAGTGTGATGGGTTTGCTTTAAGAGCATATTAAATAAGGGCATTAGCCAGTGCATCCCATTGGGAAATAAATCTAAAAGAGCGAACAAAATTCCTGGATGGCTTAACTCCAATGTAAAAATGCATATAAAAGCAAAGGAGAAGGCCTTCAAGAAATACAAGGCTGAGGGATCATCAACGGCATTCAGACTTTACAAAGAATGCAACAAGAAATGTAAGGGTGCAATTAGGGTGGCTAAGATAGAACACGAAAGACACAAAGCTGAGGGGAGCAAAAAAAACCCCAAGAAATTCTTTAAGTATATAAACAGTAAAAAAGGGAGGACAGACCATATTGGCCCCATAAAGAAGGAGGAAGGAAATCTGGTTACAATGGATGGGAAGATAGCGACTGTATTAAATGTATTCTTTTCCTCAGTCTTCACGAGGGAATCGGGGGGGCTTCAGTAACCAAAACTACAGTGTTTATCCTCATGGCACATCTCAGGAAGCACCCTCATGGCTAACAGAGGACAGAATTAGAAATAGACTTGGAAAACTTAACATTAATAAGTCACCGGGACCAGATGGCTTGCACCCGAGGGTCCTTAGGGAACACAGTCAAGTAATTTCCAGACCATTGTTCTTAATTTATACTGACAGTCTTCTGACTGGAATGGTACCAGCTGCTTGAAGAAAAGCCAATGTAGCACCAACATTTAAAAAAGGGCTAAAATATATCCCTGGGAATTACAGACCAGTTAGCCTAACATCAATAGTATGCAAGCTCTTGGAGGGGATAAGGGACATTAACCACTTCCGGACCAGCCGCCGGAGTTTCACTGCGGCAGGTTGGCTCGGCTGGGCAAGTCAACATTACCTTACGTCGATTCGCTTTTTGGCCACTAGTGGCGTGCGCGCGCAGCGTGTGCCCGGAGCCGATGCGAGTGCCCAGCAGGCGTGATGACCGCTAGGCACCCGCGATCGCTCGTGACAGAGCGAGAACCGGGATGTCAGCTAAACAGACAAGTTCCTGCAGCTATTTTTTATCTTCAAATCACCAAGCAAAATCTGACCTACTATTTTCTTGAAAGTACTTCTTTAATTCCTCTTTCAGCTCAAACACTGATAACTAGTCCTCTGCTAAGCCATCTTATTTCTGTATGTATCAGGAGATATACAGTATACAGTGTCTTGCAAAAGTATTCACCCTCCTTGGCTTTTTACCTATTTTGTTACATTACAGCCTTTAGTTCAATGTTTTTTTTAATCTGAATTATAGGTGATGGATCTGAACACAATAGTCTAAGTTGGTGAAGTAAAATTAGAAAAATATATACATAAAACTGCTTTTCAGAAATAAAAAAATGATAATTGGCATGTGCGTATGTATTCACCCCCTTTGTTATGACGCCCATAAAAAGCTCTGGTGTAACCAATTACCTTCAGAAGTCACATAATTAGTGAAATGATGTCCACCCGTGTGCAATCTAAGTGTCACATGATCTGTCATTACATATTCACACCTTTTTGAAAGGCCCCAGAGGCTGGAACACCTAAGCACGAGGCACCACTAACCAAACACTGCCATAAAGACCACGAACTCTCCAAACAAGTAAGGGACAATGTTGTTGAGAAGTACAAGTCAGGGTTAGGTGATAAAAAAATATCCAAATCTTTGATGATCCCTGGGAGCACCATCAAATCTATCATAACCAAATTGAAAGAACATGGCACAACAGCAAACCTGCCAAGAGATGGCCGCACACCAAAAGTCACAGACCGGGCAAGGAGGGCATTAATCAAAGAGGCAGCACAGAGACCTAAGGTAAGCCTGGAGGAGCTGCAGAGTTCCACAGCAGAGAGTGGAGTATCTGTACATAGGACGACAATAAGCCGTATGCTCCATAGAGTTGGGCTTTATGGCAGAGTGGCCAGAAGAAAGCCATTGCTCTCAGCAAAAAACAAAATGGCTCGTCTTGAGTTTGCGAAAAGGCATGTGGGAGACTCCCAAAATGTATGGAGGAAGGTGCTCTGGTCTGATGAGACTAAAATTGTACTTTTTGGCCATCAAAGAAAACGCTATGTCTTGCGCAAACCCAACACATCACATCACCCATAGAACACCATCCCCACAGTGAAACATGGTGGTGGCAGCATCATGCTGTGGGGATGTTTTTCAGCAGTCGGGACTGGGAAACTGGTCAGAGTTGAGGGAAAGATGGATGGTGCTAAATACAGGGATATTCTTGAGCATAACCTGTACCACTCTGTGTGTGATTTCAGGCTAGGATGGAGGTTCACCATCCAGCAGGACAATGACCCCAAACACACTGCTAAAGCAACACTTGAGTGGTTTAAGGGGAAACATGTAAGTAAATGTTTTGGAATGGCCTGGTCAAAGCCCAGACCTCAATCCAATAGAAAATCTGTTGTCAGACTTAAAAATTGCTGTTCACAAGCGCAGACTACCCAACTTGAAGGAGCTGGAGCAGTTTTGCAAGGAGGAATGGGCAAAAATCCCAGTGGTAAGATGTGGCAAGCTCATAGAGACTTATCCAAAGCCACTTGGAGCTGTGATAGCCGAAAAAGGTGGCTCTACAAAGTACTGACTTTAGGGGGTGAATAGTTATGCACATTGACTTTTCCTGTTATTTTGTCCTATTTGTTGTTTGCTTCACAATAAAAAAAACATCTTCAAAGTTGTGGGTATGTTCTGTAAATTAAATGATGCAAATCCTCAAACAATCCATGTTAATTCCAGGTTGTGAGGCAACAAAACATGAAAAATGCTATAGGGGGGTAAATACTTTTGCAAGGCACTGTACACTTGCCAATCCTATCCTATCCTGTTCATCTAATCCTACAATACTTTAAAGAGGAGAATATGTCACTCTGATGTCACTTTCTCCTATCCTAGAGAATTACATCCTTGACCCCGTCAAGAAGTGCAACAATTAGAATAAGCGTAGTCTGTAAAAAAGGAAGTACCGTATATACTCGTGTATAAGGGGGGCTGAAAGTGCCCCCCTTCGACTTATGCACGAGTCACCGCCGTCTGCCTACATGATCAGCGTGTCATGCAGGCAGACGGCGGCCAGCGTGTGCTACATAGCACTCGGCAGCGGCTCTCACTGTTTAAAAGCCGCGCCTCCTCATCAGTGATAGGCAATCAGTGTACAGCCTATCACAGACATTCTCTATCCTCGTCCATGGTATGAGGATGAGAGAATGTCCATGATAGGCTGACCGCTGACTGCTGGGAAATGGAGTTTTTTGGACGAGGAGGAGGCGCGGCTTTTGAACAGTGAATGGCCGCCGAATACTACACGCTGATCGGTGCAGAGCGGTGCATGGAGGATGCACAGGACACAGGTAGGATGCACACACACAGACACATGCACACAGGTACATATACACATACACAGGACACAGGTACATATACACAGGTACATGACACATATGCACATATGCACAGGACACATGCATAGGACACAGGGAGGTATACAGCTGCAGATGGGCATTGTTGACCCTCTTTTTCCACTTACAGTAGCTGCTGCATTTCTCACCCTCGTCTTATACTCGGGTCAATATGTTTTCCCCATTTTTTTGTGGTAAATTAGGGCCTCGACTTATACTCGAAACGACTTATACTCGAGTATATACGGTAAAAACCTTTCTGACAGCCTGTGTCTTAAAACTTCACCACATTGCTGATTTGAAACTTATCAGCCAGCTTCTGCAGACATGCGACACTTGTGTGTGTGTCGAATACCTGCTCTCCCACTTTGCACTGTGGATCCTTTTGTTGCCTTCTACATGAGGGGACAGCAAGTGGCAGGGAAGCAGGTATTTGGCACATGAAGAAGTGTCAGATAGGGACAGTGGCAGGAGATCAGCAACAAGTCTTTTAAGATCTAGCTGCAAGTATGTACATTTTTTTACAGGCTGGACTTACTTTAATTTGCTAAACTTACTGATAGAGTAGCTTTAACACCAAATTAACCCCTATAAGTCTGTGCTAACCGTATTTGACCACCAAAAGTCTCAGTACCAAAAGCACACGTGCTGCACTAAAAACAGTGCCAAGATCTCAACACCAAAAGAGACAAATTTATTTTAAGTGATCAAGTACTTATTACTATTTTATGTCAGCATCAGACACTGCTAAATGCCATTCACTAAATAATTGACGTTCTAATTTTAGTTTTCAACTCAGTAAGCTTCTTCAGATTTTCCCCAATTAAAACCTCATAACTGAGATTAAATACAATAATGCCATGTGGGAAAAAGTTATCTACAAATCATTTTTTTTGGCAGTGTTTCATGAATGTTAGAGCTGGCCTGTGTTCAAAAAAGAATTTTTTTTGCTCATTACAAAACATACTAAATAACCAGGGACCGGAGCTTAATTTATGTGCACATTGCGGTTACTTATAGCAACAAACCCTAATTTTCGAATTCTAGATTCAGTGATTTTACTTTAGTAAAATGGAATTTTACTAATTTTACTAAACATCCCCACTGCACGTGCTATGGCTCGATTCATTTTATTCCTTGATAATTAGCATACAGTATACCTGCCATGACAGAAACATGTAGGCTGCTATTGCTGGCCCCACTAAAACAAACTAATAACCTGGCTGTGCCTGACTTCAACACTTCTTAGTTACAAGCCTGAAACAAGCATGCAGAAAAGAAAAGAATCATACAGAAGTTACATTTCTTGTGAAGGACTAATT
This sequence comes from Lithobates clamitans, assembly GCA_037952925.1. Lineage (NCBI taxonomy): Eukaryota > Metazoa > Chordata > Amphibia > Anura > Ranidae > Lithobates > Lithobates clamitans. The sequence continues at coordinate 2,713,724 of JBBGZY010000286.1, forward strand.
AAAGCCTCATGCACATGGACGTTTGCAGGTATAAATAATGCTTAAAGTGGAGTTCCACCCACTTTTACAACTCTTCAGCATCCCTCACTAAACTGTGCACTGTAAACAAATTGGATATTTTTTTTTTTTCTCAGCACCTACTGTATATCTGCTGTATTCATTTTTCACTTCCTCCTCCCTGGCCGCTGCCCATCGCATCATTTCCTGCTTGCAATTCTTTCTGGGAAGGGGCGGCAACTTCCTCTGAAACTACCGTTGCTATGGAAACCTGACCTGAAACCTATTACACTGCTTGTGCTGCACTGAGCATGTGTGAGATCTGCAAGGATGAGATCCAGGAAGAAATACAGTCTGGCTTCAGATGCCCACACTTAAGATGGCCACGGCCTGCTGTAAGTTTGTAAAATAACAAACTACTGCTATAAACTAACAAAACAGACCTTAGTTTACAGACTAACTTTACTAGAATACATTAAGCTTGTGTATTATAGGGGTATTTTTATTTAAAAAGTATAATTTCGGCCGGAACACCACTTTAAGGTAATTTTCTCATGCTCAAGGTTCCGCAGGTGGAGCAAACAGCTGGCCATAAAGTGAATGGTTGTACACCCCTGTACATGTGTAAATGCTAATGCTTCTGTGCATCAGAGTTTACCCACCCTCCGGTGACCCCGCCCCATGCCAATATAAGTAGTGACACACTGAGCACCCAGCATTAGAGCGGCAGAGAGGGTCGAGTTAACATTTGAAGAAGAACAGAGGGAGAAGGCAGTGGAGAAGACCCAGCAAAAGAGTAAGAAGATAGCAAAGAAGACCTGGCAGAGGCAAAAGACAGTGGACAGAGGGAAAAGAACTGGAGAGGAGACCCAGAGAAGGGAGAAGAACCGGCAGAGGCAGAAGACATCAGCAGAGGAGGCAGAAGAGCCAGAGAGGGGAGAAGTCAGAAGAAACCCCGGAGCTGCCGAATAAATTACTTTAGAAACATGTGTACTGTGTTTTATTTTTGACACTTTTTTTAGGTGAATGGGTATATAATGTACCCTATACTCATTCACATAGGGTGGGGGGCAGGGATCTGGGGGCCCCCTTGTTAAGATTCTGATAAGCACCCACACGCTGACCCCAACAACCAACGGCCAGGATTGCTGGGAAGAGGCCCTTGTCCTCATCAACATGGGGACAATGTGCTTTGGGGTGGGGGGGAACAGAGGCCCCCCTACCCCAAAGCACCCATCCCCCCATGTTGAGGGCATGCGGCCTGGTACGGTTCAGGAGGGGGGGCTCGTTCATCCCCCCTACCTTTCCTGACCTGTCGGGCTGTGTGCTCGGATAAGGGTCTGGTATGGGTTTTGGGGGTTCCCCTTAAAATCTATGCCAGACCAAAGGACCTGGTATGCTCTTGAAGGGGGAACCCATGCCGTTTTTGTTTTTGTTTACATTATGCGTGGAGTTCCCCCTAAAGATTCATACCAGACAGTGCCTAGTATTGTTGGGGATCAAAGTCGGATCCCTGTTCATTGAAGTCAGACTTTAAATTGCAGGGCAAAGTCGGATCGACAGTAGTATGACTGATCTGTCAAAATCGCAGCCGCAAAATCACACAACTTTGAAGTCGCACAAGTGTGAAAGGGGCCTAAATGAAACTTCTGGGCACAGAGATAGTTGTGTGTATCAAACGATTCCCACATTCAAACCCTCAATAAAAGAATAATGTTTGGGAAATATTCATACATCATTGCCAAAGCATCTATCCAAAAATAAAGTGTTTATTCCTTGTTTAAGAATTTGCGTTCCACATCTGTCACATCTGTAAAAAGCACAGCCATCTATCCAACTTGTATTAAATTTATTTCTGCACATTACATTGCGATATATTGGCCATTCCCCATGGGTATTTTTGTACTTTCTATGCACTAGTTGAAAACTCCCAATGTACGGATGTAAACAAACACTTAAGAATTCAGAAGCTATATAAATTATCCATTATCAGCCCTCAGGAACAGGAAGCACAGAGCCTGGGAACAACCACGTGATCTGTACTATGACTGGCTGGAGGGCAAATTCTGGATTTGGTTAGGGATAAATGTATAGGTATATCAGTTTTAAATCAATTTCAAGTAGAACTAAAGTCCTACTTTAAGATCTTTATTTAAGATTTGTATTTTTTATTTTTTTTGGCATAAGAGACACGCAAAGACTTTGTTGCCAAAAATGAAGTCAGGTGTTGAGAACAATGTAGCTTCTGTGTGCCCTTAATGCACGTTTTAAGGGTATACTGTTCCATAACATCCCAATTAAAATTACAAAACTGTATTTCACATTTGTCGCAAATACTTTACAAACTTTATTCAGATTCAAACCTCAAATACTCTTGCAAATCAGCACTAAAAGCCCATATTAGTTTAATGGACAACTGCATTAAAGTTAGCTTTTTAAGTTTTCCTGTAAGCCTGTAACAACCATTGGGTCTTGGGTGCAAAGGATAAGTAGGACCATGTGCATGACATCCTGACAAATTATATCTAAGAGGTAATTTTTGTCCATGCCTTCACTTCTTTGCTCTAGGTTTCATGTATTATCTATAACTTTCCAATGCAGTTATGTATAAAGGAAATCCGTCAGGACAGTTGAGAGCTGTCATTGTTAACATGTTTTTGTAAGTGCAAGTTCCAGCGCTGTGATTTTTATAATTCTGCCTATCCTTTGTTATTCACATACTGGGTCAGAGTTTCCGACTCATCAGTGGCTGTTCAAAGCCTAATGGCTAGGCATGGAAGCCAGGATCAACATTGCAGCCCTGGAGGTGGCACGTTTAAGGCCAGTTTCACATGGGCAGACCAATCGGACCATCCATTGCCCTCTATAGAGCTGCAGATGTGTCCGTTGACACCCACTGACATCCGATCCTTTACACCAAAAACAGACGGATGGGGGATCCGTGGATCGGATAGCAGACGGTCCGTTCACATCTGACCACCCATAGAGGAAAGCGAGCTGTGTCCGTGTCTGCTCTGCATCAGCGGAGGAGACACAGACCTGCCATCCACCTGCTCAGTGGGGATCAGCGGAGAGATCCCCTGCTGAGCAGGCAGATCTGCTGGCGGAATCCGCCAATGTGAAAAAGCCCTAAAAAGTCAGAAATGGCACCCACACACCTCTGTCTTTACAGGTTATTTTTTAATTGTGTCATCTTACATACAAACAGGGGTTGATATAGTAAACCTGGAGAGTGCAAAATGTGGTGCAGCTCTACCTACAGTAGAAACCATTCCGCTTTCAGGTTTTTTGTCAAAGCTTAATTGAACAAGCTGAAGTTATAAGCTGATTGGTTATCATGCACAGCTGCACCAGATTTTGCACTCTCCGGTTTTAATAAATCAACTGTACAGAGTTCCACAAAAATCAAACCAATAAAGTAAGCAATACTCTTCAGCACCATAAAATATTATGTCATAGATATCGTCACCAAGTTCTCCATCCTGTTGGTATGGCATAATGTAACATTCTGAATCCTTATATTCTAGCCAGTGTGAAGCTTTGGATAAACCATACAGTTACTACAGTCCAGTGGCTGTACCCTGGATGATAATTACAATATAACTAAACCAGAATAGTGAAGAGGCAGATGAGAATCCATCAGCCTGTAAGTAGCTAATGAGGTGGCAATCCTTGAAATTGAGTGCACTTTAAGCTTCTAAATTTTTTGTAATCCTATTTTACTTGACAGGTAAAACTCCTGTTCATTTTTTCTTGGCATTGTCTCAATAATCAGCTATCTATATTTACAGATCCCAAACAGAATTTTATGAATTGTGACCACTGACCAATCTTTTTAGCTGAGCATGTCACTGGCGTCACTGCTAATATCATTGGGCTGAGAATGGTTCTAACAATTAGTAACATAACATGACACAGAGGTCCAGGAAGTGATGTTTTTGAATAAACAGGTCAGAAAGAAATGTATGGCTAATATAAGTGACATGGGGTGCTGGCTGAGAAAACAGTTGAAGATATATTGGAGGCTTAAAGAAAAAATGTAAAAACATTATTAAAAATGACTGGTACATATTTAGTTTCATGTCTCTGGGTGTATGTGTAGTAGATTTAACACACTACAAAAAGTTTAAAAAGATATCCCAAATGGGCTCTTTTTGGCCTTATTAATTTCCCTGGTATTAAAGGGGCTGCACGCAACTGCTTACTATCTTATCCCGTGGCATGGAAGACTATTTTACATAAGTGGAACTACCCAAAGCCCCCTACTATTTATTTATTTATGGTTAAATTATCCTACAGTTCTTGCATGGATGGGTGAAGGCCTCCCTGCATAAGGGATTACGATTTTAACATTTCTTCAACATTTGGGAATCTTTCATTCAAACCTTGCCAGTGGAAACACTATAATGCAATGCTTTCAAGATACTCAATGGTATCTACTCAGACTTCTAGCCAATGATCCTCCAATTGACATTCCACACCTCTCTTAAATTGAAAATTGAGGCATCCTTCGCTTCCTTTTGCTTGCTACTTACTAGTCTGACCACCATCCAATCAAATGTTTCCTTTTGTACACCACGAGACCCAGCACTGCTAGGTCTCTCTCAACTTATACTAACATACTGTGTATTATATTTCTTGATTTGACTTGTCGGCCAAATGTTGCAGCCATTGCTCTTCCACAGTAAAAAAAAAGTTACAGCTACTTGTAGTTATGCACCTTCAACTGGAATGGATGTTTTGATCCTCCTCCGGGCAGCTGCTTAGTAAAACTGTCTGAATTGACCAACAAATATATTACTGCGTATGGTCAGGTTCAGTCGGTAGAAGAAAGAAAGAGAAAGGAAGATGAGGTACAACAAGAAGTACCATATTTTTTCGACAAATCCAATTTCAGTTTCTTTTGTTCAGATCTATTTATGATGAATTGTGGTTAGTTGCTATGGCCTACTCTATATCACTTTGCATTTTGGCCTCTGGTTTAACCACTTCAGCTCCAGAAGGTTTACCCCCCTTCCTGACCAGGCCATTTTTTGCAATACGGCACTGCGTTACTTTAACCCCTCCAATACCAGGCACTTTCGGCCCTTCCTGCCCAGGACAATTTTCAGCTTTCAGCTCTGTCGCACTTTGAATGACAATTGCGTGGTCGTGCTACACTGTACCCAAAATTTTTATCATTTTGTTCCCATAAATAGAGCTTTCTTTTGGTGGTATTTGATCATCTCTGCAGTTTTTATTTTTTGCTAAACAAACTAAGAAAGTATTTTAGAGAAAAAAAAGTTTTTCTTCGTTTCGGTTATAAAATTTTGTTTTCTCCTTCACTGACAGGCACTGATGAGGCGGTACTGATGGGCACTGATGAGTTGGCACTGATAAGGTGGCACTGATGGGCACTGATGAAGATGCACTGATATGTAGAATTGATGGGCACTGATAGGCGGCACTGATATGCAGCACTGATGGGCACCAATAGGCGGCACTGATATGCAGCACTGATGGGTACTGATAGGTGGCACTGATGGGCACTAACTGGCGGCACTGATGGGCACTGACAGGTGGCTGTGATGGGCACTGACGGGCGGCTGTGATGGGCACTGACAGGCGGCACTGATTGGCAGATAGGCGGTACTGATTGGCACTGACAGGTGGCACTGATGGGCAGCACTGATGTTGAGGTACTGACAGGTTTTACTGCTGAGCAATGAGATGGGCACTGACTGGCACTGTGGTGGGCACTGATATGGGCACTGATTGGCACTTTGATGGGCACTGTGAGCTGTGTTTTTATGGGGCACTGACTGACAGCTTATGGGCACATTTTATAAGGTGTTGTGGCACATCTGAGGGGGCTGTGCTGATATTTAATGTGTTGATTATTAGCACAGACCCCCCCCCTCTGACAGGGAGAGCCGCCGATCGGCTCTCCTTGTCAGCACGAACCAAGAAATGCCGTTTACCGGCACTTCCTGGTTCACGCGATGATCAGCTGTGATTGGTCACAGCTGATCACGTGGTAAGAAGCCTCTGACAGAGGCTTCTTATCACGATCGGAGATGTAAGGTGTCAGACTGACACGCCGCACTCGTGATCGCCGCGCTGCGCACCCCCGCGGGGGTGCACCAGCATGTTATCCTGCTGGACGTCATATGATGCCCAGTCAGGATAACAGAACCAATTCCCAGCCGTCATTCTGCATACGGCGGGCGGGAAGTGGTTAACTGGCAATTGCACGGTCGCGTGAAGCTTTACCGAAATAAAATGTTTGTCCTTTTTTTTCCACAAATAGAGCTTTCTTTTGGTGGTATTTAATCACCTCTGTGGTTTTTATTTTTTGCGCTATAAACAAAAAAAAGACAATTTTGAAAAAAATATATATATTTTTTACTTTCTGCTATAAAACATACCCAATAAAGAAAATGTAAAAAATCTAATTTCTTCATCAATTTAGGCCAATATGTATTCTGCTACATATTTGTGGTAAAAAAAATCCCAATAAGCGTATATTGATTGGTTTGCACAAAAATTATAGCATCTACAAACTATGGGATATTATTTTTTGTTTTTTTTACTAGTAATGGCGGCGATCAGCGCCTTTTAGTGGGACTTCGATATCAGACACCTAACTGACACTTTTGCATTTTTTGGGGACCATGAACACTAATACAGTGATCAGTGCTAAAAAATATGCACTGTCACTTTACTAATGACATGAATAGGAAGGAGTTAACATCAGGGGCGATCAACGGGTTAAATGTATGCTTACGTTATGCTTACTAACTGTGGGGGTAGTGCTTTGACTAGGGGAAGGCAAAGATCCGGGCTCCTGCTAAGCAGAAACACAGGATCAGTACCTTCTCCTCTGACAGAACAACAATCTGCCTTGTTTACATAGGCAGATTGATGTTTTGCCTCTTTACTGTGTAATCGGTGGGCACCGGTGGACATTGAGTGTATAATCTCAGCAGGAGTTGGTCGCCGCGGGGGCACACGCGGGCCCCAGACCTGGAAGTGTCAGATTGCCTACTAGATATGTGATCTGCCACAGAGCAGCCGCCCTGCCGCAGTAAATGTACATGGGGAGGTCCGCAAGCCGTTAAAGAGTAAGCCAGTGAGCGTTAGATAAAAGGAATTATCTGAAGGTAGTACTGACTAATATGAATATGCTTACATGCATACAAATAAAGACCAAAAATGACACAGAGAAAAAGAAAATAATATAATACACGATGCATAAAAGTAACATACAGTATATAAGAAATAAAAAAAAGTTTAATACTCACAGTGTTCTTCTGGGCCACCATATCCTACAATAAAATACATTAAATCATTAATTAAATGATTACTGCCATAAATTCTGATTCCTGTCATGGCTAAGAGAAAAGAAAATTAAAAATCAAGCAACAATAATTGCCATGGACAATTGCTCCAGCCTCCTTCACTCCACAAAGTACTAAGTAATTACATACTGATTAGCGCGGCAGTCAGTTTTACACAATCATAGTTTATCAAATGGAAATAAGACATTGAATGAGCATTCTTCCTGCTTTTTACCCCTCCACATGAGGGCAGATTTCACAATTTTCAACTTTATCATTCTCTAGCTTCCAAAAAGTTAAAGATTCCAGAGAAGAGATCTCAAAATAATCCGCGTTGCCCTGCTCCTATTGTCTGTGACATTGGTAGATTTTCTTTACTGATTAATGTTGACACCTGGCCTCCGTCTCTTCTCACCAGAATTTTAAACACAAAGGGGTTGATTTACTAAAACTGGAGAGTGCAAAATTTGATGGGGCTCTGCATAGAAACCAATCAGCTTCCATGTTTTATTCTAAAAGCTTAATTGAAGAAGCCAAAGTTATAAGTTGATTGGCTACCATGCACAGCTGCCCCAGATTCTGAGTTCTCCAGTTCTAGTAAATCTCCCACAAAAAGTGTGATTGGGTGACAACACTGCTCAGCCCAAGGTACATCTAAAGGATCCTGTATGATAGTCTAAACAGGTCTCAAATCTAGTTACTGTGTGAATATGGCATGGATAGAAAATGCAATTGCATTGGAGTCACACCAGCTTGTGGAATCACTCCTTGTCTAGCTCCTGGTACAGTCCCCTATATATCATGTCAGTTTGGTTAAGCTGATGACCATCCAGAATGTTGAAATGTGACCTTAAAGAAGTTGTTAAGGCTTAATATGTTTTCCTAAATTATTAAACATGGTATACTTACCTGCTCTGTGCAATGGTATTGCACAGAGTGGCCCCGAACCTCCTCTTCTGGGGTCGCCCTCTGGCCCTCTCAGCTCCAACTCTTCTATGTGTGCCCCTACAAGATATATGTGGGTGCACATGTGCGGGCGCGCTCAGCGTCCAAAGACACACACAGCAGCAGGAGCCAATGGCTTCCGCTACTGCCTCTGTGACCTATGAGGAGAGGAACAGAGACCAGCGCCACTGCAGACGGGCACAGCACTGGATCGAGATTGGACTCAGGTAACTATATAGGGAGGTGGGGGCATGATAAAACTACTGGGACATTTTTGCAGGGAATGCATTAAGGTAAAAAAATGTCTTGCCATTAGAACCACTTTAATTTAGAGTGGTCAAGTCTGTTAATGACCAGGATCTGAAATAATTTACACTATAAAGCCTCGTGCACACAGTACGATTGTTGGCCAACCGAGTGTCTGATTTTTAATTTTTAATTTTTTAATTTGTAATTTTTGATTTTGTGTAACTAACGGTACACAATTGTCGTGCAACAAACACAAACGTAGTGACGTACTACAAGGTATTTCAGCTCTTGATCACCACCCTTTGGGCCCCTTCTGCTAATTTCGTGTTTGGTGAGCATTGATTCCGAGCATGCGTGTTTGTACTTTCGATTTTTGTGTGACGGATTTGTGTACTGATCATACGAAAATCTGACGTCAACCCATTGTCCGCCAAAAATTTACTAGCCTGTAATCCAACATTTGTTGGGCGAAAGTTGGACAACAATTGTCAAAGATTTTAGGACAACAGTCTGTCAACAGACAATCCCCTGCCAACAATCGTACCGTGTGTACGAGGCTTAAGGCATCCTTCCTCAACCATTTTACCTCAGAAGGACCCTCCCCCATTCCCCCCCAAAATAATCTTCAGGTCTTGATGAACCCTTAGGGGCCTTTCACACAGTTGTTCAGTCTGGATCCATCTGTCAGTTTTTTAGACGGATCCAGACTTAACCATAATGTATGTCTATGGGTGGGCGGATGTAAAAGAATGATCATCCATTTACAACTGCCTACATCAGAGTCTGTTCAGGTCCCTATTTTTAAATGGAACAAGACTGCATCCTCTTCAGCTTGGACAGATCTGAAAGGATGTAAACTGATGTAAACGGATGCCGTCCATTTACGTCCGTTCTGTTTGTGTCTGTTTTTAGGCAATAAACATTTTTTGTTTATATTTTTATCACCTATGAATAATTTCTGCAACAACGGAAGAAAAAAAAAAAAAAAGGTGCAAAAACAGATGTAAACTGATTTAAACTGAACTGAACCGAAGTGCAAGCTGATGTGAACTGAACTGAATACGGATGTGCAAACTGAATCCGTATTCATCAGTGTTTGATGATACCCATGTGACAGGACCCTCACTAAGGGCAAGTTTAACCCAGAACGTGGTGTGTGAAACTCATGTTTCATGCGCATTTCCCACATGGCATTTAAAACGCACTGCAGTTGCGATCTGCAGCGGGTTTCAATATTAAAGTATAAGTTCACCTTTGTAAAAATAATATTAAATGCGCGTCTTTTTTGCAGGTAAAGAAAATGTGGATTTCTTATTTTTTTTACTATGAGCCCGCAAAGCATTGCACCTGCGATCAGCAGATGGTGGGTGCACTGCAGATACTCTGTGTAAGCTGTTTGCTTGTACCTTGTATGAACAGGCAGTTACACTCTGACAGGAAGACTCAATGTACTACCTAGAGTGCTAAACAGTGCTCACTGGCAGTTCACTGAGAACTACAACCGTAAAGACTGACGGTACTTGTAGTTTTCACATTCACAAATTCCCAGCTCGCTGTCAAAACAGGGTACCGAGAAGGGGATGTTACAAAAGGTGAACTTTAAGTTAATGACAACACAGGTTTCAAACACAGTGCATTTGCCCTCACTGGATCTCATAGTACAGTACAGATGCGATCTGGTTGCAGTGAGTTTCCAAGTACTGCATGCACTACTTTTGGTACGGTGCCAATTTCAGCACAAAATTAATAGGTTGAAATCGCACCGCATAGAACGTCATATGAATTACATTGCGATTCCCGGTTTGAACATCCCTAAAACGGATTTAGTGTAAGTCAATGAATTAACGCCTCCTACATTGGTGATCAGTAGGAAGAATGCCACCTTGCAGTTGTGGCTAGAATGTCACTCCTACATTCAGCTTAAAATAGCAATCGTGTCATGCTGCTGGTTTTGCCAAGTGGTGTTGGCCCTGGAACTATGCAGGCACCATCAAATGGGAGGTCAATATGCCATAACTCAAGATACCCCCAGCAAGCACTGGAGGAACCCCAGGACTCTGGTTGAGAAGAGCTGCCATAAGACTTAAAGGAGTTGTAAAGGCAGAAGGTGTTTTATCTTAATGCATTCTATGCATTAAGATAAAAAAAACCTTCTGTGTGTTGCAGCCCCCCCAACACCCCCCTAATTACCTACCTGAGTCCCTTCTCTCTCCAGCGATGTCCACGATCACCTCAGCCAACCAGGACACTCTTCCTGAGACAGAGCAGTGACGCCATTGGCTCACGTGGCTGTCAATCAAAGTCAGTCAGCCAATCATGGGAGAGAGGGGGTGGGGCTAGTTCAGGGCTCCATGTCTGAATGGATACATGGAGCTCTGACTCAGCTTGGGTGCCCCCTGTAGCAAGATGCTGGCTGAAGGGCACTCAAAGGAGGGAGGGGCTAGGAGCAGCAAAGAGGGACCCGAGAAGAGGAGGATCCGGGCTGCTCTGTGCAAAGCCAACTGCATTGAGCAGGTAAGTATTTTACTTTTTTAAACAAGCCTTTACAATCACTTTAATGAATTATTTATTACCTTGAGGGATAATGATGTATCAGGGTCTGTATCATGATAAATAATAACATTATTTGCCATGTCAAAACTTTCTCGAACTCCAAGATGGTAAAAAAGAGAGGGTTGTCTTCCTACGTCGCTCATGTCCACCACAGCAACATCTATATAAAAATAGAAGAGAACAACATTTTTTTTATTATACCATAACAATTTAAGTGGAGTTTATCGATTTTTTTCATGATTTAGAATATGTACATTGATGTGCAACCTGAGGATCCTAGTGGCTTATTATTATCATTTACATTTATGGCAATCTGCTAAATTTCATTTTCAAAATTTGACTGGAGCATCTCTTAAGGGAGCATAGGATGTTTACTTAGCAAAGTGATGCTGTGCTTACCTCAATCATTAATTCAAATAATTACAAAATCCTTTTTTTTTCTTTCCTTGCACATAATTAGGCATTCTTTGCATAGTGAATGTCACCTATCTTCAGCCCATACACTAAGCTAAGTAAAAATTCACTTACCAAACTGAACATGCTCGGCCCACTTTTAAACAACCCCACTAAATGTACTTTTTTAGGCCTCTTTCACACAGGCAACAGACTACCACCCTTTTAAAAATGATTGGAGTACTTTTCAAACCATGGTTGATAGCCCATCTACAGGCATTCAGGATACCTCCAATTGATCTCCAAATGGATTTTTTTCTATCCCAATGGGGACTTTTCACTGAGCTACTGCAAATAACATAGCCATGTTTGTCACATGATTGCAACATGGTCACAATGACAACCATTTTCTATTTTATTAAGGACTTACATCCAGATTGAACATGTTGATAAGATACATTATATCTGGTGATAAGCAATGACATACAGTGCCTCGAAAAAGTATTCATACCCCTTCAAATTGTCCACATTTTGCCACGTTGGAACCAAAAACATAAATGTATTTTATTGGGATTTTTTGTGATAGACTAACACAAAGTGGCACATTATTGTGAAGTGGAAGGAAAATGATAAACGGTTTTCCAAATTTTTCACAAATAAAGATCTGAAAAGTGTGGCGTGCATTTGTATTCAGACCCCTTTACTCTGATACCCCTACCTAAAATCTAGTGGAACCAACTGCCTTCAGAAGTCACCTAATTAGTGAATAGAGTCCATCTGAGTGTAATTTAATCTCAGTATAAATACAGCTGTCCCGTGAAGCCCTCAGAGGTTTGTTAGAGAACCTTAGTGAACAAAGAGCATCATGAAGGCCAAGGAACACACCAGACAGGTCAGGGATAACATTGTGGTAAAGCTTGAGGCTGAGTTCACACTAGTCCGATGTGAATTGCAGCTCCGGTTTCCCTGCAAAGATAAAAATTATTCATTCAGCAGTTTGTTGTAACTGCGGATCAGCTGACCAGGGAGAGGGGGGGGGTCTAGGAGGAGGGGGAAAGAATTCCTGTCCTGTGAATCAGATGTGTTCCCATTAAAGATTATGTGCCTGCAATTCGCACCGCACTGCCTAGAAAACGCACACGTTTTTGTGCAATGCGGAGTGCTGATGCAACGCACATATGTGACCCAGACCCATTGAAAAGAATATATTTTCAAATGTTCTGCGAATTGGATGCGGTGTAAGCCACATTAAATTCACATATGTGTGAAGCCAGCCTAAAGCAGGGTTAGGTTATAAAAACATATCCCAAGCTTTGAACATCTCACGGAGCACTGTTCAATCCATCATCTGAAAATAGAAAGAGTATAGCACAACTGCAAATCTACCAAGACATGGCCGTCCACCTAAACTTACAGGCCGGGCAGGGAGAACATTAATCAGAGAAGCAGCAAAGAGGCCCATGGTAACTCTGGAAGAGCTGCAGAGATCCACAGCTCAGGTGGGAGAATCTGTCCACAGGACAACTATTAGTCGGGCACTCCACAAATCTGGCCTTTATGGAAGAGTAGCAAGAAGAAAGCCATTGCTGAAAAAAAGCCATAAGAAGTTCCATTTTCAGTTTGTGAGATTCCATCTGATGGACACATGTGGAAGAAGGTCCTCTGGTCAGATGAGACCAACATTTAACTTTTTGGCATAAAAGCAAAATGCTACGTGTCGAAAAACAGACACATCACCGTGAAACGTGGTGGTGGCACAATCATGTTGTGGGCATGCTTTCCATCAGCAGGGACAGGGAAACTGGTCAGAGTTGATAGGAAGATTGATGGGGCCAAATACAGGGCATTCTTAGACAAAAAACCTGTTAAGAGTCTGCAAAAGACTTGACTGGAGCGGAGGTTCACCTTCCAGCAGGACAATAACCCTAAACCTACAGCCAGAGCTACAATGGAATAGTTTAGAACAAAGCATATTCATGTGTTAGAATGGCCCAGTCAAAGTCTAGACCTAAATCCAATTGAGAATCTGTTTTAAGACTTGAAAATTGCTGTTCACAGATGCTCTCCATCCAATCTGACAGAGCTTGAGCTATTTTGCAAAGAAGAATGGGCAAAAATGTCACTCTATAGATGTGCAAAGCTGGTAGAGACATACCCAAAAAAGACTTGCAGCTGTAATTGCAGTGAAAGATGGTTTTACAAAGTATTGAGGGGGGCTGAATACAAATGCACGCCACACTTTTCACATATTTATTTGTAAAAAATGTGGAAAACCCTTTACCATTTTCCTTCCACTTCACAATTATATGCCACTTTGTGTTGGTCTATTACAGGGGTCTTCAAACTACGGCCCTCCAGTTGTTCAGGAACTACAATTCCCATCATGCCTAGTCATGTCTGTGAATGTTAGCGTTTTACAATGCCTCATGGGATGTGTAGTTCCGCAACAGCTGGAGGGCCATAGTTTGAGGATCCCTGGTCTATTACATAAAATCCCAATAAAATACATTTACATTTTTGGTTGTAACAATGCAAAATGTGGAAAATGTCAAGGGGTATGAAATTGTTTTTCAAGGCACTGTACATAGTTGAAGTTAAATAAACATAAGTTGACCACGCTAGAATACTTGAACTGTAAACTGTTAATTCTAAATTTCTCAGAAAGGATATTCCGTCAGGATGGGGGAAAAGTTTTAGATGGGAGGGGAGGAAGAGAAAGGAGAAGGGTGGGGGAGAAAAAGAAGAGAGAAAGGGGATAGGATCAGAGGAGGAAAAATTATATATATATTACTGGGGGGGGGAGTGATACAAGGGGTGTGAGAGCCTATGCATTGTGGAGATATTCGTCGGAGAGCTGAAATGGATCTCAATAGAGTCGCCTACCCCATATGTTCCTAAACTTATCCCCAGAGACACCCATCATTTTTGAAATGCATGACTGCACCAGTCCATTACTCTCGTCATTTGCACTGCTGTATAGTACATGGCAGGATCTGGGATTTCCATCCCTCCCCTGAGTTTGGATCTTAGTAGGATAACTCTGTTATTACGGGATGCTTTACCCTATATAAGCCATATAAATTTGACAAACACCTCCCATACCGATCTGATGAAGGCTTGAGGATCCTGATAGGTAGTTTTGAAAAAGGTATAAGAGGTGAGGCATTATGTTCATTTTTAGAACATTACACCTACAAACCTAGAGAGGGTCAGTGTTTTTCACTTCTTCAGGTCAACATTTAGAGAGGCAGACAGTAATGGCAGAAAGTTCAGTTTGAGGAGAAGGTTAAGATTCAAAGAAATTTTGGTTCCTAAATATTGAATGGTCTGTGTGGCTCAACAATATGGGAAACCTGGCTTAGGGAAGGAAGGACAGAAGCAGAAAAGGATACAGTGAGGGTTTCCAATTTTTACAAGTTCACTTCAAAATTGGACAGGGATCCATATGTACAGAGCTCCTTCTAAAGAGTCAGAATTGAAGTGGGAGGGCCATTGATGTAAAAAAGAGGCTACAGCCTTGTGATAGTAGCCACTAGTTTGTAGTCCCCTAGGATCCCCTAAACAAAAATTAATGGGGAAAGAGGGTGCCATTGTGAATGGCTAGTGGGTTGCATTCAAAGCCATTGATTCTAATGCCCCATACACATGGTCGGATTTTCCGATGGAAAATGTGTGATAGGACCTTGTTGTCGGAAATTCCGACCATGTGTAGGCTCCATCACACATTTTCCATCGGATTTTCCGACAACAAAAGCGGGCTATAAAATTTTCCGACAACAAAATCCGTTGTCGGAATTTCCGATTGTGTGTACACAAATCAGATGCACAAAGTGCCACGCATGCTCAGAATAAATAAAGAGATGAAAGCTATTGGCTACTACCCCGTTTATAGTCCGACATACGTGTTTTACGTCACCGCGTTCAGAATGATCGGATTTTCCGGCAACTTTGTGTGACCATCTGTATGCAAGACAAGTTTGAGCCAACATCCGTCGGAAAAAAATCCCAGAATTTTGTTGTCGGAATGTCCGATCAATATCCGACCGTGTGTAAGGGGCATAACGATGGTTGTTGGAGTGGAATAAGGGGCAACTATCCAAGATGAACTAGATGTGGGCAACCCTACACACTTTAGGGTTTCGCTAAGAAAGTCCCAGTCCACTCTGTCAAAAGCCTTTTCGGCGTCAGTGGACAGGAGTAACAAAAGTAAAAAGGGAGTGTTGGATTTTTTTCCTTTGCAATAACAATTAAAGTTCTTATAGAATTATCTCTAGATTCTCTGGATTGGATAAATTCTGCTTGACCTCAAGAGTTGATACTCTGAAGTAGAGCTGCATGATCCTGGCTAAAATGAGAATCATTTTTTTTGCTTAGAATAAAGATCACGATTCTCTCGGCCTAACATCATCTTTCATCATCTTTCACATTAAACAGTAAAATTAGCCCAATTTTTTTGTATAGTTTTTTTTTAAATTCATTAAAGTGAATTTTTTCCAAATAATTGTGTCTGAAAGACCGCTGCGCAAATACAGTGTGACATAAAATATATATATATATATATATATATATATATATATAGTGGGGACAGAAAGTATTCAGACCCCCTTAAATTTTTCACTCTTCGTTATATTGCAGCCATTTGCTAAAATCATTTAACCACTTGCTTACTGGGCACTTAAACCCCCCTCCTGCCCAGACCAATTTTAGCTTTCAGCGCTGACGCACTTTGAATGACAATTGCGCAGTCATACAACATTGTAACCAAATGAAATTTTTATCGTTCTTTTCCCACAAATAGCGCTTTCTTTTGGTGGTATTTAATCAAAGCTGGGATTTTTATTTTTTGCTAAACAAACAAATATAGATGGAAAATTTTGCAAAAAAAAAATCATGTTTAGTAGTTTGTTATAAAATTTTGCAAACAGGTAATTTTTCTCCTTCATTGATATGCGCTGATGAGGCGACACTGGTGGGCACTGATAGGCTTCACTGGTGGGCACTGATAGGCTGCACTGATGGGCACTGATAGGCACAGTTAAGGTGGCACTGATAGGCACAGATAAGGTGGCACTGATGGGGACAGATAAGGCGGTACTGATGGGCACAGATAGGGCGGCACTGATGGCCACTGATAAGATGGTACTAATGGGCCCTAATGGGTGGCATGGATGGGTGGCACTGATGGGTGGCACTGATGGGTGGCACGGATGGGTGGCACTGATGGGCACTGATAGGTACCACTGATAGATGGCACTGATGGGCACTGATAGGTGGCACTGATGGGCGACATTGACGGGCACTGATGGGCACTGGTAGGTGACACTGATGGGCACTGATAGGTGGCACTGATGTGCAGCACTGTTGTTGAGGCACTGATTGTGGGCACTAATGGGTGGCACTGTGGGCACTGATGGGTGGCACTGTGGGCACTGATGGGTGGCGCTGGTAGGCAGCACTGTTGCCTATTGCTAGGTGGCACTGGCAGGGGGCACAGGTGGGCACTGATGATCTGGCGGCAGCTTGCCATGATTGGGACTGATGTCCCTCTCACAGTCGCCGGTGATCAGCTTTTTTTTTCTCCTCACGCTGTCAGCGCGAGGAGAAAAAATAGCCGATTACTGGATCTGTTGACATCACATCATCAGCTGTCATTGGCTGACAGCTGATCACGTGGTAAGGGGTCGGGATTGACCCCTTACTCCGATCTGTGATCCAGCGGGTCTCATAGACTCGCTGATCACAGAGCGCTCCGCGCGCGCCCTGCAGGGGGCGTGCAGGCCGCTCAGGCACGAGACTACGTCAATAGACATAGTCCCGGCAAAGCAGATCCGCGCTGTAGCCATCATTCGGCTATAGTGCGGATCTGAACCGGTTAAGTTTATTTTTTTTCCCTCATTAATGTACACACAGCACCCCATATTGACAGGAAAACACAGAATTGTTGACATTTTTGCAGATTTATTAAAAAAGAAAACCTGAAATATCACATGGTCCTAAGTATTCAGACCCTTTGCTGTGACACTCATATATTTAACTCAGGTGCTGTCCATTTCTTCTGATCATCCTTGAGATGGTTCTACACTTTCATTTGAGTCCAGCTGTGTTTGATTATACTGATTGGACTTGATTAGGAAAGCCACACACCTGTCTATATAAGACCTTACAGCTCACAGTGCATGTCAGAGCAAATGAGAATCATGAGGTCAAAGAACCGCCTGAAGAGCTCAGAGACAGAATTGTGGCAAGGCACAGATCTGGCCAAGGTTACAAAAAAATTTCTGCTGCACTTAAGTTTCCTAAGAGCACAGTGGCCTCCATAATCCTTAAAGACGTTTGGGACGACCAGAACCCTTCCTAGAGTTGGCCGTCCGGCCAAACTGAGCTAGCGGGGGAGAAGAGCCTTGGTGAGAGAGGTAAAGAAGAACCCTAAGATCACTGTGGCTGAGCTCCAGAGTTACAGTCGGGAGATGCGAGAAAGTTGTACAAAGTCAATCATCACTGCAGCCCTCCACCAGTTGGGGCTTTATGGCAGAGTGGCCGACGGAAGCCTCTCCTCAGTGCAAGACACATGAAAGCCCGCATGGAGTTTGCTTAAAAAACACCTGAAGGACTCCAAGATGGTGAGAAATAAGATTTTCTGGTCTGATGAGACCAAGATAGAACTTTTTGGCCTTAATTCTAAGCGGTATGTGTGGAGAAAACCAGGAACTGCTCATCACCTGTCCAATACAGGCCCAACTGTGAAGCATGGTGGTGGCAGCATCATGCTGTGGGGGTGTTTTTCAGCTGTAGGGACAGGACGACTGGTTGCAATCGAGGGAAAGATGAATGCGGCCAAGTACAGGGATATCATGGACGAAAACCTTCTCCAGAATGCTCAGGACCTCAGACAGGGCCGAAGGTTTACCTTCCAACAAGACAATGACACTAAGCACACAGCAAAAATAACGAAGGATTGGCTTCACAACAACTCCGTGACTGTTCTTGAATGGCCCAGCCAGAGCCCTGACTTAAACCCAATTGAGCATCTCTGGAGAGACCTAAAAATGACTGTCCACCAATGTTTACCATCCAACCTGACAGAACTGGAAAGGATGTGCAAGAAGGAATGGCAGAGGATCCCCAAATCCAGGTGCGAAAAACTTGTTGCATCTTTCCCAAAAAGACTCATGGCTGTATTAGATCAAAAGGAAGCTTCTACTAAATACTGAGCAAAGGGTCTGAATACTTAAGACCATGTGATATTTCAGTTTCTCTTTTTTAATAAATCTGCAAAAATGTCAACAATTCTGTGTTTTTCTGTCAATATGGGGTGCTGTGTGTACATTAATGAGGAAAAAAATGAACTTAAATGATTTTAGCAAATGGCTGCAATATAACAAAAAGTGAAAAATTTTCTTTCCGTCCCCACTGTATATATATAGATATATAGATCTATACATTTATAGATATATATATCTATATATGTATAGATCTATATATCTATACATAGATATATAGATATATATATAATGTTTGGGGGTTCCAAGTAATTTTCTAGCAAAAAATACTGATTTTAACTTGTAAACAAGTGTCAGAAAAAGGTTTAGTCTTTAAAAGTGAAGTATGGTTTTTTTTTTTGTTTTGTTTTTTAGATTCATACTTACCTAGGTGGATGCAGCATCAGACCGATGCCGCATCTCTCCCTCATCACCTCTTCACCAAAACCTGAGCCACCGAACATCACCGATGGCTCGGTTCTCTCACCTCCCCGAGCGGAGAGCTGCTGACTGTCAGTCAGCATCTCTCCTGCTCTTCTCCACGCTCATTGGAGCACTGAGCTGTGGAAGGGTGGGGAGCAGCTGTCTCAGCGGCTTGCAGAGAGGCTGAGACTGCCATCAGTCCAGGGAGCTGGCGGAGATGACGCGCTGCCTGGACTAATTCCAGTGACGTTATCGAAGAGCGGTCTTCAGACCGCTCTCCACTGAAAACGAGTCACAAGAGTGCAAAACGAATTGCACTCCTGTGACCAATAGGAGAAGCCCAGCCTAAAAAGCTCAGGCTGGACTTCTCCTTTAAGTGGTTAAACTGACCTCATTTACAGACCGAAGTTCATCCCTTTGATCTAAGAACGAAATGTTACCGTATATACCCGAGTATAAGCTGTCCTGAGTATAAGA
The DNA here is from genome assembly GCA_037952925.1 of Lithobates clamitans. Lineage (NCBI taxonomy): Eukaryota > Metazoa > Chordata > Amphibia > Anura > Ranidae > Lithobates > Lithobates clamitans. Next base: position 2,733,339 of record JBBGZY010000286.1, read on the forward strand.
CAAGGCACCTAATTTACCACATAAAACTGGGAAAACTTATTGACTCGAGTATAAACCGAGGGTGAGAAATGCAGCAGCTACTGTACGTGGAAAACAGGGTCAACAATGCCCATCTGCAGCTGCATACCTCACTGTGTCTATTGCATACCTCACTGTGTCTATTGCATACCTCACTGTGTCCATTGCAGCCTCCCTGTCCATTGCAGCCTCCCTGTGCAGATCTGCCTATCTCACTGTGTCCATTGCAGCCTTCCTGTGCCGATCTGCAAGCTCTCTGTGTCCTCTCTGTGTCCATTGCAGCCTTCCTGTGCCGATCTGCAAGCTCTCTGTGTCCTCTCTGTGTCCATTGAAGCCTTCCTGTGCAGATCAGCCTACCTCACTGTGTCCATTGCAGCCTTCCTGTCCATGGCAGCCTCATTGTGCAGATCTGCCTACCTCACTGTGTCCATTGCAGCCTTCCTGTGCCGATCTGCAAGCTCTCTGTGTCCTCTCTGTGTCCATTGCAGCCTTCCTGTGCCGATCTGCAAGCTCTCTGTGTCCTCTCTGTGTCCATTGCAGCCTTCCTGTGCAGATCAGCCTACCTCACTGTGTCCATTGCAGCCTTCCTGTGCCGATCTGCAAGCTCTCTGTGTCCTCTCTGTGCCCATTGCAGCCTTCCTGTGCCGATCTGCAAGCTCTCTGTGGGGGATTGCCGTTTAAATGTAGCGGTGAGCAGTCGGGATGTCCCCCTGATCATTCTGCATACCTGATCAGCGTGTCATGCAGGTCAGACGGCGGCCATTCCAGTGTACAAAAGCAGAACACTCATTTTCCCAGCAATCAGTGTTCAGCCTATCACGGACATCCTCTCATCCTCGTACGTGGATGCCGTCTGTCCGCATGACACGCTGATCAGGTAGGCAGACGGCAGTGACTCGAGTATAAGCCGAGATGCACACTTTCACAAAAAAATGTGCTGAAAAACTCGGCTTATACTCGAGTATATACGGCTTTGTTTATAGTTATCTATGATGTTGAGATAAACTTGGCAGGCTGCCTGAATTTTTTTTGTCAGCTATCAGAAATGAGCAGAGAAATGCTATTTTAAGATCGGGAGGGGGGTAGAATCCCGCTTTCGATTCTTTAACGACTAATCGTGCAGCTCTACTCTGAAGTAGTAAACTTTCTCTAATTGTAAGGCTCCTAGCCAACAGCTTGATGTCACAATTTAAGAGGGGATACCTGAAATATTGTCCCGTAAAAGACCTGGTGGGAGAGTATGACTGTCTATAATGGTGTTAAAAGTCTTCCGTTAAATAAAGGAGAGTTAGGACTGTCTGAAGTTTAACTTAAGTGTTATAGTAGGCAATTGTGAGGCCATCAGGGCTGGGAGCTTTGCCTGGGGAATCAGCTAGGGCTCTAGCTAGTTCTTTTGCTGTGATCGGTCCCATTGACTTTAATGGGAGAGTTTGACAAGTGATGCTGCCTTTCAACTTGACACACTAAATAAAGCTGGCCATAGGTGGGTTGTTTCTTTTAATTTGCCAGCCGGCTGATCAGAAAAGAACTAAACAGATTCCCTCATTCACCCATTTGAAGTGGATAAAGGAATCCTCCCTGCTGCACTATTGAATTCTCACCCCAGTGGAGTACTACTGTCAGAATACACTAATCAGCTCTGCAGCCGATTGACTACAAGCGCTGATTGAATTAAAACATACCTACAAGCGCTGATCGAATTAAAACATACCAACATTCCCATTGAAGAGAACTTAAAGAGGAACTGCAGTCTGCTCACATAATTTGTAATAAAAAAAACATATTTGCCATGCTGAAGTTTCCCTCCAACCACTGTGCATATTATTTTATATATACTGTGATTCTGTACTTGCCAAATATGCTGCAGAAATCTCCCTCCGCTGAGTCTGGCTGCATCCATTTTAACTGTGGGCAGCTGAAGCTGCTGCCTGTTCATTTCCTGGATTTACACAGACACACACAGAGGCACACCTCCAGCCCTGCAGCTCTCATTGGCCCTCTTAGGACTCTTCCCCCTCCCTTCCTGGCAAACTCTCATGAGAGCTAGAGAGAGAGCTGTGTATGATGCCATAAGCCTAGGCATTTTACCAGAAGAAACAGTAAGTGTATAAGGTATTTACAGGCAGAAAAAAAGGCAAAGGAATTAATAGATGGAAAGATGAAAAAAATGAGTGAAAGGGCCGCTTTAATTATTTGATCGACTCCTCCTGAATGGGAATGGCCATAGATGGAATGAAATCTGACTGGTCCCTGCTGAACCAGCCAAATTTTGATCATCTTTAGCCAGCTTAAAATGTCCACACCACAAAGTAAAGCATCACAGCTGCAGCAATGTGAGCTCACCCCTCGAGCCATCTAGTTGCCATGTAAATTTGAGAGTAGGTGACCGGGGGGTCGGGGGTGGTAAAAACATAGATCAAGCGCCTGTTTTAACCTCATATTGTGTAATTTCTTACGTTAAACATTGAATTATTTGTTGCAAATAATGAATGCCAATTTATTTTACATACTGATGTGTGCTGTGTTTCTAGCTGGCTTGAAGCCTTTTGCCTATAGGCATCATAGTTAGTAGGAACAAGCATCTTTCAAATAACAAAACAAACCACGATCCAGTAAAAATCACTGCTGATAGAAACTGCTAAATTAACATTTGACTTCATTCTGGTTTTGCAGCGCACCATAAATAGATTTATTTCCCTTGAGAAAAATGTCTGTTATGCTTCCCAACAAATTTTACAGACAGGATGAAAGCAATACGAATGAATTGGAATTTCAAAGGAAATCTGTTCTGAGAGAAATATGGAGGCTGTCATGGCTAACTTCTGAAATACTACTTGCCTGGCTGCTCTGCTGCTTCATTGGCTGCATTTTAAAGTTACCCACCTAGAATAAGTGCAAAGATAATTAGTTCTGACTTCACTGACTGAATTCCACATTAGTATTTGGGCAGTATGCACCCGGGGACGAACTCCCAGAATGCAGAAATACCATGCAATGTGGTTGCAGTGAGTTTCCAAATGAAGTGCATATAATACTTTTGGTGCTGTGCAGTGCGATTTCAGCCCGTTCTAAATGAATGGGCTGAAATTGCAACGCAGGGAACTGAATGTGAATTGCACAAGAATGCACAGTATGAACCGGCCCTAACTGTAGAAGAGACAAGTCAGGTCACCAGCCTATCTGTGCTGTCTGCCACAACTGTGTACATCTCAGGTATGGACAGACAGAAGTATAAAACTGTTTTACATTTTTCTAGGGTATGAAAACTTTCTTCAGTATTTTTATTAGTTTACATGTAAAAGTTTTGCTTCATATTTAACTCTTTCATGACTAAGCCTATTTCTGACATTTGGTGTTTACAAGTTAAAATCTGTATTTTTTGCTAGAAAATTACTTAGAACCCCCAAACATTATGTATATTTTTTTTAGCAGAGAATCTAGAGAATAAGATGGCGATTGTTGCAATATTTTATGTTACACGGTATTTGTGCAGCGGTCTTTTAAATGTAACTTTTTTGGGGAAAAAGACACTTTCATGAATTTTAAAAAATCGAAACAGTAAAGTTAGCCCAATTTTTTTGTATAATGTGAAAGATGGTGTTTCGCCGAGTAAATAGATACCAAACACGTCACGCTTTAAAATTGCGCACACTCGTGGAATGGCGACAAACTACGGTACCTAAAAATCTCCGTAGGCGACAATTAAAAAAAAAATAACAGTTACCAGGTTAGAGTTACAGAGGAGGTCTAGTGCTAGAATTATTGCTCTCGCTCTGACGATCGTGGTGATACCTCACATGTGTGATTTGAACACTGTTTACATATGTGGGCGCGACTTCCGTATGCGTTTTCTTTGCTGTGCGAGCTCGTGGGGACGGGGGCGCTTTAGAAATTTTATTTTTAATTTCATTAATTTTTATTTTTTTACATTGTGTTTTAAAAAAAAAATAAAAAATTTGATCACTTTTATTGCTGTCACAAGGAATGTAAACATCCCTTGTGACCGTAATAGGTGGTGACAGGTACTCTTTGCATTTCAAAGTATTCAGATCACCAAAAACGGCGATTCTGAATACTGTATATTTTTTAAAAACCGGCGCCATTGGCAGCCGAGTAAACAGGAAGTGACGTTGTGACGTCACTTCCGTGTTTACAGGGAGAAGACTGGTATGAACCCATTTCCGGCTTGTCCCAGTCTGTCTCTAGCCGCTGGAACTGGCGGATCATGGATCAGGTCTCCCGGTGGGACGAGAGGCCCGGCAAGAATGGCAGGAGGGGGGATGTCCGCATCGGTTGTTATCCCTGGATAGCCAATCGCAGACTCATAAAAACGGTACCGGGATGATGCCTGCAGCTGGGGGCAGCATCCCGGTATAACCCCCTAAAGCCGAGGCCGCATATCTGCGTACGCTCGGCGGGAAGGGGTTAAAGTAACAGTAAAGGCAAAACTTTTTTTTTCATTTTGGATAGAGTAAGGGATGTTTTTTGTGAGTGTCCTATTGTGGAGGACTTGGAGGACTGTGTAGAATTCACTTCCCACCCCATAGCAAAAACAGGAAGTGAGGGGGAAATCCCTCCAAAGTAAGGCAATCCCAGGATGTCACCAGGATCACCAGAACTAGGATCCCCATTGGAAGATTTTCCCTCTATTACTGTTCTGGTGTCAACCCAAAATTTAGAATTTTCTTTTATGCCCCATACACATGATCAGAAATTCCGTCAGAAAAAGCTTGGATGGTTTTTCTGACGGAATTCCGCTCATGCTTGCCTTGCATACACACGGTCACACAAAAGTTCTCTGAGTTTTCGACCGTCAAGAACGCGGTGACGTACAACACTACGACGAGCCGAGAAAAAGAAGTTCAATGCTTCTGAGCATGCGTCGAATTGTTTCCGAGCATGCATGATTTTTGCGCGTCCTAATTGCATACAGACGAACGCATTTTACAGCCACTTTAAATACCACCAAAAGAAAGCTCTGTCTCAAAAAAATAATACAAATTTCATTGGGTACAGAGTTGCATGACCGTGCAATTGTCATTCAAAGTGCGACAGCACTGAAAGCTGATAAATTGGCCTGGCAGGAAGGGGTAAAAATGCCCTGTATTGAAGTGGTTAAGGACTGAAGCTGCTAAAGCTACTAAAGTCTGCTAAAATATTGCTTTTAGTGCCATGATCCAATGCACTAAATGCTCATACAGCAGCTCACACCAGTGTAATGTATCCTCCTGATATTATGAGTGCAAGGGAGATGGAAAAATTATAATACTGACTGACTGCTCCGGAGCCTGTTGCTGTTGTATCCATATTAACTGATACAAGTCCATGCTTGCAGACTACATGTCTGCTGTATTGTATAGTCTTCTTCCATTTGCATTCACTGAATTCCACCCAAGGTGACATTAACATTTGTTTGCATTTAAGACTCCACCTAACAATGAGAAGATTACCAAACTGTCATGCAGCCTGATTCTGCACATTTTTTTATGCTGCTTGCCGTTAGTAATTGTAATTATTTTACAGGAGGAGGGGAAATTCATTGTGTAGATATTTTTTAAATGCCAAACTCACATGTTTTCAATTCATTTTGTCGTGCTGGCTTATTGCATGAACTTCTTATTCATATCTGTGGGTTTTGTAGATCAAAGCACGTAACATCCAAAATGGAACGCTTTCAATTGTGCCTGTTCACACCTGAATGTAGTGTCACTTGAAAAAGTACAAGCATTTCCTTAGAGCTACAGGCTTCAAGTTTCCAGCTTGAAAAAACGTACAAAGCAACACATATGCATTTTTTCCCAAGCAACTAGCTTTCCATTGGCAAAAAAAAAAAACACTTAGACCTTAAATGCTCACAAAACTGCCCAAAATGCCCTGTACAAACGCTCAATAAAAAAAGCCTACAAAACAATCAAAGTATGAATGGACCCTAAATGCACAGAAATGCTGAATGCCCATTATTTTATAAAGGGCTAAACTGCAATGTATAGATGTGAATTAGACCCCTAGAATCAAAGGGCTGGATCTGCGCTATTTAGTAAAAGTTTGCAAGGAATGGAGTGCGGCTGTATTCTAACTGCTTTTGCTGGATTCAAGTTTAACTTCATTCTGCCTGAAGAGTTAAGCTGGCCCTACTCACCCTGCAGGCTAAACGAAAGAAATCTCACTGATTCCTCCATCCTCGCTAGCAGTGTTAAAATCCAGATCTCACGCTGCAGCAACTGTATTCTGACAGCTAGCGAAGTCAGTAGCCAGAATACCCCACAGTGCTCGCATCTAATTGGATGCAGGAGCTATGCGGTCAAACATTTTCTGGCCAACCGATAGTTCAATCTAAGGGTGTCGAGAGGTGTGGAGCGAACAGGGCCACCCTTTGATAAAATGCAAAGGCATATGTCCCTTGAACGCATATGTTTCCTTTTTTCACCTGGTAATCCTAAAAATAACACTTGTCTTGCCCCTTTGTGTCTACACTTATTTCTCCACTGTATCTATGGGGACAGCCATGATTGTCATACAGGCTGGGTGACTGACAGAGGCTCCACCAAGGGTATCTATGAAGTGTGGACAAACCGCATAGAGGAAGCAGGGGAGAGAACGACATTCGCATCTGTCCATTCAAGTTGTATTGTATAATGCACTAAAATCGTGTGAGTTTGATGATATTATCTTTATGTGGTATTCATTTTTATTTTACATTTATTCTATGTGCGATTCCTCTACTGCTTTCATTTTGTGGCTATATATGTGGCTGGAGGATATGTATAGAAGAGCGGGCAACAGGAGAAGACACCTTTTGAGTGACCTGGGAAGAGACATCTTATGCCGTATACACACGACCGGACTTTTCGACCGGACTGGTCCGACAGAACGAATCCGTCGGACAATCCGACCGTGTGTGGGCTTCATCGGACCTTCAGCGAAAATCAGACGGACTTTAGATTAGTCGAAAATGAGACGGACTTTAGATTTGGAACATGTTTCAAATCTTTCCGACAGACTCGAATCCAGTCGGAAAATCCGTTCATCTGTATGCTAGTCCGACGGATAAAAAAGGACGCAAGGGCAGCATTTGGCTACTGGCTATGAACTTCGTTATTCTAGTCCCTTCGTACGTCATTACGTTCAAACCAACAGACTTTCGAACGGACTTTAGTCCGTTCGTGTGTGGGCAAGTCCGGTCGTTTGAAACTCCGTTGTAACTCCGTCGAAAGTTCGTCGGAAAGACCGTCGGACCTTTGATGCTGAAAAGTCTGTTCACGTGTACGCGGCATAAAGCAGCAGGAAGAAAAGAGTGTATACAGCCCTGAGGAATGATATGTTAAACACTATGGAAAGTGCATGGACAAGACCAGTTTACACAAAGTCAGAGACACCAACATCCCTTAATAAAGAACTAAAAGAAAATGGGGGAAATATGGGACTTTTCAGGTGCATGTACACATAATTGCACAGAGAAATATTTAGTATACATTTTTTTTTATTCAATTACAAAAAAATTGGCAAAATAAAAAAGTAAAAATAAACTACTGGCAAAATAAACAGAAATAAATGAAAACAATATCACACAAACATTGTTATATCCACATAATTTGTTTACTATACATGTGTGACAATAAAGGTTGCGTCCACCTATCGAAAAAAAAGTCTCCAAAAAGAGGATCCCTACCTCCAATTGGTTTGGAAGTAGGGATCCTCTTTTGGGAGACTTTTTTCGCTAGGTGGACGCATCCTTTATTTTCACACAGTAAACAAATTATGTGAATATAACAATGTTTGTGTGATATTGTTTTTATTTATTTCTGTTTATTTTGCCAGTAGTATCACCACGCATTTTCCTGAAGAAGCCTTTACAGACGAAACATGTTGAATAACATGCGTGATGAATGACATTATATGACTGTACAGTATGCTTTTAATCTAAAAAAGATTTTTTTGCAATCAAATAAAAATTTTGTAACAAATTTTTATACTAAATATTTCTCTGTGTAAATATGTGTTGATGCACCTGAAAAGTCCCATATATTGAGCACTATTGCCTTGCCATATTCAGAAAGAAATAATAAAAGGCGATTGGGAGGGTGAGTGTGGTTTCAAATTTTGGCACACTTATTGCCATTATACACTATTTGTGGTACCTATCTAGCGCTGCACTTATACTTTTATTTTTATTCTTTGTGCCCTTATGTCGGGGTTATAGTGTTCAGCTGCAGGATATTTTTCAAAAACATTTTTTTTGTCATTTTCACTAATATATTTTCATTTTACATTTTTTTGCACCTAGCGCAATTCTTTTCTTTCTACATTTTTTAAACATTGAATGCAGCATGAGTGATACTGATACTACTCTTGTTTAGAGTGCACTCTAATCGATTAGCTGGGGTATGGTGTAGCAGATGCACCAGAGATACCTCTTTAACTAAGCAAAGGGACAAAAGGTCTCTGGGTAGCAATTGTTAGAGCAGTTTTTAGTCCTGACTCTTCAGCTAGCTAAACATTGGGGCCCAGTGACCGTTGGCTTGCTTAGATATAGTCACCAAGGCCTACAGGCAGTAATATAGCTATAAGGTAGCTGGATAGGTATTTCCTAAAGGCTCAGTCTTTAGTGGTGGTATCAAACAGGCCCTCTCACCAGACCCCAGCAACATGGCAGGGCTGGTCCCTCTAAAGAGGTGTTAGCTCACTTTGAGTTGCCCGTGATGACTCTGACAAGTAGCACAGCAAGGTCCGTATCTTGGTAGTGGCTCTGTCCCTCAATTCACAGGTCGCAGCTCTGCACTTTCCAGATATAGGCACTGCAAAGGGTTTTTGGGTGGCTTAGTCTCTCTCTCTCTCTCTCTCTCTCTCTCTCTCTGGTACAGACACACAACACTGACCCTCACAGTCTCTCCCACCATGCTGTACTGATCCACTCCCGTAAAATTTGCCCAGGCAATACTTGCTCTCTCTCCTCTTTTCTAAACAGGGCTCTCTGGGAATTGTAGTTCAGAGCCCCATAGCCTCCATTACACAGCACACCTGACAGAACTACATGTCCCAGTGTCTTCCTCTTCTCCTTGCTGATTGGTTCCTTGCTGCTGCGTGCCATGAGGGAGGGGAGTGGGGGTGATCTGTACTGAGAGCTGCTGTGTCTCCCTTTTCTGCAGTGGCTGCAGCAGGAAGGGGAGGTTGGCAAGACAGTTGGAATAGCAATTGAGGCTTAAAAATGTCTCAGTGCTGTAATTTATAATATAAAACTATAAGGGTATATAAATAATTAAGTACCTCATTCATATGTTTACTGCTCTTTACAAGTTATTAGCCTTTTAACCTTAACGCAAACACTCTCAAGCATGCCCTTAATAACCAATGAATGTGTACACAACTGCATACAGTCAGGTCCATAAATATTTGGACATCGACACAATTCTATTCTTGAAATGAAATGATTTGAAATTAAACGAACAAGATGTGCTTTAACTGCAGACTTTCAGCTTTAATTTGAGGGTATTTACATCCAAATCAGGTGAACGGTGTAGGAATTACAACAGTTTGTATATGTGCCTCCCAATTTTTAAGGGACCAAAAGTAAAGGGACAATTGGATGCTCAGCTGTTCCATGGCCAGGTGTGTGTTATCCCCTCATTATCCCATTTATAAGGAGCAGATAAAAGGTCCAGAGTTCATTTCAAGTGTGCTATTTGCATTTGGAATCTGTTGCTGTCAACTCTCAATATGAGATCTAAAGAGCTGTCACTATCAGTGAAGCAAGCCATCATTAGGCTGAAAAAACAAAACAAACCCATCAGAGAGATAGCAAAAACATTAGGTGTGGCCAAATCAACTGTTTGGAACATCCTTAAAAAGAAAGAACGTACCGGTGAGCTCAGCAACACCAAAAGACCCGGAAGACCACGGAAAACAACTGTGGTGGATGACCGAATAATTCTTTCCCCGGTGAAGAAAACACCCTTCACAACAGTTGGGCAGATCAAGAACACTCTCCAGGAGGTAGGTGTATGTGTGTCAAAGTCAACAATCAAGAGAAGACTTCACCAGAGTGAATACAGAGGGTTCACCACAATGTAAACCATTGGTGAGCCTCAAAAACAGGAAGGCCAGATTAGAGTTTGCCAAACAACATCTAAAAAAGCCTTCACAGTTCTGGAACAACATCCTATGGACAGATGAGACCAAGATCAACTTGTACCAGAGTGATGGGAAGAGAAGAGTATGGAGAAGGAAAGGAACTGCTCATGATCCAAAGCATACCACCTTATTAGTGAAGCATGGTGGTGGTAGTGTCATGGCGTGGGCATGTATGGCTGCCAATGGAACTGGTTCCCTTGTATTTATTAATGATGTGACTGCTGACAAAAGCAGCAGGATGAATTCTGAAGTGTTTTGGGCAATATTATCTGCCCATATTCAGCAAAATGCTTCAGAACTCATTGGAACAATGACCCGAAGCATACTGCGAAAGCAACCAAAGAGTTTTTTAAGGGAAAGAAGTGGAATGTTATGCATTGGCCAAGTCAATCACCCGACCTGAATCCGATTGAGCATGCATTTCACTTGCTGAAGACAAAACTGAAAGGAAAATGACCCAAGAACAAGCAGGAACTGAAGACAGCTGCAGTAGAGGCCTGGCAGAGCATCACCAGGGATGAAACCCAGCGTCCGGTGATGTCTTTGCGTTCCAGACTTCAGGCTGTAATTGACTGCAAAGGATTTGCAACCAAGTTTTAAAAAGTGAAAGTTTGATGGATGATTGTTAATCTGTCCCATTACTTTTGGCCCCTAAAAAGGGGGAGGCACATATACAAACTGTTATATTTACTACACCGTTCACCTGATTTGGATGTAAATACCCTCAAATTAAAGCTGAAAGTCTGCAGTTAAAGCACATCTTGTTCGTTTCATTTCAAATCCATTGTGGTGGTGTATAGAGCCAAAAAGATTAGAATTGTGTCAATGTCCCAATATTTATGGACCTGACTGTATATAATCACAGTGCTCTTTCCTCCAGCGATTCAGGTTCCGTCCTTCATATCTTGTCATTGTAGCAGATTAATTAATGCCATGACACAACTGGTGGTTGTACTGAAAATATACATACACAATTAGCCATTGCTAAGATACACATTGTTCTAAAAACATCACACTGCCTGAAAAGCCATCAGAATATTCCAACTACGAGCAGCATGTGCAACCATGCAGCTGCTAGGACCCATAACATAAAACGTTTGCAACAAAGAGCTCAGGCAGAAGGCCAGGGGAATGCCAGCAACAGGCACAGTAAAACCCACAGGCATGATTCACATGTAGCTCACTGTACAGCTTGTTTGCTATATGCAACCCTGACATATAGCTTTGCTGCCATATGACTTAAAGAAATTCTAAAGGCTAAATGTTTCCTACCTTCATGCATGAAGAGAAAAAACCTTCAGTATGCAGCCCCCTTAATTACTTACCTGAGCATGATCTTAATCCAGCTGCTCTCCCAGCTCTCTGCCTCCTCACTGGCTCAGAGACAGCAGCAAGAGCCATTGGCTTCCGCTGCTGTTAATCATTGCCAGTAAATGGGGGGGGGCAAGGCCGAGCCCCATTCTGTGTGTCTTATGGACACACAGAGCTAGGCTCAAGAGCGAGCATGCACAAGTGCCCCTATAACTAGTGGCTTACTAGAGGGCACTCAACAGGGGGGGAGAGCCAGGAGCCCCACAGGGGACCTGAGAAGAGTAAGCCATTGCACAGAGCAGGTAAGTATGAAATTTTTGTTATTTAAAAAAAAATACCTTTAGTATCACTTTCAAGTGGTTGTAAAGGTAAAAGTTGTTTTTTCACCTTAAAGCGGGGGTCCACCTATCTATCTTTTTTTTTTTTTTGGAGTTCATTCAAAAACTTTTCTTCTCATGATTATCTACTCACATGTTCTGTGTAATAAGTCCGCCTGTGTCCGATTTCGTTGTAAAGAATAACTTATAAAATTCACTGCAGGCGGTTTCCATCTTCATTGTGGGCATTTGAATCCCACAAGCATGTATTTCCTGGATGCAGTGAATGCTGTGCTCCCAGCATTCACCGAGATGTTGTGATGATGCTGTTGCACAATGCATGCTGGGAAGCCTGAGACTAGCTCCCAGGGGACTGTGGGAGGTCTGGGAGAGGCTAGAAACACGCCTACTCCAATGGGAGGAAAACCAGGAAGTGCTAAGAAGATTAGAAAAAAAAAGGTAATTACGGCAATTAAAATTTTTTTACACAGCATGTCAGCATCTAGACAAGGAAGAGAATGCATAGAGATAATGTTCAAAATTTGGGTGGAACCCCGCTTTAACCACTTCAGGACCACCCACCGCACTTATATTGCAGCAGTGCGGCCCCGCTGTGCATAATCACGTGCATGTACTGTATACCATTGCTTGTAGTCGCGATAACTCTCTGTTTCAATCGCTTTTATCATATTTACAAAATAGAGTAATACAATTTAGTATACGTTTTTACATTACTGAGGCTATCAAGAACAGTAAAGGCATACAGTAGTATCAAAATCGAGGGAAACCAGTATAGTCCTATATCTCAATCTGGTGGTACCCCCAAATCACTGAGCTATCTGGGAATAATCCACAGTTTCAATAGCCACCAGTTTTGACTCAAAAGGAAAAAAAAACATGCATATAAGAAAAAAAAAAGGGGGGGGGGGAAATGCCTGAACTACAATGAAGCGTCTGAAGCTCTATGCAGAGGAGGAAGGCCGGCTTGCACCAGTCCTTCCACCACACAGTCCAGTGAGTATAACCCTTTTTCCAGGAGTTGACCAGAACTGAGGGACTTAGCCATGGGTACTAAACCCAGTGTAACTGTGCAGTAAGGGGATCATTTTCTAAAGGCAAATAGACTGTGCACTTTGCAAAGTGAAGTTGCACGCTGCAAGAGCAGTTGCTCCAGAGCTCAGTAAATGAGCAGAAGCTCTGCTATCTTCCATCATCCAATCATGTGCAAGCAAAAATATATATATTTTTTTTCATGCATGGGATTGGCTTTTCTTTCCAAACTGAAGCTTTCCTCATTTACTAAGCTCTGGAGCAACTGCACTTTCAGAGTGTAACTGCACTTTGCAAAGCGCACAGTCTATCTGCCTTTAGTAAATCAATCCCATAGTGTCCACTGATGACTTGCCCTGCTTGTGAGAAACATGGTTCTACAGTACTTGTAGATGGATCGTTCTGCAGAACATGTGTAGTGGGCATCAGGCTGTGTGAGCATGGTGCCCCGTGTACATGGAACCTTATCACCTACTGCTAACAAACTGTATGACCTACCTTTATTTACAGATTTACTAAACTATGAACACATCTAGATCTCCAAAGCTGTTTTACATACTGTACAGTACTGTATATACCGTTTGCTCCGAAGAACATATTTTCATCACATCCTACATTGGTGGGATTGCTGGTTGACACACAGCAAGCTGAGGCATGCCTTTCTATATGACAGAGCCCCACACAGTGCATGGAATGTACATTTTCCACTAATCATCCCTAAACATGAATTCCTGGCAAACCACACAGTCTTCTAGGAAGCACACAAGCAGGCTTATTCAGTGCAAAAGCAATGATGACTTGCAAGGTGCAATAACCCATAACAACCAGAATGAAGAAAAGACCACAGACTGCAAATGTTTCAAGTCATCTTTAGTGATGATGTTTTACTGCCATTGTATTATAAGACACACATACATATTACTTTTTTTTTTAAATCAAAGAAGTTCTTTATTGAAAAAGTTAACAAACATAGATCAGATGATATTTGTGCCAGAAATGTTTCGGCCAATATACATATATAATATTACCACATCCCATCGTCGTCCTAAAAGCTTTTAGTAGACCTTAAAAATCATTGTTTCATACCTGTATGAAAATACACAGTTTTGGTTTCTTATGCATACATTTGTTCAACACCCGAAATCACATTCAACTGGGGTCAGCCCTGGGGTGTGAAGCCACGGCGACCAAACTAATATTTATGCAGGCACCCTCTGTGTTGGAATATGTATTTTCCAGGCGCGGTGTATCCCCCATAGCTGTAACCCACTCCTTACATGTGGGAGGTTCAGCCGATTTCCAATGCCGCAGGATCAATTTTCTAGCCTGAAATAGAGTTCGAGCTATTGCCTGCTTGGAGGCATCTTCCATCAGAAGGTCGTCCAAGACACCCAAAAGGCAGGGTTTAGGATCCCAGCCAATAGTGACTCGAAATACCCAATTATGGGTGTTTAGGACTTTTCCCCAGTATATATGTAGCTTCGGCATCTCCATAGTAGAAGGAGTCGATCCTCGTGATTCCTGGCACGTATAGAATTCCCTCTCACTCCCATTTAAAAAGCCTTGCTGGCATAAGATGAACCCTAAGTGGGATCTACAACTGTGATAGTCTCTGTTTAACATTGCACGAACACATCTGTACAGCCTGTAGGGCTTCCTCCCATTGTTCCACTTCAAATGTCCCTATATCACGCTCCCATGTAGCCTCCACTTGTGAAGGGAAGTCCTTCAAGAAAATAAACAACAGCATGTAGTAGCATCATGATATAAAACCCTTGTAGATTTCTACCTCGGCCATATAATCGAAAATAGGTGTCGAAGATTACACCCAAGTGTCAGCGTCTGTTTGTGCTCTAACTGAATGCTGTAATTGTAAATAATAAAAATACATATTTTGTGGAAGCTGAAACTTAGATTGCAAAGTGGGGAAAGGGCATAATTTGCCACTTGGCCCCATATTGCAATGATTTTAACTCATCATAGTTTACATTACCCCATATCAGACTGTAGTTAGTAAAACCCATTACCTCCTGTATTTGTCTTACTTTGTTCCAGACCGTCTGCATGATAGTGTATGTGGGGAAAAGTTTATTCGACTTGCTATATGTTAAGGCTTTCAATCTCATAGCGACATCTTTCACCCCGTCACATAATGCAGTATAGGGTTGGTGGCATTAAACCCTTCATTGGCCCAGGACATGGCTCTGGAAATGTGTCCTAACTGAGCTGCCAAAGAGAATTTCCCAAGGTTAACTGCCATAGTGTCCTGTAAGGATCCACTGGTGTCTCCAAGCATGAGCATAATATCATCGGCATATAGCATGATCTTATCTTGTATATCCCCATATTGAAAGCCATGGATAGCTGGGTTAGAACGGATCATAGCCTCTAGGAGCTCAATGGCTATAGCAAATAAGAGGGGGGACAGTGGGCACCCCTGCCGAATCGAGTACCCCTGCCTAGGGAAAAAGTGGGTAAAAGCTCTCCTGCTACTCTAATTAATGCCCAGGGGAGAACTATATAACAGACGGACCCAGGTAAGGAATTTCGCTCCAAAGCCAAATTTCTTCATGGTTTCCCATCAGGGTGGATCCAGAGTCTAGTCTCGGGAGGGGCAATGCCAGAAAATACCTTTTTTTGCGGGCAATTTATCATGGAAACGGCTGGTGTTGGCGCTTCAATCATCACGGCACCCTGGTTATTATTGTGTCAGGATGATTGAAGCGCATTATTCCTATTCTAATAGTTCAACTCACCATAATGCAGAATCAGTGGGAGCCCTGAGTGTGTCACTTTCCACGTCGCCTGCCACCAAAAGCGGATTGTCACTTGCCACGTCACCTGCTACATGTTGCGGATTGTCACTTGCCACGTCACCTGCCACACGTAAATTGTCACTTGCCACGTCAGCTGTCACCAGATGAGGATTGTCACTTGCCACGTCACCTGCCACATGCTGCGAATTTTCACATCACCTGTTACATGTTGCGGATTGTCACTTGCCACTTCACCTGCCACCAAATGCGGATTGTCACTTGCCACATCACCTGTCACCAGATGCAGATTGTCACTTGCCACGTCACCTGCCACACATTGTGAATTGTCACTTGCCATGTCACCTGTCACCAGAACCAGATGCGGATTGTCACTTGCCACGTCACCTGCCACACATTGTGAATTGTCACTTGCCACGTCACCTGCCACACGTTGTGGATTGTCACTTGCCATGTCACCTGCCGCACATTGCGGATTGTCACTTGCCACGCCACCTGCCACACGTTGCGGATTGTCACTTGCCACGTCACCTGCCACACATTGCGGATTGTCACTTGCCACGTCACCTGCCACACATTGCGGAATGTCACTTGCCACGTCACCTGCCACACATTGCGGATTGTCACTTGCCACGCCACCTGCCACACGTTGCGGATTGTCACTTGCCACGTCGCCTGTCACCAGATGCGGATTGTCACCTGCTGTGTCACTTTCCTGCTAAGGTGGTCTCTTGCTATGTCCCAGAATCAGGCAGCAGAGAGATGATGTAATCTCTCTGCTGCCCACAGCTGCCTTCACAGTGAGGGCAGAACTGCAAGGATGCAGGGCGGGCACAGGGTGGTGAGAGATGATGTCATCTCTCTGCTCCCCTGCCTGCTGGCTCCCTGATTGGCCAGCAGCCCGCTCACAGGCACACACAGAGCCGCCCAGCTACCCCCCTCTCTCACCTGCCCACTCACTGACCTAGCCGCCTGCACTGTCACCCATGCCGGAGCCACCCGCACTGTCACCCGCAGCGGAGCCGCCCGCACACCGCACTGTCACCCACGGTCAGAGCTACCCGCTCTGTCACTCGCGGCGGAGCCGCCGCCGCCGGCACTGTCTGTCACCCACATTCTCGGAGGGGGCAATTGCCCCGTTGCCCTCCCCCTGGATCCGCCCCTGTTTCCCATAAGTACCACCACTCAATGCTGTCAAAGGCCTTATGGCAATCCAATGACAGTAAAGCCCTGTCCCCCATATTGTCTGCATTAGACTGAAGGTTGAGAAATAGCCTGTGTAAATTAATTGCCGTGGAATTTTGGGGAATAAATCTAGACTGGTCCGAGTGAATAATAGTTGTAATGACAGTATTCAACCTCAGGGATAATACCTTAGCCAAAATCTTTATATCCGTTTGCAACAGGGATATAGGCCTATAAGACCCTGGGTCCAGTGGATCTTTACCGACATATTACTATTTTATTAAATAACCCTTGTATGTTCTTCTGGTTCAATTTTGTTTTATTAAGGTTTTCAAGTATAGAAAAAAAACTGAGTTAAAATTTACAATAGACAAAGAAGCTCCATTATAAAAAAACATACATTTAATATATGAAGTCTATATAATGATTACCAAGGGTATACTTTACCTAAATTAAATATATATATATATATATATATATATATATATATATATATATATATAGTTGTGGCCCTAAGACCGAGCCAGATGTGGATCACATAAACACGCCACAAGACTTACAACGTAAATAGACCTAAAGTGTGGCTTTTGGTCGTCTGGTAGGTAAGCCAAGAAAAGGGGCCATACCCGAGATAAGTAATGGATAATTGTGGAGGAGAATGTGCTGAGAAATGCTGTAAAAAGGGGAATAGGAGGGAGCGTATCGTGCACTAGAACCCACAGAGAGCAAGGGCTAGCGGCCAGCTTAAATACCCACCAGGCTCCTCCCAAAAATTCAGGCCACCATTCTGGTCTTCTAATTTATGGTCGCGGGCCCTAAGACCGAGACACATGTGGATCACATAAATACGCGACAAGACTTACAACATAAATAGACCTGAGGTGTGGCTTTTGGTCGTCGGATAGGTAAGCCAAGAAAGGGGGCCAAAAATAAGCTGGTAGGGAGTATATCTTTATTGGTTCTAAGCTCATTAAGCAAGCTTGGAGAAGGCTAGGGCCATCTCCACTTGAGTGTTCGGAATATATCTGGCAAAGCAGCGGACTTCCATCTGCCTAGCTTCTTGATCACATGGTCTGGTACTCTGTGCTGAGATGCTGCTGAGGCTGCACCAATCCAGAAGGAATGTCCAGAATACTGCCCGGGATCTAGGCCTAGGTTGAGCAGTAGGACCCTAACATGTTTGATAACCTGACTGCCAGTTAGGGGGTTGACCAGGAAAGGCAGTAAGGGGCTGGAGACTGGCTGTCTAGGTAGGTAAGAGAGCAGACAGTCAAGGATCGTTACTGGGCACCAGGCAATGTTGGTCCTGAAGAAGTTGACATCTACTCCGGGTCCGGTTTGCTGCGTTTTGGCGACCGTAAGCTAAAGGACATAATGGTTTGGGAAGCGAATCAGCAGGTGTCTGTACAGTACCTGACTACTGGTACTGTCAGTGGTGAACTCGCTAGGTCGTAGTAAGCCATAGAAAGGCCAGGTAGATGGCCGCCTGGATGACCAGGCTGGGCAAGAGCCCAAAGGGGGAATGTGTGAGATAGCGCTTGTGATGGGATGCTTCTGAATTCCGCGCAACAGGGCCTTCACTGTATGGGCTGTGAACAGAATGAGACAAAATTGAAGCGAGACAGTGCATCTGTTGCGGCATTGCACTTGCCAGGGATATGCTCACAGTAAATGTTAAATTGGTGATGAAGTGATAATTGCACCAGCCTGCGCAGGAAGGACATGACGGGGAGCGACTTGGATCTACCCTTATTAATTATGTCGGCCTTAGCCTGGTTGTCTGTGGTGAAGAGTACTGTCTGACCTGTTCACGTGTGGTCCCAGATTTGGGCTGCTGCCACTGTGGGGTACAGTTCGAACAAAGAGGAGGAACGAGCGAAACCAGGAATCAAGCAGATTTCTGGGGGCCAGGGATCGGTGAACCAGTGGTGGCCAAAAATAGCAGCAAAGCCTGTGGAGGCTGCAGCGTCTGTGACTACTTGTGACGACTGGGCTGATGCTGAGGGAATAAACATGGATATGCCGTTCCAGTTGGTGAGGAACTCGTCCCACATAGTTAAGTCCGCTACGGCTGCTGGGTCTAGTCTGAGGACTTGGTCGGGGTCCTGTACTCGGGCGAGAAAGACCAAGAGCCGTGAGATGAGCGACCTTTCCAGCAGGATAATCCTCATCGCAAAATTGAACATCCCTATCAAGGACTGCTGTCTTTTATTACAGCCCTGTGATCGGGTAAAAACACGAATGACCGACTTAACACGGGCTAGTTTGTCAGCAGGCAAGCTAGCCTGCATAGCATGCGTGTCCAGGACGATGCCTATGAAGGTGATGGAATGTGCCACATTGTGTTCGGCTATAGGCACATTGAGATTGTTGAAGACCACTCTTAGCTTGTCTAGATCTACAGGGGGACCTAGCAGAAGGTCGTTGAGATAATAAATAACCCTGTGGCACTGGGCCTGGTGTGATAGGATCCAAGGGAGGGACTAGGCGAAAACGCCAAACCACCATGGGCTGTCTTTAGACCCAAAGGTCAGTTTGGTGAAAAATAGTAGGAATCCATGTGCTTCATGCCGTGCCACCACCAGAGGGGTGGCTCAATAGGCAGGAGCTAGAATGCTTCTGCGATATCCGCTTTGCATAGCCAGGCACGGGTGCCTATCTTAATGATGGTCTGGGTGGCCAGGTGGACTGATGCATATTTGAGAGAAAATTTCTCGGAAGGGGTTAGGGACTTCAGACTATGGATATGTGAGAAATGAGGCGCAGACAAGTCGTAGACTATGAAGGCTGCCTGAGAGCACCAATTTGTTGTGTGGGCAGAAGATTGGCAAATCGCACACAGAGTGGGAAATGAAGACCAGCAAAGTGGTAACAAAACAGTTGCGTGTCTGTGACGTTCCAGTCAGTACTGATCTGGAACTGGGTGAGTCTTGCCGCTGCTTAGGCTGAGAACAACCGATGGTAGTCGTAGAGGGCAAAAGTACCATATTTGTAAGCAAGATGTAACACGGCATGAAGGTATAAGTCCAGCTCCTCCCTCCTGGTGGGGGAGGCTAAAGAAAAGGGCGTCTCTGAACATCCCAAAGGTCAGGGCGTACGCGGTGGCTGACAGCTTCCGACTGAGCCTGGGGCTATTCGACTTGACAAGCACTGAGATGTCCCCCTGGTGTACCTTCAGAAAGAGAAGCTGTCATCGGGACCAAGACCAGGTCAGGGAGGGTCGAGGGTGGCTCTGGTCTGGATGTTCGAACTGTTGCGGTTAAGGAGGAGACCGAAGAATGCAGCTGGGAAATGGCCCCAGAGATGGATTGCAGGGATGTCTGCCTGTGCTGGGCCAGAACAGCTCTGCCTTCCTGGCCGTAGCGGGAAAGGGAATATCCCTGCTTCTCACCTCAGAAATGCGTTTGGGGATGGTCCATCCCCTGAGGGACTGTACGTTGCTGCGCTCTGAGCCCGCGGAGGGTGACAGAGGGGCAGGTGTGAAGTGTTCTCTGACGGCCTGCGGCATGGCTCCGGCTAGGTGGGGATGCTCATGTTAAGAGGAGTTATAGCCGTAGGATAGAGAGTGGAGGTAAAGAGAAAACTCAGAGAGGAGGAAAAAAGGGGAGAGGAATAGGAAAAGGAATGATAGGCGTAGACAGGAGCTGACAGTGTTCTGTTGTGGCAGAACCATGTAGCATGAGAATTTAGAAAACTCAGAAGAGTGCGAGGCGACCAAGGTAGGCCGGGAGGTGACTGGCCAGATAACCTGGCTTGGGTACCTGTTTGTAGCGAGCACAAACCTGAAGACCAGAACCCCAGGGCGTACTGGAACGTGAAATTGAAGTCTGGTACGGCCTACGTAGAAATGTTGCGGTCCATAGTGGGTGACATATGCTCGGCCTGCTAACACTTGCACTGCTGTCTACTGTTAGGTGACCTTGTCTGCGAGGTGAAGGGTCGTCCTTCAAAAAGAGAGTGTCATGTATAGACATATGTGACAGAAACTAACGCCTGGAGAGCACGACCAATGATGTATGTGAAGTAACGGTATAGTGAAAGGGTGCTGCAGAATGATGTGATAGAGAAACACGTGAACTATGCACCTGACTGACGCTCTAGTAGTGAGGTCCTGGTTAGGATCGAACTCGGTTGACCAAGAACACCTGCAGTAGGGGTGACATAAATGCAACAAGACTCCATACTGCCCTTTTTTTTATGTCCTTTTATTATTTTTCCTTATTTGTTTGCCCCCCTTGTATGCGACTGGCAGATTAAGATTGACTGATTAAGATGCAATCGTTGAGTTTTTTTTTTTTTTTGGGAAATACGTCCAACCTGGTACAGGATGGAACCTGAACTCGACTGACCTGAGGGAGAAAGACAGACAGAAAATATTGAGTGGCTCGTATGAATGCCACTGGAGACGAACGGCTGATTAAGTGCCACTAAAATGAAGTGTGGCTGTGTGAGTGCCACTGAGTGTGCTTGCAGCGATAGCAAGGAGTTTACGCTGAGATGCATGTTTTGCAGCGATTGCAAATGGGTAAATGCTGAGATGCGTGTATTTGCAGCGATTGCAAATGGGTAAATGAGATACAGCTGTGTGTATATTATTCATATTGTATTTTATTTTTTATACCGAAGCTTCAATGTTAAAGAAAAAATTAAAAATAAAGAAGAGGAGGGAAGAAAGAGAGAGAGAAAGGTCGCTTGGGAAAAAGGGTAAGGATCTAGGGAGGGAAGTGGAGGGTAACATGGATGCGGGAGATAGCAGAAACACTCCATCATGTCTGAGAGAGAACAGTGACAGGGTTCATTTTAGCCCAGGTCAAAAATTCAGATGAACTTTGGAATTCTGACCAGGCAGCCCACGTGTAAAAAAACGGATCCTCTTCTTCCATTTCCCGTGCCATCAGCCATTCTAAATCTCTGATGGAGTCTAGTTCAATTGCCCATTCCATGAGAGAAGGTACAGATTTTAATTTCCAGTAACGTGGAATAACTGCTCTGGCTGCAGTAAGAAAATGTCTAAGCATGTCTTTTTTCACCGTCTTAAGGGGTCCAGGGATCACGAATAGTAGAGCCATCGCAAGTGATGTATGAATAGAAGTGTCTAAAAGTTTGCAATGTAGATAAAAAATTTGTTTCGAGAATATCTGCACAGGGGGGCAATTCCACCAGATGTGAAGCATGGCATCACCAACAGATGTCAGATATATTAGGGTAAAGGTGTAATATCACACTAATATCCACATAACATTGTTTACCGAGTATCGGTAGTGTCACTCTAGTCAAGAAAACTGCATATATATCATAAAAAGGGGTTGTCCTTATCAAGATAGTAAGGAACCAGAAGACAAAATGAGTGACACGGCATACAATGTATGAAAAAGTAGAAAAGTATATAGAACATTTATTAATGAATAAAATTCCATTAACCTCCCCAATGGGAGATAATAGTTAAGACACATGACATATATCCAGAGGCTACTGTGTCACATAGTCTCCAGATATGGAAACACACAGCACAAGACAACAAATACAAATCACAACACATAAACAGATAAATAATCTATGCATGGGTGTCCATGCCACAACTAATATGTCGTATATATGTATGGAAAAATAGAAAATTATGGCATGGGCATCCACACAGGGGTCCCCGGAAGACTCGAGTCCACAAAATACTAATGGAAAGAGGGGGAGGAAAGAAAAGAAAAGAATCTGATTCTTAGCCTTAAAAGTTCAAATGGCTGCAATTGGAAAGACAAAGTTCGGTGTTGCTTCTCTGCTATTAAGAAGGTAAAGTCCATGGCAATAACTTGTATCGAGGAAATAATTAGCAACAGTGTTGCTGGTGTGGGCATATAGTCCAGATTAATTCCAGGGATGTAACTGTATAGTATCCTCTATGCTCACAAGAGGAACTATGTTCCAAGGTAACCCAGAGGGTGGAACCAATAATATAGTGGAGCAAGTTGACTTATTTTTACTAATAAAGGATAGGATTATTGCTGTATCCTAATTAGATCCAACAGAGGGTGACATGCTCAGTGTACTGATCCTTGATACACGTATTCATGATGTTAATTGATCGGGTTAGACATACCTTAAATGTTACCCCGTACCCACTATATTTTTTGGCTGAATTAGGTATGGGGGGGCTGGCTATACAATACCCATCTGTAGTGATGCTCAGCACAGTTGATCAGCTCTTAGACACCAGACTCATAGCATATGTCCAAACACTCTGTAATTGTCCCTCGGTACAGGCGCTAACAGCTGATGATGTCAATGCCTTTCGCCAGGGTAAATCATGTAGCTTTGTCTGGACGTAAGGATGTGCCTCTGTCAGTTCCTTATCACGGTTTTCAGCCGCTGCAGGTAACCGCCCAGGTTAAATCATTAAAGGAACATAGAGTTTTATATGTTCGCTGTCTTGTCACAAACTTTACTTGTTTCCAGTTTATGGAGTACCTTCCACAAGTAGTGGAGTGGATGGATAAAATAGAAGGGGAAAGAGAAAAAAGAGGAGAGAAAGAGGAAAAAAGAGAGGAGTGTTCATGAAACAATAATATATACAAATGAATTTCTTATTGGTAAATTGAAACTGATACTAACATTTCTTAGGTTTCTCAGGTTTCTCAGGTTCAAGAGATATCCAGAAAAAAGTGTGTAAAGAATGTAAACACACAGCAAAACCAAATGGCACAGGCGTGACAAAAATGAAACGTAGAACATACAGTAGAGAACAAAATGGCATCACATTAGAAATAAAATTCCCAATAAGATGTTATAACGTTTCAATGTTCAAAGTGGCTTAAATCGACATATATTCCAAACACCATGTCGTAAGGGCTAGGTTTAACATGTAATCAAATAATTTAGGACATATATCTCATATATTGCACATGATGTGATTCGTACTGACCCACAAAGAGGGCAGCCTGTAAAATGTTATTATTGTCACAAAAACACACACCAATGGTGTGTCCAGGAAGGATTGTGGGATATATTGCCTAAAGTACAACCTATATTTCAAGTCTCAAGGAAGACCTGAAAGTTCAATTCATTGTGGCGGCCTGACTGGATTAAGGACTTCAGATGGTAAATCCACCATTTTTCTTTTTGCAACAAAATGCAATGTAAATTCCTTTCACCGTCATGCTTTCCAAATTTCCATTGTGGTATTGTGCGAAATGCTTGGCCAAGGGGTTTTTAATATCCTTAGCCTTGATCTTGCGCATATGTTCTCCTATTCTGACTTTCAGGGGGCGTTTTGTCTTGCCAATATACACCTTTTTGCATGGGCATGTTATCATATAATCACCCTGGAGGAAGAACCTTCAGATAAGATCCCTTATCTGAAATTCTCTCTCTCCAAGGGCATCTTGGAAAAGATCTGATCTATCCACATAAGGGCACATTTGACAGCGTCCACATGGGAACATACCCCTACTCCTAGGGAGGTCCGACAACTAAGTTGCTTCCCCTTCCTTTCTATACTCAGATTTTATTAGTATATCTCCCAAATTTTTTGCTCTTCTAGCAACAATTTTTTTTGGAGGGGGACCCACAATTTTGGCCAATCCTGGGGCACCAGATAGGATACCCCAGTGTTTTTGAAGTATGTCTCGGACTGTGTCCCACTGTGCAGCAAACTGGGTAATCATTCTTATAGGGCCCTGGGTTTCCTGTCCAAACTTTCTTATCAGTGTAGCTTCTGCAGAGATCTTTAGAAGATCCTCCCTATTTCGTATTGCTACTTTGTAATTGGCTATGTGCATAGCCTCGTTCTCTAAATCTTCTATAGAGAATTTTATTCTATTTTATTTATTTATTTTATTTTATTATTTTATTTTATTTATTAATAGATGTTCTATATACTTTTTCACTTTTCCATACATCTATACCATCTAGTTATCACCTTAAACCCCTTTTCTTGAGCATTCATAGTTATCGACAGTTTATGGGTTAAAGTGAAGAATTTTTGCCATTCTTCAGGGGAGAAGGTAAGATCGTTTACTCAAGCCCGGGAGGTCTAGAAGATCTTCTTTAGATTTACCAACCATGTACTGTGAGAGTCAACTACAAATGGACACTGCATTGCAAGTGAATCCTGATTAGTTAGTGTGGGCACGTTGCTAAAATGCTCTACTAAACGGGAAAAAAAATTTGGGGAGAAAAAGTGGATCTTTACAAAAAAATTACACCTTCCCCTTGTACAATCCCAAAAATAACTTTTTTTCTTCCCTTACCATTTTTTTTTTAAGCTTCCAGTCCAGCCTGCCTCCTGTCCCTATTTTTGCCTAGGCAAGAATGGCGTACTATAATACTGCCCCTGCATTCTACTGGAATACATGTCTCAAAAATCCCAAGAGGCATCAGCAGCATCAGACACCAAAGGAGGAGGGAGGATCTGGCACGTGTCATCCAGATGCCAGGCACAAGAGCCAGGAAAATAGAGTAGGTTTGCAATGACATAAAAGAGAAAGATGCAGTAAGGAAACTGTTGCACAGCAGTGGAACAGCAGATAAGAAAAGCACAATGCTGGATTAGCTGGATGTGTGAGTATGTTTATTGAAAATAACCATTTAAAAAAATTGCATGGGGGATGAAGTTCCTCTGTTATAAACATATTTCCCCCCAGCTTCCATACTGCAGGGAATGATGTAACAATCCTACAACACGTTTGTGCCGGAGACCGCGCTGGACTGCCTGGATCAGTCACTGATCATGGGTGGGTGGTTGTGTGGGCAAGTAGGAGGGAATTCCTCTCATAGGTTATGCCCAGTTTTAAGTGATAGTGATGAAACCTCTTGGGGTTTGAGCTGCTGCCTTTTTAGTACGCCTTATGGTCATTTCCATATGTAGACTTGAAAAAATAGAAAGGAAGGAGTGCCCAGTGACCAAAAGAATGCGGATTTGAAAGTAGGTTAAAGGGTATTTATTGGTATTATCAACAAGTACATCAAAGCCAACGAGTTTCAGGAGAAAGGTCTCCCCCTTCTTTAGGGCTGTTGCTGCATGCTATTTCAATGGGGAAAAGTTCCCAAGCCGGGTAAAATATTTGTACGGTATCAGAATGACAGCTGTGGTTGCAGCTCCTCCAAGGTTACTTTAGGTCTCTGTGCTGCCTCTCTGATTAATGCCCTCCTTGCCCGGTCCATGAGTTTTGGTGTGCTGCCATCTCTTGGCAGGTTTGCTGTTGTGCCATATTCTTTCCATTCGGTTATGATAGATTTGAAGGTGCTCCTAGGGATCATCAAAGATTTGAATATTTTTTATAACCTAACCCTGACTTGTGCTTCTCAACAACATTGTACCTTACTTGTTTGGAGAGTTCCTTGGACTTCATGGCAGTGTTTAGTTAGTAGTGCCTCTTGCTTAGGTGTTGCAGCCTCTGGGGCCTTTCAAAAAGGTGCGTATATGTAATGACAGATCACGTGACACTTAGATTGCACACAGGTGGACATCATTTCACTAATTATGTGACTTCTGAAGGTAATTGGTTGCACCGGAGCTTTTTATTTTTAACAAAGGGGGTGAATACATACGCACATGCCAATTATAATTTTTTTTAAATAGTTTTATGTATATATTTTTCTAATTTTACTTCACCAACTTAGACTATTGTATTCTGAGCCATCACATATAATTCAGATTAAAAAACATTGAACTAAAGGATGTAATGTAACAAAATAGGTATAAAAAGCCAAGGGAGGGTGAATACTTTTGCAAGGTACTGTACCTGGCTGGGGAACTTTTTCCCATTGGGAAAAAGGTATGCAGCAAATGCCCTGAAGAAGAGGGAGCCATTTCTTCCCCCAATAAGGATAAATGAAGGGCAGAGTTTAAAGGAGAAGTTCAAGATTGTAAAACAACAAACACTCACCTAGGCGGATGGAACATCAATCCAATGCTGCATCTGTCCCCTGCCAACTCTGCAGTGAGAACTGAGTGATGAAACACCGCTGATCGATCAGTTCTCCAACCTTCGCTCTGAGTAGAGAACCTGGACTGTCTGTGATCGGCTCTCTGCTCTGCCCCCCAGCACTCACTGAAGTACTGGGCTGTGGAGGGGGAGGGAAAGGCTGGCTCAGTCTCCTAGCGAATTGCTGAGAGGCTCAGTCAGCTGCTGGTCCAAGCATCAGGGTGGTTTCCCGAGCCTGAACTGGCTGAGTGACGTCAGACAACAGCGGGCTTTATCCCGCTGTCAGCTGAAAAGGGTCACAGGAGTGCAGAACGAACTGTTAAAGGGAGAGTGACCAGAGCTTAAATGTACTGATCGCAGATGTGCCTCATAGCATACAGTTATATAACATAATAGCAGTTTGCAGTGATGAAAATTGCTTGTGTGACATGAATTTAGAAGAATCTCTGAGTACTGGAACTGTTGCATCATTTAAAATGAAGCTCCAACCTAGGTATGAAAAATGTGCAGAGACATGCATGGGCTTTGCGCTTATGTAAATCAATTCGCTACTAGGCATGTTTCACTTTTTGACCATATTCCTTCTGGTCAAACTGATATCAGTCAGTGGATTAGCAGCCGAAATCAGATAAATGCTAGTCTCTGAGATCCATTGCAAATTACAATGTACAAATCACCATGCAATTAGCAGGCAAAAACAGTTGAATAGTCATGCCAGACCCAATCAACTTAAAGTGATTGTAAAGGTTCGTTTTTAGTTTTTTGTTTTTAAATAACAAACATGTTACACTTGCCTGCTCTGTGCAAGGGTTTTGCACAGAGCGGCTTCGATCCTGCTTTTCTGGGGTTCCCCTGACAGTGCTCCTGGCTCCTCTGTTTTATTAAGTGCCCCCACGCAGAGTCGCTTTCCATGGGGGCACTGTTGCGGGCTCGCTCCCAAGTCCAGCTTCAGTGTCACTGGATTTAATTGACAGCAGCGTGAGCCAATGGCTCCTGTTGCTATCAATCTATCCAATGAGGACCTGAGACAGCGGCTAGAGCTGCTGGGCTCGTGCTCGTTGCTGGAACGATCGGGTTCAGGTAAGAAAAAGGGGGGCTCTGGGGGGCAGCTGCAGCACAGAAGGTTTTTCACCTTAATGCATAAAATGCATTAAAGAGGAAGTAAACCCTGATGGGTTTTACTTCCTCTTTGTCTCCCTGCAAAGGTAAAGCATAATGGGCTACTATGCATCACATAGTAGCCCATTATGTGTCACTTACTGAAACCGAAGCCTGCGATGTCACCGATGTCCCCTCTTCCACGAAGCCTCCATCTTCCTTCCGGGTATCGCGGCTCCGGCGCTGTGATTGGCCGGAGCCGCGATTATGTCACAGCCGCGCATGTACGCGGGAGCTGCCAGTCACGGCACAATCTCCTTTAGTCGCCGTTTCTAAAGGAGTCTAAAGTGTGCTTGTGCCATTGTCTACGATCTAAAATGAAAAACCTTCTGTGCTGCGGCATGGATGGCCAGGGTTTGGCACTCGTAATGTCTTCTTCCCCTATGGAGGAGTGAGCAGGGTCCGGTGTGTCAGGCCTGGCCTTCTCTTCCAGTCATGGATCTGGGATGCCAGGCAGTGTGTAGGCACTGTGACGGTCAATGGAGGACTTGTATGGCAGCAGTGCAGACTCCAGATAAGGTGACCTGGGTGATGTGTGTCCGGGGCCCCCCCTCCTCTCCTCCTCCCCAGGCACATTGATCAGAAGGCTGTGTGTCGGTGGCTAAAGCTGGCTATGCTGGAGCTGTCAGGTCAGCAGGTCCTTCCTGCCAGTCATCGCACCCTCCGAATCACACCAAGGATTACTTCTATATCCTGCACTGGTAAAAGAACCACCTGACACCATCACCATAGGGGGTCACTTGACACTACCACCACCATAGGGGGTCATCTGACACCACCATCACCATAGGGGGTCACCTGACACCACCATCACCATAGGGGTTCAACTGACACCACCATCACCATAGGGGGTCTATGCACAGTGATTGGTAGGCCTGGAGGTAGGAGGAGAAGGGAATGCAAAGTGTAGTTTTTTTTGGGGGGGGTGCAAGTAGCTGGTCTTGCCTAGGGCGCAAAATAGTCTAGTATGTATATGCCTGTTACTGTGATTAGCTGTGAATAGGCAGCCCCATTGAAAGTAATGGGAGGCTGCTGGCTCTCACAGCCTATTGCATCCACTTGCATGTAATCCCTCGAGCATGTGAGTGAGCAGTCCTGGATGCAGACTTAGTGCGTCCCGGGGCGATCACTCGTTTTTATTCGTTGCTTGAAAGATTATATGTGATTGGGTATGATTAAATTTTTTCACAATCCAAGATTCCATTGTTGGTTCAGGTGAGTATCGGTATATCAAAAATTTCACTCCGTTTCCCAGTGCAGCGCCCACTTTTTGTACAGTTTAAAAGCAGAGCGGCATTCCCAGCAGCAGATACAGTCAGTCATTCAGTAAATTAACCATAGAAGAGAAGCCTCATTACCCATCCAGACAGGGGGCAGGACAGACCAGAGCTGGCCTTATCTAAAACTCTGAAAGTTAAATGGATAGTACAGACTCCTCAAATCTAGCATAACCACCAAGTCGCCAAAAAAGTTGACCCATTGAAAGAACAATGTGATATAATTATAACATCATCTGACAAAGGTAGTAACATTGTAATTATGTCTAAAGAAAAATACACTGCTATGTTGCAAAAGATTTTGACAAATGAAGACTGGTATGAGAAAATTCCTGACTCCCTTCCTGCAAAATTTCAAAGAGAATATTACAGTATCGTTAATGAAGCATTAGGACTAAGAATAATATCTAAAAATACATGCGAATACCTACATATTGAATGGCCACGCACAACAAGATTTTATGCATTACCTAAAGTACACAAAAGTCCAAAATCTCCTCTGGGTAGGCCTGTTATCGCTGAATGTGGCAGCTTCAATGAGAATGCCAGCAGGGTAGTTGATGTACACCTAAAGTGATTCTAAACGATAGATTTAAATAAAAATTCTAACAAACATGTTATACTTACCTGCTCTGTGCAATAGTTATACAAAGAGCATCCCTGATGCTTTTCTCCTGGCTCCAGTCCTGGCTCCTCCATCTTTCCAAGTTACCCCAGTAGCAAGTTATAGGGGCACTCAAACAGGCTCACTCCCGAGCTCCGGAGCCATGCTGTGTGTAGCCATTAACTCCCCCCTCATTGGCTCACTGGCTGTAAATGATGGTAAGTATAAGGGGGGGGGGCTGAGGGGGGGAGTTGCACCGAAAAGGTTTTTTTATACCTATTGCATAGAATGCAATAAAGTGTATGTAAACCTGACATTTTTTTTTTATGTCATAATGTAGAGTATAAGATTTCCTATCATTTGAGCCCAGTCTTGCCACAAAGAGTTAAGCCATCTCTGAGCAATCCTCTTTTATTGTTCAGTGAGATAAAACTTGACAAACAGAGAAAAACTTTGTCAAATCCTCCCCCTTGCTGTGAGTGACAGGTGATTTACATATCTCGTGCACTAGCCTAATGCTGGCCATACACTATATGAAAAATCGGCCGAAAAATCGTTCGTATAGACACTTCGTTCGTTTTTCAGCAAGTTAATGGGCACAAATTGATAATCGTTTGTGACGTTTTTGTGGAAGAAAAACGAACGGGAAGTTTGGAAAATTTCTGCCGAACGTACGATAAATTGCAAGGTTAATGTGTTTCCCGTCCGAACTGTCTGCACTAGGTATATGTAAAAAAACGAACAAAAAATTATTTATTCATGTCCACTGAACAATTTATCGGTCATTACATGACATGACGATCGTTTGCGGTCACGGTCGAACGTTCGTTTTTCGAAAATGTGTTCGGCCGATTTTTCGTATAGTGTATGGCCAGCATTAGACATGCATTATTTTTTAATTCCAACCCCCATTCCCTTCTTCAGCAGCTCTGCAAGGATTGGCTGTCTCACACCTCACCATGATTACATGCTGAAGTCATGTGGTTACTTTCCTGTCTTTTTATGGATGTTAGAGATCATAGCAGAAGTTCAGTGTAAGAAATACATAGGGGAGTGTAGAGGTGGGCGGGGAGTCTACTGACATCACGACTCCACCCACCGAGCTCCAGACAACAGGTCCACCCACAGAATGTGCAGTTTTTCGGCTCTCATAACAGATGGAGGGGAGACATTTGACAGGTAAACATACATGCAGGAGGCTTGTATATCCTTATAGATAACCCCTATGGTAGTAGTATAGAAAGAGTGACATTGGGCTTACATCCACTTTAAGGTAAAAAAAAACTTGAGCCTTTAGAACCACGTTGAGGCCTGTAACCATTACATTCATATTCAAGACACAATCCATCTCTTACAGATGTTAGAGAATTTGCAGATCCTGGGTGGGACCTGGCTGGTGGCAGTGGATGTAGTATCATTTCACATGACAAAGGAATATCTGTGGTTCAGTCCTTTTTGCAGGAGAAGAGCAAGTACATTGTAACACTATTGAATTTTATCCTCCGACACAATGTTTTTGTTTTTGACGGCTCCCAGTTTCTCCAGGTCCAAGGCGTAGAGATAGGGACATGTGCTCTGGCCTTCGCCGATTTGTACCTGGGGGTGGATGCATCAGATTTTTAGAGATCAGGACTTGTTGATGTACCACTGCAATGTGTTGTGGCACAGGTACATCGATGAAATTTATGTTGATGATCGTACCAAGGTAATACCTTATATTGTAAGCCCACTGTGGGCAAAACGATATTACATGCTAACAGTGCCCACCTGACCGCCCTGATGAAATATATTCCATACAAAAAATGCTTTGAGACTTATGCCCAGTACACACGGTCGGACTTTGTTCGGACATTCCGACAACAAAATCCTAGGATTTTTTCCGACGGATGTTGGCTCAAACTTGTCTTGCATACACAAGGTCACACAAAGTTGTCGGAAAATCCGATCGTTCTAAACACGGTGACGTAAAACACGTATGTCGGGACTATAAACGGGGCAGTGGCCAATAGCTTTCATCTCTTTATTTATTCTGAGCATGCGTGGCACTTTGTCCGTCGGATCTGTGTACACACGATCGGAATTTCCGACAACGGATTTTGTTGTCGGAAAATTTTATATCCTGCTCTCAAACTTTGTGGGTCGGAAAATCCGATGGAAAATGTGTGATGGAGCCTACACACGGTCGTAATTTCCGACAACAAGGTCCTATCACACATTTTCCGTCGGAAAATCCGACCGTGTGTACGGGGCATAAGACTACTTAAAAGTCAAAAAACACTCAAAAGGGCGTATGAGCGAGAAAGAGCCACCGGAGAAATTAATCATTAACAAATCTATCAAAAGTGATCAAGATACCACCAAACTTATTTTGTGTTATAGTAGACAGAGCAGGAAATTAGGAATATAATTGATAAATATTGGTATTTGTTGCTAGCCGATCTCAAGGTCTCTAGATGCATTAGGAATAGGTCAGAAATTGTGTTTAGGAGAGGTCGATTGTTGAGGGACTCTTTGGTTCAGAGTCATTTCTCACAAGAAGGATTGAGTTATCCATGTCACTACTTTGGTACTTACAGTATATCTGTGGAATTGTTTGTATATTTCACAAGGTAAATGACATAGGCTACTGTATGGGAAAGTGCACAAAGCAAGGAATTTCCTTTATTGCCAAACGACTGAAATTATCAATATCAGACTTTCTCAACCTTTTCAACATAGAGGAACCCTTAAAATGCCTTTCCAAGGAACCCCTGGCAAAAATTACTATATTTACAACTCATGATTCATTAGTATGATGGTTAGTTGGAAGAATGCGCCTTACACTTGTGGACATTAGGAAGAATTAATGCCTTACAGATAGCTAAAAAGATCAGTGGTGTCAGTGGGAACTTACCTGAGTGGCAGAAAATTGCTCATTGCTCAAGAAACCCCTAGCAACCTCTGGAGGAACCCTAGTGAAGAAACGCTAATCTATATGCTCACCTGCAAGTGTAAGATCTTCTATGTGAGCAAGACAAAACGTTGTTTCTGGTAAAGCATACATGACCACATACTGGCTATAAAAACCAGCAACATTTCTTCAGCAATTGGAAGACATGGTGACTGGCACCATAGTAGAAATACTAAATGGATTAAATTCTATGCCCTTGAACAAATTCACATTGACCCCTAAGGTGGTGATTGGGATCGCCATATCCTACAAACTGAAACTAAGTAGATCCATTGACTACAGCCCCGGGACTAGATGACGCAATCAGCTTTAAACCCTTCCTGTAGCCTGTGGCATTTATTATTAAGTGAATACTAGTTTGATAAAAAAATGCGTTGAGGCTCAATACTATGCTTCGTTGTTTAGTTGGCATTAATGCATGTTATAAAGTTGTATGGTTGACACAATAAATCATGTTGAAGCTGTATGATCACTGTATATAATAAGAAGATTGTTTCATATCATTGTATTAATGTACCCCATAGGTACCCCAATGCACTGTACAGTAGAATGCAATGCACAAAGCACCATACCACAATGCATATACCAAGTGTTGTGGTGCACTGCATTTTAAAAAGTGTCATTAATCTTTTTCCATCTGGTGTGGTATGTTGGCACCCCCCCCCCCCCCTTCATAATAAATGGGCTCCCCTAATGCAACATACATCAACACGTGAAAAAATGCACGTTATCCGCTATTGTCTGAATAGGCTCCTAAGGATTTATGGAGGCAGGCTCTTTGTATTTTACTTTAAAGCTAAACACTATGCATATAGCTAAATGCACAGCCTCTTAGTACAATTTCTTCTTTAAAGTGGAACCCCAACATTTAAAACCTCATCTGTCATTCCCCAAACCCGCCCCCCAAGTATTTTTTATTTTTAAAAAGCATACACAACTTTTTCCTGCAGTCTTTGAACCAGGCCAGTGACATCTCAGAAGCGTCTTTTTTCCTCCAATGGTATCAGGTTCAGGCACTCTTCCAGGACTAAGCGGCACTCATATAATAATTTCCTAGAGCCATACGAGTCCTGCTGGGCTTGCCACAAATGGGCAAAATGCTATGACTTTTGTTCTGCCCAAAAAGGATTCAAAAAAGGTTTGCCGGTACTGAACAGAAGAGAATCCGAGGATATTGCTTGAGTGTGTAAGTAGAAATTGGGGGAAAAAATGTTAACATATAGGGGGACGGGACTAAAAGTAAAAAAAAAAGTATCTGGAGTTCCATTTTAAAAAACGCGACAGTGGAAATTCACAATTCTCCAGAGCCGCCAGCTTTTGCTCTCTATTTTTTTAATACTAAGCAAAACTATTTACTGCGTGAACTGATGCTGTGCACTGGTGCTTAGAAAATAAAGGCTTAAACCAACACAAATACAGAGTGGAATTTGATGCTGGTTTCTACCCTGTGGTGTCACAGTTGATTAAGAGCGACTCAACTCTTGTTGTATTTAGAAATGGATTACTTCCTTTTCCTGTGCTAGAAGATGAGGTGACTGATACATTCTACTCCCATCACTTGCCGGCATTCCAGTCCCACATGTGTACAAATGTCTCTGCCCTTCGGTGTTAATAAAGCAATTCTTCACCGCATGCAAACATGGGAATCCGTCACTGGCAGCCAGAGGAATAGCTGACTCATCAAATGCACTTACTTCAAGTATTTATTCCTAATAGCCAACAAAGTCATGATACTGCAGTCAAATCTCCTCGGAAGTCGTTACGACTGCAGACATGACGCAGCTATTTGTTTTATGCATAACGACTAAGCAAGCGTTTCCTCTAAGGAGTTATTATTAGGAAACAAAAGGGGACATGATCTCCATCATTACAAAACACACTTATTTTATTCAATTACAGTAAAACCTTGGATTGCAAGCATAAT
This sequence comes from Lithobates clamitans, assembly GCA_037952925.1. Taxonomy (NCBI): domain Eukaryota; kingdom Metazoa; phylum Chordata; class Amphibia; order Anura; family Ranidae; genus Lithobates; species Lithobates clamitans. The sequence goes on from JBBGZY010000286.1 coordinate 2,767,952, forward strand.
TCATTCCAGAAGAATGCTTGTAATCCAAAGCACTTGTATATCAAAGGGAATTTCCCCTTAAGAAATAATGGAAACTTAAATGATTCGTTCCACAACCATTTATTCATAAGTCCTTCAGTTTATAGTCCATCTGAAAAGATCACAGCAATGTGATAGGTTGTATAACCATAAAATGTCCATCCACAAATGGAAGCTTCCATATAGGGGATTAGAAGCATAATCCAGCAAGAGCTACAGAGTATAAAAGAGAAGTGAGGCACCTCTAAGTGTAGCAATATGGTTACATTTAATGAAGGTACAACATTTAGCAACTCACATGGTTGATGATTAAAAGAGGCACATCTAAGTATGCAGGCATCCGGGGTAAAGCTGTCCACATAGACCATCCTCCGCATCGCCGGCTCTCACCGCTGTCAGTCTGCAATCATGACCAGGAAGACTACCCTGCAGTAGAGCGATCTGAAAGCGAGGCTTGAAGCGCTTGTGGAGCGCAACATGAAAGAGACGATGGCGGGGCGGAGGACGGTCTATGTGGACAGCTTTACCCCGGATGCCTGCATACTTAGATGTGCCTCTTTTAATCATCAACCATGTGAGTTGCTAAATGTTGTACCTTCATTAAATGTAACCATATTGCTACACTCAGAGGTGCCTCTCTTCTCTTTTATACTCAGTTGTGACGTGACGCTACTTGTAAATCAAGACATCACTTGTATATCAAGTCAAAATGTATTAAAAAATGTAGCTTGTTTTGCAAAACGCTCGAAAAACCAAGTTACTCTCAAACCAAGGTTTTACTGTACATGCTGCCACATCTCAATGCATTAGGCACCATTCACATGGGTGTTTTGCCATGCTGCGAATCCCAGCAGCAAGAATCAAATGCTTTCTGATGCTGGGATTGACAGCTGTGTGCACGTCCAGCTGTGATCACCACACATAACCACTGGCTGTGCAAGCAGGCACATATAGCTGTGGCCACCAACAGCCTGTCATTGTAGTGTATGGGCTCAGCGGTCGCTGCACACAGCTGTCAATCCCAGCATCAGAAAGTATTCAATTCTTGCTTCTGGGATTCATAGTGTGGCAAAATGCCTGTGTGAATGGTGCCTTAGTCTATGACCCGGGAAGACATAAATCAATGACTCACTACCAAGTGCTGGTTCACACAGGGGCGACCTGTCAGGCGACTTAGTTGCCTGACAAGTGGCGCTCCATGCATCACATAGGGAACTTTTTGTAAAAAATGAAAGTTACACCCAAGTGCATAAATCTCCCTTCCAAAAAAATCCCCCCCCACCCATACACACGTACAACCGTAAATGCCTATGTCTGAAAATGTTCATAGCGATACACGTATTACATATCACCGCACATGTTGGAATGAGATTAATAATTCTAGCAGCAGATCTCCTTCATAACGCTAAACTAGTGACCTATAGGGGGCTTTAAAGTGTCGCCTATGGAAAATATAGGGTACTGAAGCTTATCGCCATTTCACAGGCAATTTTAAGGTTTGACATGTTGGGCATCTATTTACTCGGGGAAACCTCTGCTTTTTTATTTTACCAAAAATTGGGCCATTTATTGCGTTTTTGTGCCCCCTAAAACTCTTATGTGTTTTTTAAAATGTTTACCTTTGCGGTAATATTGTGCGAACCAAAAAATTGGAACTACCACAATTTTATTCTCTAGGATGATGGCTTTTAGAAAATATATAATGTTTGGAGGTTTTATGTAATCTTCAGACCTAAAATTTTTTTTTAAACCTATGCAAAAAGAGTTAAAGCAGCGGTCCCCAACCTTTCTGGCACCGGGGGCCAGTTGTGTGGAAGAAAATTGTGCCAAAGACTGGGGGGGAGGTTCACGCAGGAGGTAAGTGTTTTTTTGCGGACAATTTGTCGGGGCAATGGCTGGTGTTAGCGCTTCAATCATCACGGCACCATGCTTGATATGGTGTCAGGGTGATTGAAGCACATTATTTCTATTATTGCATTGTAGTAATAAATTAAACAGTTCAATTCACCCATAATGCAGAATCAGTGGGAGCCCTGAGCGTGTCACTTGCCACATCGCCTGCCACCAGATGCAGAATGTCACTTGCCACGCAATGCTGAAACGTCACTTGCCACGCTGCCTGCCACCAGATGTGGCTTGTTATTTGCCACGCTGCCTGCCACCAGATGTGAATTGTCACTTGCCACACTACCTGCCACAAGATGTGGATTGTCACTTGCCACGCTGCCTGCCACCAGATGTAGATTGTCACTTGCCATGTCACCTGCCATGTTGCCTGTCACCAGGTGCGGAATGTCACTTGCCACGCTGCCTGCCCCCAGATGTGAATTGTCACTGCATTGGTGGCAGCACTGGTCTATTTAGCAGGCCTATGTGCAGTGGTGGGTTCCGAGTGAAGGCAGCATAGCGGTGATGCGGGACAGGCAGTGAGAGATGATGTCCTCTCTCTGTTCCCCGCTGCACCTCCGACATAGAGGTTGACAGAACACCGGCTGTGAGGGTGGAAGAGCGGTAATGCGGGGGGGTGGAGAAAGATGATGTCATCTCTGCTTGCCCGCCCGCTCACTTGCACCTGGCTCTCATATGCCAGCCGCCTGGCTGTCTCTTGCCGCCCGCCCGGCTGTCTCATTCCGGCCGCCCGCACCCGGTTGGCGACCCATGGGTTAAAGAATACGTTCACGTGTGCCTACTGGGCCTGGTTGAGGAGCTGGCCCCTACAGTGGCGAAACAGACATTTTTGGGACTCCTATTTTATGTTAGGAAGGCAATAACCCTGGCCTGGAAAAAACCTACTCCTCCTACAGTCTCAGCCTGGATGAAGCTGGTCAACTCTGCCATACCTCTCTATAAGGACACTTACTATCCACTAGAGCTCCATAAAGGTTTTACTCCCTTCCTGACCAGGCGATACGGCACTGCGTTACTCTAACCGACAATTGCACGGTCCTGTGACACTGTACCCAAATACATTTTTTGTCCTTTTTTCCCACAAATAGAGCTTTCTTTTGGTGGTATTTGATCACCTCTGCGTTTTTTGTTTTTTTTGCGCTATAAACAAAAAAAGACTGACAATTTTGGAAAAAACATTTTTTTTTACTTTCTGCTATAAAACATACCCAATAAAAAAATGTAAAAAATCAAATTTCTTCATCAGTTTAGGGCAATATGTATTCTGCTACATATTTTTGAGAAAAAAATCCCAATAAGGTGTATTGATTGGTTTGCACCAAAGTTATACCGCCAGGCTGTGACATCACTTCCAGGCTTCGTACACAGTGCGAGCAGCCGCTGTATACTGGCCCCAACAGTTCCTGTGCCTGCAGTTTGGTTCCCCCTTCATTGGACCCCTGGCCTTACTGTCCTGGACGGGCCCTCCACCAGCGGTGCTCCTGTGTTCTTTGTTCCAACGGTTTTGTGCTGGGTTTCTCTAAGCCCCTGTGGCATCCATGCAGCTCCAGCCTCCAGGAACTGTCAGTTTTTTAATCCAAGTCTCTGCATGACCATCAATTGAGTGCTGTATGCCTTGGTGAACATTTTTTACATTATTTTTTAACAATAATAAAAAAATTTTTACTTTGCCTCTGAGGGTCCTATTTATGTCTGCAGATCATCTCTGTTCACCCCTTTGATTATAGCCAAAGTTATAGCGTCTACAAATTATGAGATATTTTTATTTATTTTTTCTACTAGTAATGGCAATGATCAGCAACTTATAGCAGGACTGCGATATTGCGGCAGACAAATCAGACACCTAACTGACACTCTTGACACTTTTTGGGGACCAGTGACACTAATACAGTGCTAAAAAATATTCACTGTCACTACTGACACTGGCAGGAAAGGGGTTAATATCAGGCGTGATCAAAGGGTTAAATGTGTGCCTAGGTCAGTGATGGCGAACCTTGGCACCCCAGATGTTTTACCCCATGATTCCCACTACTTTCCCATGATGCTCAAGTACACTGCAGAGTGCATGAGCCTCATGGGTAATGTAGTTTCAAAACATCTGGGACGCCAAGGTTCGCCATCACTGGCCTAGGTTGTGCCTAATCACTGTTGGGGAGATGCTTTGACTAGGGGAAGGCAAAGTTCCGTGTTCCTGCTTAGCAGAAACACAGGATCAGTGCCTTCTCTTCTGACAGAACAACAATCTGCCTTGTTTACATGGGGAGATTGTCGTTCTGGCTTTGCCCTGTGTAATTGGTGGGTGCTGGCCGACATTTAGTCCACGGTACCTGACCGCCTAATTTTCAACGCTTGTGTAAACGAAGCCTAAATAAGTACAATTGCTTTGATGCACTGGTAAAATGTTTCTGCTAGTTCTTATATTTCAGCAATTCTTTAACATGGTCAACAAACGTACTGGTTGTTTAATGTTTTCCAGGCAAACAACAGTGCTGTGGATATTAATAGCCTTTTATCAGTCTCTGACAATGGAATTGTTGGATTTGTCAGTGAAAACAAGGAGTGAAGAATGCACTGTTACCTAATCCTGTGCCAGAGGCGTTTCTGCTTCATCTAAATAACCAGACTGAGGCTGCATTCACACAACAGCGTTTTGAATGGTGGGCAGATTTGCCCATGATTTGGCAGCGCCAAGGTGTGAATGGTGGGACTCGTTTCCATTCGAGATGCCATTCGAGATGCCATTCATTTGAATGACACCTGAAATCACGGTGCGGATCTGCCACGATTGTCGCACGATAAAATGTGCTGCAATCGCGGCAACCCACATCGCGGGACGCATGTTGCCCCAAATTAGCTCCTAAACTTTTTTGGGTGACATGCGTTCCGCAATGCGGGTTGCCGCGATCGCAGCATGTTTTATCGCGGGAAAATCATTCAAATGAATGGCATTTCGTCTCGAATTTGAGTCCTGCGTTTTGTCATTCACACCTCGGCGCTGTCAAATCGCGGGCAGATCCGTGGCATATCTGCCCCCGATTCAAAACGCTGTAGCGTGAATGCAGCCTGAGATCATACATTGTTCTGTAACATACTGACCGCACTTTCAAATGAAAAATAAAGGCTGATAATAGTAATAAACATCCCTGCGAACATGTAAAGTAACAAAGGACTTCTGTTACCATGAAACAAAGCGGAAAAGTGGCTCCAATGTCATCCAACATGCAAAGAAATTCCCTATTGATTTATACAATCATTTACTTGCAGTGATACCGATCATAGATATAGCTTGTGCAATTTGTATTTGCTTTCCTCAACTAAAGGAGATTGGACGTTTAGCCCTTTTTCACACTGCTGCGACTTTGAATCCGACATCCTTGCATGACGTCATCATGGCTTGTATACGACATCTTTAACAGAAGTCAATGCAAGTTGTGCTGAAGTGGCAGTAACGTTTTTTTTAAGTTGGAGCGACCTGAGTCATACCGATTGGAACGGTTCAATTGCCGTTAATGGGACGCGAATTGTCATGCGACTTTGAACTCTCAAGTCCCATGACAAGTCACAGCAGTGTGAACCGGGCCTTAAGCTACCCCACCTTTAGGCCAGGTTCACATATGTGTGGCTGCGGGGGTAATGCCTGGGGTCCGGTGCGTGTCTGTGCACCGGTGCAAATTCAGGCAAAGATTCAGGAACTAAATCGCACCTGAACCGGACCCAAAGACGCACAGCAGCCTTTTGAAATCTGCTCCATGGCCGCCCCAGACCCTTTTGAAAATAATGGCACCTGAACATGTGCTTTGCTATTGTAGTGCGTTTTGAGATCACAGGCACAATCGTAGCAATTCTGCCGTGATCCCAAAACGCCCAGATATGAATGGAGTCTTGCAAGTTTGGAAATACATTTTTTTTTAAGACTGCTACATTTTGCTGAACCTGCTCTCTGATTACATTGTTTCTTTTGCATAAGGGCACTTTCACACTGAGGCGGTGGAAGCGTTGACAGAAAAGCGCAGTTATTTTCAGCGCGCTTTACTGTCGTTTTGGCGTTACTTTTTGGCCACTAGTGGGGCGCTTTTAAAACCCGCTAGCAGTCGAAGAAGGGGTTAATACCGCCCGTGTAGGGCCGCTGCCGAAGTGCTTTGCCCTGTCTATGCATTTCAATTGCCATTTCTGTCTGCTGCTTTGTATACACTGCTCCTAAAGCGCCCCAAAGATGCTGCTTGTAGGACTTTTTCTAACTTTCCGCAAGCGCACCACTCCATTGTGAAAGAACTCAAGCTTTTTACACTGGAGTGACAGGAGAGTTGCTTTACAGGCACTATTTGTAGTGCTTAAAAAAATGCCTGTAATGGGCCTCAGTGTAAAGGTAGCCTTAAAGTGATTATAAAGATTTGTTTTGTTTTTTTTTCCATAAAAATAATAAACATGTTATACTTACCTTCTCTGTTGCAGTGGATTTGCACAGAGCAGCCCCGATCCTCCTCTTCTCGGGTCCCTCTTCTGTGATGCAGATACCTCTCTCCTGTTCAGTGCCCCCACAATAAGCAGCTTGCTATGGGGGCACCCGAGCCGAGTCACAGCTCCCTGTGTCCATTCAGACATGGAGCCCCAACCTGGCCCCAACCCCTCTCTTCCCTGATTGGCTAGCTGACTTGATTGACAGCAGTGGGAGCCAATGGCGCCGCTGCTGTGCCTCAGCCAACTAGGAAGGAGAATCTCGAGCGGCTGAGACACTCGTGGACATCGCTGGACAGAGAGGAACCTCAGGTAGGTATCAGGGGGGCAGAGGGGGGCTGCTGCACACAGGAGGCTTTTTATCTTAATGCATAGAATGCATTAAGATAAAAAAACCTTCTGCCTTTACAACCCCTTTAAGGCTTGGTTCATATATATGCAAACTGGATGCAGGTTTCCCCACATCCAATTCGCATGACAGGCAAGTGTGACCAGCTCTCAGTAGAGCCGGATCACACAGGTCTAGGGTGGCAGCGGAATGGATTTTAGAAGGGTCCTGTGCGTCTTTGGGTTCAGTTCAGGTGCGAATTTAGGCAAAGATTCGGAAGTGCCATGATCCCAAAACACCCAGGTGTGAATGAAGATGAAAAGGTACAACCACCGTGGATGGGTTACTGGAACGCTGAGTCAGTGAGCAATGAACAGTGTACCATATTGTAGTCTTTTTTTTTTTGCAGCTTCTATGTATGTAGGCAGGTTCAACCAGCAGGTTGAATGAAAGAAATTCTCTCATCCACACACTTGATGTGGATGGGGGAATCACTCTCACTGAGCTATTGTGTTCTGATGGCGGGGAGCTATAGCATGAAGCACTGATCTATCAGGAAAAACACGACAGGCTGGTTGTACAGACATCCGTGGATCGACTTCTGTACAACCAGAGTCCCCATACAGAGATCAAAATTCAGGCAAAGGACAAGAGCTCTGGAGCCAGCCAGAGCAAGGAATCAAGTAAGTGATGGATCCTCTTGTGAAACCTCCTAGAACTGGATAGACTTGTGTCTTTTTTCAGCCTATATTACTATGTAATCTCATGTAATTGTTGCTGCTTGTGATTACACGTGCACACATGCACATGACACTTGTGCGTTTCTTACCTTTGTATTCATATTATAGGTTTGAAGTATATTGGTTGGAGATGTTCCCAGATATGTTTGATATATAGCTACTAACAATTCCACTGAATTGGTCCTTTTCCACCTGCCTGCTCTATTTGTCAAACTCATACTATTCACTCCCAGAATGCAAAGCATTCTGTGAATGGAGGACGGCCAGAGAAAGGGCCTGCCTCCTCTAATCACAAAATGTTTTGCATTCTGGGAAAGCATAGAAGGAGTTCTGTAAGATAATTGCTGTGAGGAGGACATGATGGCAGTGGGGAGAAGATTTCTACAAAGTGAGACAAGACACACTGCATTAGAGGTAAGTTATGTCCCTAGCGTTACATAGTAAAAAAACAAAAGGATTCAGCTTGAAGCAACCATCAAACATTTTGATATTTAGTAGTCAGTCCCATATGTATTTTTTTATTGGTTCATGGAATTGTTGCAGTTGAGGGTTTCCCAAGCCATAAGAATTGTTGGCTATTGTTGTAGACTAAAATAACAGGAGATGACATGCTGTCACACCCAGCAGAGTATAAGATCAGGTAGCATTAGCTTCTGATTACAAAGCTACAAATACCACAGTACTCACACTATTAATAACATCATGTCTTTATTACATCCAGAAGAAAACTGACCTTCTGCTGCAATTTATTCAGCATACAACAAAGCTGACAAATATATAAAAAATAAATGACTCCGTGCCTTCAATCCTTAAAGCGGAGGTCCGCCGATTTTTTTTTAAAGTCAACAGCTACAAATGCTGGAGCTGCTGACTTTTAAAATAAAGACACTTACCTGTCCAGGGCACCTGCAATGTCGGCACCCAAAGCCGATCAGTCCTTGCGGCTTGACTTCCTGGTTCCCTATGCACATGCGCGACTCGCGCTGCGCTATCCCACTTGTACCTGATGTCTTCTGGGACCTATGTGTCTCCCAGAAGACAGCGGGGGGGGGGAGCGGCGTAGAGGCGTAGATACCCGCAGGTGGCTCGGGTATCTATGCCTGGAAGTGGGAGAAAAATACCTGTATTAGACAGGTATCTGCTCCCCCCCCCCCCCCCCGAAAGGTGCCAAATGTGACACCGGAGGGGGGGAGGAACCAGAAAAGCGGAAGTTCCATTTTTGTGTGGAACTCAGACTTAAACTCATTTTTAAGCCTCGGGCATGAAATATGAACAAAGCATATCCCTCTATAGTGTGTACATGCCCCAATTAAAAGCACCAATTGCCATTTCTGTCTGCTGCTTTGTTCCTCTGCTATCAGCATGAGTCACTTCTGACAATTTCTCCTGACTCCAACAGAAAAATGATGACAGGGTAGGGACCTCCAGCTGTTGGACAGCCTCAGCTCTGTTCCTGTGTGCTGTGTAAATGAGGGATGTGTCTCTTCCCTCCAATCAGCTCTCAAAGCTCTCCTCACTGAGCTCTGCATAGTGTAACTTCATTTCTCCGCCCCTTTTTTTTTAAACTCTCAGAAAAGCTTTATAATTCAGCACTTTGAATGGCTGTAAAGAACAGAAGACTGCAGATAGACACATACAAATTACGTAGAAGGATTTGTTTCCTCTCTGTGTATTACCTGAGGCCAGTCAATTCACTGGGTATATGTAAGGATTTACAACCACTTTAAGTTATATGTTTAGTATAACTCATACATGACAGCTATACACACCTACTGCAGTAGAATCAGAGAACATAGGGCTTATCAAGGGACCAATAAAAAAGCACATTACTCTACTCAATAACTGATTATTGCACACAGAGATTTTTCCAGTTTGGTGTAAAGATCTTCCTGTAACAATTCTGTGCTACGGAGAAAAGGGAAGGAAGTTTGTTTCCATAAATGTTCAGCTAATGGCAATAAGCACCAGGCATATCTGCGCAGGTCCTGGGTCGTTCAACAACAGGCAAACGTATCTCCTCCTGTCATTCCCTTCAATAATCGTTATAAAATATGCATATCTAATATATTGTATGCAAACCAAATTTAGTCTAATATCCACAAAATTTGAACAGTAGGGCCCAGAACAAATTTTTAGATCACACAGACGGTTGTTTAAATGCTCATACAATAACTACGATAAAAATCACAAAAAACGATTTAAATCAAAAAAATCTTATTTTGTTTGATTTTTTTTTCAGTCTGTCTACTAGACTCTTCTTTGGACAGATTTAAAGTGGTGTTCCGGATTAAATTATACTTATTAAATAAAAATACCCCTATGATACACAAGCTTAATGTATTCTAGTAAAGTTAGTCTGTAAACTAAGGTCTGTTTTGTTAGTTTATAGCAGTAGTTTGTCATTTTATAAACTTGCAGCAGGCCGTGGCCATCTTAAGTGTGGGCATCTGAAGCCAGACTGTATTTCTTCCTGGATCTCATCCTTGCAGATCTCGCACATGCTCAGTGCAGCACAAGCAGTATAATAGGTTTCAGGCCCATAGCATCGGCAATGTCAGAGGAAGTTCCCAGAAGGCATTGCAAACAGGAAATGATGCGATGGGCTGCGGCCAGGGAGGAGGAAGTGAAAAATGAATACAGCAGATATACAGTAAGTGCTGAGAAAAAAAATTAAAACTATCCAATTCGTTTACAGTGCACAGTTTAGTAAGGGATGCTGAAGAGTTGTAAAAGTGGGTGGAACTCCACTTTAAATGAGTTCTCCTAAGAATTACAGGCCTACAATATAAAACGCCAAATTTCCATGCAAAACATTGTACCGCTTTGTGCATTAAAAATCTGAAATAATCATACCGCCATGGAGGTTAAACAAGTGCAGGGTTTGTTTTCTGACTTTATCTGGGCCCGTAAATGGCCACGCCTACACAGGAAACTATTGTCACTACCTAAATTGTGTGAGGGACTAGCCGTGCCGGATCTATGGACATACTACCATGCCATCCATCTGGGTAGGCTCATTGATTGGTGTCGCCACCAAGACGCAAAGCTTTGGACCCAGATAGAGCAAGCCCAAAGTGACATACCTCTCCCGAGAGCACCTTGGTGCTATCAATCATTGCCCAGAGTTCCCGGACGTTTTGAGCAGCCGGGATGTCAATTGATCTCTATGCGATAACATGATCTCAGAGTCAACACAACTGTTATGAATGAGTTTTATTCATAACATTTGTGCTTAGTATTGTGATGCTGTGATTGGACCATAGCTATCACATGGTACCTGGGCCAATCACAGCACTCTGTACTGGCTTTTCTATGGGGGCACCCCAAAGGAGTAAGAGCCAATAGGGGACCCCAGAAGAGAAGGATCAGGGCTGCTCTGTGCAAGACCATTGCACAGAGCAGGTAAGTAGTACATGTTTGTCATTATAAAAAAATAAACTGTGCCTTTACAATAACTTTAAAAATAAAGACCCCCAAGAGCTCAGCAGTACATGTAATATCAGATTAAGCTGTTGCACCTGCAAATACTACTCTAGAAGAAAAATTCCTGAGCAATATCCCCAGAACCTCAACAACCAATCCAGAGCTCACACACTGTACTGTGGGATGCTATGGGGCCACTTAATGACACCATTGTTAAAAAGAGAAAACTAGCTAGTTCAGTTGAAGTTATTTGTACTGATCAGCTGCTGAAAGTGCCTAGTCTTCAATTTTAGGATCAATGGCTGTGATTACATTGGTGGCAATTCATGGCCCTAAATGAATGCATTCAAGAAATGTTCTATGTAGAAGGGCCATCAGTCGGCCTCCTTATGTCCATGTGTAGAAAAAAAAGTGATTTTCTTAATTAAATAAATAAATAAACATCTTGGAAATAATTTGATTCCATATGCATCACTGATTGTACACTTAATTGTCATAATCAACATCATGTCAGGCTCCATTATCACATCAAGCTCAATTATTTATACAACTGAATCTGGCATCCAGAGTTCTTCTTTGTTCTCCTGACAATCTTCTGGTGGCATTATGAATTAGTGTACATCACACACGACGGGGCAGACACTAGCTATTTTGGCTCGTACATAAGTGCTAGTCGAAGTAGATTTATAGCTGTTGCTATAGATAGAGAAGAAGGCCGACTTTGATCAGTTGGGACTAAGCAGATTGACCTGTCCTTGTTCCTCTAAAGATGTATCATCTGTGTCACTTATAACTGAGCAATGGAAGTCGGTGACCTTGACTGGAACATAAAAAATGTTGTCTTCATTACAAGGTCTACATTCTGCCTCCCTCTAATTTGTAGAAGTTTATACACACTATATTACAAAAAGTATTGGGACGCCTGCTTTTACACGCACATGAACTTTAATGGCATCCCAGTCTTAGTCTGCAGGGTTCAATATTCATAATTCAAAGATTTCGTCAGCGGCATTTTTACAGTGACGAAAATGAAACGAAAAGTACAGCACATTTTCTTCCACTGACGAAAATCAAATCTGTTTTCGTTAAGGAACGAAAATGGGATGAAAATGGCAAGGAGGGAAGTTTACCCTCAAGAACTAACTTCCAGTTTTCACCGAGCTCTGCCTGCTTCCGCTCCCAGCAAACAAGCAAGCGACTGTGTGCACCGCGACTGACAGAGACCAGAGCAGCACTGTGCATTACAGACAACCAGGCCTCTCGAGTCCCGACGAGACTGTCCCACTCCCGAGTCCCGACTCACGAGATGACCGCCAGCCAGGCGTCCATGTCTAGAGCAGAGAGCAGAGCAGACTGTGAGTGTGTGGTACATTAAATTACAATTACAGCAGGCCTGAGGCTTCCCCTCAGACCACCATCCAGCACTGTGCGTGCATTACAGGCCTTCTCTAACCACTGGCAGTGGCATGCAGGGCAATGTGCATTACAGGCCTTCTCTAACCACTGGCAGTGGCATGCAGGGCAATGTGCATTACAGGCCTTCTCTAACCACTGGCAGTGGCATCCAGGGCAATGTGCATTACAGGCCATCTCTCAGACAACCACCATCCAGCACTGTGCAGCATTACAGGCCTCCTCTGATCACTGGCAGTAGCATCAAGGGCACTGTGCATTACAGGCCATGCCTCAGACCTGAGACCACCATCCAGCACTGTGCAGCATTACAGGCCTCCTCAGACCACCATCCAGCACTGTGCAGCATTACAGGCCTCCTCAGACCACCGTCCAGAGCACTGTACAGCATTACAGGCCTCCTCAGACCACCGTCCAGAGCACTGTGCAGCATTACAGGCCTCCTCAGACCACCATCCAGCACTGTGCAGCATTACAGGCCTCCTCAGACCACCGTCCAGAGCACTGTACAGCATTACAGGCCTCCTCAGACCACCGTCCAGAGCACTGTACAGCATTACAGGCCTCCTCAGACCACCGTCCAGAGCACTGTGCAGCATTACAGGCCTCCTGAGACCACCGTCCAGAGCACTGTGCAGCATTACAGGCCTCCTCAGACCACCGTCCAGAGCACTGCAGCATTACAGGCCTCCTCAGACCACCGTCCAGAGCACTGTGCAGCATTACAGGCCTCCTCAGACCACCATCCAGAGCACTATGGAGCATTACAGGCCTCCTCAGACCACCATCGAGAGCACTGTGTAGCATTACTGGTCTCTTCAGACCACCATCCAGAGCACCGTGCAGCATTAGAGGCCTCCTTAGACTGTCCAGAGTGGCTAAATCTGTATCTGTGAGTTTGTTCAAAACTTAATACCATAAATAATAACATGATATTAGATTTTTTTTACTCCAGGGGTATATAATGAATTTGGAAATTCTAGAGAAATGCTTAAATAATGTACTGTATGTAATTTAAATAAACACATTAGATTTTAGTTGACTAAAATATGATGACTAAAATTGGACTAAAACTAAAATGGCATTTTAGTCAAAGACTGTGACTAAAAATAAAACATTTGCAGAAGACTAAAATGGGACTAAAACTAAAATGCCAATTCTGGAGCAACTGTACTTGCAGAGTGCAACTACACTTTAGAAAGTGCACAGCCTATTTGCCTTTAGTAAATCAACCCTAATGCGTGCATGGACACATTGGGGTTGATTTACTAAAGGCCAATAGACTGTGCACCTTTCAAAGTGCAATTGTACTCTGCAAAGGCAGTTGCTCCAAAGCTTAGTAAATGAGGTAAAGCTTCACGTGCAAGGGAAATAAAAAAACTGAATTTTTGCTTGCAGATGATTGGTTGAAAAAAGTCAGCAGAGCTTCTGCTCATTAACTAAGCTCTGGAGCAACTGCACTTTGCAAAGTGCACAGTCATTTTGCCTTTAGTAAATTAACCCCATAGGCTAACATGCCTGACAAGCAGCTGCAAAAACACCCATTACGCATGAGGCCTATGGAATAGAACTGGATGAAACAGAAAGCTGCAAAGTGAATATCAGTGTCAGCTCTCTTCCCAGGCAGTGGGGTTGATTTACTAAAGGCAAATAGATTGTGCACTTTGCAAAGTGCAGTTGCACTCTGCAAGTGTAGTTGCTCCAGAGCTTAGTAAATGAGGTAAATTTTCACTTCACAAAGAATACCCAATCACATGCAAGGAAAGAAAAAAAATGCATTTTTACGTGCAGATGATTGGATGATAGAAGTCAACAGAGCTTCTGCTCATTTACTAAGCTCTGGAGCAACTGTTCTTGCAGAGTGCAACAGCATTTTGCAAAGTGCACAATCTATTTGCCTTTAGTAAATCAACCCCAGTGTGTAAATCAGGGTGTGTAAATTCCAAGTAGACAATTTAAATTAGGAAGGTAAACAGATCACACACGTGGATTGCAGGACTAGGTGTAGCTGGCTATAGTTCCTACCAGATCTAGAATAGAATGTAAACATCTGTAACAAATCAACAGATGGCAAAAAGTAGTAGAACAGGAATTTTAAACTGTAACTGTAAAGGAATGAAGGACCAGCCCACCTACTGTAGATTGAAGCCTTTGAATTCCACTGAACAGGAAACCCAGAGGAAACGCAGCGTCTGACATATAGGTGGCTGGAATGAAGTCATAAGAAGTTTCTATATTGCATAAAAGCCCGTACACATGATCAGAAAATTGTACAAAAAATACCGCTTTTGAAGCGATCGTATGATAATCTGATCGATAGTACAGAGCTCTCAAGAGCCAATCAGTACAGATCGTGCAAAATTATCCAATGGGACAAGAACAAATTTTTTCTCGTACAATGCCAGATCGTACTATTTTCGTTTAAGCAGTACAGTTACAGAACTTCTTGAACTTGAATTTTTATTCTTTCGTTCGAGAAGGAAGTTTTGTAGCTTTTGTAACCTCTCCCTTTTCGATACGAGACTAGCATGCAACAAAAAAAAAAAAAAAAAGAAAAAAAAAAGGACAATCATTTGTCCGATAAACTGAATTCACCAGATTCAGACAGAAAGTGAAAAACAAAAACGTTTATAATCCAAAAGTCTGAATCTGATTTGTTACTGTTATGCAAAACTGACAGTTTTAATTATAGTAAACCTTGTATTGCCCATACCAGCTATATTCCAGCTATCCATACTCGTAGCCTCCCTGGCGGTTTTCCCGAGTGTGGCTCGGGGTTACATTTCAGCACCATTAGCGGTAACCCCGAGCCACACTCGGGATTGCATCGCAGGATCCTGGTGTGGCTTTACTTACCTTGTCTCCGGGATCCTGCGATGTCCCCCGCAGTGTCCGAGGGCTCTGTCCTCCTCCGAAGCCTCTCCTTGCCAGGCTCCGTTCCCTGCGAGTGTCGCGACGCACGGGGGCGGAGCCTGGCGGCAAATTCAAAAAATGTAAAAATCATAACACATACAGTACTGTAATCTTACAGATTACAGTATACTGTATGAAATGATTTCACATCCCCTTTGTCCCCAGTGCTTTGTCCTATGCCCTGCATGCAGTTTTATATTATATATACTGTTCTTTCTGCCTGGAAACTGGAGATTGTCCATAGCAACCAAAAAGTGTCCCTTTACGTCAAAAATGGCTTTAGACCAGCTAGAAAACAGGGATAATAAATTAGAACACTTGCAGAATTGAGCGATAGTGAATCGTGTGGAAATTAATTTTATTACTATTTATTTTTATTTTATTTTTTATTTTATTTTTTTTAATTATATTATAATTTATGTTTTTGTGTTTCAAACTTTATCATACCCAGGATATCTACTAGACTCTTGTTTGGACAGATTTAAGTGTGTTATTGTTAAGAATTACAGACCTACAATATAAAACGCCAAATTTCCATGCAAAATAATTGTACCGCTTTCAGCACCTAAAATCCGAAATAATCATACCGCCAGGGAGGTTAATGCAGGAACAATAGGTTTGTTGTGAAGGGCGGTACAGACACTTTTAGGCTGGGTTCACACTATTGCAAATTGGATGTGGTTTTCACCGCATCCAATTCGCATAGCAGGAGATTGTGACCAACTCTCTATGGAGCCGGTTCACACATCTCCACAGCGGCACCGGTGGGAATTGCACAGGAGTCCTGTGCGTCTTTTGGTCCGTTTTCCAAAAATTAGGGCTGAAATCGGACCTGAACCAGTGAATGGAGACGCACCGGACCCCCTGCTGTAAGCCACTCCGTGCTCTAGTGTGAACCCAGCCTGAATACATTAGTTCTATTGCAGGAAATTATAATATTCAGTATAGCTTGAAACATGCTATTGCCTTGGGGTTAGGGTGACCACATTTCCAAACTACCATTCAGGGACACCCCCCCCCCCCCCCCCACGCCCGCCCCAAAAAAATATTTTTTGGTTTTTGATACTTATTTTTGCCAATTTTTGGGGAAAAAAATGCTATAAATCTATCCCCTATTTTGTATACGCTATAGCTTTTGCGCAAACCAATCAATATACGCTTATTGCGATTTTTTTTTTCCAAAAATATGTAATTTTGTATAATCCCATATGAAACTGTGCAAAAAAAAAAAAAGTGCAGTTATTTTTTGATGTATTGTAGAGGATGTAGCAGATGTAATTACAGAAGTGGAGCGTCTGCAGATTTTAATAATTTAATAGTGACTAAAGAATGAAGGGTGTAAAGACTCAGAGAAACAGGTCATATTTGCATTTTGCCAGCAAGTTGCTGTATCACATTTTAGAGCTGGTCTGGTCATGATATTTGCTGCCACAACAGAACAAACACAAACCTGGAAGTTTTGCTGTCGGCTCGGAGTCAGGTCGCAGCGCAGGTGGTCCTCGTGGGCCGGAGGAGGTTTAGGAGGAGAACTGGAGAAGTTGGGCCACTCAGCTGGCTGCTGACAATGTGCTCCTGCAGGCAGCGGCTGCGGGAGTAGTCGTCAGCGGCTCCGGGGGTCGGTAATGGCACTGGGCACAGTGACAGGCTGGATCCTGTCAGGAGACTCAGGAGGCGATACAAAATGAAGAAGCTCTAGTGTGGCTGCTCTCTTTCTCTCTCTCTCTGCTGCGGCCAGAGGCGGAGTCAGAGAAGGAGAGGAGGTGGGTGGAGTAAGACGCGCTGCTCAGCCGTAAGGTACCCACATTTCAGCCGACGTCACTGGTTGCTAGACACAAGGCGGGGCGGCCTTAGCAACCAAAGTTCGGCAAATTATTTATTAGGGTGGCGGACTGGCGGTGTGTTCTTTTTTTCATTCTGGGACACTGTATAGTCCCGGAATGAAGGTGCCCGGGACACGGGACAAAAATGCGCATTAAGGGACAATCCCGGGCAATCCGGGACACGTGGGCACCCTACTTGGGGTTGATTTACTAAAGCTGGAGAGTACAACTCTGGTGCAGCTTTGCATAGAAACCAATCAGCTTCCAGGTTTTTTGGCACACTGTAGCTAGAAGCTGATTGGCTACCATGCACAGCTGCACCAGATTTTGCACGCTTCGGTTTTAGTAAATCAACCCCATCATGTGTTCCTGTCAAAAGTGATATTTTAGTTATAGGTAAAGCCTGGTGGGCTAATTCAACTCTCTCAAGAATCTCCCTGCCATAACTCTCAGCTGCGCTGCTGTGCAATTGCAGTTCCTGACCAATTTTGTTCCAGCCTCTACCATTACCTTTTCTGTAATAGTCACAGCAGTGTGCATACTCAGGATCTTAGATGCAGAGATTCTTATGGGGGGAATTTATCAAAGCTGGAGCAGATAGAATCTGGAGCAGCTGTGCATGGCAACCAATCAGCTTCTATCTTCAGTTTGTTCAGTTAGGCTCCATTCACATTAGCACGTTCCCAAAGTCACGCGATTTCCAGTGCTACTTTGGAGAGCAACTTTGATGCGACTTTTGGTGCGACTTTGATCCGGCTTTACATTCTTTGGACCAAAACTGAATCAAAAATTGCACCAAAGTAGTGCAGGCTAGTTGCATTGGTTTTACTTTGATGTCCAAAGTTGCATGACAAGTCGCACAAGTGTGAATGGAGCCTTAAAGGATAAATTCACCTTTTCAGAAACAAATAATAAATGCACATTTTTTTGCAGATAAAAAAATGTGCATTTATTATTTTTTGTTGCAGGAGCCGGTAAAGCATTGCACCAGCGATCGGCAGATGGCTGATGCCATGCAGGTCTCCTGCAGACCTGTCAGTGTATATGTTTTTTCATACTTGGTACGAGAAAGCCAAAACATGCTGACAGGAAGAATGAATAAACTACCACGGCATAGTTCATTGAAAACTACAAGCCAACAGCCACAAAAGCTTCCGGGCCTTGTCGTTTTTCATTCAATGAGCACTGTGAATGAGTGATGCGGCCGGATGGGAGGAGTCCCACATGGCCACATTTAAAAAAAAAAAATTGACAGCTAGCAGGGGGAGAAGAACCCCCCGCTAGCTGGCACTGTGAGGACCAGGGAGGTGCGGGGGCCAGTGCATTTATAATATGTAATATGTTTTGAAAGGTGAACTTATCCTTTAAGCTTAGAAAGGGAAATCTAGAAGCAGATTGGTTGCCATGCACAGTTGCTACCAATTCGGTCTATTCTAGTTTTGATAAATTCCTCTCTCTGTGTCTGTTTTACCATGAAAGCTTCCACCTTGCCTGATAGTCATTTTCTCCAGTTTGTACACTGAGTCGTGCATGCAAAGCTCAGGGTACAATTGACAGCTCTGTGTACAATCTTGGCATTTCAGCCAATTTATCAGAAATTGCCAATATTTGAGCTGAACATTTTATCTGAGAGCGCTGATCAGATGCCGATTGGCTGCTGTTTTACAGCATGCTCGTTCGACAGAAGCAAGTCATGAGATTGGCTTCTGTCCAACAAGGACCTGTACACAGGGACCAAATGTCTGCTGGTATTTACTGTACGGGCTGATTTTGGCCAATATTTAGTCCTGTATGTGGGGGAGTCATATCCTGGGCAGGGCTGGAGAAAGAGGGTAAAGACACCGAAGACGAGCATGTCAGAGGCAGAAATGGCGTGATGTGGGGAGATTTCTGATGTCACATCCATGGACTTTGGGAGGTAGGTGGCCATAATATGGTATTACGCTTGCTGTGCGTACTCACACATTATAGAAAATACCCACCCACCACAATGTATACTGCTGTGCTTTATATCAGTAAAACTATCTCTTTTCTCACCTTTTACTTGTATAAATACATCTTTCTTGTAGATTGCTGGAGGAAAGTGTCAGGAGATGGAATTCTGATCTACCAAAAACATCAATTCAGGTGAACAACATAGCAACCTCTGAATAACAATCTAAGGCCCCCAGGCATGTGGGCTGGGCTCCTTTACACATCTCAGGACTTCATTTTCATTTCTGAAGTCTACCTTTAACCTTTCCACTGCCAGAGATGATTCTGCCTTTTTTTGTACACATGGTTAAAAAATAGGTTTTGGTCTGAAGGTTAGTTAAAATCTCCCCAAACACTATATATTATCTGAAAGCAGAAACCCTGGAGAATAAAATGGTTGTAGTACTAATTTTTTACATCACAGTACATATACTAGAATACTGAGAATATTGAATGTTTTAGAGATAAATCTCTGAAGAAGAGGACAACACTTTTTTCTCAAAACGTGTTGGGTTCACGGCCCCGTGGTTTCCCGTGGTTTCATGCTCTGTAGAACCTAGGGGATCTTTCCCTAGATTGTTGACCTCATGTGGGGTAGGTGATACATGGTCTCTGTATGTTATAAGCATTGTTTTTATGCAATTATATATTTTGGGATTTTATATGTGATTAATAAAATTGAACACTTAATACTCTTGGTAACCACCCTGGCGGTATGATTATGTCAGATGTTTGCGTCTCAAAGCGGTACAATTGTTTTGCATAGAAGTTTGGTGTTTTATATTGTAGGCCTGTAATTCTTAGCAATAACACACTTACATCTGTCCAAACAAGAGACTAGTAGAAATCATAAATAATAATATAATAAATAACTATAAATAATTATAAAAAATAATAATAATAAAATGAATTTCCCCACGATTCACTATTGCTCAATTCTGCAAGTGTTCCAATTTATTATCGCTGTTTTCTAGCTGGTCTAAAACCACATAAAGGGACACTTTTTGGTTGCTATGGACAATCTCAAGTTTCCAGGCAAGAAAGAACAGTATATATAATATAAAACTGCATGCAGGGCACTGGACAAAGCACTGGAGACAAAAGAGATGTGAAATCATTTCATACAGTAATGTAATCTGCAAGTTCATGTTTTGTGTACTTTTGGAATTTGCCGCCGGGCTCTGCCCCCATGTGTCGCAACGCTCGCAGGGAACGGGGTTCGGCACACAGAGCATCGGGCAGAGGACACAGCCCGCGGACACAGCAGGGGGACATCACAGGATCCTGGTGACAAGGTAAGTAACCTGGACCAGGATTCTGCAGTTTAATCCCGAGTGTGGCTCGGGGTTACCGCTAAAGGTACTGAAATTTAACCCAAAGCCACACTCAGGATTACTGCCAGGGAGGTTAAACATTCTATGTTTATCCACAAAATATCTTAAAGCCTTCCAGCTTCACAGCTGGTTTCCTACTGCATATACGCGAGCCGTGAAGTGTCCCGCAGTCTTCTGGGACCTGTGATGTGCCCCAGAAGGCTTTTGGGGGGGGGTAAGCGGAAGCTGAACTTACACACCGATTGCTTCAATCTGACCGCAAGTGGGAGCGGGTACCTGTCAAAACCAAAACCAAGTACCTGCGGGGTACCCCTCCCTCCCAAAAACGTAAATGTATTTTATTGGGATTTTATGTGATAGACCAACACAAAGTGGCACATAATTGTGAAGTGGAAGGAAAATGATAAATGGTTTTCAAATTGTTTTACAAATAAATATGTGAAAAGTGTGTCGTTCATTTGTATTCAGCCCCCCTAAGTCAATAATTTGTAGAACCACCTTTCGCTGCAATTACAGTCTTTTTGGGAATGTCTCTACCAGCTTTGCACATCTAGTGACATTTTTGCCCATTCTTCTTTGCAAAATAGCTCAAGCTCTGTCAGATTGGATGGAGAGCGTCTGTGAACTGCAATTTTCAAGTCTTGCCACAGATTCTCAATTGGATTTAGGTCTGGACTTTGACGGGGCCATTCTAACACATGAATATGCTTTGATCTAAACCATTCCAATACCTCTGGCTGTATGTTTAGGGTCGTTGTCCTACTGGAAGGTGAACCTCCGCCTCAGTCTCAAGTCTTTTGCAGACTCAGGTTTTCTTCTAAGATTGCCCTACATTTGGCTCCATCCATCTTTCCATTAACTCTGACCAGCTTTCCTGTCCCTGCTGATGAAAAGCATCCCCACAACATGATGCTGCCACCACCTTGATTCACGGTGGGGATGGTGTGTTCAGGGCGATGTACATTGTTAGTTAGTAATTTTGCTCTAACCAGAGCACCTTCTTCCACATGTTTGCTGTGTCCCCCACATGGCTTCCCGCAATATGCAAACAGGACTTCTTATGGCTTTTTTCAGCAATGGCTTTCTTCTTGCCACTCTTCCATAAAGGCCATATTTGTGGAGTGCACGACTAACAGTTGTCCTGTGGACAGTTTCTCCCACCTGAGCTGTGGATCTCTGCAGTTCCTCCAGAGTTACCATGGGCCTCTTGGCTGCTTCTCTAAATAATGCTCTGCTTGCCCGGCCTGTCAGTTTAGGTGGACAGCCATGTCTTGGTAAGTTTGTAGTTGTGCCATACCGTTTTCATTTTTGGATGATGGATTGAACAGTGCTCCATGAGATGTTTAAAGCTTGGGATTTTTTTTTTATTAAACTTCCCCACAACTTTATCCCTGACCCGTCTCGTGTTCCTTGGCCTTCATGATGCTGTTTGTTCTCTAAAGTCCTCTAACAAACCTCTGAGGGCTTCCTAGAACAGCTGTATTTACACTAAGACTAAATTATACATAGATGGACTCTATTTACTAATTAGGTGACTTCTGAGGGCAGTTGGTTCCACTATCAAGGGTACTCAATCTGTGGCCCTTCAGCTGTTGTGGAACTACAAGTCCCATCATGCCTTTGCCTTTGGGAGTCATGCTTTTAACTGTCAGCCTTGCAATGCCTTATGGGACTTGTAGTTTTGCAACAGCTGGAGGGCCACAGGTTGAGCACCCATGTAACCAGATTTTACTTAGGGGTATCAAAGTAAAGGGGGCTTAATAAAACTGCATGCCACACTTTTCAGATATGTAATTGTAAAAAAATTTGAAAACCATTTATCATTTTCCTTTCACTTCACAATTATGTGCCAATTTGTGTTGGTCTATCACAGAAAATCCCAATAAAATACATTTACGTTTTTGGCCCTAACATGACAAAATGTGGAAAGGGGTATGAATACTTTTCAAGGCACTGTATCTCTATATTTGAGTTCTAGGTTCTAACAGCCTTGCGGGCCCAACCATCAGGTTCACCCAATTGTCTCCTATGCCAGCTCCACATTATTACCTTCTCTTCAGCCCCCCACCACTCCACTTGGCTCGCTTCAGCCAATGACAGCAGAGAATGGGCAATTTGTCCCATGTAGAAACTGTCTGAGAAGGAGAACTTGTGTTCTTGGATTGACAATGAATACCTGCCTGGACATCACCTTCTCACAGCAAACTCCATCCTGTATCACATACCATGGGCGACCATGCATCTGGTATATCGTTCTGTAGAGCTGGGGGCTCCAAACTGCAGGCCAGATGTGGCGCTTTGCTTGCCTTTATTTGGCCTTTGGGGCACTATTCATCCCACTGATATGAGACACTATTCTGCCCACTGACACCAACAATGGGGCATAATTCCTGCCACTGACAACAACAGGGTGCTATTTTTCCCACTAACACCAACAACTGGGCACTATTCCTCACTGAACTCCAGGCTTTGGATGGAGTAGTACTTCTGCTGGAGGGGAACAAAGTCACAAAACTTTAGGATTTTGGAGAGAGGTGAATATGAAGCCAGCCTAGAAGTGCAGAGAGCTGTCACTGCAGTGCTGAGCAAGAAGACAGTGAAAACATCTCTATGTCTCTCCATCTGCCAGGAATCTCTGCCCAGCCAATTCTACAGTATATCCCATTCCTAAGTCTGGACGGCTGAAGCTGTGACGGGATCTCTATCTCTCTCCTCCCCCCCCCATTTGAAGTTGAGGACATCTGAGGATCCATCTTGCCAGCCTTGGTGGCTTAACAAGTTTTCTGGGACTTGTAAGACGTATGTCTTCTCAAGTCACCTGGTTCCGGTAAGCCTCCTCCGATGCTTTGGTGGTGGTCCCGACACTCATTTAGACGCCTTATTTACTTGGTGTTTTATCTATCCACTTGGCAGAAATTCTCCATCGTTGTTTCTACTATCCCACCCTCAGAGACTTTTGGGTGGCGGGTGTGGATTTTCATCTAGATCATAATTTTCAATATTTATGGACATTTTGTTATTCCTTCACTTTTATATCAATTTTCACATTGTTTTCTCACCGGTTCAATAGTATCAATCTATATGACAGTGTGTGGCACTTAGCTTATTTTCGATTGTGTTTAGTCATTTATATGTAACCTTGAACCATATTTTCATATTTTTAATTTTTCTCGTGGGCCCCCCAGGAATGGTTTGGGCCTAGTTCACTGTTCTCATTTATATTATTTACACATTTAGCGCTACACTTTATACACTTTCCACTATTCCTCACCCAAATACCAAAGATGGGGCACTGTTTACTCCCACTGGCACCACGTCAATAAATATTGGAGAAGTTAGAGCCCTTTCACACTGACCCGCGGCCACATTAGTGCTAAAGCGCCGCTCGTTTTAGCGGTGCTTTAGCGCTGTTTAACCACCTCAATACAGGGTACTTTCACCCCCTTCCTGCCCAGGCCATTTTTCAGCTTTCAGCGCTGTCGCACTCTCAATGACAATTGTACGGTCATGCTACACTGTACCCTAATGACATTTTTATAATTTTTTCCCCACAAATAGAGCTTTCTTTTGGTGGTATTTGATCACCTCTGTGGCTTTTATTTATTGCGCTAAAAACAAAAAAAGAGGGACAAGTTTGAAAAAACACAATATTTTTTACTTTTTGCTATAATAAATATCCAATTTTTTTTTTAAACAAATTTTTTTCTCAGTTTAAGCCGATAGGTATTCTTCTACATATTTTTGGTAAAAAAAATCGCAATAAGCGCATATTGATTGGTTTGCGCAAAAGTTATAGCGTCTACAAAATAGGAGATAGATTTATAGCATTTTTTTACTAGTCATGGCGGCAATCTGCGATTTTTATTGTGACTGCGATATTGTGGCGGACATATCGGACACTTTTGACACATTTTTGGGACCATTCACATTTATACAGCGATCCGTGCTAGAAAAATGCATTGATTACTGTGTAAATGTGACTGGTAGGGAAGGGGTTAACACTAGGGGGTGATCGAGGGGTTAATGTGTGTCCTAGGGAGGTGATTCTAACTATGCGGGGGAGGGGACTGACTGGGGGAGGTGACCAATCGGTGTCCCTATGTACAAGGGACACGCCATCGGTCTCCTCTCCTCTGACAGGACGTGGATCTGTGTGTTTACACACACAGATCCACGGTCCTGCTCGGTTGCTGGGCAACCGCTAGTGCCTGGCGGACATCGCGGACGCCGGGCACGCACATCGGGTCCCCAGTGACTTGGCGGATGCGCGTGCGCCCCCTAGTGGCTCGGAAGGGCGATCACATCATATGACATCCACCCAGAACGAGAGCTGCCTCCTCCCACCGTCATATGACAGTGGGCAGGCAGCTAGTGGTTAAGCGGCACTTTTTGGCCGTTAGCAAGGCACTTTTAACCCCAAAAGAAGGGGTTAAAAGCACCCGTGTTGTGGCGCTTCCGAAACACTTTTCAGGCGCTTTGGAAAACACCGCCTATTCCTTTCAATGGGCGCTCCCAAACCGCCCTACAGAAGCTGCTTACAGGACTTTTCCTAACGTCCCACAAGTGCACCGCCAAAGTGTGAAAAGACACACTGAAATGAATGGAAGGCGTTTTTTTAGGCGTTATTTAGAGGCTATTTCTATCTCTAAAATGCCTGAAAACCGCCTCAGTGTGAAAGGGGCCTAAACATTCCCAGAATAAGAGCAGAAGATGACTTTAAAGGAGCAGTCATCTAAACAAAAAACTGTTTTCAATGTCTATGTTTCAATAAAAGCACATTTTTCTTTTAGTGTATCTCTAGGGGAAAGGCTAGAACTTCTGCCAAGTTTTTATTGCTGTCTGTGTCCCCAAGAACCTAGGCAGACACACATTACAGGCTTTAGCACATTGCAATTCCATTCATTTTCAAACCCAACCCAATGCAAAGTGACACTGCTCCAACTCACAAGCATTACTGGGTACCACGACACAAGGTAATGCACTATGGTATATGTCCATTTCCTCAGAAGTTTTGGTGTGTTGCTAAAGCAATGCATGTCACAACATGAAAAAAAAACACAGTTAACACAAATGCATTAACACAACACACCAGGACTCCAGTGGGTGAATAGGCCCTAAAGCCGGCCATGGATGGAGTGTTTTTCTTTACTGCAACCACGCATTGCAGGAAAGAAAGTTCTTTGATTCACTGTATTGATGGGGTAATCCCTTCTGCAGTGCCATTATATAGGTGGGGGGGGGGGGGGGGGGGCATACACGACTTGAATTCTGTCCCATTTCCTGAATCGGGCAAAGCTTGAGCTATGGTCGGTACCATCCAGCTCAACAAAAGTTTGACTGTTCAATTGACATTTCTTATATGAATGTTTTTGTATTTTTACTAGTATCCTACACACACATATCCTACACACACACATACTTCCTGAAGAAGCCATGTTGGCGAAACATGTAGAAGAAGTTGTGTAAAGGATCTTGTCAATATCACCATAGAGTGTGAAGTGGATGTCTACTAGGAATCTCTTCAAACTTTTGTTACAGATTTTATGTAATATTTGTAATAAAAATTGTCCAATTTGAACTGTTATCTTTGGTTATAATTTAAGCACCCTGAAAATCCCATTCCTATTTTTGGTACAACTTTCACTATGCAATATAAGGGATGTGGTGCAATTGAGATACACAACTTCCACCCGCACTTATACTCCTAGATTCAATTGACGTTTGTTAAAGAAGCAAGGCAGAGAATTGTAGGCTGAACAGCACCTGCATAAAATCAACTGCATCCATTGTTCAGGTATTCTGACAGCTGCTGGTGCTGGCTGTCTGAAAACAATATCCAGCAATGGGAGTTTAGTCCATCTGCACTGTTTAGCGTGGATTTAAGGATCTGTTGAATTACTTTCATTTGGCAAGCAAATCAAGCTTTAGAGGGTTTAGATCTGCTTTAAAATGAACCCCATTAAAACTCAGCCTCTTCCACAATGTACTATTTACATTTTTTACCCAAAAAAAGGTAAAACATGTCAGCGTCTCATATCCATGCTGATCAGTCGTCTTACCTGCATCGTAGAAGGTGTCCAGCACCTCTGTCTCCCCGAAATCCAGCTCCCCGAAGTTCACACTGGTCAGCTGCGCCCCCTCGCTCTCACAGGCTCGGTGCAGACATTGCAGGGCTCCAGATTCAGGGCTGCCCCCCATGGCTGACTTCAGGCTGTCAATCAAGACATACACCACTCTCAGCGATCTTTGCTTGCTGATCCACTGGGTTCCCTCGCCTCCTCCTGGGGGTTCAGGGGCAGAACTGACCCCCGGCACCCCCGATGATGGTGTACACTGAACTTCCCCCCCTGATCCAGCCTGGCTGCAAACCCCCATCTCTACAGGTGCCTGCGCTGAAGCATAGAGCCCACTGCTTTCCATGCTGACAGGTGCTGCTTCTGTCCCTCCCCACATTGGACAGGACTCTGTATAGTCACTGGTGGTTGGGGAGGGGGGGGGGCTCTGATCAACCCTTTAGATTGAATCCACACTATATAAAAGGGTAGACCAGGACACAGGGCTCATCTAATCTGTCCTGCATGTCACAGAATAAACAGAAGAGCAGCTCCACCAATGAATTCTAGAAAGTCATGTGAGAAATGTCACCTGCAGCAGCTGTAGAGTCAGTGGAAGTTTACTGATCAGTGTAGAATATAGTCTGAGGCTATATGTAGGTTCTACATCTATGGATCTGTGTGTAATCAGTACAGAATATATTCTGATTTTAGTGCATGCTCTATATGTAATCAGTACAGAATATAGTCTGATCTCAATGCAGGCTCTATGGATCTGTGTGTAATCAGTGCAGAATATATTCTGATTTTAGTGCATGCTCTATGGATCTATATGTAATCGGTACAGAATATAGTCTGATCTCAATGCAGGCTTTATGGATCTGTATGTAATAAGTACAGAATATAGTCTGATCTTAATGCAGGCTTTATAGATCTGTATGGAATAAGTACAGAATATAGTCTGATCTCAATGCAGGCTTTATGGATCTGTATGTAATAAGTACAGAGTATAGTCTGATCTCAATGCAGGCTTTATGGATCTGTATGTATTAAGTACAGAATATAGTCTTATCTCAATGCAGGCTCTATGGATCTGTATGTAATCAATACATCTGATCTCAGTGCAGGCTTTATAGATCTGTATGTAATCAATACAGAATATATTATGATCTCAGTGCAGGCTCTATAGATCTGTATGTAATCAATACAGAATATATTATGATCTCAGTGCAGGCTCTATAGGTCTGTATTTAGTCAGTACAGAATATAGTCTGATTTCAATGCAGGCTTTATGGATCTGTATGTAATCAGTACAGAATAGTCTGATCTCGATGCAGGCTTTATGGATATCTATTTAATCAGTGCAGAATATAATCTGCTCTCAATGCAGGCTCCTTGGATCTATATGTAATCAGTACAGAAAGTAGTCTGCTCTCGATGCAGGCTCTATGGATCTCTATTTAATCAGTACAGGATGTAGTCTGCTCTCAATGCATGCTCTATGTCTATGGATCTGTATGTAATCAGTACAGAAAGTAGTCTGCTCTCAATGCATGCTCTATGTCTATGGATCTGTATGTAATCTGTACAGAATATAGTCTGATCTCAATGCAGGCTCTGCGTCCAGGGATCTGTATGTAGTCAGAACGGCTGCTGAGTTGATATAAAAAGTAACTTTCCCGGCATCCCTCCAGCACCCTGTCAGGGAGTTCCCATATAGATTCCTGTGCAGGGATCAGTCATGGCCCATGTTGCTGAGTGATGTCCTCCCCATGTGAATGGTGGCGGTGCCCTGTGTCTCCTCGGTGTCACAGTGTGTAATAAGGCGGCCGGGCTCAGCTCCCACTCATGTCTTGTCCTGGAAGGGCGGGACGGTCCCCCTCCCTCTGCCTCCAGCTGTAAATGGCACCTCCTCCTCCGAGGCCGGTCATTCACACGCTGGAGTCTATGGTGTTATGAGGGACAAGACAGTGCAGTCTGACCCTATGTCAGTGTTGAGCAGGGAGTGGCGGCTGTATGGGGAATATAACTGAGCTTCCAGCACTTCCTCTAATAACAGGGGGCTGAGGAGAATGTGAACACACCCTGTCCCTGGTGTACACCGCCTGTCACACACACCTGGCCACAACCTCCACGTTTTGGTCACACGAATCAAATCTAATGAGACGCAAAAGAGTGTCACCAACACTACCATAATGTAGTATAATATGGCGTTTATGAATAAAAATATATGAAAGGCACACAGGTCACAATTATCTAATATTATTTAATAAGGCACTCCTGTGCTTTACTTTTCTAAATGTGGGAGAAGTTATCTGGGAAGTATAATAAGGTCCATTCACACGTGGGCCCACTGCAGGTCCGTGTTTTCCCGCCACAGATGTTGCGTGTATCCCCATGCCGGTTTCCAAACCATTGGGACACTCGGTTGCACTCTGCATGTATATATCTGCATTCATATTAGGACACAGCAGCTGTGTCAGTGCATCTGTGTGTCGCAATAGAAACAAATGGGACGCTGGTACAGGTATTCACGCAACACTTGTAAATAGATGTATAAGCGGCGCTCACTCAAATCATAAAAAAACTTCTTCGAATTTCAAATATAAAGTGCATGTGCAATATATCAAACAAGTCCAAAAAGTAAATATTCAATGGTCCATATTCAACGGAAAAAATTGGTATATAAAGTGCAAAAAAAATGTGCAAAAAAGAGAACAATGTGCAGATAGATTCAATGTCCAATGAAGGACGTTCCAAAATAAAGTGAAGTATTTCAAAGGCAGTAAAGGTGAACTTCAATTAATAATATGTGGTTAATATCTCCTCCACCAGCATCCGTGGTCCACCACAGGTGTGCCCCAGCCTCTCACCTCAAAGAAAGATCCCAATGGGTCTTACGGCGCTTCAGGTCACTGCAGACCATTAGGCTGCTTTCACACTGAGGCGCTTTACACGTGCTATAGCGCCTGCAAAGAGCCTCTCCTCTCACTCCAGTGTGCAAGCCCGAGGGCTTGCACACAGGAGCAATGTGCTAGCAGGACGCCAAAAAAAGTTCTGCAAGCCGCATCTTTGAGGCGCTGTAGGAGCGGTGTATACACCACTCCTAAAGTGCCCCTGCATATTAAAATCAATGGGCAGCGCTGCTGAAGTGCCGGCAAAGCTCCGCTGCAGCGGCACATAACCCTTTTTTCGACCGTTAGCTTGGGTTAAAAGCACCCCGCTAGCAGCCCAAAAAGAGCTTCAAAAACGATGGTAAAGCGTCGCTTTTTAGCAGCACTTTAACCGCGACACCCCCAAAGCTCCAGTGTGAAAGTAGCCTCTCCTTGCAGTATCCCACAAAGTTGCCATATATGAAAACGGCAATGGATGAAGATAGACTATTATTCCTTTTGAGCAGATATATTCTCCTTAGGCTCCTCCATTAACCAGTTGCCGACCAGC
Source organism: Lithobates clamitans (assembly GCA_037952925.1). Taxonomy (NCBI): domain Eukaryota; kingdom Metazoa; phylum Chordata; class Amphibia; order Anura; family Ranidae; genus Lithobates; species Lithobates clamitans. The sequence goes on from JBBGZY010000286.1 coordinate 2,797,775, forward strand.
CGCCGCAGTTGTACTGTGGCAGAATGGCACGGCTGGGCGAAACAACGTTATGTAACGTCTCTTCGCCCTGTGGCCCCCTGAGCCAATGCGAGTGCCCGGCGGTCACGATCACCACCGGGCTCCAGCGATCGCCGCTGACACATGGAGAACCAGAAGCTGTGTGTGTAAACACACAGTTTCCGGTTCTCTGTGGGGAGAACAGACAGATCGTCTGTTCATACAAAGTATGAACAGCGATCTGTCATCTCCCCTGCACAGTCCCCTCCCCCCTTCAGTTAGAACACACACTAGGGAACTCATTAACCCCTTGATCGCCCCCCTAGTGTTAACCCCTTCACTGCCAGTGACATTTTTACAGTAATCAATGCATTTTTATAGCATTGATCGCTGTATTAATGTCAATGGTCCCCAAAACGTCAAAATTGTCCAATGTGTCAGCCATGATGTCGCAGTCCCGATAAAAATCACAGATCGCCGCCATTTCTAGTTAAAAAAAAAAAATAATATTAAAAATGCCATAAAACTATCCCCTATTTTGCAGACGCTATAACCTTTGTGCAAACTAATCAATATACGATTATTGCGATTTTTTTACCAAAAATATGTAGAAGAATACATATCAGCCTAAACTGAGGGAAAAAAATAGTTTTTTTATATATATATTTTTGGGGTATATTTATTATAGCAGAAAGTAAAAAATAATGTGTTTTTTTCAAAATTGTCGCTCTTTTTTTGTTTATAGCGCAAAAAATAAAAACCGCAGAGGTGATCAAATACCACCAAAAGAAAACTCTATTTCCGGGAAAAAAAAAGGACGTCAATTTTGTTTGGGTGCTATGTAGCACGACCGCGCAATTGTCAGTTAAAGCGACGCAGTGCCATATCGCAAAAAGTGCTCTGGTCAGGCAGGGGGTAAAATCTTCCGGGGCTGAAGTGGTTAAACACTCATAAAAAAGTAAACAAGATCTCCATAGTGTAGTAATTCAAAATAAAACACATTTAATCATCACCCTTGAGAAAGTCACGTGATCTGTGACGCAACGCGTTGGAAAGTCGTTCTACTTCCGGTCGCGGCCGCGACCGGAAGTTCATGAATAGATCGATGCTGACTACTGTGAAATTTTATGTGAGTTACTACTTATGATTAAATGTGTTTTATTTTGAATGACTACACTATGGAGATCTAATGTCCTTTTTTCTGAGTGTTTAATGGAGGCGGGTGGGGGAGCCTAAGGAGAATTTATTTACTCAGAAGGAATAATAGTTTATCTTCATGCATTGCCATTTTCATATATCGCAACTTTATGGGATACTGCAAGGAGAGGATTTCTTAATGGTCTGCAGTGACCTGAAGTGCCATAAGACCAATTGGGGTCTTTCTTTGAGGTGAGAGGCTGGGGCACACCTGTGGTGGATCACGGATGCTGGGGGAGGAGATATTAACCACATATTATTAATTGAAGTGAAATACTGCACTTTATTTTGCAACGTCCTTCATTGGACATTGAAGCTATTTTGCACAATCTGCACATTGTTCTCTTTTTTGCACATTTTTTTGCACTTTATATACCAATTTTTTCTGTTGAATATGGACCATTGAATATTTACTTTTTGTACTTGTTTGGTATATTGCACATGCACTTTATATTTGAAATTTGAAGACATTTTTTATTGACTTGAGTGAGCGCCGCTTATACATCTATTTACATTTAGTACTGTGGGACACACTCTTTTTTAAGTTGCTTTTAATCTATTTATTGATTGATTTGTGCATCAGGTTACTTATAATCAATCACACGCAACACCTGTGCATTCCTGTTCTGACCTGCACTGAGCCCCCAGTGAAGCCCCTTATGTGAATGGACCTTAAGACCTCGTTCACACAGATGATCCTGCAGCGTATGCCTGTGCAATGCCGTATTTACCTGCATGGGGATGCACAGGTGTTCCATGCATCCCTGTGCACTCACATGGATGTCAAATTGAGAGCACTAGCTGTGTCCATGCAGCCGCTGCATCTCAATTGACATCAATGAGACTGCCTGCACGGGGATGAAAGGAACACCTGTGCATCCCTGTTTGGGTAAAAATGGCCTCGCATGGAGGTACTAGGGTAGCCACGTCATTTACCCCCATCCTGACCAAGCCCTTTTTTTTGCGATACGGCACTGCATCGCTTTAACTGACAATTGCACGGTCGTACGACGTTGAACCCAAACAAAATTTACCTTTTTTCCCACAAATAGAGCCTTCTTTTGGTTGTATTTGATCACCTCTGCGGTTCTTATTTTTTGCGCTACAAACACAAAAAGAGCGACAATTTTGGAAAAAAAAAACAATATTTTTTACTTTTTGCTATAATAAATATCCCCAAAAATATATATATAAAAAAACAATTTCTTCCACCGTTTAGGCAAATATGTATTCTTCTGCATATTTTTGGTAAAAAAAAAAACACGCAATAGGCGTATATTGATTGGTTTGCGCAAAAGTTATCGTGTCTACAAAATAGGGGATAGATTTATGTCATTTTTATTAATATTTTTTTATTAGTAGTAATATCCTGCCTGACGAAGGGGTCCCGCGTGACTACGAAACGTTGCACTCTTCTTGTGTTGTGATCATGCAATAAATTACACGTTTGGACGCTATCTACGTCGTTCCATGGTGTGCTGGCAAATATCTTCATTGTGACTTGAACCAGTATCCAGCTGGTTGTTGCTGCTGCACCCATACTTGTGAGCTCATCCAGGAATGTGTGTGATGGGAATACGAAGTATTACAAGTGGTTAATCCAGGACACACATTAATTACACAGGTTCGGTGGCTGATTAAGATGGTAATTAAACTCACTTGGTGCCTTATCTGCGTTAAATCAGCCTCAGAACCTGTGTAATTCATATGTGTCCTGGATTAAAGAGATGATGTGGCAACCCTGATGTGTCAACACATTGATATTTATTTACTAAACCTGGAGAGAGGCTCACTTCTGCATAGAAACCAAATTAGCTTGCAGGTTATATTGCCAAAGCTTAATTGAACAAGTTGAGGTTAGAAGCTGATTGGTTTCTATGCAGAAGTGAGACTGATTATGCACTCTCCAGCTATAGTAAATAAACCCCATTGATACACCCCTGTGTGAATGAAGCTTAAAGTGTTACTAAACCCAGGATCCTGCATTCACTATATCTGGTCTCCCACAGTACACAGAACATGGAAGTGCAATTATTTTAGTAAATATAAACTGCTGAATACTAGAAGTTAGAGCAGTCTTGTGACTTCTATCAGTGTCCAGGCAAGCACTGGTTAAAGCTTGTAGGAGGTGTTTTCTGACTGTCCTATGAGACTGCAAGACTGCTGACCCTTTGTCAGGACAGTGCCGACCCTGTGATCCTGTGACCCTGTGCTGATCACATGCACTTTCCCAAGAAAAAAAAACCTCTCTAGCAATACACACCAAACTGGGCATGTGCAGCCTGACTCCATAGACTCTGTGTTATCAGGAAATGATCAGGGGACAAGTGGAAGGAGGGGAGGATCAGAGAAGACAGGATCAAACAGCCTTTTTACACAATGCGGAGGATTAACCCCTTAGGTTCCACAGTGAGTATAACAAGCATGCTTTACCGCAAATCCAGATAGATTTTACTGCAGTGGGTTTAGTAACACTTTAAGACTTCATTCACGGACACTGATCCCCAAACAGTGTGATGAGCTGCACAGCTAAGTTTTACAAGTATGCAGGGACGTGTGCACAGCCCTGAAAGCACACTATAAATGTTCGGGGCCATGCACTTGTCCCTGCTTACCTGTCAGGTGAGTCCATGCAGTCGCAGCATCTCAATTTACTTAGGGTACTTACAGCTCCACACTACTTCAAAAAGATAAATAACTGGCTCTTCACATTGTACAAGGCATCCATGTGATCAAACCTAATGGAAAATATATATATAAATATCGGGCTATCAGAAAGAGACGTGAGCAGCTAGCACAAAACAAGTGATCTAAACCGGTGAAAAATACATTGTAAAAAGGAAGGAGAAGTGCAGCGCTAAAAAATGATAACTAACATTGATATATGATGTGCAATGTGAATATATCTCAAAGGTGTATATAAGTTGGATTAATAGGTATATGCACAAAACATAATTATCAGAGAGAAATGACATAAATGTTGAGAGTTGAATTCCAAGAGGCATCCGTTAGAATGTGCATACATCTAACACAAAGTGATATACACAGGTGAGTCCATAAAATATCCAATAAGGTGTGTATATGTTTTTTTTTTTTCACAATAGAAGGTGTGTATATGTTAAACACCCAAGAATATAAAAAAGTGATAACATTTAACACAAATTGTTATGCACAAGTGAGTCCACAAAATATCCGGTGAGGTGTATATATGTTAAACACCCAAAAGTGTAGAGAAATAATATTCAGGTGTTGATAGCAGATCCACCACCGTAAGTAAAAATGGGGGGCTTACCAGAACAATTGGACACAGATGGGTGTACACCCACTGTGCCAATTAGGCTTGTATAGCTGTAGATCTCTGGAGATGTAGTAAGGATAGCCAAGGTACTTGTAAAAAGTATGTATGATGAGGGCAAATCCCATCCCCCAGATGATGTCCGGTAGGACGAAACGCGTCTGGACCGTCTGCTGACACCACTACACTGCCATATTTTATCTACTTTCAGCGCTGTATTTTATCTTCACAAATGTGAGTGTTTTATCTTCAATAAATACGTTTCATAGCTTTTGTATACAGTATCACGCTATGTGCTCTCATATTTTCTCCTTATATGCTGTGGATACTTGATTGGATTTGCCCTCATCATTGATTTATATAGGTTGCTGCTGTATGCAATCACCCATAGGTATGCACAGCCTATTGCATTAGGGTGTGCACCTCAAAGCTCAAAAACACGCACATTTATATATATGTACTGACGGTTTCAGTAGAGAAATGGATGGCATCAGTAGGGCAGAGATTGGTGTCAGTAGGGCAGTGCATGGTGTCAGTAGAGCAATGGATGGGGTCAGTAAGGCAGAGATTGGTGTCAGTAGGGCAGTGCATCGTGTCAGTAGTTTTTATTTTTATTTTTTAAATTTTTTTTACAATTTCATTTCCTTTATTATTTTTTACCACTTTTTAAGAAGCCAGGGAGGGCTTTACTGAAATATCAGGGGTTTAAACAGGGGGAATCTGCAGCACACAGGGCGATTAGGGTGTGCCTAGGCACCCCTGGCACACCCTGTGCGCACGCCTATGCAATCACCTGTGACTCCCAGGTGCAGAAATACGCAGAATCTTTATGCTTACCAGATCACATTTTCCTGTACTGCTGCCTTAGGCCTCATTCACATGGCCAATCATGGACATACACAACTAAACATCATCATAAGTCTCTGGTTGGGATCACAGGTGTTCATGGTGTTAGCTGCATTCAGGAATCTTTTACAGATCAATGCTAAGTGAACAGGTGCCACAGCTGATCACCTGTAAACAGGCATCTGATTAGGGACAGATAACTGAGCCCTGCAAACTGTCTGCATCCAGGGACGCCAATCTGTCCCTAATCTCATATAATATGCGAAAGTCAAGAAGCCTGTCAGCCCATTATTATTTCGCACAGGCTTCCTGTCTGTGGATGATCATAAACACCTGTAATCCATGCCAGAGATTTAGGCTGATGCTTGATGGTGTACGGCCACGTTTAGAGTTTCTAATCTGACCCTGGATGCACTAATTGCTATTTCTCTAAACACAGCTAAACTGTCCGCACTTAAATGCAGGTAAACACTCAGTTTGAATTATACCATTAAAAATCAATACATGCATTTATATGCATTTAGAAATATTCTATACACACAGATTTGACACTGCCAGTGTGATTGAGGCTTTAACTCATTGAGTCTTTTCTAATCTTATTAACAAAGCAGAACCCTTGAAATAACTTTCAGGTTTCAATAAACACTTACTAATTTATAATTATTGTATCCTCAACTCATGGTATATTAGTGTGCACAGTAAGCTGAGACATGGGAATGAATAAAAACATAAAGAACGTGGTGTACTTAGTGCATTTGACACCTAGGGGCTACTCTATACAGCAAAATAATTTTTATTATGATTACTATTTTTATATTAATAATTGTATCAGAAATAATGATGAAGATAATAAAGGATAGATAAAAAAATGTTTCTTACATCAGTGATGAGTGGGAAAAATGTTCCCCACATTGGTGGTCAGAGGGAAGATGCTCCTTCCATTGGTGGTCATCGTCAGTAAGAAGAATGTTCCTTACACTGATTGTCAGTAAAATGAATGCTGCTTACATCAGTGGCCATTAAGAAGAATGCCCCTTACATTTGTGGTCAGTGGGAGGAATATTCCTTACACTGATGGCCATTGGAAATAATATTCCTTACATTGATGGTCCCTTACATTAGTAGCTGTTGGGAAGAATGTCCCTTACATTGGTAGCTGTTGGGAAGAATGTCCCATACATTGATGGTCTGTGAGCAGTATGTCCTTTATATAGCATCCTGCTAGTGTAGAGCAGGCTACTAGGTAGATTTTGCTTGGCCTCCCTGTAATCAGTGTGTAGGGAGGTGGGGTAGGGTGCAGTGGTGGTACTCACATCACATCCCCCATGTTTTCCTGCTTGTTGGGCACCAAGCAAGGGTCACATGAGAGGCCTACCCCCTGCATTCTATGCATTAAGGTGAAAAACCTTCTCTCATGCTGCAGCCCCCCAGTGCCCCGTTTTACTTACCTGAACCCGGTCTTTTTCTCCCTGGGGACGAGCACATCAGCTCTAGCTGGTGTCTAGTGTCCTGATTGGATAGATTGATAGCAGCGCAGCCATTGTCTCCCGCTGCTGTCAATTAAATCCAATGGTGTGGGCACCGGGGGGGGCGGGGCCGAGTCCTGCTTCCTGTGTTAATAGACCAAGAAGCAGGACTTCGGAGTGCGCCCACACAGGTTTCCCGTAGGAGAGAAGAGGAGGAGCTAACAGCGCCGCTAAGGGACCCCAGAAGAGGAGGATCGAGGCCACTCTGTGAAAAACCAACTGCACATTGGAGGTAAGTATGATATGTTTGTTATTTAAAAAAAAAAAAAAAAAAAAAACCTTTAGTAACTCTTTAACTATGGAAAGAGTACAGGTCACCAACAGCATAGAGATTCTTTGGGACATCCAGTTTTGATCAGTGCAGCCAGGAGTTTGTGCAGCACAGACAGAAACTGGGGAGTCCAGTTCTACAGTTTTCAGGGCATCCCATGCTTCCTCTCCCTATCCTATTTAATAGTTCCCAATAAAAAACCTAAAAAAAGAACCCCTAGACTGTTTTCTGAGCCAGTGGAAGAATGAAGAAAATGCTATGTGCCTGGCTGTGTGTGTGGGGAAATAGGACTGCATTCACCAGTGGCTCCTACAGGGGTGTGTTACACTTACATTGGTGACCAGAAAGATGAATACTCCAGATGAATGAATACTGATGAATACGCTACAGTGGTGGTCATTGAGAGGACTGCTCCTTACAGGGGTGGTCAGTGTAAATGATGCCCCCTTACAGATAGCTAAAAGACTATTGGTGTCAGTGGTCACATATTTTAGCCTGCATTTCACAGCTGAGCAGACTGTGTTCCTGGGAATTTGGGGGTATTTTTGGGTGATTTTAAAAGTGTTTTACAAGCTCTGTGCAAGCATTTTTGCATGTGTATTAAGCTTAAACTGTTATTAAAACTAAAACAAAAAGTGTACTGTATTGGAGCTTACCAATCAGTAGATGTGGTGGCTGCATCAGTTTTCTCTTTTTGGACTTGTACCCTCTGTTTTCACCTGGTGATCTGGCTAGTAACACACCTCCTATTAGAGTGCCCCCACTCTGGATGAAGGCACACGTGGGGCACCTTTTGACAGCAGAATTGTCAGTCTAGGGGGAGGAGAGTGTTAGATGCACTAAGAGATTAAAACGGGGTTCCACCCAAATTTTGAACAATATCTGTATGTATTCTCTTCCTTGCCTAGATGCTGACATGCCGTTTAAAAAAATTTAAATCGCCGTAATTACCTTTTATTTTTCTATTCTTCTTTGCACTTCCTGGTTCTCCTCCCGTGGGAGTAGGCGTGTTTCTAGCCTCTCCCAGACTCCGCACAGCCTCCTGGGAGCTAGTCTCAGGCTTCCCAGGATGCCACTGAGCATGTGCGGGAACAAGCGGTGAATGCTGGGAGCACAGCATTCACCACATCCAGGAAATAAATGCTTGTGGGCTTCAAATGCCCACAATGAAGATGGAAACCGCCTGCAGTGAATAATATAAGTTATTCTTTCTGACGAAATCTGACACAGGCGGACATATTACACACAATATGTGAGTATGTAATGCTGAGAAGAAAAGTTTGTGAATGAACTCAAAAAAAAAAAAAAAAGCGATAGATAGGTGGACCCCCGCTTTAGGATACACTAACAAACTGAAACCAAGCTCTAGCTCGCACTGCAGTTAAAAAAGCAGGTGCCTACAAGAGGGTTAATGTGTATTTCTTTCTGTCATTCCTGTCTGTGCTTTTGCCCTTAAGGTAATCGAGTCAGTCAGGTGCAAGATGTTACAATGTCTTAATATTGTCCCTAGGTTGACCTGTGAGCTGGAAGTTACTAAGCTGGAAGGGTTAACATTTTTTCCGGTCATTTTTAGCGAGGTTACCACCTGCTACAGGTTATACAAAATAAAAAGGTCTCTACATGCCTTGAGGTCTCTTCCTGGGCAATTAATGCCAAAATGTAGCCGTTAGGCTGGGTTCACACTAGTGCGACACGACAGCCGTCCTACTTTGGATCCGACTTTGCCCTGCGACATGAAGCCGGCATGTGTCCGATTTTCAATGAACGGGGATCCGACTTGGATCCCCGCCAATGCCCGGCACTGTGTTTGGTATGAATCTTTAGGGGGAACTCCGCGCCAAATTTTAAATAAAAAACCGGCATGGGTTCCCCCTCCAGGAGCATACCAGGCCCTTGGGTCTGGTATGGACCTTGAGGGGAACCCCCTACGCCGAAAAAGCGGCGTGGGGGGGTCCCCCCCAATCCATACCAGACCCTTATCCGAGCACGCAGCCCGGCCGGACAGGAATGGGGGTGGGGACGAGCGGAACACCGGGAGAAGTCGGAAGAAGATACCGGAGCTGCCCAATAAATTAATTTTGAAACCTGTGTACTGTGGTTTTTTTTATTGACACTTCCCTAGGTGAATGGGTAGGGGTACCATGTACCCCATACTCATTCACATAGGGTGGGGGGCCGGGATCTGGGGGCCCCCTTATTAAAGGGGGCTCCTGGATTCCGATAAGCCCTCCGCCCGCAGACCCCGACAACCAACGGCCAGGGTTGTCGGGAAGAGGCCCTTGTCCTCATCAACATGGGGACAAGGTGCTTTGGGGTGGGGGGCCGCAGCGCGCCCCCTCCCCCAAGGCACCAACCCCCCCATGTTGAGGGCATGCGGCCTGGTACAGTTCAGGAGGGGGGGGGCGCTCGCTCGTCCCCACCCCCATTCCTGTCCGGCCGGGCTGCGTGCTCGGATAAGGGTTTGGTATGGATTGGGGGGGACCCCCCACGCCGCTTTTTCGGCGTAGGGGGTCCCCCTCAAGGTCCATACCAGACCCAAGGGCCTGGTATGCCCTTGGAGGGGGAACTCATGCCGGTTTTTTTATTTAAAATTTGGCGCGGAGTTCCCCCTCAAGAACATCTGAGCACAAGTCGCGTGCCGAAGTCGGATCATGCAAGACGGCAATCCGACTTCAATGATAGTCAATAGGCTGAAGTAGGATCAAAGTCGGACCAAAGTAGTACAGGGAGCATTTCTAAAGTCGGAACGACTTGTGTCGGACCAGTTAGGACGGCTCCCATAGGGAAACATTAAATTTCACACGTCATGCGACATGAGCTCCCAATGTCGGAGCGTTTGTCGGACCAGTGTGAACCCAGCCTCAGTCTACTGTAGTGGATGGATCACCACCTTGGAGGGGGGGGGTGATGGGAGCCGAGTCAGGGTTACCAGTTGGAGACCCTCATGGTCTTATCTGTGAACTATGGACTTATTCCATTGAAGACAGCAAGTGCAGCCCGCAAGATGGAGTCCACATCTTTTAGGTATAATAGGGTATCATCAGCATAGAGCGATATTTTCTTCTCCAGGGGACCAACCCACAAACCCCCAGTAAGCCGGGAACTCCACACCAAAATAGCCAGAGGCTTTAACACCAGAGCGAAAAAACTGGGAGCCCTGTCACCCATCTACACTTCTGACTGACTATGCTCCTGCGAGACACCAGCCATATCCCCTGTGGACAACTGCACTCCAGAATCCACAGGAACTCTTTCATTTTTCCTTTCTTTAGCCTCCTGAAGGGTCCATGCAATATGCAGGAACCGCATGGGAGAGCCAAAGGGGAATGCATGTTTCCCTGTTTCTGTGTTTCAGGATGACCATTGGTTAAAAGCAGCCTCCGCAGGATAGCAACAAGCAGCTGATTGGTGTAATTTGGCAAGCCCCTAAGCTCGTGAATTTCAGAGGAGATAAAAAAGGGCAGTCCGGTCGTTACCAGCAGACCATGTGGCACAGGAACGGGACTCACACCGCAGACCGTCGGAAGGATGGAGAACCGTTCGCCCGTAGTAAGAGAGAGCCTGCTTCGTCGCCTCATTGAGAAGGCGGAGAGTGCCGGAGGGAGGAGTGGCTCCATCACTGCGTGGAGGCTGGCCATTCTGAAGCTCCGCCCGAGCCGTCTGTTAGCACAGCCCCGGAGAAAATGGCGGAGTCTGCAGCAGACATGCGCAGTCCGCGCTGACAGCCGAGGAGGGCAAAGAAGAAAGCCAGAGAAGAGGCTTCACCATGCCCAGTGTTCCCTATATGAAGACCCCCCCACGCCAGGATAGTGCTACTCAGCCAGCTGTTGCGGCCAGCAGTGAGCATACCAGGAGTTCGCCTATGGGTGAGACATGCGCTCTTAGTAATGTCACGGATTTAAATATTTTGGTTGACACTTTATCTAGTATTGTGAGAGAAATTAAAGGGGCAAACACAGTTGGTGCTAATGTTAGTACAGCCTTAGGTGCACAGTGCTCTGGTGCTTTCTATGTCACTGATAATAATCCTGTTTTACAAGGGGTACAGCTAACTGGTGCTATTAATCAGACCAATGATGGTATGTCACAGCATAGTTTGGATGATGTCAGCCCTATATGGCGCAATTTGTCAGAGGTGCCCTTTGTCACCAATGTGACGGGCAATGCTAGTGCACCAGCACAGAAACCTTTTCAAATACCCCATTCTCTTAACCCCTCTTCACGCGCCATTCATCCTGTAATGGTGGAGTCCTCCTTTAAGATTCCTATGCCGTGTGAAATTTCACCGTTAGGTTTCCATTTGCCTGACGCTGTTAAAGGGAAAATTTGGAGGGGGGAATTTGTAGATTTATTGTCACTATTGCCTGCTTCCAAAGATTTCCTACCTAAATTTGAAAGGAAGGCCAAGGACCATTCTGTGGAAGATAGGAGACGATCTGTCCCCAAAACTTTTCAGAATTGGTTGCAAGCTTTCTGCATTTATGCAGCGGTGCTGGGTGAGCAATCCCCGGATAAATGTTCAGGCTTATTTCAACACGTGGACATAATTGCGGAAGCTTTTGGTGGTACCTCATTTTCGTCATTTTGGTGGTACCTCATGGTTCACCTATGATGAAAATTTCAGAAATTGGCGGTTCATCCATCTTTAAAATGGGGTTGTAAAGATGTGGGTTTTTGGTTGAATCTCATGCTGCCGCAGAAACCCCCATTTGCACCTCGAACGGTTGCCCCACAGAATGCCTTTCGCAAAGGGTTCTGTTTTGCATTTAATGAGGGGCAGTGTAAATTCCTGTCAAACTGTAAGTATAAGCATGAGTGCTCCTACTGCAATGGGGCCCATCCAGCGAGTAGGTGCTTTCGGAAGTCATCAGCAACTTCCCTCCCATCCTTTTCCAGGGACACTGGTGGCAAAAGCCATGACTCCAGTGAGTTTGTCAAGAATGCAACCGTGGTTAGATCTCTACCCAGATCGCACGATGGCACGGCTCCTAATTGACAGTTTCCAGGATGGTTTCTTGGTTCCCTCATTTTCTGGGCCGGGTTGCGTTTTTGTAAAAAACTTACTGTCTGCTAGGAGGCATCCTGATATTGTTCAGGAAAAAATATCTAAAGAGGTTAATGAAGGCCGTGTAGCTGGCCCTTTCTACAGTCCGCCTTTTTCTAATTTCCGTCTTTCTCCTTTGGGCATTGTCCCCAAGAAGGAACATGGTAGTTTCAGACTTATCCATCATTTTTCCTTCCCAGCTGACAATTCACTTAATGACGAGGTTTCAGAAATCTTAGCCCCTGTCTCTTACTCCTCTTTTGATGAAGCTCTAGTGCTGTTGAGGCGTTTTGGGCAGGGGGTGTTGTTAGCGAAGGCAGACATAAAATCTGCCTTCCGTCTGCTACCCATGCACCCGCAGGGTTTTAATTCCCTGGGTTTCCATTTCCAAGACAAATTTTATTTTTATAGATGTTTGCCCATGGCCTTCTCCTTATCATGTTTTTATTTTGAGGCTTTCGCTACATTTTTGCATTGGGTTTTGTCGGAATGTTCCCCTACTGGGGGTTTACTACATTACCTGGATGATTTCCTGTTTATTGGCCCAAAGGACTCACAATTATGTTTTGAATCACTGAACTCATTCTTGCATATTTGTGATTCCTTTGGAATTCCCATTGCGCATGAAAAAACTTTATTTCCATCACCTACTATTGAATTCTTGGGGATTATTATTGACTCCTCATTGATGGAGTTTAGGCTGCCCAAAGAGAAGTTAATCCGTATGAGGTCAATGATCTCGTTGTTTTTATCTAAATGCAAAGTTTTGTTGAAGGAGGCTCAATCCCTATTAGGTCTTTTTGTGTTCGCAGCTCGGGTCATCCCTATTGCCAGAATTTTTTCTAGGCACTTTGCTTTAGCTATGAGAGGTTTGAAGAATCCTTACTCTCATGTTTGCATCTCTGCAAATGTCAAAGAAGACTTGAAAATATGGGATTCTTTCCTTTGTAATTTTAATGGGTCCACGGCCTGGCAACATCCTTTTATGGATAATTTTAAGCTGAACTTCTTTACAGATGCCGCTGGTTCATCCGGTTTTGGAGCCTTCCTGGATGGTCTGTGGTGTGCCTCTGAATGGCATTCCAGTTGGCGGCATCTAGATATTTTGCATAATATAGTCCTCCTCGAATTGTTTCCTGTGGTAGTTTCTGTGGTAATCTGGAAAGATATGTTCATGAATCGCAGGGTACTGGTTCATACAGATAACAAAGGCATACTTTTTTCTATCAACACACTGTCATCCAGGTCAGAGCTAGTTATTAAACTTTTGCGTTTTTTAGTTTTGCACTGCATGCGTTTCAATATCTGGTTGAAAGCTCGTCACATTTCAGGGATCGATAATACAATAGCTGACGCTCTATCTCGTTTGCAGTTTCACAGATTCCGGGAATTGGTTCCATCAGCGGATCGGCACGGCACCCCATGCCCAGATTGCCTCTGGGGCTTGATTTGGGACTAATAACTGCTCATCTCCAGAATTCGATAGCACAGAAGACATGGCGAGACTATAACCTAGCCTGGTCCAAATGGTGTTCTTTTTGCTCTAACATGTTGGTGGATGTATTAGATGTGAATGATTATATCGCATTGGCTTTTGTGTCCTCCCCGATGAAGGCCCAGCTCAGCCCTGCCTCAGTTAGTAAGATTTTGGCCGGGGTTTCCTTTTTTTCTTAAATTTTCTGGCAGGCCTGCTTTGACCACTTTTTTCTCGGTCAGTCAAATCCTTAAAGGATTTCGGAAGTCCTCTCCTACAAAGGATGCTAGGCGCCGTATTTCAGTCTCTTTACTGATCAAACTAATGTCGGTTTTAGAAGATGTTTGTTTTTCTAGTTTTGAACTCCTGCTCTTCAGGGCAGCATTTTCTGTTACCCTTTTCGGCGCCCTGCGAGTGGGTGAGTTTACAGCTCAAAATAAATCATCTTCTTCTTTTCTGTTGTTCTCTCATTTGTCCATGGAGCCGGACGGTTTATGTCTTTTTCTTTGCAGGTCTAAAACTTTTGGGTTGGGTAACGGTAAGTGGATATCTCTGGCCTCCTCTCCCAACCTGTTGTTATGCCCCGTATCCCACACGGCCAATTATATCGCGGTTAGACCCTCCTTTGACGGTTCTTTCTTTATCCATCAGGACTTGTCTCCTCTGACCAGATACTAGTTTTCTGCTGTGCTTTCTTCATGCCTTAAGCGCCTTAACCTCTCAGGTTTGAAATTCTCATCACACTCCTTTAGAATTGGGGCTGCCACCATGGCTAACCTATTGGGTTTCCCCCCTGAAGGTCAAAAGAGGGTTGGCAGATGGGTTAGTAGTAGGTATAAGCTTTATGTTCGCCCTGAATTGTTAATTGTCTGATTTTTATTTTTCAGATCCTCCTAAATACATTATTTGGATAGTAGGCCACTCCTATGTCTATTGGGCTGAAAGGCTGGCTGCATCCAGGAGCTATTCCAGCAATTTAGGTCTGGACTTTAATGAATTTAAAGTTTTGTGCTCTGTTATTCGGGGTCTGAGATGGCGTAATCTTAGAGACCATTTACTACATTTATCTTCTATTTGGCCCTCTCCTGTAGTTTTCGTTATTCATTTGGGAGCGAACGATATTGGCAAAATTAGGACGTGGGAATTGCTTTGCGAAATGAAAAACGATTTTTGTGCCATCAAGCTGCTGTTTCCACGCACTATTTTGGCCTTTTCTGAAATTGTCCCTAGGCTCCTTTGGTCCCCTTGGGGGAAATTCTTTTATGTGGATAAAATCAGGAGACGTTTAAATAGGACCATACATAATTTCCTTGCATCATCCGGGGGTTTGTCTTTCCGCCACTTGGAATTAGAGGGCTTTATTCCAGGTTAATTTAGAGAGGATTTGGTTCACTTATCAGACATTGGTATTGATATTTTCAACATGGGTCTGCAGAGTTTGATTGAGAATGCCATGGTGTTGGGGGGACCTCAGCCAGCAGCTGCTCTCCTGGCCTCGGTCGGTGGGGAATAGTCGTCCAGCATTGTCTGGGTGGACACCGTATAAATTTTGAGTTGTGGTTATATAGCCAAGGTGGCTTCATATTTATTTGTATTTTCATTTAAACATTAACAGGTTACCCTTAAACAACACGATGGCCACAATGTATTTACCAAAATAATAAATGGTTTAAAGAAAGAATTGTTGTTGTCTCTTTGTTTAATGACTCCTTTGTGCTAGCCCATGAAGGGTCCATGCAATATGCAGGACCCTCATGGGAGAGCCAAAGGGGAATGCATGTTTCCCTGTTTCTGTGTTTCAGGATGACCATTGGTTAAAAGCAGCCTCCGCAGGGTAGCAACAAGCAGCTGATTGGTGTAATTTGGTGAGCCCCTAAGCCCGCGAATTTCAGAGGAGATAAAAGAGGGCAGTCCGGCCGTTACCAGCTTATAGGAATTGATCTGATCAGATCCCTGATCACTTGTATAAAGGCGGCTATTACAGTACAGTGGAACCTCGGATTACGCGCATAATCCGTTCCAGGAGTATGCTCGTAATCCAAAATACTCGCATATCAAAGCGAGTTTTCCCATTGAAGTCAAGGGAAATGAAAATAATTTGTTCCGCATTGACTTCAATGGGATGCAATATCGCATGCGGCCAGTGGCGGGGGGGTGCCGGAGAGCCTCGGAAAAGGCCGAAAAGGCCCGAGCACACTTTGGCTGACCTCGGCAAACCTCGGAAAGACTCAGTTCACGAGCCTTTCCGAGGTTTGCCAAGGTCAGCTGAACTGTCCTCTGGCCTTTCCGTGCATTTCCGAACGGCGACGATTGGCTCCGGCGCCCCCCACCTCAGGCCAAAAGCGGTACTGCACACTGCTTTGGCCTAAATCCTACTCATTTTGCGAGACAACACTCGCAAACCAAGTTAGGATTTTTAGAAATACAGTACGAAATGCTCGTTAACTGCGTTACTCGCAATCCGAGGTTCCACTGTACATTGTGATTTATGTGATAAAACAAGATACAATATCCAGTATATAATCAGTTCAAAAAGTGAAAAAGTCTCACACATGTGTTATTGCTATACTTGAGAGGGGTAGTAGAATGTGTTTTGTGTTGTCATTCTAAGTGTTCCGATGCTGTGTGTGTGAGAAATATCCTATTATATTGACAACTTTGTGTAAAAAAATAAATTTTCATTTTCTTTCAGCAATTTCCAAAAACTTGTGGCAAAACAATGAAGTCTTCAAAATACTCATCATGCCTCTTAAAATACCGACGTCACTTCCGGTTTTGAACGTCCGGCGTTTTCTGACGGTACCGTCGCTAACATGGGACTCCACTTCCGGCGCGGTCGTGAACATGCGCACTGGCTCTAACAGGTGTCCGTGCCTCCATATGATGCTAATTTGACACCATTAAAGGTGGGGGGGGGTATAAAAGGATGCCTAGTCACAAACAGCATTCATGTTCCAGCATAGGAGGGGGAGAGGATACTTTGGTGACCCTTTGACAGCAGGTATTTGAGCAACCTTGTAGGCAATATTAATCTCGGCTTATTCCTTGGTTCATAGGAATAAGGGATATTTAAATTGACGTGGCTATTTGTTGTAGATTCCAAAGACGGCTTTCGATGAATTGGAGCTTTACCGTTTATATGCCCCTTTTTTCCCTCCCCTACCCTTGGGGGTTTCCGACATTCACCTGAGATTGATTTATAAACTGAGACTCTGGTAATTATACTATATCTGGAATTTGTCACCAAAGGTGCCAGGCTTAGGTAGGTATCTCTGCTGTATTGTTTTTATTGGCTTGATCTTTATCCTAGTGATATTGATTATCCATTATCTTCCCCATAGATGGATCATTAACTGGCATCTATTCATATACATATCTCTCTCTATGGTACACCAATTGATCCAAATTGGTTCACCTCTATGTCTCTGGAGCCTTTGTAATCCTTTTAGGTTTACTCATTGAACATACAGGTAATTAATTGACCCAGGTTTGCTGTCTGATCTCTCTGCCTTATCCAGGAATTTAAATTTCTGATGTATTTTTACATTTTATATTGTTATTATTATTTTTGTTTCTTCAGTGATCATATGTACAGTGCCTGATAACAATTTTCCTGAAGAAGCCAATGGTTTGGCGAAACACGTAGAGATCTAATCAGTCTGCACCTGTCGATGTATTGTATGATCATATCGGACATGTTCTTTATGTCTTCAAATGTTTTTAATGCTTTTCAAATAAACTTGTATATTTTTTTTTCCAGTTTTGTTCTTGTACTTTTGCATCTTTAAAATCTCAAAAACTCCTGATCTTTATGCTAAACATTTTCATACAATTTTATTTTCATTTTCTTTTCTGCATTTTCCAAAAATGTGTGGCAAAAAAATTTAGTTTTCAAAAGACTGATTATGCATTTCAGAAATTACCTGGGAGTATATGCTTTTAAAAATGTGGGTGTTTCCATTGTACTGGTTCTCCAGGGACTCCAGAAATGTGATAGGTAGTCAGGAATTAGATGCATTATTTATGCATAATATATGCTCTTTGAAAGCCTAAAAGTGTCACTGGATTTTGGGCCCCTTTATACAACTAGGCTGCAAAAAAGTGTTACATGTGGTGGCAGAAAGTGTTTTGGGGCGCTTAATTATAAGGATGCCTATGTTGTGTGTGAGAAATAACTTATTAAATTGACAATGTGAAAAAAAACAAATGTTATTTATTTTCTTAATTTTCACACAAAATTGTGAGAAAAAAATTACAACTTCAAAAAACTTCAAAAAAGTCACCATGGCTAAAAATCCCCAAGGGGTTTTTAGGCAGCAATATAGTAGGTATCAAAAGACGTATTCTATTTAATATATTTTTATTAAAAAGAATGGCATTGTACAACAACAATACAGAGGGAAAAAAAGAAAAGAAAAGGGAATAATTATGCTTAATGACCATGGCCTAATATCCTTAAATTAACCAGATTTTATATTTCCCATTACCACTTGTATTTTCACAAAATAGAAAACTGAAAATTGCCTAAATATAACGTGCCAACATATTCGCTATCAATGCCCATTTTTTTTTATACATATATGCACGCATAAAAAAAAAAAAAAAAGGGGGAAATAAACAAACAACAACCCACAAACAAAAACAAACAACAACAAACAACCCACAAACAAACAAAAAAAAACAAGGGGAAGAGAAAAAAAAAATTAAATATAAATAAAGTAAGTGGTGATTGCGCTGTGATAAAAGGGGAAGGGGGGAAGAGGAAGGGGAAGGGGCTAGCTCAAATGTATAGAGAGGTGAATGAAAAATGAAAAAAATGTACAAAATATAAAGGTATAATGAGCATAAGGGCTAGTATCATACTAGCACATAAAAAATATTGTAAATGCTGAAACAAAAGAAAAGAAAAATATCAGTGCAAAAGGGCTAGTATCATACTAGCACATATGTGGTAACTCAGCAAATACTTATTAAAAGAAAAATCTCAGTGCAAAAGGGCTAGTATCATACTAGCACATATGTGGTAACTCAGCAAATACTTATTGGTGACTCCAAATAAATAAATGGTGAACAGTCTCACCGCCTTGTAGCACAAAGTGCTCAAACAATGAGTCATCAGTTCCAAAAAGGCAAAATGAAAAAATTATACAAAATATAAAAGTATAATGAAATGTAATAAAGTGCAGTCTCATGAGCACTAAATCCGAATAAACTGAAGAGACAAAATTGCCTAAAACGTATAAAAAGCTATAAAATGAGTGACAAATACAGGTTTATTTGAACCAAATAAAAATATATAAATCAAAAAAAGTCCATGTGCATGAGGGCTAGTATCATACTAGCACATAAAAAATATTGTAAATACTGAAACAAAAGAAAAAAAATCTCACTGCAAAAGGGCTAGTATCATACTACACACATATGTGGTAACTCAGCAAATTCTTATTAGTGACTCCAAGTAAATAAATAAATGGTGAACAGTCCCACCACCTTGTAGTACAAAGTGCCCAAACAATGAGTCATCGGTTCCAAAAAGGCAAGTCCACAAGCCACAGGGAAGGGAAAAAGGTCTTCAGTGGGGACACCTCTGTGCTCGCAAGCAGCTCACCTTACTGCTGCAAGACAACAGCTTGTAATCCAGTAACAAATCACCAGCAGGCAAGGGTCCCATCCAGTAGTTCAGGCGATTCAGGTGGTGGGTGTGCAGGATGGTATATAAAAAACATAAGCAGACAGTATATAGTATAACTCCGTGGTGGCCAGAGTGGAAAAAGGGACAGGACACAGAAGGGGGATGCACTCACTTTTGTAAAATGAGTGTGGGCATCAATCCAACGAACGCCGAGTTCGTATACCTCAAAAGGGTGTCTTCAGACCGTCCCTATTTCCCCAATGCTCGTCACAATGGGATGCATATATGTGGAGTGTTGGAAGAGAGTGCACATAGCGTGATCCCATATATAAATCAGTTTATTAGGTTAAAAGCAACATGGTACACTTACATTTAGCAGAAGGCTATAGTAAAAAAACATCCACGAGCGCCGAGCTCGTATCCTATCGTCAGTCTGTGACAGTTCCCGTGCTCCAATCCTGACGCGTATCGTCACGTCATGATAGCCATCATTTCTTGAGAGCACTGCTTCAAGTTTTTTCCCATTCACTTTTACATTCCTCTCTTATCTGTTCTAAGTTAGGAAAAATTTGTATGCGCAACCCAAATAGGTTGATTTTTTCTTTTATATACCTATTAAAACGACTTTGTGTGCCAAAAAAAGTGCAGACTTTTTTTCCAGAGTTCTACCTAATTTTTGAAGGAGGGAGGAGATTTGAGTTTCAACCTGATCTCCCTGTTCAAAATCAGTCTCATACCCTGACATGAGATTTGCTCATTCTTCACCTTGAAAGTTACTCATCATGTATGAAGAATTCACAATTTACAATCATACAAATATTGAAAAATTGAAAAACAACACAGCTCATATCTTAACTCTCATGTGTCAAAATGGGGAAGGGGTGTTTAACCACCCAAAACAATATATATATTAAAGAAAAGACACGTAGGGGAAAGAAACTAAGGCTGCACACCCTAGATTAATATATTGTGGAAGGATTCCCCCAAGGGGTTTTTAAGCAGCAATATAGTAGGTATCAAAAGACGTATTAGTTAATAAAATGCTTTATTAACAAAGTGAAATTCAACGTCATGTTCCAATTAAAATATGAGCCCTGGTTACCGGATCAGTACATTTTCCAAGTATAGCAATGGACACAATACAAAAATGATTGTTACATTACAAAATGTCAGCCATATTGAAACAATGACACGTTTCAACCTATGCAGTCATGATAATAAAAGGTTTTAACCCAGTTGTTTTTTTTTTTTTATGTCCCATTAGGGGGATTTCACTTCCTGTTCCATAAGCAATACAAGAAAGGAGAGTAAATCCCTCCAAAGTGAGCAAAAAACCCTAGTAGTCACCAGAACTAGCATCCCTATTGAAAGATTTCCTCTCTATTCCTGTTCTGGTGACCACTCAAAATGTGAGATTTCTTTCACTTTCAACTATTGGAAATAACAGTCACCAGGAAAATAGAGAGGAATCTCCCCAATGGGTAACACAGACAGCAATAAAAGCCTGACACATGTTCTAAGCCATATATAAAAGAAAGGAGGGTGCACCAACCTTGTGCATTACCAAAAGTAAAATGTATTCAAAAGTGTAACAGCAATGATCATACTTACATACAGACATGATAAGTAAGCGGTATTACATGTACTACCCCATTACAGTATATATCAAGGCAAAAGCTTTTTTTCTTGTTTGTGTAGCACCCTGGTGTTTAGGCAGGGTTGCTCACAAATTTAGTTTGCCAGATAGTAAATGTTTTGGTTAATTGTTAGAAGATCCGCCAATCCATCTCTAATTCTGGAGTTGCTGCACATTTTCTCTTCTGTCACTGGGTGGCACTGTTGCTGGTGACATTAGATCGACAAGGGCATAGCAAGGTCAGATTATGAATGGATGGGGTGTCTCAGCCAATTGACAAGGGTTTCTTTAGTCCCTTGGCCTGCTGGGAGAGCCTATTTATTTGGGTGGAGTTTGGTGATCAGTGTTCTGTGCCACCTGGACGGCTGTCTGGGTGGACTTCTGTTATGTCGTCCCGAGTTACTAGGCCAGAAGCCTGCAGCCAATCCGGGGGACACCTGGCTGCTCGGCTGCCTGAGGCCTATCCAGGAGCAGGAGAAACAGCGTAGGGTTGGGACTGCAGGATTGGAGTCCAACCGTGTTACAGAGTTTCAGCCGGACGGGGAACCTGTCGTGGTCGGAGGTAAAGGAGAAGCAGTCGCCACGAAGGGACCATCCACCTTATTACCAGAGACTACTGTGAGTAAGTCTGAAGAAGTACCAGAGCAGACTTCTCACCAGCCAGGGACGGTGAAGAAGTGGGAAAGCTTCAGCAAGTGCCAAGCCAGGGACCCAGCGGGTTAGCGGGGATGACGCTTGAGGAGTATACAGCGGGTTAGCTGTGGAAGAGCTCAGGGGATCCAGCGGGCGGCTAGGATCTGGAAGTCTTGTGAGAGACTGGGAGCACAGTGATTGAAGACCTACAGTGGGAAACTGTGAGATAAAAGACAAACCGTACTCTTTTGCCAAGTTCTATGTGTGAAGATCTTTGGAAACTGTTAAAAGCTTAGTTGCCATAGGAGACAGCGGTCCTGCCAATACAGAAGGTGCATCCGGCTGGAGGCTTCGAACTGTATAGCTGTCTGCCTATTGTATCTAGAAGTCTCCTAATTGTCATTGCATCTACCTAAGGGTGTCATGGCCCTAACCCCCTCTCCCACAGTTCTTGTTAAGAGACAATAAATCTCTATATTTGCATTCAAAAAGTGACTGGCACCCATTATTTCATCTTGCATTACACCCACCATGCCTGGTAACCCACTCTACGAGGATGGATGTCAGCTCTCCCTGACTTTCGAGGTCACCATCAGGCCTCTTGGGGTCGAGGCCATTGCTAGATTTCTAATAGACATGGTGGGAAAGGATTAAACTGCTGTCAGGCTTTTTCTGCTGTCCAGGGCTCAGTTAGAAAGACTTACCCTCACTTCCTGTCCTGCTGACAACATTTTCACCAGACAGAAAATGAGACACAGACAGAATTATAAATATGTCAGGGGTTCCAGCCTCCCCCTAGACTACCAAAGAATTTTCTCTGGCGTCAATATGGCAACCTATGGTAAATAAATGGGTTTTAGCCCCTCTACCTCCACCCACAGGACAAGTCAATGCTATTGTAGCGGTGTAGTTGCCACTAGTAACAAACATCCACTAATTCACCCCGCTGCCAGACTCCCATATATCACTTGCAGAAACAATGAACAGTCTTTTGCTGGTTTTGTTTTTGTTTGTTTATTGGGGGGTACAACTTGGTTGGGAAAAAGGATATATGGGATGCCCATAGGATAGTTCATTTCACCATCATATTTTAAAGATTTCACAAATTAGCACGTAATTAGAGCAAGAGATTATGTGCATATTTAATTGCTATGATCTTTCCCCTGCATCACCATGCAGACTGTTGCTCCTCCTCTGCTTAACTCCTACAGACTATTGCTTCCAGGATTTCCTCACCGATTACCGTGTAAGGATGAGGACATCAATCTTGACCGTGTAAGGGTGCTGTTCCCAGAACTCCTCTCCTCCTGCACAAACTTATCCTGAAGTAAAGTAATGTCACATCTTCTTCTGTAAGCAAGTAGGACCCACTCTGAATAGTTCCTTAAGCTGGCTCTGGTTGCTTGCTGTTAGTAGGCCAGGGGTCTGCAGCACCCCCCCCCCGGAGGCCTAGTAGTTTAATAGCACATGTTGGACAGTGGACTACTGTTCCCAGCTAGCCCAGCTTGCAAATCCCGTGCCCTCAGGCAACATCGATTTGGCACATATTGAAAAAATTATCAGACCCCACGCTTATGGTGAAAATGAAAAATGAGGAGCTGCAGCCTCTATCAATAAATTCACCCTGAGGTAAATCTAGAAGAAATGTGAAAAAGAGGGGATAGGTATGGTGCTGCTCTTATTAAGAGGTGACCTACAACCTCTAAATACTTGAGGGGTGTGTGTGTCACAGGTGCATTTAGTGCAAAAAGTGACAATAAAATTGCATAAAAAAAAATTTTTGTATATTCACAAAAATCCACAAAAAAATCCTATTGTGTAAACTTCCTAACCGCTTATATATAATACATATTGTTATTGAACCCAGTTTCACAGCAACAATATACACAAGTCATATATGTTGGATTTTTTTGCACAGAAATGTCACTTTGAATTGCAGGTTTTGCACAGGATTGTATTTATTTTATTTTCGTTTGAACATAACAATATGTATTATATATAAGCAGTTAGGAAGTTAGCGTGTATTAGTGAAGTTCCTTCACAGACTAACTGGCACATCCAGCCTTCCACTGTGGTACACTTACGACCTTTCTCTGCCCTGAGTCCTTGATGGAGAACTTATCAGGACCATACGTTCCGACAGCTTCACCTGTCCCTCTGCTCCAGGAATTCCTTATCAATGACCGCGTGATGATAAAGACGTTGCCGATGACCATGTAAAGACCATGTAAAGGCAAAGTTCACTGACAGCTCTCCCTGGGCCTCCTCCTGCGATCGGCGCACCCCCCCCCCTGCTGCTGTTTAGTATTCCATTCTCCACTTTACTCAGCCGACAACTCCTCCCAGTGGCATGTTACCTCAGCTTATATAAGAGGCCCGCCCCCTGCCAATACCAGTTGGGGATTGGTCAGGGCTCCCACATGAGCTGCCTGCCACTCCAGTCCCAGGCCCTGCACCTCTTCCAGAACATTCTCCCTGGAAGCAGGGGAGGCGCCTCAGAACTAGAGCACAGGTGGTCACACCCACTGCTACTCTAACCACTCCCAGCCCCCAGATCAAAACAGACAGGCCTAGCTTGCAGCATAGGCTTGCCTAAATTTACCTGTGCTGACATTCTATCCAGCAAAAATCCTGCTACTAGCACCTACCTATTGGTAGAGGGTGCTACACTATAAATTGTTGACTCCCACGCAACAGCCAACTTTCATATAACATAGGATTATCTTAGACTTCCCACCCTTTTAGTAAGTTGTTGGTCTACCACGTGAATGCTGGCATGTTCATACCAGGAAAATGGTATCATCCTTACCTTGTAATTTTCCCCTCCTGGCGCAAATGCATGGCAGCATACAAAACCCACCCAGTTCATTCCTAGTGTTTTATAGACAGTGGTCTGTTGCTGGGTGGCAGCACTTTATAGCTTTGCAACGGTCCTGTGGGTGGCAATAAGTAGAACTATTAACCACATGTGTGCTTCCATGTGGATGGGTGCCAGGGAAGGAAGATTATAAAGAAAGTATGATACAATTTCTTGTTTTTCTTTTTTTTCTTTGTCTATGTTTCATCTGGAGAATTCCACTCTGTAAAAAATTCCACAGATAAAATGTTATCAGCTGGACAGAAAGTGAGGGAAAATCTCTCAACCGGAGTCCCAGATAGCATTCAATTTTTAACCCTTCTCCGCTCACCCATTTGCTGACGTGCTGCTGGATATGGGTGGGGGAATGCTAATGCTGCTGTAAATTGGGGTGTGCATGGGGGAGTGATGCTGAAAAGGGGGGAGCGCTGCTGAAAATGAGGGAGTGCTGCTGAAAATGGAGTGTATGGTGGAGTTCTGCAGGAAATGGGGGAATGCTTATGGAAATTGGGGAGTGCAGGGGGGAGGGATGCTGCTGGAAATTGGGGAGTGCATGGGGCAGTGCTGCTGGAAATGGGGAGGATCTGCTGAAAATGGAAGAGTGCTGCTGGAAATGGGGAAGTGTAAGGGGGGGACTGCTGTTGGAAATAGGGGGCTGCTGCTGGAAATGGGGCAGTGCATAAGGGAATGCTGTTGGAAATGGGGGAATGCTTCTTAAAATTGGGGAGTACATGGGGGGTGCTGCTGGAAATGGGGGAGTGCTGCTGGAAATGGGTGAATGCTTCTGGAAATTCAGGAGTGCATTGGGGAGTGCTGCTGGAAATGGGGGAGTGCTGCTGGAAATGGGGGAGTGCTGCTGGAAATGGGGGAATTCTTCTGGAAATTGGGGAGTACATGGGAAATGCTGCTGCAAATTGATGAGTGCATTGGATAGTGATGCTCTACATGGGGGAGTGCACAGGGGGCGTGCTGCTGGAAATGAGCAAATGCTTCTGGAAAATGGAGAGTACATGGGGAGTGCTGCTGGAAATTGGGGAGTGCTGCTGGAAATGGGGGAATGCTTCTGGAAGTTGGGGAGTACATGGGGAGTGCTGCTGGAAATTGGGGAGTGCATTGGGGAGTGCTGCTGGAAATGGGAGATTGCATAGGGGAGTGCTGCTGAAAATGGGGAAATGCTTCTGGAAATAAGGGAGTGCTACTAAAAATTGGGGAGTGCTGCTGGAAATGGGAGAGAGCTGCAGTCTCCCTGCTTTTCTCAATCTACTTACTGATTCTTTCCCAAAACAAATTCAGCCAGGGGGTGTTGGAGAAGGTTTACAGACACAAAAACATTCAGACCAACTATAGATGACTGAACTGGCTGAACTCTCCTCTATATCTATAACTACCTGTAAAATTACCTTTGACATATTGATGTAAATGTAATTCTGCAATTACCAGTAGTGTTTGTATTGATCATAATGCTTACAGTCTAACTTGAAAATTTCCTAGAACAACCTTGAATGTGAACAGTGATGTCAGCCCCAACAATCTATGAAATGTTTTTTTCCCTACAGTACTGTGCAAAAAGTTTTAGGCAGGTGTGCAAAAACGCTGTAAAGTAAGAATGCTTTCAAAAATATATTTTAATAGTTTATTTCTATAAATGTACATCTTGGAGAACTAACCACAGATCTTCTGTGGATGTAGGCTGCCTCAAACGTTATGCCTCTTCATGTGATCCAAGACAGACTTGATGATGTTGAGATCAGGGCTCTGTGGGGGCCAAACCAACACTTCCATGTATCTGTTGTATTGTAAAATGCATCCATATAGCAAGAAATAATCTGTGTGATAGATAATACAGTATTTGCAAGTCATCTATAACAATAAATATAAATGCAAATAGGTCCCTTTCACACTGATGGACAGATCCAATCCGCCTGTCAGTTTTTCAGGTGGAACCGATCATACTATTTATTGCTCTAGTCGATATGGAGCAGCAGGTTTTAGCTGACATGTGTCCACTGACACCCATCGGCATCCAATAAGATCCTGTCTGCTAAAAACAGACAAATGGGGATCTGTTCCCCATCCGTCTGGCGGATCATATCAGATGACAGTCAGATGGGCACGGACCTGCCATCCGCCTGCTCGGCCGGGATAAGCGGAGAGATCCCATGCTGAGCGGGCGGCTTTGCTGGCTGACTCCGCCAGTGTGGAAGAAGCCATATTAGTGCTGTTTGTAATAATTACAATATTTTCAGTCTAAAGCGGGGTATCGAATTTCTGTACATGTGTACCTTTGTCTGTTCAACAGAAACCAGTCATTAGACCAGCTTCTGTCAAACAGTCCAACTGGTAAACAAGCATTCGATCAGTTCTCACAGCCAATGGCTGCAATGCTGATATGTGTTTTCTGCGGGGGTCAGAATACAATAGTGCAACAGGAGAGATTCCAACATCCTGCTTGGCTTGAAAAATACCTATAAACAACCTTGAAAGGAATGAGTGATGTCAGCCATAACAACTTATCAGATATTTTTTTCACTGCATACATGCATAGTGACATAGTATATAACAACATGACCTGGTATAGAACACCAGGGGAAAGCGGTTAAAATGGTAGCACATGGATCATACTAGAGTGTATGTAAAAAAGTTAATATTTATTAATAAGGCAAGATGTGGCAATTCCAAAGCCAATGAGCAATAACACAGCTACACAGTGATTAGCTAGCAACGGTACTCCGTACTCCGCATATGATGGGCATAGTGAGGCCGCATATGATGGGCATAATGAGGCTACATATGAAGGGCATAGTGAAGATGCATATTATGGGCATAGTGAGGCCGCTTATGATTGGCACAGTGAAGCTGCATATTATGGGCACAGTGAGGCTGTATATTATGGACACAGTGAGGCTGCATATTAGGGGCACAGCGAGGCTGCATATAATTTGCATGGTGAAGCTGCTTATTATCCACACAGTGAGGCTGTATATTATGGGCAAAGTGAGGCTGTATATTATGGGCACAGTGTGGCTGCATATTATGGGCACAGTGTGGCTGCATATTATGGGCACAGTGAGGCCTCATATTACAGACACAGCGAAGCCGCATATGCTTGTCACAGTGAGGCCGCATATGATTGGCACAGCAAGGCTGAATATGATTGGCACGGTGAAGCTGCATATTATGGGTACAGTAAGGCTGTATATTATGGGCACAGTGAGGCTGTATATTATGGGCACAGTGAGGCTGCATATTATGGGCACAGTGAGGCTGCATATTATGGGCACAGTGAGGCTGCATATTATGGGCACAGTGAGGCTGCATATTATGGGCACAGTGAGGCTACATAAGAATGGCACAGTGTGGCTGCATTTGATGGGCACAGTGGCTGCATTTGATAGGCAGAGTGAGGCTGCAATTGATGTTTTTTTTCAGAATTTTTCAGTTTGTTTGCGCCTCCCAAAAACTTTTGAGCACCAGCCGCCACTGCTCAGCATCCCTCAGGCTGACAGCTGATGACTCATCAGCTATTAAGGATGCGGCAGCCGGCTTCCCGGCCTGCTTCTTAACAACCAGCTATTCACAATTTGTTAAAGAGAAAAAAAACCCGCAAAATTCATGAAAACTGCATGCAAAAACACAAAAAAGAGTCCCGTATGCTGCATCTTCGACACATTCAGAAAATGTGGCAAAAACTCACAACCTAATAGAAATCTATAGAAGTGCAGCTAAAACTGCATGTAAAACGCAGAAAAACTGCAGATACACCAGCAATGCAGCCAAACCACAACAAACCAGTGTGGACCCAAAGTCTTGTACACACTTGCAGCAGGCACTACCACTCCACTGAAAAGTGATCCATTCTCAGGGTCACTTTTCAGAGATAATTGACAGGCAGTTAGGAGGGTATATCATACCTCTTCACTGTATGTTTTAACCCCCCAAATGCCCAAGCATGCAGGTAATAGTATGGTTTACTCCTTTGAACTCCAGCTTATTTCCGTTGCTCTCTTTAGTTATTCAATGTGCTCTCACCTTATTTCCTACTCATACAATAACGAAAGAGAGCAACTGAAATAAGATGGGGTTCAAAATGAATGTATACACTTCAGTGGAGCACTTTACAGAACATTTGAGGGCATTGTTAAAGTGTAACTAAAGGCAAACTATTTTTTTTTTTTTTTAGTTTTGGATAGGAGAGGGATTAGACTCCCTGTGAGTTTGTATTGCTGCCTGTGCCCCCTATAAGGAGATTCACCCTCTCTATTTGTCCTGTTTACAATTATCATCAAATGTGGGAGTAAAAAACAACCCCAAATTTTGTGTTGTCTCCAGACCAGGAATAGGGGGGAAATCTTCCAATGGGGACACTAGTTCTGGTGACTACCAGGGATTCCATTCGTTTGGAGGGAAATGGATGGGAAAAACCTAACAGGGGTTATAACCCAAGTCTGGGGGCCTTTTAGTAACAGTAGGAATAGTATTGCACATGATATAAGATATATAAAGAACTTCAGTTTTAGGTGTGTGTGTGTATATATATATATGTATATGTGTGTATATGTGTATATATATATATATATATATATATATATATATATATATATATCACCTGAACCAAGAAATTGTCCTGCCATCATTTTTTCCAAAACCATGTTCCAGGGAAGAGAAGTCACTACATTGTCTTGATGTGATGAGAGCACTCTACCAGGGCTGTTAGTGCTTCTTGGGCAGTGCGTCACCAGGCCCCTGTGGCTCAGATCTGTAAGGCCGCAACTTGGTCTTCAGTGCATACATTCACCAAGTTTTATCAGGTGGATGTAAGGAGTTATGAGGATATTGCCTTTGAGTGCAGTGTGCTGCAGGCAGCAGTATAGGTCCTCATGTCTGGGGGTACCCTGCGGATTGTGTCTCCCTCCCCTCAAATAGCATTGCTATGGGACACCCCATTAAGTTATTACTTAAGGCTCTGTGTCCCATGATGTATGATAAAGAAAATAGGATTTTTATAACAGCTTACCTGTAAAATCCTACCCATTAGGTTATTACTTAAGGTTCTGTGTCCCATGATGTACTCCAAGAAAAGGATTTTACAGGTAAGCTGTTATAAAAATCCTATTATCCTTGTATATGAAGCGGTATACCTTCTGGTAGTCTGGACAGTGGTCCATATATATCTCCTTCTGTACATGGAGTCTATACAGTCCAGACAGCAGTGCCTCCCTGTACACCTCACACTGGTCCGGACAGTGTGCCATTATTCCCTGTACAGTAGTACCTTGGCGTACAAGCATAATCCGTTCCAGAAGAATGCTTG
Source organism: Lithobates clamitans (assembly GCA_037952925.1). Taxonomy (NCBI): domain Eukaryota; kingdom Metazoa; phylum Chordata; class Amphibia; order Anura; family Ranidae; genus Lithobates; species Lithobates clamitans. The sequence goes on from JBBGZY010000286.1 coordinate 2,827,494, forward strand.
TAATCCAAATAAATTGTATATCAAAGCGAGTTTCCACATAGGAATCAATGAAGACTCATTCTACAGCTACTGCTTGTCTATGCGGTACCACATGTGGCCAGAGGTGGGGGGGCGATAAAACACTTGGAGAAGCTCGGAGACCACTCAGAGATGCTCGGAAACACTCAGAGACACTCGGGAACAGAGTGTTTCCGAATGTCTCTAAACGGCTCCGAGTGTCTCCGAGCGGTGCTGAAGGTCTCCGAGCATCACTGGCACCCCCGCCCCTCTGGCCAAATGCGGTACTGCACACCCCAGAGGCTTGAATCCTGCTCGCCTTGCAAGACAACGCTTGCAAACCAACTCAGGACTCAGGATTAAAAAAAAAAGCAGCTCGTATTGAAAAAAAAAATAGCAGCTCGTAATCTGAGGTTTTACTCTACATGGATCTTTAACAAGGGGGCCCCCAGATCCCGGCCCCCCACCCTATGTGAATAAGTATGGGGTACATTGTACCCCTACCCATTCACCCAAAAAAAGTGTCAAAAATAAAAACAGTACACAGGTTTTTGACAAAGTAATTTAGTAAAGCAGCTACGGTGTTTCTTCTCCTTCCGATTTCTCCCTCTGGTGATGTCTTCATCCTCCGGTTCTTCTCCCTCCACTGATGTCTTCTCCCTCTGCCAGTTCTGCTCTCTCTGCTGTCTTCTCCCTCTGTTCTTCCTCCGATGTTCTCCCGAAGCTGTCTCCCACTGTAATGCTAGAAGCGCCGTGTGCCATTACTTATATAGCCATGGGTCTTGGCCATCCCGTGACGGCATTCAGAGGCCTCGCCCCTTGTGACGTCACCGCTCGTGGCATAATGGAGCGGTGACATTACAAGGGTGCGGGGCCTACATATGAGACACAAAAAAAGAGAGGAAAGTGCACCAAAAATGAGCCACATCCATAAATCATTGAGGATACAAAATAAGGTAGTACTTAATAAGGGAGTATTACCAGGGAGGCGGACTTTTTAGGCTACGAAACAGTGGAGAATATATAGCAGTAAAAAAAAATATAAATTTATTGAAAAATACAAATATCTAAAAAAACAATGACAATTGTAACATATAGCATCTATGATTATTGTGCAGTGAGCCCTTGTGTGTCTACGCTTTTCACCGTTAGGCTTCCTTTAGGACAAGGTTCACAGATGAGACAGAGAAGGGAATATGTCTCTATCCTAAATTGGAATGCAAAGTCACGGTAGCATGAGAAAGTTCAATCAGCAATAAGAAAGTATATTAGATATAGCTAAGTATCTCAGCAGGGGCATGTAAACAATATTCCTAATTAAGGGAGCAGCCATTAGAGGGAGGAGGGCCAGCACCGGATGCACCACTTAGATCCTGAATTTAGTATCAGCAATGCTGAAGGCTCAATACAATCCCATCGCTGCATATTCAGGATACAAATAATCCAGCGTGCCCCTGGGAGACAGCAATACACTGCACACTAGCCGAACAGTGACTTCGTCCCATCAGATGCAGTCACTGTTTAGCAGTGCCACTGTATTCAGGTAGTGGTGGGCTGAATTAGCAAAATTTGATTGATTCCTCCATCTATGCTAAATAGCATGGATGGAGCATGCTTCCCTGTTGGCTATTGTATTCAGGCAGCTGCAGAGCCCCCAGCTGTCTGCAATGCAGTCACTGTTTGGCTGACAATTTTTCACCCAGCTCCCCAGATTTTTCAATCAAAGTTTATTGAGTTGGATGGTAATGACAGGGCCACCCAAAGCTTGAATTTCATATGATTCAGCAGGAATCTGCCAAAATTTGAGCCGCGTATGGCCAGCTTTATAGTACTACATTACTGTACAATAATCAATCAGATACAATAACCAATCACCCTAAAATCATAGAATCACTTAAAACTATCTCAGATGATACATTGGAATAGTTTTCTGTGTGATTATTCCAGTTTGTATATCTATATAATATTTAGCAAATTTTTCAAATGGTAAACCTCATGTATGGATTGACTAAAGGCAGTTGAAGACCATGAAGGAAAGGGAAATGGCAATAAATACTGAATTATACAGAACTCTTCAACAGGAATCCTATAGTTATCAGTACAAACTGTAATTTAATTGCTCTCTATTCTCTGAATTGCCTGCTCTCAGCAGTTGCTATCTAATGGCAATAACCTAGCTGTTTATTGTAGCCTGCGGTTATTTCAGTGTATGTGTAATAAGACAGAATAATAATATTTTCTGTTTAGACTTGTCAAGACTTGTCAAGACATATAACAGGTATAATGCCATATTATGGTAATTCTGGCAATTCCATTTAAAATGAGTAGATACACCTTTTTATTTGAATTTGGTTCTGTCCATAGTCATTCTCAGATCTATGTAAAGGTTGCATACACTGTGCCCTTGGAAAGCAGATTTCTGGAGGTCTTGCTGCTTGTTTTATTATTTTATATTTAAAATGGCCTTTTTATAATGTTACAGATCTGCATGAATACGTTCCTGACATGTTCCAATGTATATCAAACAACAACTTAATTTAAATAAAGCAGTACCTTATATCTTAAAAAAAGCAGTCCTCCAGGTACAGTCACTGGCTTTACCTAGGCTGAGAAAATGTCATCAGGATGCTGCAGGCAGAAAAAGTGAGTAATGGCGCATACACACGACCGGTCTTTCCGTCGGAATGAACTCTGATGGTTTTTTCGACGGAGTTCCGCTGAAACAGACTTGCCTACACACGATCACACCAAAGTCCGATCGTTTAGAACGTGATGACCTACAACGGGACTAGAAAAAGGAAGTTCAATAGCCAGTAGCCAATAGCTGCCCTTGAGTCGTTTTTGGTCTGTCGGACTAGCATACAGACGAGCGGTTTTCCCGATAGGAACTGATTCAGTCGGAAAGATTTGAAACATGTTCTATTTCTAGGTCCGTCAGAATTTTGGAAAGAAACGATGAAGCCCACATACGATCGGAATGTCCGACGGAATGATTCCGTCTGAGCTTTTCTGCCAGAAAGTCTGGCCGTGTGTACACAGCATAACACTTTTATTGCTTCCACCAGAAGTACTATGGTACTGCTGTAAACTGCAAATAAGATTGTCTACATTTTGTTAAGTATGCTCCTGACTAAATATAAGATATACGTGATTCTGGTTATTATAGCCCCACTTAAATACTTTTATGTGGTAGAGGAGGTGTCCACCAGGGCCAATACAAGAAAGGGGGGGGCAAGCAGGCACCTTCCCAGGCGCTCTGTTGAGGGGGGGAATGCTGTCAAGTTAAACGCTCGTCCTGCTTACACAAGTGACTGCAGTGTCACTCCTGCTGGAGGGAGGATTTGGCTTTCTCCTCCTTAGGGGTGTACTCACTTTTGTTGCCAGTGGTTTAGACATTAATGGCTGTGTGTTGAGTTATTTTGGGGGGGGGGGGGTTCAGCATATTTACACTGTTATATAAGCTGTACACTCACTACTTTACATTGTAGCAAAGTGTCATTTCTTCAGTGTTGTCACATGAAAAGATATACTAAAATTTTTTTAAAAATGTGAGGGGTGTACTCACTTTTGTGAGATACTGTATATTTAGTTTATTTTAAATACTTGAAGGAAAATCTTATAACAAACAAATCCAGTTGTCGCCCCCTAGAATGGGTTTAAGGAATAGCGCATTTCTCCAAGAAGAAGGGAACAATAGAAGAACATGTGAACCACTCTATTCCAAGCAGGACTGGAAAGCAGCCATGTAAAGGTATTGGTCTAATAAATCTTTAAGGAGCTAAACGCAATAACAGGAGACTTTTTTGTACATTTTACCTGCCAGGATGCAAGATATATGAAACAAGAAGGCTATTATAAAATAGGATTATGTTAATACGAAAATCTGAATCAAATTCCACACAAAGATTTGGTCTATTAAAATGGTTAGTAACTAATGCTAAACTGGCATTATACCCCAGAAAAAGTAATTTTACATAAAGTGATCCAATGGCACAGCTCTAGAAAATGTCTGTTATGCCGTGTACACACTACCTGACTTTTCGACAGGAAAGGTCAGACGGAACGAATCCGACGGACAATTCGATCATGTGTGGGCTTCATCGGACCTTTGCTGTCGAAAAATCAGACGGACTTTAGAGATAGAACATGTTTCAAATCTTTCCGACGGACTCGAGTCTGGTCGAAAAATAAGTTCGTCGGTATGCTAGTCCGATGGACAAACAACGACGCAAGGGCAGCTATTGGCTACTGTCTATGAACTTCCTTATTCTAGTCCGGTCGTACGTCATGACGTTCGAATCAGTCAGACTTTGGTGTGATCGCGTGTAGGCAAGTCCATTTCGTCGGAACTCCGTCGAAAAGTCTTTCGGAGTTCAGTCCGTCGAAAGTCCGGTCGTGTGTACAGGTTCTTGGCAGACATCTAGTGGTGGGACAGCATCCTCCAATGTCCTGTGTGGTCATTTTGGCTGTGTGCTTGGTTTAATGTCATGTTGGAAGGTAAACCTTCCCATTGACAACTTTGTGGCAGAGGGCAGCAGATTGTCCTCAAGAATTTGACCGTATTTTGCCCAATTAATTTTTCCTTCTATCCTGACAACTGCTTCAGTCCCTGACTCAGAGAAACACCCCCATAACAGGATATTAGCACCTCTATGCTTTACTGTAGGAATGGTTTATTTTAGATGGTGAGCTGTATTTAATTTCAGATATATTAATTGGTGTTGAGGCCAAATAATTACATTTTATTCTCATCTGACCATAACACCTTTTTCCATGTGGCTCCGAATCTTTGAGGTGCGTTTTGGCAAAGCTCAGTCGTGACTGCATGTGGCCTTTCTTGAGGAGTGGCTTTTTTTTTTGCAACCCTCCCATACAAGCCACATTTGTGGAAAATTTGCGATATTGATGTCACTTGCACACAATGACCACTCTTTGTCATAAATCCTGCAACTGATTCAGTGCTGTTGTAGGCCTCTTGGTAGCCTCTCTGACCAAATTCCGCCTGACTCTTTCATCCAGTTTGGAGCGATGTCCTGATCAAGGGAGGGTCTGTGTTATACCAAATACCTTCCACATAATTGACTTCACTGTGCTTCAACGCATTTATAATGCCTATGATTTTTTTTTGCCTGTCCGCAACTTTATCCTGTAGATCCCAGTGACAGTGCCTTGTCACCCATAGTTGATTGTTTGCTTCAGTTGCACTACCATTGACTGAAATGCTCCAGGAAAGCTCTTTTCATGTTGAGCTAATCAAAATGGCCACAACTGATCACAGTTGAAAGTCAAATGTCTTTGTGTGCCATTGAGAAGGTAATTAGCTACAACTGATTGAGTTTATAAGTCGTTTTTAGGAGGGGGGTGATCCTTTTTCCAACTTAGTAATTCTGTTTTTGAATTTTTTATATATTTTTTCTGACATTTTGGTGTTATAGCATTCACTTGGATGTTAGACACTGCACTGGGTGAATACAGCTGAAAAAACAAAAACTGTGTCTTCATTTCAGGCTGCAAAGCAACAAAATATGATTATTTTAAAGGGGGGTGATTCTTTTGTATACCCACTGTATATAGTAGGACAATCCCTTGCAACTGCATACCTGTCGAACCACTTAGGGTTTTCCAAAAATAATTAAAAGCGGTTTTGTGTTTTTGGATGATTGTAACAACATTGTTATTATACTGTACGTTCTTACATTGTATGGAAAATGTTAAATGTTATGAAAGTAAGAAATAGAATTATTTCACCCACCACATCTAATGATCGGTAGGCTGCAATATATTACCGCATTAAGATTGGCTGTCCCAAGAGCACTGATGGTATGCATCGACCCAAAATGGTTGCATAGTTTGCCAGATAATGACAGGAAAAAATAATTCTTATCTAAAGTTTATTGGTAACTTTAACAAAGTTAAAATTAACAGTGTTGAGTATCATGAAAACTGGGCTGTAAATAGACTTTAGCAATTATAGAAAAGGAAAAGCCTAACATGTTCATAGGCATATAAATGGAGTGGGGTGTTTTAATGTTGGTAACAAGTAGATTAAAGGATCCTGCAGACATGCAAAACAATGCCTGGTACCATACTAGCAGTGGCCATACAAAGAGGCATTCCATAAATCCAACCAGAGAAACAGTATCTGTTATATAGAACACGGCAGGCAATTTGGCAATGGCTTTTATGAAAAAATATCTAAAAACTTGTAATAAAATACAGTGTTGTGAAAAAGTATTTGCCCTCTTCCTGATTTTTATTTTTTTGCATATTTGTCACACTTAAATGATTCAGATCATCAACAAATGTTTATATTACACAAAGATAACCCAAGTAAACACAAAATGCAGTTTTTAACCACTTGCTTACTGGGCACCTAACCCCCCCCAGGCAACTGTTTCCCAGATTTGCAAGGCTACCACCTGGTCTTCTGTTTACACAATTACTGAGTCTTACCAGGTGGCTGTTCAGATATAATCTAATGTTAGCTTTGTGCATAGTGTCCTTTTGGCAACTTTTGAGCTGCAGGCTATCCCTAGTTCTATTATTTTTGTTTGGATCTGATAGTGTTTTGTTACTGTTGCCTACCCATGAGTTGGACTGCTTTTAGATGTTCCCATTGTCTCAGAATAACTGAGAATAACCATAACATCCACAAGGCATTTGGGCATGTGAGGTTCAATTTCACCCTGATAAAACTGCTGAGAGGCAAGACTCATGAGAAATAAAGAAAATTGATAATTACTTAGTTGACATGGTCTGGAAATACAGCCTTACAGTACATTCTTCAATAGGTTGCTCACCCTACCATATTATGTTTGGCCATGCTTTCGGAGTGTCCACAGACTTATGGACCACAGTGCCCACAGAAGAACTTAAACAAATTCAGACTTTCTGGATTTAGGAGTGGAAACAAGGCCTGCATGAAGTTCAACAGTTTGTTATAGACCAGTCATGGCTGGGGCAAGGAAGTTCTGGAAGTGTTAGAATTTGATCTTCAATCTAAGGACAGATTGCTTTTGTGCCTTAAAGGCACACAGCAACAGGAAAAATTGCAAACACCATGGGAAAAAGTCCCTGGATTTGTCCTATAACAACCTATTCCAGGCGTGCCAGTCTAAAAAATCCACAGAGGAAGAACCCAAGAAAAACAGAGACGCCTACACTATAAACGCCTCAAACCTAATGAGACCCAAAGAGAGGTCCGTATTGGGGGTTTCGAAGAACATGTCTAAGTTTGTAAGCCAAAAATGTCTAAACTTTAACAGGTTCAATGGCAACTGCTTCCTGCTCTTCTGCCATTATCTCCATGACTCCCAGAAGAAGCCATGGACCTTGAAAATACTACACAGCCCAATGGTCACCAAGCTCAGATCCATGTTCCCGTTATGGAGTCCTCTGAACCACCATCCACTGAGAAGCTGGAAGACATATACACATTGATTCTTGACCTGGAGGATAGAACTGAGACTTACCTGCTGAATTGCTCATAGAGACCAAACTTCCAAAGACCCGCTGTATATATTTTGTGCAGGATGAATTTGAATGGTTTGAAAACTTGCCAGGGACAGCACATTCTAGTAGGATGACATGTGGCAAAGTGCACATTTATTCATTATGCTCAGATGCAAAAGCAGGCCCCTTTAACACTATAAGCACAACTCTCCTGTAACAAGATTGATTTTTCTTTTCCTTTTTTTTTGGGGGGGGGGTAACACTTCCTGCACTTGCCTATTCCTGGCCCAGGCCACAATGAACAGTTGTCCTAAGCCTCCTGAGATACCCGTCATGGGTCTCAGGAGTCTGCATGTACACTACTGCACATGCACTGCATCATCGGGGCAGGGGACTGTATATTCATGGCTTTGCAGCCCCCCCCCCCCCCCCCCATGATATTGAGGCACGGCATGCTGCTGCACAACCCAGAAGAGGCAGTCGCCCCATCTGGTCATGTCAAAAGAAAATAGGGGAGTAGGACTGGGTATGCTGCAACAAAGAGGTGGATCCCTAGGCAACTTCGTTGGATCGCCAGGTTTGTGAGTAGACATTTAGGGAACAACCTGGCTATACAGGTAATAAGGATGGGGGAAAAATAGGGAGGTGTGTGTGTGTGTGTGTGGGGGGGGGGGGGGTTGAGTTAAACTTTTTAACTAGAATAGTGACACCATCAGGACATGTTTTAAGGCTTGATTCATATTGTGCATTACAGGAATGTGTGCAAAATCGCATGCTTTCCCGCAATGCACAAAAATGTGCAGCCCTTTTGCAGGTTGAGAGGTGGCGGTGCCATTATTCATGCAATCATATGAAAGTTCAGTACCATGCATTTTGGTGCGGTGTGATTTTTAAAAAGGGTCAGTGACCTGTTTGCATGTTTTTCATGCACTGAAATTAACGTGCTGCACTAAATGTGACACACAGAAACGTTGTACCTGAGAGGTATGAAAGGGGCCTAAGATAAAGAAAATCGGACAGAGATTTTTAAGCATTGTTTAAGCTTGTATACTTTTGTAGATACTAATGTGTTTTTTTTGTAATTACTATGACATGACATAACTATGTTTCATTACTGAAACTTGACAAGCTGCATTTGAATTTACAACAGGATTGCACAAGTTGTTATAGTAGTGTTGTATGCTAGTGCTGCCACCTACAGGTTATTAAAATGTTTAGTCAAACTTAGTAGAAAGATGGAGGTTGTGTACATTATATTTCATGGTTGTCAGAACTTGACTGAGTACGCATGACAAATAAACCGTGGATGTAGGTTGCCTCAAATATTTCTGTCTCTTCATGTCATTCCAGACAGGCTCAATGATGTTGAGATCAGGGCTCTGTGGGGGCCAAACCATCACTTCAAGGACCTCTTGTTCTTCTTTATATTGAAAATAGTTCTTAATGACATTAGCTGTATGTTTGGGGTCATTGTCCTGCTGCAGAATAGATTTGGGGCCAATCACATATCTCCCTGATGGTATGGCATGATGGATAAGCATTTGCCTGTATTTCTCAGCATTGAGAAAACCATTGATCCTGACCAAATCTCCAACTCTATTTACAGAAATGCAGCCCAAAACCTACAAGGATCCTTCACCATGCTTCACTGTTGCCTGCAGACACTCATTATTGTAGCGCTCTCCAACCCTTCACAAACAAACTGCCTCCTGCTATAGCCAAATATTTAAAAATTTGACTCATCAGTCCAGAGCACTTGCTGCCATTTTCTGCATCCCAGTTCTTATGTTTTTGTGCATAGTTGAGTCACTTAGTCTTGTTTCCATGTCCTACACACTCAAACATCGGAACTGGAGTGCAGAAAAATGGCAGCAGGTGCTCTGGACTGTTGAGATGAAACGTGAACTATTTGGCTGTAGCAGGAATCAGTTTGTTCATGAAGGTCTGGAGAGCCATACAATAATAAGTGTCTGGAGGCAACAATGAAGCATGGTGGAGGTTCCTTGCAAGTTTGGAGCTGCATTTCTGTAAATGGAGTTTGAGATTTGGTCAGGATCAATGGTGTCCTCAATGCTGAGAAATACAGGCAGATACTTATCCATCATGCCATTCCATAAGGAAGGCATGTGATTGGCCCCAAATTTATTCTGCAGCAGGACAACTACCCCAAACAGGGGTAGGAACTATCTTCAATGTAAAGAAGAACAAAGAGTCTTGAAAATTATGGTTTGGCCCCGACAAAGCCTGATCTCAACTTGATCAAATCTGTCTGGGATTACACGAAGAGACAGAAAGATTTGAGGCAGCCTACATCCACAGAAGATCTGTGGTTATTTTTCCAAGATGTTTGGAACAATCTACATGCTGAGTTCATTCAAAACCTGTGTGCAAGTGTACCTAGAAGAATTGATGCTGTTTAGAAGGCAAAGGGTAGTCACACCAAATATTGATTTGCTTTGGATTTCTCTTCTGCTTATTTACTTTTCATTTTGTTAATTAATAAAAAAGAAACGATGAACACTTCTATTTCTAAAAGCATTGTTAATTTACGGCATTTTTTCACACCTGCCTAAAACGTTTGCACGGTACTGTACATTGAATTGTTGATTCACTTATTTTGGAATTTTAAAGCACTGTGGTCCTCACAGATCTGTGCATCTGGCATTGTCCCGAGGACAAGATTGGAACTTTTTTTTCTTTAATAAATGGTACTGAGCGTTTGCAGCATGTTCTTCCAGAGCAACCTATCATAACCAGCATATCTCCCAACTGTTCCTCATTTGGACGGACTGTTCCTCTCTGGAACCAAATCCCTTTTCCTCTTTCTTCTTCAGCTTGTACCTTTTGGGTCTGATGTATAAAGCTCTATAGAAAAAAGGTGTTGTTTTACTACCTAACGTAAATCTTTTATCCAAACGCTAAATTACTGCATTTGTTAATTTAATAAGCCAGTATAAGGGAAACATGGTGCTAAAAACAGTTCTTATGGCAGAATTATATCTCTGCAAAAAAGAAAAATGAGCCCCAGGAGCTTCTAGACAAAGTGTGCTAGCATGCACAGCATATTAACCCATTATTGCAGACTTACCTGTCAGGCAATGCCCTCCAGCACTCCATGGCTAAGTGGTTAGCACTTCCGCATAACAGCACCAGGGTCATTGGTTTAAATCTTAACCACAGCCCTACCTGCATGGAGTTTGCATTTTCTTCTCAGTGAACAGCGTCTTGGAATAATATCATTATATACATTTATATACCTGGCTATTTAAATGCAGTTTTGAAAGTGCTATTGTGAATGAGTCCTAGCACTTTTAGAAAACTCAGCAGCAGCCACACATGGGACACACATCATCAGCGGTAAGTTCTTCTAACTTTGCAAATGTCCAAAAATGTCACAGCCAACAGGTTCCACGCAACCAGTGATGCTGACAGTGCTATGTAACTAGTTCCCCATCAGGTCCAGCAAGCCTGTCAAGCCCCATGTAGTGCATAAAACTGTTTTTGTGAACACTGTGACTGATACAGACAATGTGCCCAGTGACAATCGGGCTGCTAGTCCTATGTGTGGCAATGCTGTGCCTGCTGATGCTGCAGTGCAGCAAAATATGCATTTAAAAAATGACATTCCTGCAGAGGAACTACAACATTTAGCAGAACCCATTAACCCCCCTTTAGCTGAGTCTAAAGCTGTTTGCCCCACAGCTGCTGAGGACTCTACAGCACAGCTTCAGGAGACAGCTGGTATTACATCAGAAACTGTGACTATTCCTGATGGGAATGGGAATGTTTGTGTGACTGATAAAAATGATCCCAGCACAAGTGTGATGGACAGTCCTACCAACTCTGTTCCAGCAGATAATAATAATAATAGTAATGTACAGACTAATGTGACATCAGTGTGGGGCCTTGGCCCTGATAAACCTACATTTGCTCAGGTGGTACGCTCTGCTCCTGGTAGCTCCGCCCCCAAGCGGGTTTTCCCCCTGCGACCTACCACCTTGAGCACCCCGGGATCTGGTCTTGGGTCTCTGGCTTCTGCTGGGGGTCCGAGACGAAATGTAGTGATTCTTAAATGGGAAGGTGGTGCAATCCCTCCAGCACGGCGTGCAGTGGTGGACATGATTTTGGAGATGGGTTTTGGGGCAAACGATCTGTATGCCCTAATACATGTTGCTGGGAGCCGTGAATATACTATTAGTTTCACCAGGACAGAGGGTCTTGACCTGTTCTGGGAGAGATATGAGGCTCGGTGCAGGTCAAGACCCGAATGGGAAGGTCTGTCCCCAGTTGCAGTTTCACAAAGGTCTACAGTGAAAAAAATCACAATTATTCTCACTAATGAGAGTGTTCCTGCTCGGGATTTAGAGGTCTGGTTAAAGAATTATGGTGAGGTATTGACTAAGCCCGATAAAATACTTGATGAACGTAACATCTGGACTGGGGGTTGGTCGGTTACAGTCAGGTTGGCCAGGGATGGGAATGTTGTCCATCACCTGCCCTCCTCAGCTTTTATAGGGAGGGATAGGATGACTATTTTCTACCCTGGTCAGCCGAAGCTGTGTCACCGCTGTGGAGAAAAGGGGCATTTGAGCTCTTCCTGTTGAGCCTTGATATGTTCAGTGTGTCGGGGTCAGGGTCATATGGCCAAGGACTGCACCGAGATGATCAGGTGCAACCTGTGCCTGCGCCTTGGCCACCCCTAAAGCAGATGTCCTGAAGCCTGGCACAATATGGCGAAGGAGGTACTAGATGACTTGTCAAGGCTGGACAGGATGGAGGGTGAGGCCCCTGGTGTACCATCCTCCTCTGCGATGACGGCCTCAAGAAAGAGAGAGGCTTCTGGTGATGAGCAGCAGAGGGGAGCTAAGAAGCAATCCACCCAATAACCCAAATGGCGGTTCCCCCTCCGTTAAAAGTGGTGACAATAAATGTCGCCAGCATTAAGTCAGTAAGAGCTCGTTCTATGGCCTTCTTTTTGTTCAATTAGACGCTGAAATTGTATTTTTGCAAGAGACTAGGCTCACCTCCTTGGCAGATATTCATATGGCCAAGAGAGAGTGGAGGTATGGTCCATCTTACTGGTCTCTTGCAAGCTGAGCCTTACGGCGGTTTGGCGGTGTTGTTTCAAACCGGCATGGTAACTGTCCGGCGGGTTATTGAGGTGGAGATTGGGAGTCCTTGTGGGAGGGCAGGACCTGCGCCTAATTAATGTTTATGGGCCGCACACAAAGTGGGACAGGAAATGCCTTTTTACAAGGATCAAGCCATTTCTTTTTACATCCCGGAAAGTGGTCTTTGGAGGTGACTTTAATACAGTAACTAGGCCCAAGGACAGGAAGGACTTCAAGGACAGGCTGGGATATGATAGCATTTTTTTAAATAGTATGGTTAGGGATGCTGGTCTTGTGGATGTGCACATTAAGCACCTCCCGGATGACACCGGGTTCACCTTTCATCGAGGTAATAGTCAGAGTAGAATAGATAGGTTTTTTTTTTAAGGAGACCTCTGCTTTCTCACCCCCAGTGGTGCAGGCAGTAGAGTTCTCTGATCACTGTATGCTATCTGTGGTCCTGAATGCTTCAGACGCCCCTCAGAGGGGCAAGGGCATCTGGAGATTGAATTCGACTCTACTCAAGGAAGAACATGTTAGACAATCCTTTGAGGAATTCTCTCAGGCACAGGTGACCATCCTGGACTTTTGTAGCAGCAAGGCTGAGTGGTGGGAGCTGACCAAAAAGAGGATTGCTGGATTCTTCAGGGGCCTAGCCACTAGAAAATAGTTTAATAAATACATGACCTACCAACGTTTACAGAGGAAGCTGGATATTCTTGTCTCGAGAGGAGGAGATCCTGGGGCAATCTCCGAAGTGAAACTCCTTCTCAGGAAGTGTCAATATGACCGGCATGCCTCTTTGGTTCTGGGGAGGGACTATGGGAAGTACCACTCGCCTGACCCTTACCAGAACTGCAAACAAGGTGTAGCTGTTAAAACGGTTGTTGGCCTTAAGGACAGTACAGGTTCCTTGACAAAGTCCAGGTCAGGGATTCTGGAGGTCGTGAGGTCCTTTTATGCTGACCTTCTTGGGAGGAAAGAGCTTCACCGTGACAAGATGGAAAGCTTTTTGGACTCTACTCCAGGTCTAAATGATGAAGATGTCCCACTGATGAATTTGACAGAGGAGATCACAGTTGAAGAGGTGATGAGGGCAATTGAACAGCTTGCCATCAAAAAGTCACCTGGACCGGATGGCTTGACGGCTGAGTTTTACAAAGCTTTTAAGCCTATTCTGGCCCCACATTTGGTAGAGGTTTTTAACAGTTTCCTTGCTGAGGGGATACTTCCCCCTTCCATGAGGCACTCAGCTGTGATTCTTCTTTCAAAGGGTAAAGATCCTTCAATGATTGAGAATTGGCGCCCCATCAGCCTTCTTAATGTCGATAGAAAGATACTGGCAAAGATCATTTTCTGGCGCCTATCGTCAGTAGCAGAGTCTTTGCTTTCTCGCCATCAGCACTGTTCGGTCCAGGGTAGGTGCACCTTCACAGCAGTTTTAGCTGTCCAGGAGGCCTTGGAGCGATGCAGGGCTGCAGGCTGGGGAAAGTATTTGCTGACATTGGATCAGGCAAAAGCTTTTGATCGTGTTAACCATGAGTACCTGTGGTTGCTCCTTAGTAAGTACGGTCTGCCGGGTGGTTTTGTCGATTGGTTAAAAGTCTTGTATAAGGGGGCAGAAAGCTTTCCTCTTGTTAATGGTAGGGTTGGGCAGTCCTTTGAGGTTGGCTCCGGGGTGCGCCAGGGTTGTCCCCTGAGTCCCCTGCTCTATGTGTTTGCAATCGACCCCTTCATCAGGAGGCTAGAGAGCAGCATGTTGTGTGGGGTGCCAGTGGGGCTCCCGGGTGAGCCGCCTTTGAGGGTTTTTGCCTTTGTGGATGATGTGTCGGTGATTGTCACTGGGGCGGATGAAGCAGAGGAGGTGGTCTCTCTGACATCACGGTATTCTGAAGCATCAGGCTCCAAGATCAATCAGGAAAAGACTGAAGTTTTCTGGACGGGAAAGGAAGGTGAGGGTTTTGATCTCCCTGACACCTTTCCAGTGCCCCAGGAAAGAATTAAGATTCTCGGCACTGAATTTGGACCTGGCGGGTATGGCCTCAAAAATTAGGAAGGCAGACTGGAAATTGCCAATACTAAGGTGGTCAGCTGGAAGAGATGGAAGTTATCTATGAGGGAAAGGGTTGATCTGATTAAGACTTACCTGATTCCAATCTTCTTGTATGTCAGCTTTGTCTGCATCTTGCCAGTGTCTCTCTATGCTAGGGTCAGTAGTGTGTTCTTCCAGATGTTGTGGGGGAACAGACTGAACCCCATCAAGAGGAATGTCACCTATCTATCCAGGAGGGAGGGTGGCTTAGGTATGGTCAACCCAGTTCTTTTCTTTTCACTGCTTTTTCTCAAGTTTAATATTGGTAATATGCTTGCAGTGGAACCTCCTGGATGGGCAGGCATATTTAGATCTTGGTTTAGGCCTTTTCTACGACTTTGGGAAGAAGGTGGCCAAGTGAAGAATCTCAGGGGTCATCGTGGTCAGCTACCAGCCTATGTCGCTCCGTGCCTGAAGTTACTACGGCAGTGGTGATTGTCGGCTGAAGATCTCAGATCGGTTCCGAGGAAAGTCCTTATGAGCCGAGTCTTGAGCGAAGTCTTTCATGACCCATTGGCCTTAAGGGATTGCCCAGGCCCAGTTTTGAGGGCAGGGTTAAGACTTATTAATTTGGACATAGTACCCCCTAAATTCAGGGATCTGGCCTGGTTGTGTTTCCATGGGAGGCTCTATGTTAGGGGCAATTTGAAATTCCGCAGTGGGGTGGATCGTAGCTGTCCTCGGGAGGAGTGTGCAGGTGAGGAGGAGACTATGGACCATTTTCTGCTTTATTGCCCCTTTAACGTAGAGGTGTACAAACAGGTGGGGCGGGCCCTCGGTGTTCCTTTCCTCTCCAGGCTGGGTTATGCTGAGTGGGTGTATGGAGCATTCAATACTGGTGGTGGTTTTTGTTTAGATACACTTTTTTTAGTAAGCCTAGTAGTCCGTTATTTCACTTGGAACGCACGGTGTCAGGGCAGCATTCGGCATAAAATCCTTCCTGTTCAGGTGGTGGTGTATGACATTTTGCATGAGGTGGAGAAGATTCGGGTGCTTGAGAGAGACAAGCGGAGTCAGGGGGCTTGGTTGAAGGCGTGGAGGGGTTTCAAGCCTCCCTGACTGCCAGGAGTCTCTTTCCCGGGTGTGGCTGTCTGTCTCTTATCACCCTAGATTATTTATTTTTTTGGATTAATTTTTGATAAATGGCTGCGTACATAGGTGATGGGTTGTGCCTCTTAGGCCCTCTCTGCTGCTTTATGTAAATAATTTTGGTAGTGGATTATGTATATATTGTATATATTCTGAACATGGATGTGTATACCCTGGATTTCTGTTGAAGTTTTGTACTATGGTTTTGTTTTTTACTTTTGTATAAAATTGGTTGCTTGATTCTTTTTAATAAAAGATCAATAGTGCCCTGCCGTTGGCATCAGTTTGAGCAATAGTGCTCCATTTTTGGTGTTAGTGGGTGGAATAGTACTTTGTATTGGGGGAGGAATAGTGCCCCAAGAGCTTGATAAGGGCAAGCAAAGGTCCACAGTTTGGAGACCACTGCTTTATAGTAATTTATATGTAAAGTATTGGGACGCCTGCCTTTACACACATGAACTTTTTTTTTTTTATCAGAAATTTTTTTTAATTTTAATTAAATACATACATTTCTCAAAGCAGTTATACATAATATATAATAATACAATTTCTATAAAATTATACAAAGTCTCTATTGTATTCTCATTATCATATCTTATCCCTTACCCACCCCAAACCTTCCCCCCTCCCTCCCTCACATCTACCTGTCAATCTTTGCTTTAGGGTTGCTTTATTTTATTTTAATTGCCACTCCCTCATTTGCCTCTGGCTTCCCCCACAACCTATTCTTTGTTGTGCAGTTATCACCCCTTGGGTCCACTTACTATCTTGCTCCTTCTTCTCCCCTTTCCTTTCCCCTCCTTTCTCTTCCTCCCTTTCCATCTATTTTTTTATAGCTGCTCTTTCCTTTCTCCGCAATTCCCTCTACTCTACATCCAGAGCTTTTCCACTACCAGTTGATGGGGGGCCACATCCACCTCCCTCAACCAGGGTTGCCATATTTTGTCAAATTTCCCCTTGTCGCTTCTACGGTTGTAGGCCAATCGTTCTCTTGGAAGAAGGGAGTTTACATATGAGATCCATTGCTTCCCAGTGGGCACCATAGGAGCCATCCAGTATCTTGCGATAAGTTTTCTAGCTAAATACATCAATCTAGTTATCATAAGATACTTTCCTCCAGGGAACATTTCTGCCTCAATGGCGCCAAGCAAATAAACTGTCAGATTCAAGGGAATATGGACTTGCGCCAACCCAGAAATGCGTCGGGATACCTCTTCCCAGTACCTATGCAGCTTTGGGCACCTCCACATTAGGTGAATAAAGTCCCCCCTGTGCACTCCACACTTGGGGCACATAGAAGAATCCCTACCTCCCCATTTGTGGAGTTGCACTGGTGTCTTGTAGGCCCTGTGTAAAATAAATAATTGTGATAACCTTTGTGATGCAGATAACGAGACCACTGGGATAGCTTTGAGTGCCATTTCCCACTGATTATCGTCTATCTCGCCTACATCCTCTGCCCATTTTTTCCGGCACTTTAATGATGTATGGTTTTGGGTCCTAGTCATTAATTCCCTGTATATTTTGGTTATTAGTCCTTTCCTTGTGTCTGCTTTCAAAACTTCATTCAATATTGGGGCTGTTGTTACTCCTAAGGAGTGAGTTGTTTGTTGTGCCTGTAGCGCATGGCGAATTTGGAGATATTGGTAGAAGCCCCTAGGGTGCAGATGGAATTCCCTACATAGTTGTTCATATGACTTTAATACATCCCCCTCATAGATTTGTGAGAAGAACCAAATCCCCCTTTCCTTCCAGTGTGAGAAACCTCGCAGCTCCTGGACCTCAGTGTATCTTTTATTGTGCCATATTGGTGTAAATGGGAGCACGCCCGTTATTTTCAAAATTTTCCGAGTTTCCCCCCAAACCCTTTTAAAAAGAGAACTCATAGGTTCTAATCCCTTCATACTTGGTAAATCCATTTCTAAATGGGAGGCCGCCGCCAATGTGGGTTCCGAGATGGTCACTAATCTACATATAGGGTCCTCATTTCTCACTCTACCCCATCCTGCCAACTGTGATGCCAAGAAATATAACCTGGGGTGAGGTATTGACAGCCCTCATTTATCTTTTTCATGTTGCAGTGTTTCCAAGCTAATTCTAGGCACCTTTTTTTTCCATATCAGTTCTCTCATTAATGTATCTATTAGCCTGAACCACTTCTTTGAGATCCATATTGGTGAATTGTGAAGGATATACAGTTGCTGTGGGGCCCAGACCATCTTTACTAGATTTGCCCGTCCTACGACTGATAATGGGAGCCTACACCAACTGTTACATTTTTCTTTCTGTCTGGTAAGCAATGGCCCCAAATTCAGTCGAAGATACTCGGCTGGCTCTGGGGACACCATCACTCCCAAATATTTAAAGCGGTTAACAATAGCAATTTGTTCAGCCCCCTCTGGGAGTCCATCCCTCGTCTGATCTAGTGGCATTATAGTTGATTTCGACCAATTAATTGCAAAGCCGGAAAAGCTGCCAAAGTTTCCCACTATCTCCATCACTGCCCGCAAAGAAGAGGCCATGTCCCCTAGATATATAAGTGCATCATCTGCGTATAGAGATATTTTTTCCTCTCTCTGATATCTACGGAACCCCACTACCTCAGGTGAGTTCCGGATCAGTATAGCCAGGGGTTCAATCGCCAAGGCGAACAGTAATGGAGACAGCTGGCACCCTTTCTAGTCCCCCTATATAATCCAAATGGGGATGAAAGGACCCCATTGATACGCAACCTGGCTCTAGGTTTGAAATACAGTACTCTTACCCATGATGTGAATTTACCTCCCACTCCGAATCTTTCCAATATTTCCATGAGGTAGGGCCACTCCACACTATCAAACGCCTTAGTCGCGTCAAGTGACAGAATGGCCCTACCCCCTGGATTGTCCACTGGCATCTGCAAATTCATATATAACCTCCTTATATTATCAGACTTAGAGCGCGTTGGTATAAAGCCAGATTGGTCACAATGAACCAGCTTGCCAATTACCTGAGAAAGCCTCTTAGCCAAAACACTGGTCAGCAACTTAACGTCCGCATTCAATAACGAAATTGGACGGTATGAGTCCATTAGAAGTCTATCCTTTCCTGGCTTCAAAAGAACTGTAATTATTGCTTCTTGCATACTATCTGGTAACCTTCCCACTTCCCCAGCCTCCTCTATTGTCTGCAACAATGACGGTAAGAGGACCTCCCTATAATGAGAGTATACCTCTACCGGTATTCCATCTGGGCCTGGGGATTTATGATGCGTTGCCCCCTCTAATGCTTCCGTTAGTTCAGCCAGTGAAATTGGGGAATTCAGAGTTTCCCTCTCCTCCTCCGTTAACCGTGGAAAAAGGACAGGTTTGTAGGAACTGTTCCAGGTCCGATGATTTATTCCTAGTTTTACTAGAGTACAAATCCCTGTAAAACTGCTGAAAACTATTTACTATGTCTGAGCTGAGAGTTAACTTCTCCCTAGTTTAAAGCCCTATAGCTAGGATATTTGTAGATTCCCGTTGCTCTCTAGCTATTAGAGCTAAAAGGCGACCAGTATTTTCCCCCTCTTCAAAATAACTCTGTTGCTGAAAATATCTTCTCTGCTGCAGATAGCCACAACGCATTGTGTACTGCCTGCGCCTCTCTCCATAGCTCTTGATTGGATTGTGATGGGTCAATTATTAAGGCCTGCTCCCTTTCTTTCAGTTCTTCCCGTACTCTGGTTTCCCACTCTCTGGATCGAGATTTAACTCCCGCAATTTCTTTAATGAGGCAACCCCTCAAGAATGCCTTAAGTGTATCCCAGACTACCGCTTTACTGGCTGAGCCCCCATTTAATTGTAAGAATTCCCGTAGGACCTCTCCCATTCTATCTGCCTGTGGAAACAGAGTCAACCAATATGGGTTCATTTTCCATAGTGGTTGTCTCGAAGTACCAATAGTGCCTAGCCGTACCCAAAATGGGGAGTGGTCAGACAGAAGGCGTGGCTCATATGCTGAGTCCTCTACCCACTGCAAAAGTGACTCATTCCCCAGGCCCAAATCAATACGTGAGAAGCCATCATGTGTTGCAGAGTAACAGGAATAACATCTATCCTTATCATGTCTCTCCCTCCATACATCCCTAAGTCCCAGTTTCTCAAGCAGGGCGGCAAAAGCCGTCCTTCCAGAGGTATGTCTCATATTTTTGGATGTCAAAGACATTCTGTCCAGGGAATTATCCAAGATATTATTGTAGTCTCCTACTGCTAACACCGGGACCCCCGGATGTAAAGCCATGAATTGCGAGAGGCACCCAAGGGGAACTGCTGAAAAAGGCGGGGGGATATATATAGAAGCTATTATACGCGTTAGTCCATTGAGCTTGCATAGTAAAAAAACAAACTTTCACTCCTTATCCACTTCTCTGTTGCAAGCACTCAAAGGAGATATCCGAGGATATCCCAATACTAACCCCCCTTAAATATGAGGTATGCATAGAATGAAACTGTATCGGGTATCTCCTTGAGCGCAATAAATGTACAGAATCGGGCCGCATGTGTGTTTCTTTCAGACAAATTATCTGGGGTTTCATTTTATCAAAATATTTAAACATTGCACTTCTCTTATCCCTATCCCCCAGCCCCCTTACATTCCATGTCATTAATAAAATACCTTTTTTTTCCCCCCCCCTTGCTCATACATGGAAGCTCTCTATTTTCTGCACTCATAGAATCGAAAACAGCGACATAAATAATAAATCATATCACCGTTGACCTTCTAGGTTTTGACCATTCCAAGGACCCTGCCAGCATACAATACATTTCTACATAGCATTATTTTTTCTCCCCCATTTGTCAGTTGTGTGATACAAAAAATATTTGTGGCAAAACTTATACTTGTGATAACTTACCTTTCTCATTTGCATAAATCCACCCCTTCTCGTGCCTACCCTTCCCCCCCCTCCCCTCCCTCCTCTCCACCCCACTCCCTCCCAAACCTTCCCACCCTTCTTCTCACCCCCTCCCCTCCCCACCCGCCCAACTGGGCCTACCCTAGGGGCTTTTGTCTTGACCTCCCACCTATATTCACTCCCCAACATACTCCCTCCCACCTTATCCATACCATACATCTCTGTATCCCCCTACTCCTCGGGGTCTTACCTCCCCCCTCCCCCCCTCCAACCTTTTTTAGTGCCACTCCTGTGCAATGACTTTTGTGTTTATGGAGATAAATACTCATATCAGCCCCCTTTTAATCTAAATAATATAACAATATTCTTCTATTTTATTATATTCTAATCCCCCTCCACCTCCTAATCCGTGTTTTGCTTGCCAACACTAAACATTTATTTTGTTTTTATTTTTTAATTAATTATTAGCTATGATCCCTTTTCTTCCCCTTTCCTTCCCACTACCCCTATATTTCAAAAAAAAAAAAAAAAAAAAAGGGGGGGGGGGAAAGAAGAAAAAAAAAAGTCTAAATAGTCTCTGATCTCTCATCTTCTGTATTCCGTGCTGTTTTCCCGTTGTCCTTCAACCACTCTTCAACACTCCGTGGGGAATCAAAAAAGTGTATACCATTTATATTAGTTACTCTCAATCGGGCTGGGTATAGCAGTGCATAGTCCATCTTGATTTGCTGTAGCGTACGTTTGATTGGTATGTATGCCGCTCGGCGCTTTTGTAGCTCTGGAGAAAAGTCCTGAAATAATAACATTTTTGCCCCCTTATATAGGATCTCTCTCATTTCTCTTGCCTTCGGGAGCAAATATATTTTATCTCTAAAGTTGAACAGTTTTATGATTATGGGCCTTGGATATTCTTTTCCCTGACGAGGTCTAGAGGGGATTCGATGTGCACGCTCAATGCCAAAAAAAGGAGAAAAAGTCGCAGCCCCAAATATTTCTTTGGCCCATTCCTCCAGGAATTCTATGGGGTTAGACCCCTCACTCCGCTCAGGCATGCCAATTATTCTTACGTTGTTTCTTCGATTTCTATTTTCTAATTCGTCTATTTTGGCTGCTTGTTCTTTTATGCATTTTTTCATCTCAATGACTTCCTGTTTAAGTGGAAATAGCGTGTCTTCTACTGCACTTAATCTTTCTTCTAAAACCGTTGTTCTTTCCTCTGTCTCCTTCAGCTTGCCGCCTATCACTGCGATTTCCTCCTTTATGCCTTTCAATTGGACATCCACCCCTGCAATTGATTCCTTGCATGCGGTTATCGCATATAGGAGGTCCCTCATTGTGGGTTCTTCTGCTCTTCCCCTTTGTTCTCCCTCCATATCTGCCTCTGTTATATTAGAGAGCTTTCTAGTTGCTCTGTCACCGCTTGAAATATCCACTTTCCCTGCGTCTTGTTCCTTTATAGGCAAAGCAGTCGTCGGGTTTGAAACCACCGGCATTGGTCCACTGCTTGAACTTTTCCAAGTCCCTGATGGAACTGTATGAGTTAATTGTTAAGATTTAGCTGGTGAAAGAGATGTCCTAGCAAATCGCTCTAACTTAGTTGCTGCTGCGACTGCAGTTGCTGCTGCAGCTTTTGCTTGATTTGTCTGTTTTTTTGCAGAGCGTGTGACTTGGGATACTTCTTGTTGTGGCTGATGTTGTGGCTGGTTTACTTTCTCCTCAGCAGCTCACTTTCCAACCATGTTGTTTTCCTCCTTTCTCCTTCTCCTTTAAGGATTAACCAATTTACGCATTGTTTCAAAGCATTACACAGTGTTACAGCATCACTTGTTATTTCACCCTAATAATTCCTGTTGGGCTCAGAGACAAAAAGAAAAAAAAGAAAAAGGGGAAACACTGTCCCTTTGCACATGTCCAGAATAACAATATCATCCCGCTCAGCTGAGCCTAAAATTAAGTAGTAGGCAGTGAAATACTGCACTTCAAATTGCCACTTTAGTCATAATAGCCAGCTTTTAAACACCGATCCTCTATTTATATTGATTTATCCTATTGCTGTTTGGTTTAGTTGGCCTCCCCAGCCTGCTCCCCTTCTGTCTCTCACCCGGGACTAGGATTGCATCTCTCTAAATCGCAGGTATAAAGTCTTTAAGGGCAGGGGTTAATAAACAAAGACGACAATGGATTTAGCTCAGCCCAAGTTTCAACTAAAAGTTCAATTAATTTATGTTCCTACAGCTATCAATTCAGGATATACGAACATATATGGCAGATATGTAGGTTGAGAACAGTAGGAAGAGCTTTCACCTGCATCAGATGTCTTCACACATGATAGTTAATCTCCAACGTTGCCTTATGAATTTTATAGGTATAGAGTCTTTAATAACAACCACTAAGCAGTAAATTCAGCTCAGAAAAAGTTTCAAATAAGAGTGCAATTAATTTATGTTTATATTTCTTCTGCTATGGGCTAAGAATAAATGAGCATATGTGGCAGATATGTGATTCGAGACCAATAAGAAAAGCTTTCACCTGCATCAGATGTCTTCACACATGTCTGTTGGTTTTCAGCGTTAACTTGTGTTCTTAACAACCGCTCACCGCTTCACTCCCCACCGCCCCTGTTACTGAGGCCGGTTCGTTACTCAGCTGCTGATGTCTCAGATCACGCTACCCTTCTGGTTCCTCTCACCAAGCACTCACTCCGTCCCTCACGCCGGCGCTGTTGTTGCTCTTACAGCCGGTTTTCTCGCCGAGCGCCGGCAAGCCAGGGAGACCTCTCACGCCCCCCCTGCCACGCTCTCCACTGTCCTCCGGAACCCCGCTCTCACCGGGACTGTATGCTTGCTGGTTAGAGCAGGGGGAGAGGAGATCACACGCACAACCTCTCACTCCCACATCCGGTCACGCCCCCCCCAAGGCTGAACTTTAACAGCCACACACATGAACTTTAATGGCATCCCAGTCTTAGTCCATAGTTAAATACAACTTCTGACTCACAGTGGGCCAAAAAATAAATTGGCCACACTGGGAGCAAAGTGAGCTCCCATCGCTACTCCGGTCTTCTGTAGGTAGTATTCACCACCATACCAGAAGTAGTTATGTACTAATCCAAATTCTAGACATTGCAAAAGATACTGGCATCGTCTTCTATCTATAGACGCATTTTTTAATGCCCATTTCACCGCTTGTCTAGCATCTGAATGTTCTATTATAGTATATAACGAACCGCCATCAGCGGTAACCAAAAACAGGGGGCGGAATCATCAATAAAAATGTGTTCTAGGCTCTGCAGTAAATGCTTGGTATCCTTCAAATAAGCTGGAATGGTAGTAACTAATGGCTGTAAAAAGAAATCCAGGTACTGGCCAAGTCTGGAGGTGAGAGAATCCACCCCATTAACAATAGGCGTCCCAGGAGGTCTCTGCCAATCTTTATGGATTTTGGGAAGGAAGTATATAACTGGAGTACGACAAGATGAGGGGTTTAAATATTCAGCTTCCTTCTGGCTTAAAATATTTTTATTTACTCCCTTATTTATCAACACTGAAAGTTCATCTCTATATATTTTAACTGGATTGGAAAGCAGTAATAAGTATGTATTGGTATCTCCTAATAATCTTTCCATTACTTCTTTATAATAGGCTCGAGACATTAAAACAATACCCCCCCCCCCCCCCCCCCGTCTGCTGGTCTTATGACTACCTCTTTGTTCTCTTCCAAAGAGCGAATCCCTTTCTTAATGTATTCCAGGTCATGCCCCTTTCTCATTTTAAGTACTACCAATGTTCAGCACTTGCAGGCTATGGTGGTAAAAGCCACCAAAGCCCAAAGATTTTATACTAACAAACTGACTGACTTACAAAATTCAGTTACAAAATTCAGTTAATGCTGAAAAATGCTGGATAAACATGAATTCTTTGCACTGCTGCTCTTCTCTGGCCACTGCTTTCCACACGTGACCTGGAAAGTGTATGTGTGCTGCTCAGGCTCCGTAAAGAAGGGGTATGTAGACGGTACATCCGCAGCTGCTGTTAGAGTGCTGACAGGGGATGGAGTCTGTCCTGGCTCCTGCAAGAGTTCAAAGGAAAAAAGGGTGGCCCGTGGAAGTCGCACACCTAAGGTGTCCTAGAGAGGTGAATGGAGTGGCAACCTCAGCCTGGACTCTGACCAGGCCACATCTCCAACATGTTTCACTCCGCCTCTGGAGCTTAGTCATGGGGATAGGGAAATCATGCATATGGGGAGTATTTAAGCATTATCGGTAGTCACTCATTAGGTGTAAAGAGGTAGCAGATGTGTGATTCATTGTGATTGGTATTTGTATAAAGGAATGGATCTATTAGTTCAGTTTGACCTAAAGTGCTAGTCTCTATGCAATGCATGATGTCATAAGTGCAGAATACAAAATATGAGCGCTAATACTCCCGATAGGACTAATAAGCTAAAAAACAAAAAAACTTTATTAATGTATGTATAAGTAAAAAATAGGTTAGTTTTTATTTTTTGGTTTATTCGTGATTAAAACTATATTAGCAAAAAGATTTTTTTTTGTTTTTGTTATTGTCTACAGTTTCATATAGAAAAGAAGTTCCAATAAACACAAGTTCTGGAGGAGTGATTATACGTTAATACTGTACATAATAGTATGTTAAGTGTATAGATAAATGTACAGACATTCAAATTTGTACATAGATAGCAGAAGCAAGTTAGTATGCCAAAATATTGATAATTATGGTCACTTTTATCCACATCACATGTGCTGGCTATGTGAATGGCTCACCTGCTACTTGTCCTTCATTTAGATATACTTCATGTTAGGATCAATTACACTATTGTCCCATTTGACATTGTTATGTGCCACATAGAGAGGTCCCTAGGGGAATAGGGGTCCATTCAAATTTTGCTATGAAGCCCCATGAATTGAATTGAAGTTATGGGCCTGGGAAGATACACTCCACAATGGAGAGTTGGAGGAAAAGCATACTAACTGGTGTGAGTAGGCTTTAAAGCAGAGAGACAGTGAGTGGGTGCTGCCAAGGTGTATGAGGGCTTGCTAGAGAGGT
Source organism: Lithobates clamitans (assembly GCA_037952925.1). NCBI lineage: Eukaryota > Metazoa > Chordata > Amphibia > Anura > Ranidae > Lithobates > Lithobates clamitans. The sequence goes on from JBBGZY010000286.1 coordinate 2,853,171, forward strand.
GTGGGAGAGACATAAGGCCAAAGGAAACACTTTGGTTAAGATGGGATAGATAAGTTGCTGGGGATGGGGAGAGGAGTTTACGGTACAACATCAAAATAAGGGAGTGGGTTGGTATGTCATTTGTTGCATAGAATTCAAGGGTAAGTATTAAGCATATTGTATTAAACTGTTGTGCAATTACTTTTAGAGCTGTTGAAGTCGCACACAATAGATACATTTTAAGGCTGGGTTCACACCTCTGACAGATGCGTCTCGCAGCAGGATTCTGGTGCGTCCCTGTTCTCCGTTTCAGGGATAAATCAGGAACAAATTTTTGCCTGAATTCGGCCCTGAAACTGAGCCAAAGACGCACAGCACTCCTGTGCAAGCCGCAACGGAGATATGTGAACCGGCTCCACAGAGATCACTTTTATTGCTGTCACAAGGAATGTAAACATACCTGTGACAGCAATAGTATAGTATAGTGACAGGTACTCTTTATGGAGAGATCTGCGGAAAGAAATAAGAAGGAGGTATAGTGTCCCATCACTGGCATTAGTGGGAGGAGTAGTGCCTAACTGTTTATATCAGTGGGAGGAATTATGACCCATTGATGGTGTCAGTGGGAGGAAGGCTTCATGTACACTACAGCTTCTAAACATGAGTTTAGGAGCTTTTGGCATTTTTTTGCCAAAGCTCTTAAACTCAACTCTATAAAAGCCTATGTCCATGTCCATGTCCCTCTGCTACAAAAGAAGCGTAAAAGCCAGCAGCTTTGGAGAGGGATCCACAAGAGTCACAAGTATCAGCATTAGGGCAGTGCAGCCAGGCCTCCTGCTCATCAGATGCCTGGGCCCCCCTTTTTAACTGATGAGGCCTGGGCCCAGTACAGGGCTGGCTGTACTGCCTTATCAGCTGCCCTGCGGCCAAGTGTGCATGAAGCCGAATAGTGTCCCATCATTGGCGTCAGTAGAAGGAAGGAAGAAAAATGCCCCTTTGTTGGGGTCAGTGAGAGGAATGGTTCCCCACTGTTAGTGTCAGTGGAAGGAATGGTACCCCTTTGTTGGTGTCAGTGAAAGGAATGCCCCAAGGGCCAGATAAAGGCAAGCAAATTCAGCCCACGGGCCGCAGTTTGAAGATCACTCATATAAAAAATAAAAAAAATAAACACCCTGCAAGACAAAGGCATAATGAGCTAGTATGCATAGCATACTAGCTCATTATAAATTACTTACCTGAGATCGAAGCCCCTGAAGCGGTCCTCGTTCCCCTCCTCCGTCGCCATATCTCCCGGAGTGACTTCCGGGTATCGCGGCTCCGACGCTGTGACTGGCCGGAGCCATGATGACGCCACTAACGGCACGATCGCCGTGAGAAATGGCACGCTCAGTGCACCTGCACGCCGTTGTCTACGGCTCATGGGCCGTAGACATCGGTGCCTGTTGTCTCCTTCCGTTTCAAAGTAGGAGTTGTTTGTAAGTTGGATGTTTGAAAGTAGGGGCCTGCCCTATATACTCAGCAGAAATTTGGGCCTTAGGTGTTGTTGTGGCCTCAACACTGTAAGCCCTCACAGGGCCCTGCTGTGAAATATTAGATCAAGAATTGTAATTACATGCCCCTGTTGAACAGGGCCAGAAAAATTAGGCCTTTGGTGATGGTGGTGCTGTTGCCACAACACTGTAAGTCCTCACAGTTACTCTTGGTGGGCGCTGGAACGGGCCCTGCTGTGAAATATTAGATCAAGAATTGTAATTACATTCCCCTGTTGAACAGGGGCTGAAAAATTGGGCCTTTGGTGGTGGTGGTGGTGCGGGTGCCACAACACTGTAAGTCCTCACAGTTAATCTTGGTGGGCGCAGCAATGGGCCCTGCTGTGAAATATTCAATCAAGAATTGTAATTACATGCCCTTGTTGAACAGGGCCAGAAAAATTGGGCCTTTGGTGGTGGTGGTGCTGGTGGCACAACACTGTAAGTCCTCACAGTTAATCTTGGTGGGCGAAGAAACGGGCCCTGCTGTGAAATATTCAGTCAAGAATTGTAATTACATGCCCTTGTTGAACAGGGGCTGAAAAATTGGGCCTTAGGCACTGGTGCTGGTGCCACAACACTGCAACCCCTCACAGATACTCTAGTTGGAATGCAGGAACGAGCCCTGCCGCAAAGTATTGCATCAAAAATTGTAATTACACGCCCCTGTTAAACAGGGGCTGAAAAATTGGGCCTTAGGCACTGGTGGCGGTGCCCAGAACCAAAAATGTTCTTACAAGCTATCAGCATGATCATTGAGGTGGAAGAGGATAATTACTCAGCATAACAGGATAGTCACTCAGCATAGGCAGTCTTTGAAGGGATCTGACATTTAAAAAAAAATTATTCGGTTACATCAGCATCAGGTGCTTGGTAGCTGGTGGTGATCCAAGACACGGAGTCGGTGGACAGACGCACCCTGTGATCGGTTACAAAGCCTCCAGCAGCACTGAATGTGCGTTCCGAAAGAACGCTGGATGCAGGACAGGCCAGTAGTTCAATTGCATACTGTGCAAGCTCTGGCCAGTGATCCATCCTCAAGACCCAGTAACCCAGAGGATTTTCGGTGGGAAAGGTGTCCAACTCAGATCTTGCCCCTAGGTATTCCTGCACCATGTAAAACAGACGCTGGCGATGGTTGCTGGAACCGATCATACCTTGGGGCTGCGGACTAAAAAATTGTCTGAACGCATCTGTCAGATGGCCACCTTCTCCACCGCTCCTTCTTTGACTAAACGAAGCCTCAGCAACACGTTGTCCAGAAACAGGAGTTTGTAACCTCCCAGTCTCTGGGAACGCGTTGCACAGACCTTTCTGCAAGGCCTCCCGAAGATGTTTCATCCTCTGCTCCCTCTGCGACAGCAAGATAAGGTCCGCAACCTTACCCTTGTAACGTGGATCAAGGAGGGTTGCCAGCCAGTATTGGTCCTTCTCCTTGATACCACTAATACGAGGATCCTTACGCAGGCTTTGCAGGATCAGGGAGGCCATGCAGCGTAGGTTTGCTGAGGCATTCGGTCCGGAGTCCTCTGGGTCACTAAGGATGACATGGTCCACAGCCACCTCCTCCCAGCCACGTACAAGTCCATGTGTTTCTTGGGACTGATCCCTTAAAGACTGCTGCTGATGCTGAGTGCCAGGCTCCACCTCCATACTGACACAATCCTCCTCCTCTTCCTGTGTGATCGGCGGGCACACAGGAACACTGTCTGGATAAAGGGGTCTTGAGAGCTAAGGAAGTCCTCCTCTTCCTGCCTCTGTTCTGCCTCAAGTGCCCTGTCCATTATTCCATGCAGCATGTGCTCCAACAGGTGGACAAGGGGGACAGTGTCACTGATGCATGCACTGTCACTGCTCACCATCCTCATGGCCTCCTCAAATGGTGACAGGACAGTGCATGCACCCCTGATCATGGCCCACTGGCGTGGGGAAAAAAACCAAGCTCCCCTGACCCTGTCCTGGTGCCATAGTCGCACAGGTACTCATTGATGGCCCTCTGCTGCACGTGCAGCCGCTGCAGCATGGCCAACGTTGAGTTCCACCTTGTGGGCATGTCACAGATTAGGCGGTTCTTGGGCAGGTTAAACTCCTTTTGGAGGTCTGCCAGCCGAGCACTGGCATTATATGAACGGTGGAAATGCACACAGACTTTCCTGGCCTGCCTTAGGACATCCTGTAAGCCCGGGTACCTGCCCAAGAACCGCTGCACCACCAAGTTAAGGACGTGAGCCAAACAGGGCACATGGGTCAGTTGTCCCTGTCGGAGGGCGGAGAGGAGGTTGGTGCCATTGTCGCAAACCACCACTCCTGCCTTAAGTTGGCGTGGCATCAACCACCTCTGAACCTGCCCCTGCAGAGCTGACAGAACCTCTGCCCCAGTGTGGCTCCTGTCCCCCAAGCACACCAGCTCAAGCACCGCATGGCATCTTTTGGCCTGCGTAATTGCGTAGCCCCTTGAACGCCTACGGAGCACCGCTGGTTCCGAGGACAAAGGACAGGAAGAGGCTATGGAGGAAGAAGAAGTGGAGGAGGTGGAGGAGAGAGGTGCGTCAGAATCATTAGTAGTGGCATTTTGGAGGCGTGGTGGCGGAACAACCTCCAACACTACTGCACCTTGTCCTGCATCCTTCCCAGCTGCCAGCAGAGTCAACCAAAGCGCGGTGAAACTTAGGTAACGTCCCTGTCCATGCCTGCTGGACCATGAGTCAGCGGTAATAAGCACCTTACCACTGACCGCCCTGTCCAGCGAGGCATGGACATTGCCTTCCACATGCCGGTAGAGAGCCGGAATCGCCTTCCATGAGAAAAAGTGGCGTTTGGGTACCTGCCACTGAGGAACCGCACATTCCACAAACTCACAGAAGGGGGCAGAGTCTACCAACTGAAAAGGTAGCAGTTGAAGTGCTAGCAATTTTGCCAAGCTAGTATTCAACCGCTGGGCATGTGGATGGCTGGGAGCGAACTTCTTTCGGCGGTGCAGCAGCTGGGGCAGGGAAATTTGCCTGGTACAATCTGATGTCGGTGTACCGAAAGCAGATTGCCCACAAGTACTTGGCTGTGACACACCTAATTCTACACCTTCATTCCTCTCAGTGCAGGTCTCAGAGAAGACTGAAGGTATAGTGGGGTTGGAGATCTCAGCTGATGAGGAGCAAGGAGAGGTCCTCTTTGTTCTTTGGTGTGGTTCTTTTAGATACGCTTGCCAACGAACTGCATGGCAGGTCAACATATGTCTGGTCAAGCATGTGGTGCCCAAGCGAGAGATGTTTTGGCCACGCTTGAGACATATGTTGCAAAAAGCAGCGGTGTGATCTGATGCACTCGTCTCAAAAAAGGCCCATACCAAAGAACTTTTGGAATAACGCGCAGAGTCAGCAGTGCCCTGCACATGTGGAGCTTTGCGGTGTGGTGCAGTCAGTGTGCTGCCCTTAGGCTGGCCCCTGGAGGGTATCCTGCCTCGTTGGTGATGTGCCTCCTCCTCCTCCTCCCTCCTATCAGGCACCCACGTTGAGTCAGTGACCTCATCATCCCCTGCCTCCTCATCACTGGAGCAAACCTGGCAGTATGCTGCAGCAGGGGGAGCATGACTGCCAGATTGCTGTCCTTCTTGGGCACCTCCTCTGTCCGTGCTCACGTTTCTGCCTTCATCTAGCTCAGTATCATCATCAGAGCCTTCTAAACGCTGGGCATCCTCCTGGAGCATGTACCCAAGACTGTGGTCAAAAAGTTCGAGGGACTCCTCAGGAGGACATGGTGGGGCTAGGGAAGGAGTGACTGATGCCATTGAGCCGATGGAAGAGGCCGCGTTGGCAGCTGCTTTGCCAGACAAAGTATCCTGAGCATGGGTGAGAGAGGATGAGGAGGATGAGGACGGCTTGGTCATCCACTCGACCAAGTCTTCCGCATGTAAGACAAAGACAATTCCATAGCTCAACTCACCAACCAGTCTGCTGACCAACCAAATTAGTCTGTCTAACCGTCTGTTAAAAGCAGGGGTTTAGTTAGTACACATTTGCAAACGCATGTGAAAGCTGCAAGGCCTCGTCAAGGCACCCTGTATTACTTGCAGTCCTAACACTACTAAATTTATAAGTGTCTCCACAGTGGAAGCACATGCATTGAATGGATAGGTGTAGACAGGTGAGCCTGGAGGCGGCCCAAGCCCCCTTAAAGGGACAGGAGCACACTGGACACCCAGCAAGAGCACAATGGCAGCAAAGGTGTCCAGTGTGTCCCCGACCCAAATTTACGTACAGTAACAAAACACTGGCCACCGCCCACACCCATAACTGGCCTTCACAGTAAGAAGCACATGGAGGGCATATACATGTAAGACAAAGACAATTCCATAGCTCAACTCACCAACCAGTCTGCTGACCAACCAAATTAGTCTGTCTAACCGTCTGTTAAAAGCAGGGGTTTAGTTAGCACACATTTGCAAACGCATGTGAAAGCTGCAAGGCCTCGTCAAGGCACCCTGTATTACTTGCAGTCCTAACACTACTAAATTTATAAGTGTCTCCACAGTGGAAGCACATGCATTGAATGGATAGGTGTAGACAGGTGAGCCTGGAGGCGGCCCAAGCCCCCTTAAAGGGACAGGAGCACACTGGACACCCAGCAAGAGCACAATGGCAGCAAAGGTGTCCAGTGTGTCCCCGACCCAAATTTACGTACAGTAACAAAACACTGGCCACCGCCCACACCCATAACTGGCCTTCACAGTAAGGAGCACATGGAGGGCATATACATGTAAGACAAAGACAATTCCATAGCTCAATTCACCAACCAGTCTGCTGACCAACCAAATTAGCCTGTCTAACCGTCTGTTAAAAGCAGGGGTTTAGTTAGCACACATTTGCAAACGCATGTGAAAGCTGCAAGGCCTCGTCAAGGCACCCTGTATTACTTGCAGTCCTAACACTACTAAATTTATAAGAGTCTCCACAGTGGAAGCACATGCATTGAATGGATAGGTGTAGACAGGTGAGCCTGGAGGCGGCCCAAGCCCCCTTAAAGGGACAGGAGCACACTGGACACCGCATGTTGCGGTTCAACACGGCCAGCTGCCGAAAAAAAGGCCAAGCGTGTCCCACGGCCACGTGCTGATGAGGATGCACCGTCTCCATGACCAGCACTGTTGCCTCTAGACACAGAGCCTGCTTGCCCTCTTTTATTGGCTTGTGACTGTCTGCCTCTCCTTGTTGGCCATCCAGACATACTAAAGGCCTGTAGCTGCACTAAGCTGGGATATATATGTATATATATACATATATATATATATATATATATATATATATATATATATACACACTGATACTGCAGCTAGCAAAATCAACTGCCTGCCTGTAGTATGAGAACACCACCAACCTTCTACAGGTAGCTTTAGCTAAACACTGTGCAGAGCTCACAAAAAACTAACTTGTAGCTTATTTAGCTGCCTGCGGTAGTGATAGGATCAGGAAAACACCACCAACCTTCTACAGGTAGCTTTAGCTGAACACTGTGCAGAGCTCGCAAAAAACTAACTTGTAGCTTATTTAGCTTCCTGCGGTAGTGATAGGATCAGGAAAACACCACCAACCTTCTACAGGTAGCTTTAGCTGAACACTGTGCGCACTACACTAACTTGTAGCTTTAGCTGAACACTGTTCAGAGGATGCACTAAACTAACTTGTAGCTTTAGCTGAACACTGTGCAGAGATCGCACTAACTAACTTGATGTTTTAGCTGAACACTGTTCAGAGGACGCACTACACTAACTTGTAGCTTTAGCTGAACACTGTACAGAGGTCGCACTACACTAACTTGTAGTTTTAGCTGAACACTGTTCAGAGGACGCACTACACTAACTTGTAGCTTTAGCTGAACACTGTGCAGAGGTCGCACTACACTAACTTGTAGTTTTAGCTGAACACTGTGAGGAGGACGCACTACACTAACTTGTAGCTTTAGCTGAACACTGTGCAGAGGTCACACTACACTAACTTGTAGTTTTAGCTGAACACTGTGAGGAGGACGCACTACACTAACTTGTAGCTTTAGCTGAACACTGTGCAGAGGTTGCACTACACTAACTTGTAGTTTTAGCTGAACACTGTGAGGAGGACGCACTATACTAACATGTGGCTTTAGCTAAACACTGTGAGGACGCACTACCCTAACTTGTAGCTTTAGCTGAACACTGTGCACTACACTAATTTGTAGCTTTAGCTGATCACTGTTCAGAGGACGCACTACACTAACTTGTAGATTTAGCTGAACACTGTGCAGAGGTCACACTAAACTAACTTGTAGCTTTAACTGAACATTGTGAGGAGGACGCACTACACTAACTGTAAATAGTCTAGCTGCCTGACTGTGGTACTAATAGGATCAAAAGAACACCAGCAATTTTCTTCAGGTAGCTGTAAGTACTGTAACAACACAAGCCTGCTTGTCAGTAGCAAGATAACAGGAACGGATCTAGCTAAACTGAATACAGTGTGTATATGTGTGTATATATATATATATATATATATATATAAACACACAACACCTGGAAAGCATATATATATATATATATATATATATATATATATATATATATACACAATACACTGTAAGTGCAGCTAACTCACTGACTGTCCTACCTAATCTATCTAACTTAAATAAAATGACACTGTCTCTCTGTCTATCACTCTCAACGCCGGAACACACACTACACAGGGCCGCTGTGCAGGCGGCCTTATATAGTGTGGGGCATGTACTAAATCCCCTGATCCATAATTGGCCGAAGCCTCCTTGGCTTTGGCCAATTACGGCTTTCTGTTCAGACGGCGCTGTAATTGGCCAAGCATCATAGTGCTTCATAGTGCATCATAGTGCTTCATAGTGCATGCTTGGCCAATCATCAGCCAGCAATGCACTGCAATGCCGCAGTGAATTATGGGCCGTGACGTGCCACACGATTTTGGCACGAACGGCCCATATCGTTCGCAATTCGGCGAACGCCCAAACAGACGATGTTCGAGTCGAACATGGGCTCGACTCGAACACGAAACTCATCCCTACCTGTAGGTAAAAGTGGTCTGTAAGGGTTTACAACCACTTTAAATACCACCAAAAGAAAGCTATATTTGTGTGAAATAAATGATTAAAATGTCATATGAGTACAGTCTCGCATGACCGCGCAATTGTCATTCAAAGTGTGACAGCGATGAAAGCTGAAAATTGGCCTGGGCAGCAAGGGGGTAAATGTGCCCAGTATTCAAGTAGTTAAATGTTGGGACTATGGCACAAGGACTGTGCTTAAAAAAACATTAAAGTAAAACTATGGATAAAACTTTTTTTTTTTGGATAGTGTAAGGGAGGGATATAACCCCTGTCAAATTTGTTTTCGCCATTTCTGTTTCATTGTGGAGATTTCCCTTCCTTTCCTGTCCCGTAGTCAAACAGAAAGTGGGAGGAAATCCTTGTAAATTAAAGGAATTTCTTAGGGACCACCAGAACTAGAACCCTATTACAAGATTTCCCCTCTATTACTTTTCTAGGGACAACCAAAAATTTGGGATTTTCTTTACTTTCACTTTCAATGATAATAAAAAAAATACAAATAGAGAGGGTGATAGCTCCCAACTGTCCCTGATTTCGAGGGACTGTCCCTCTGTCCCTCTGTCCCTCTGTCCCTCAATGTCCCTCTGTCCCTCATCCCTCCTCATTTGTCCCTCATTTTGGTCTGATCTCTAGAGTTGTATATAAAATGCACTTGTCTATCAAAAAGTGTTTTCCAGCACTAAGCCTTTCATCTGATTTCTAAATTGCTTCATTTGTAAGTTCCAAAAGCCAATATAAAGGAATAGTAGTGGTAAAAAAAAGCACTTGGGTTTTAACCAATCTTGTTTTTTTGTACAATTCTCCTTTAAGGGTGTGTGGCTAGGGGTGTGTCCTATGCCTGCATACTTTTGCTGATAGGTGTCCCTCATTCCCATCTCAAAAAGTTTGGAGGTATATATATATATATATTTACAAAATATTTTATTGGATACAATCTTAAAACAATAAAATATACATAGAAAACAAGGAGACAATAAGCCCTACTACAATCCTCCTATCTCAGCGCTTAAGGATATTAGGTAAATGAAGATGGAAAATATTAAACCGCAGTGATTTAACCTGATGTCACCTGATTCAAAATGAGATATCTCTCAGCAGCCACTTAATAAAATACATTCTCTAAATATGGATGAGTAAATATTCACTCTATGTCAACCATTAACCCATCAAAGCGGCGCTATTCTCAGTCATAAACACTGATTAATATATAAATGTCTTTGTAAAGTGCAGGCAAAACAAATGCAGGCAGGAAAATTCCAACAAAGACACAAAGGCTAGGACTTGGTCTGGAGTCTCATATACGGGTAGCAGATCTGATGAGTGCATCTTTCACCATCTGTTAGGACACCCTGTGCGGCACACACCCCACAAGGGGTTCAAACTCACCGGAACCGAGAGGTTAACAGGCCTTGGATAATATCCTCACTCTGATAAATCCCGAGGTCCTCCAGGGTTGATAGTCAAACAGCAGCAACAATGTCCACATGTAAAAAAGAGACCCCAAATAGTCCAGTACCGTTTTGATAATTTATTGTAAATCAAACAAACAAAATAAATTAAAATAAAATAAAAGAATCAGTGGGCGCAGGTCCTTTCCAAGAATAGCCCTCTAGCTTTTGGTTGGTTGGTAATAGTAGACAACTCAAGTAGCTTCTCTCAAAACACAGGGGAGCGGGTTTCAGGCTGGATGGATGATAAACATTCACAGCTGATCAGCACTTCGTCCCGCCAGTAGCGAAAACTACGGGCTTGGAGCGCACTGCGTGTCGAACAGTCACAGCTGATCGGCACTTCCTCCCGCTAGTGTCGAAAGCTTCGGGCTTGGAGCACACTGCGTCCTCACGTGATTGCAGTTGCCGTGGTGTCATGCTCTGACTAGTTTCGTCATTACGACTTTTTCAAAGAGCCTGACTTCACGGCATGTTAAGCAGAATTTATCTTAGAAATAGGGGGTGGAGAACAAATGGCACTCCGCCCTAGTGTGTGAATAATTTGAAGAATCTGGGTCTGATTGGAAGGTGCGTCCCTATCTTATACTGGGAACGTATCCATACTCCAACCAACCTAAAACTACAGACTGCACATTTTATTAACATCGCAATGTAAATGTGACAGAATACTGCAATAAATCTGCAATCGGCCAATCTCTTGTAGCAAAATTACTCGGCCACAGTTCTTAAATCCTAAATTGAAACTAAGACTCCCCTCTTCCGTTTATTTAAGGTGCAGCTAATGAGAGAGAGTCGCTTATCCTCCAAACTATACTAAACTGTATAAGTATCGCGATGTAATGAACAGGTAATTAAAAATAATTAAAAATAATACTAATCCCTAATCCGGTATTATTATCATGTAAAATAAAATTATCACAATGCAAAGTTAAACTAGCATAAAACATTACATACAAAATTGCATATAGTCATAGCAACAGCGGAACTTGTAATAAAATCAAAAGAATAATAATGACTCAAATCCAGTCAGATTCAAAATACCTGAATGGCATAATATAAACAAAAAAATCTCCAAAGGTAAAACAACGGAGGTTGATAATAGACTCTACAGTACCTCTATGTATCACATAGGTCTATCAGTACATGGACAATACACAAATATGTAATCTATACAAGGCAAAACATTATGTGATCCATAAAATGAACAGATTTAAATCCTAGAGTAGATACCACCTAAATTTAAAACTCGAATAGAATACATGATCGTCTACTCTAGTAAACCTAAAAATCACTGATAAAACAATTAATATCAAGTTCAATATTTAACCCTTTCGGGCTAAGAGTGTCAGTTAAAAAAATCCATTGAGTTTCTTTTTTTGATAAATCTCTTACAATATTTCCCCCCCTCCATGATTGTTTGATGTGATCGATCCCCCAGAATGACAAACCAGAAGGGTCTTGCCCATGATGTTGTTTAAAGTGCAGGGATACATTGTGGTCTTTATAACCAATAGAGATATTATGCACATGCTCTGCGATTCTAATTCTTAAAAGACGCTTAGTACGACCTATGTACATTAATCCACAAGGACAATGCAAGGCATACATGACATGGGATGTATTACAAGTTATAAAGTGCTTAATTGCAAATTCCCTGTTATTAGAAGTTGAGGTAAATTTTTCTATTTTTCTCATAGGTCTAGCCACCTTTCTGCAAGCTTTGCATTTCCGGCATGCAAAAAACCCATTTTGCTCCCAGAAGGTTGGATTTATCCCGGGGGGATCAATAATCTTTTTGATTATGACATCCCCAAAGCTTGGTGCCTTACAATAAATGAACTTGGGTTTGTTTGGTAGAACCCTTGACAGTGTCCTATCCAAACATAGGACGTGCGAGTGTTTATAGAAAATATTCTCCACCTCCTTGAATTGTGAATGGAAGGGAGAAATAAAACTCCATTCATGATCTAGGTTTCTTTCCATACTAGGTGCATCTCTTAGACAATGATCCCAAGGGAGAGCTCTAATTTCCTCAATGATAGGGTCTAAAAATTGAGGTTTGTATCCTTTTTCCACAAACCTATTTTTTAATACTGTAACTTGTTGGTCAAAATCCTCTAGTTCAGAGCAATTTTTTCTGGCCCTCATTATTTGGCCCTTGGGCACATTTTTCAACCAAAGCGGATGATGACCGCTATGCACTGGAAGATAACTATTTCTATCGGTGGGTTTGAAGAACACTTTCGTTTGTACTCTGTCACCAACTCTGAAGATGTTCACATCTAAAAAGTGTATTTCCTCAGTACTCCACTGGCTCGTAAGTCTGATATTATGAGTATTATCATTCAAATGAGCCATATAATTTTTAAGTGCCAATTCTGAACCCACCCATATCAGTATCAGGTCATCAATATAGCGTTTGTAGTATAAAAGTTCTGGTCTTCTGTCTCGAAAAATCTCTTTATCCTCCCATTCACCCATAAAGAGGTTAGCGATGCTGGGCGCGAGTTTTGCGCCCATTGCAACACCCCTCTTTTGGGTGAAGAAGTTATGGTTAAAGCAAAAGTAATTGTGAGAGAGACAGAAGTCTAACGCATCTCTAAGAAATATTTTTTGTCTCAGAGGTAGATCTTCCCTTTTACTCAATGCCCAATTGAGGGCTATCAGGGCATCCTCGTGTTGAATGATAGTGTATAGACTGGTCACATCTGATGTGACCAGAAACACTTCATTCATCCCTGCTAGGCTGATTTCTTTCAGATCCTGTAATAAACTCTTAGTATCTTTCAAATAGGCTCTCGTTGTAGTCACACTTTTTTGTAGGAATATATCTAAATACTGACCCAATCTAGAGGTGACCGAATCGATCCCATTGACTATGGGTCTAGGGGGGGGATTAGTCGGATCCTTGTGGATTTTCGGAAGGGTGTATATAGTAGGCGTGCGACTGCTGCTGGGGAAAAGGAATCTTTTTTCTTTGTCTGTAAGGTCATGTGAGCGGTATCCAAAATCAATCAGAGCCTTTAATTCGGCTCTGTACTGAGGGGTCGGATCTTTTACTAACATCTCGTATGTGTCCTTATCTGACAACAATTAGGTCAATTGGGTGGTGTAATAGTCCTTTGACATAAAAACCACTCCCCCTCCCTTGTCAGCAGGTCTGATTATTATATCTTTTCTCGCTTCAAGTGACTCAATACCTTCCTTAATATATCTCGGGTTCACATGCTTTTTTGGATTTAACTGATCTAAATCTCTTAAAATAAGACTTTTAAAAACCTCCAAATGGTGGGAGCCATTATTGGGGGATTGAATAAGGACTTGTTTTTTAACCCGCTATCAATCGCCAGTGCTGAGACCCCGCTCAAACTGGTAGGGTTTGAGTTTTTATTTAGAAAGTGTTTTTTAATACTAAGCTTACGCACATATTTATGTACATCTATATAAGCATCAAACTTGGTGAGAGGTCTAATGGGTTTGATGGGTTAATGGTTGACATAGAGTGAATATTTACTCATCCATATTTATAGAATAAAATATACATGCAACAATAATACATGCAGGATTAGCACAGGATGATGAGATTTCCTTCATCCAAAGAGCATCGCTATATCCCAAAGTTGGGGTACCTGGAGTCACTGATTTACATATCGTGAGAGCAAACGCTGTTGCTGTCAAGATAGATAAATCAGTGCTACAGCTGAATGGCGTACATGAAAAGTAAATAATGGTTATAAATAAAACACAGTAAAGTATACAAAAGAATTATATACCTGAAAAGCAAACATGATAAAAGATAGTAGCAATAAAATATTGCAGTTAAGCATAAAATACAGTAAAAAAGAGCATAACAATAGAGAGAGAGAAGAATAATAAAACAACAACTATTTTTATATATAATTTTTTTTTTTTTTTTTTATTTAACTTTTTTTTTTTGTTACACTTTTATTTGTAACTGTAACGGTTCCAGGTTCAGGTCCCTCAAAATGCGATGGCATCTTTGGAGACCCTTTGAAAGTGTGCCCTAGACTGGGCCGTGCTGTACCCTACGCTAATACTCCACTAGTGTGTTCAAAACATTCACCGATGCAAAGACTAGGTTGGCCAGGACAGGAGGGACAATAATAGCGGGTGCCATGACTATATCCATGTTTCCTACAGACAGGACATTTTCTTTGGGGTGATCGTTGGGTAGGGGTACCAGGGAGGACTCATGCAGCCAGCTCACTGCATTTGCATTGGGAAGGTGGGGCAAAGCACTGTCTGGAGATCGTCACAGAAGGGCTGTGATGACCTCTTCCTGGAATTTAAGGAAGGATCCAGTTTGTCCTGACGCTTTGTATAGCACATAAGCGTTCAGCAGAGCCAATTGAAATAGGTATACAGACACTTTTTGTACCAGCATTGGCCTTACGGGCAATTAAGTACGGCGCCATCAACGGGTCGTTGAGGTCCCCCCCACCCGTATTAAGGTTGTATTCATGGACACAGTGGGGTTTCTCCACACCAGTCGCTGTTTGAATTTGGACAGTCGTATCTGCGTGAAGGGAGGACAGAATTAAAACATTCTGATTATCCCTCCACTTCATTGTGAGCAAATTATTACTTCTCAAGTAGGCTCTATCTCCCAGTCTAAGTCGGGACTCTACAAGCTGCTGTGGTAAGACCCGGTGATTAGATCGCACGGTGCCACATGCGCCAATTTGATGATCAAACAAGTGACTAAAAAGTGGCATGCTTGTGTAATAATTGTCCGCGTACAAGTGGTACCCCTTTCCGAATAAGGGTGACACCAAGTACCAAACAATCTTACCAGCGCTCGCTATGTAGTCTGGGCAGTTCTCCGGCTCCACATGACTATCTTTTCCCTCATAAACCATAAAAAATACATGTATAGCCTGTGGCCCTGTCACAGAGCTTATACATCTTGACCCCGTATCTGGCACGCTTGCTGGGAAGATACTGTTTGAAAGACAAGCGGCCAGAAAATGTAATCAGGGACTCATCAACGCAGACAACTTGATCTGGAGTAAACAAGGCTGCAAACTGTTGGTTGAAGTGATTTACGAGGGGCTGAATTTTGTAGAGCCGATCTTATTCAGGGTTACCACGAGGACGACAGAGTTCATTGTCTGCTCGTATCTAGCCCTGGCCATGGAAGCAGAGAACACGGGCATATGGTGAATTGGGTCAGTGGACCAATATGACCGCAACTCACATTTTTTAGTTATGCCCATGAGGAGGGATAGGCTTAGAAAGGTCTTAAATTTGGAAACCGTAATAGGTGTCCATTCTCTGGCAAAGGGTCAACTTGGAATTAGCGGTGATGATTTAGAAGTGTGTCTATGGGAATGTTTGGCCATTCTTCCAGAAGCG
The DNA here is from genome assembly GCA_037952925.1 of Lithobates clamitans. Classification (NCBI taxonomy): domain Eukaryota; kingdom Metazoa; phylum Chordata; class Amphibia; order Anura; family Ranidae; genus Lithobates; species Lithobates clamitans. The sequence goes on from JBBGZY010000286.1 coordinate 2,868,601, forward strand.
CATTTGTGAGGTCAGGCACAGATGTGGACGAGAAGGCCTGGCTCGCAGTCTTCGCTCTAATTCATCTATCGGGTTGAGGTCAGCACTCTGTGCAGGCCAGTCAAATGTCTCCACCTCAAACTTGCTCATCCATATCTTTATGGACCTTGTTTGTACACCGGTGCACAGTCATGTTGGAAAAGAAAGAGGCCATCCCCAAACTGTTCCACAAAGTTGAGAACAAAAAATTGTCCAAAATGTCTTGGTATGCTGACGCCTTAAGAGTTCCCTTCACTGGAACTAAGGTGCAAAGCCCAACCCCTGAAAAACAATCCCACACCATAATCCCCCCTCCACCAAATGACTTGCACAAAGCAAGGTCCATAAAGACATGAATGAGTTTGGGGTGGAGGAAAATGACTGGCCTGCACAGAGTCCTGAACTGATAGAACACTTTTGGAATTAATTTGAGCGGCGGCTGCAAGCCAGGGCCTCTCGTCCACATCAGTGCCTGACCTCACAAATGCACTTCTGGAAAAATGGTCAAACAATCCCATAGACACACTCCTAAACCTTGTGGACAGCCTTCCCAGAAGAGTTGAAGCTGTTATAGCTGCAAAGGGTGGGCCAAATCAATATTGAACCCTACGGACTAAGACTGGGATGCCATTAAAGTTGATGTGCGTGTAAAGGCAGGCGTCCCAATACTTTTGGTAATTTAGTGTGTGTGTATATATATATATATATATATATATATATATATATATATATATATATATATATATTAGAAATATTTTTTGTTCCAACAAGCACTAAACAATTGATAGCTTGCTTTCAACCACATGGACAAATATAGAGGAAAAACTTCTACTATCACGCAACATATGAAAGTAGAATAACAGTTTGCTTCTTGTGCTCAGGTTCACAAAGCAATGTCATGTTCAGTAATAAATGTAACGGCTAGAAAAACTTTACAGCTGCATATTACATTTTATTGTTTTACAGTTTCCAGTATTACTGGAAAAAAATGAAATATAATCACAAAATAAACAGTAAAAATGCAATGATCGTGCAACACTGACTGGAAAATTAGCTTTGGCAATAGGAAAAGATTACAGTATTTAAAATCACATATGCTTGTCAATAAATAAAGCTGATTAATTTTGCTTTTTTTCAGTATTGAGTTTGTAATGATGAGCAAAATGTATATCGACAGAAGCTAGAAGGACCAAATGTAGAGATAAGGAGTTCTGATTTGGCTTCTTTGTTGAGGGTCTGTGACACATTTTTTTTAAGTAAGACCCAGTCAGGCAACTAACATTTATTAAGAGGTGGCCAGAAATGAGAGCCCAGATAGATCTTTTATGAAAGGTTTACTTTAAGTGTCTTACAAGCAAAACAAGGCAGCATAACAGGAAGTGGAAGCCCCTCAAATTGCTCCCAGTTTTATGATAAACCACCTGGGTAGTAATAACACCCCCCCCCCCCCCCCTTGCAGTTCTACATCATTTGCTGGAACTTGGGTTGATGAAATTGCCATTGTAAGCTGCGGGCCTGTTTACTCCCGGAGAGCTGCACGGGCTCCCACCTCCCAGTCAGATGAGGCTGGCAGTGTCTCATTAGTATACAGGAGAGGAGTGCAGAGTGTACAGCAGTGGGTAACATGTGCAGGAAAGGAGTGCGGAGTGCATGGTGGTGGGTAGTATGTGCAGGATGGAAGGAATGGAGAGAGAAATGGAACGAAGGGAGAGAGAGAGGAAGGGAAGAAGGAAGGGAGAGAGTAAGGAAGAAAGGAAGGAAGGAAGAGCGAATGGAAGGGAGAGAGAAAGAGAGAGAGAAAGGAAGGAAGGAAGAAAGGAACGTCGAGAGAAAGGAAGAGAGTGAAAAAAAAGAATGATAAGAAGGGAGGAAAGAAGGAAGCAAAGAAGGGAGGGAGAGAGGAAGGAAGGGAGAGAGGAAGGAAGGTTGAGAGAAAGGGTGGAAAGAAGGAAGGGAAGGGAAGGGAAGGGAAAGGAAGGAAGGAAGGAAGAAGGGAGAGAGAAAAAGGAGGGGGGAGACAAGGAAGGGAGAGAGGAAGGAAGGAAGGGAGAAAGGATGGAAGGGAGAGAGGAAGGGAGGGAGGAAGGAAGGAAGGAAGGAAGGGACAGATGGAGGAAGAGAAGGAAGGAAGGAAGAGAAGGGAAGGGAAGGGAAGGGAAGGGAGGAAGGAAGGAAGGAAGGAAGGAAGGAAGGAAGGAAGGAAAGATGAAGGAAGAAAAGGGCAGAGGAAGGAAGAAATAGAGAGGAAGGAAGGGAGGGAGAGATGAAGGAAGAAAGGGAGAGCGGAAAGGTGGATGGAAGAGAGGAAAGAAGGAAGGAAGAGAGGAAAGAAGGAAGGAAGAGTGGAAGTAATCGAGGGAGGGAGGGAGGGAGGGAGAGAGAAGGACAAAGGAAGAGAGGAAGGAAGGGAAGGAGGAAGGGGGTAGAGGAAGGAAGGGAGAGAGGAAGGTAGGAAGGAAGGAATGAGGGAGGGAGGAAAGAAAGGAGGAAGGAAAGGGGGAAGCAAAGGGAGGAAGGAATGAAAGAATGGATGGAGGAAGGAAGAAAGGGACGAAGTAAGGAGGGAATGGATGGAGGCAGGAAGGCTCTCTGGCTCAGTCAGAAGCTTACAGTGTTGCAGACTGCTCTGTATACAATTTCCACAGGGGGAGGCAGAGCCAATCCAAACTCTTTCCTCTCCCATTAGTGTGGAGGATGGAGGGAGGGGCTGGGCTGCTGGGCTCTGTGTGAGAATGCAGGAGAAGATGGATGTTTCACACAGATGAGGCATCAAAGACTTGGGGGAGGGGCGCAGCTAAAATCTGGGGGGGATCACCCCCAGCACCCCCTAGATCTGGCCGTGAAGAGCACACAGGGGAGCCTAGAAAGGAAGGGCAATCCAATGGACAATCAGGAATAATCGGTAAAGTGGTGGGGACATTTACAAGCACTGATCTCCCTGTATAGCTTTCAATGAAGCAGCTGACAACCACGGGAGAAAGAGGAGGAGAAGCGGAAAGGGAGGAGCTTCTTCTCCTCCTCTTCCTCCCACGGCTGTCTGTTGCTTCACTAAAAGCCATAGAGAGATCAGTGCTTGTAACTGTCCCCACCAGTGCACTGATTATCCCCAACTGTCAATATTAATATTTCACCCGCTGCAGGAGCTAGAAACCAGGGACCCCCCAACTGACCTCGGGCACATGGACGGCCCGAGGTGACGAGGTCTAAGAAAAAAAATAATCTCCTACAGACGGGCGCCTTTTCCGGAAGTGTGCCTGCTGGCACATGTCTCCAGTGCCTAGTGGCAAATCCGGCCCTGGTTGGATAGTAGCATGGCAGGGAGCAATAACAAGGGTTACTCAGCCGAGAACACTAAAATGGTCAAACTCTGCTTGTATCAGAGGCCAGGAGCGACATTGTTCAAAGGTAGAGAGAGGTGTGTAATTTTGCATTGAGTAACCTGGAGTGCACATAAAAAAAAAAAGGTTTTTGCAAAAAAAAAAAAAAATGTGACTCTCATACTAAATGGTGCAGTTTTCACAAATGGCATAACAAATCTTTGTTGACAGGTTCCCAGTTCCCTTATACATTATCCTCATACATTATCCACTTGAGCCCCGGAAGATTTGGTTGCTTAATGACCAGGCCATTTTTTGCAATACGGCACTGCATCGCTTTAACTGACAATTGCGCGGCCGTGCGACGTTGTACCCAAACAAAGTTTGCGTCCTTTTTTTCCCACAAATAGAGATTTCTTTTGGTGGTATTTGATGATCTCTGCGGTTTTTATTTTTTGAGCTATAAACAAAAAAAGACCTATAATTTTGAAAAAAGCACAATATTTTGTACTTTTTGCTATAATAAATATCCCCAATTTTTTTTTAAAAAAGCTAATTTTTTCCTCAGTTTAAGCCGATACGTATTCTTCTACATATTTTTCGTAATAAAAATCGCAATAAGCGTATATTGATTGGTTTGCGCAAAAGTTATAGCGTCTACAAAATAGGGGAAAGATTTATGGCATTGTTATTATTATTATTTTTGTTACTAGTAATGGTGGCCCTCAGCGATTTTTATCAGGACTGCAACATTATGACAGACAGATCGGACACTTTTGACACATTTTTGGGACCATTGGCATTTATACAGCGATCAGTGCTATAAAAATGCACTGATTACTGTATAAATGACACTGGCAGGGAAGGGGTTAACAGTAGGGGGCGATCAAGGGGTTAACTATGTGTCCTAGGGAGTGATTCTAACTATGGGGGGATGGGACTGCCTGGGTGAGGAGACCGATCATTGTTCATACTTAGTATGAACAACAGATCAGTCTCCTCTCCCTGACAGCACGGAGATCTGTCTGTTTACATTGACAGATCTCCATTCTGTCTCTGTGTGGAGGGATGTGCTGGTGCCCGGCGGTCATCGCGACTGATGGGCACGTGCATGGACTCTTGCGTCGCGCCCCCTGGTGGTCAAAAGGCGACCTTATGTACAGCTACGTCGGTTCGCCCAGGGAAGCAACCTGCCGCAGTATAACTGCGGCGGACGGTCGGGAAGGGGTTAATAGTCTGTCAAAATTAACATACAGTATCCCACAAAAGTGAGTACACCCCTCACATTTCTGTAAATATTTTATTATATCTTTTCATTAGACAACACTGAAGAAATGACACTTTGCTACAATGTAAAGTATAGAGACAAAGAGAAAGAGGGGTGGGGATTTTTGAGGGTGCAAAATATCGTCACATGTATTCAATAAAAAATATTTTATTTTTGTTTTAAAAGGTAAAACAAAAAATGTACATAAAACCATATGTTCCATATTGTGAACTTGGTGTTGAGTTATTCACTTTCCGATCAACACAGAGGACAAGGGGGCACTCTTTACGACTGGAGGAAAAGAGATTTCATCTCCAAATACGGAAAGGTTTCTTCACAGTAAGAGCTGTGAAAATGTGGAATAGACTCCCTCCAGAGGTGGTTCTGGCTAGCTCAGTAGATTGCTTTAAGAAAGGCCTGGATTCTTTCCTAAATGTACATAATATAACTGGGTACTGACATTTATAGGTAAAGTTGATCCAGGGAAAATCCGATTGCCTCTCTGGGATCAGGAAGGAATTTTTTCCCCTGCTGTAGCAAATTGGAGCATGCTCTGCTGGGGTTTTTTGTCTTCCTCCGGATCAACTGTGGGTATAGTATTGGGTATATTGGATTGTACGATTTTTTTTTTTATGGTTGAACTGGATGGACTTGTGTCTTTTTTCAACCTGACTAACTATGTAACTATGTAACCAAAGGACAAGGGCATGTACAATGCTAATGACAAGATGTAAAGCAAGACAACCAAACTACACCCAACATGTTTCGCCCATATTTCGGGCTTCTTCAGGGGGGGGGCTGTCTTTACGGAGGTACAAAAGAAGAAATAAATAAATAAGTGTCAAGCCATCAATGGAAAAAATGTATGCACGTTGGGGGCTTTTGATAGATAGACACTAAGCAACCATATTCAAATAATTATAAAGACTATACAAAGTGTGTAAATAAATAAATGCATCTGTGTCTCCAGTCCCAGGGCAGTGCTACCGTCCCAGTTTAAAGAAAGCAATGGGGGCAGCAATCCCGTCACAGTCTCACCCACAGCCGACCGCAGACGAAAAGGGGGTCACAGAGGGGACAAAAGGACCAGCTAAAAGCAATATGACGACGACCCCAGACGACGTCTATGCAGACGAAACGCGTCGGGTAGGACCCCACTGTCGCCACTTCTCCACAGCGCTGTTTTTAGATACCTTTTATGTGCGTGTATACTTTTTTTATTATATTTCCAAATTAAACGGATTTACACTATTTGGCCATTCCTTTTCTTCATTTTGCGGCTGATATTGCTGGTTCCAACGCTGATCCGAGGGATACAATTTATGGGTGTCATACTTCATATCTTTGGACCTGACTACGCATGAGGAACACAGCTACGTGGCAGCCATTCCACCAACTTCGCCCGCCCGGGCCAACTGTAACCCAGCACCACCTAAGCCTGATTGACTCTACCTGGCGTATGCCTCGTTGGGTCCACCGGTAAGTCCGGTAAGCCTCTTCACTTCTATTGGTGGTGTGTGGGCTCCCTTCATATTTGACACTTCTGTTGAGTTTTGTTCCAGAGGACTATTCCAATTCCTTCCAGGGATGTTCTTTTAAATACACAAACTTTGAACTGTTAGTCCATGGACTCCATTTCCTGACCTCTTTTTAGCGCTACACTTATTTTGTTTCTGTTATTATTTACACTTGTTGGTTGTGTTAGCTGCTGTTTCTATCCCCCCTTTTTTTGGCAGCGCAGAATTATTGTGTATATATTTAAAAGCAATATGTAGAGGGTCAAATAAGCCGTAACAGATATCATATAACTAATAATAAGTAGAAAGTTAAAGAAGTTTTTGTATATATATATATATATATATATATATATATATATATATATATATATAATACAATATAAAACAGTCTTATATCCGAATAAGTGGAAAAAAAAAAAGGGGGGTAAACTTACACTCTAGACCAGTGGTTCTCAACCTGGGGGTCGGGACCCCCTCAGGGGTCGAATGATGATTTTCCAGGGGTCACCGAGTCCTGGGCTGTTCCTGAAGCCCGCACCACTCTCCCAGCCTTTTCGTGGCCGCCCAGCAAGCTGGGCTGTCCCTGGAGCCCGTGGCTGCCCACTCAGCCTTTTCGCAGCCGCCCATTCAGTTCACGTCATGGCTGGGGCGCAGAAACTAGAGGTCAGCTGACTGGTGAGGAATGTGAAGTGGGAGGGGCTGGAGAAGATCCCCATCTCCTGATTTCGGCATAAGTGTCACTGTTACGAGACACTACAAAGTCGGAGACACAGTGTAGCCAGAGACACAGTGACTAACACTACCTGTGATTATAGTTGCCATTAAAAGTCCTCACTACAGTTCTCAGATCAGCAGATGACCTTGATCAAGAGCACCTAAGTTGGCTGATCAGAACTCCCCCCAGCACTGCCACTCATCCCAACTCCCCGTCAGCACTGCCACTCATCCCATTACCCCCACCCACTAAGGAGTAAGAAAAGGAATAAAAAAAAGAGAATTACATGGAAGGGAGAGCAAAAGAGGGGGAGGAACAAAGAAAAAGGGAGAGAAAGAATAAGAGAAAGAACAAGAAAGACAGGTAGAGAGAGGGATGGGGGAAAAAAACAAGAAATTAGGATAGAAAGAGATAAAAAGGGCAAGAAATGAGAACAAAGAAAGAGTGGTACATCCTAAAATGTACCATAAGGGGTTTTAATACTGTACGAGTGGAAGAGACTCAGGGAGTGCTAAATGTCCGTGTGTTAGGGGCGCAAATTACTTGTCTTGCCTTGGGTGCCGACAACCCACGCTACCAAAATAATTTTACTGTTAGGGGTCCCCACAACTTAGGAAATTTTATCAAGGGGTCACCGCACTAGAGGGGTTGAGAACCACTGCTCTAGACCCTGGAAGAGCTCAAAACTGAGGGACTTGTTAGAACCACCTGACAGAACCAAAGGCAATACATGGTCTAATACATAGGAAAAAGAAAGGGGAGGAAGGGATGGGAAGAAATTGGCAATAAGTAAATGGTGATCCAAAAGAAGAAAACCAGCACTTTAAAGAAATGATAAAATATCAAGGAAAATCTTTAGACGCCTAAGTAGTCAAAAACAGGACAGCCCGGCATTAAGATATAAGTATAAAGTAGGTCTCAAACAGGCAGAGATTCTCAGAGGGGTAGAAAAGAATACCTTTGGGCAGACAGTGGCACTTCTTGTCCCTGGGGGCTCCAGCAGCGTGTAAACGCCAGAGCAGCGGCGTTTTATCCCCTCCATCCGGACCCGAAGTGTCGCACCTGCGCAGTGCATCATCACATAGTCGCTGCCGGGTCCCAGGACTCGGAGACCAGGCGGAGCAGGACAGCTCCCTCCTGTGGTGGTCGAAGGGGGAGAGAGAGTTCATTGGTGCCAATTGCTGGCTGTGTCTTGCATGACCGATCATTTGTACAATGTAAAGTAGTGAGTGTACAGCTTGTATAACAGTGTAAATTTTCTGTTCCCTCAAAATAACTCAAAACACAGCCATTAATGTCTAAACCGCTGGCAACAAAAGTGAGTACACCCCTAAGTGAAAATGTCCAAACTGGGCCCAATTAGCCATTTTCCCTCCCTGCTGTCATGTGACTCGTGTTACAAGGTCTCAGGTATGAATGGGGAGCAGGTGTGTTAAATTTGGTGTTATCGCTTTCACTCTCTCATACTGATCACTGGAAGTTTAACATGGCACCTCATGGCAAATAACTCTATGAGGATCTAAAAAAAAAAAAGAATAGTTGCTCTACATAAAGATGGCCTAGGCTATAAGAAGATTGCCAAGACCCTGAAACTGAGCTGCAGCACAGTGGCCAAGACCATACAGCGGTTTAACAGGACAGGTTCCACTCTGAACAGGCCTCGCCATGGTCGACCAAAGAAGTTAAGTGCACGTGCTCAGCGTCATATCCAGAGGATGTCTTTGGGAAAAAAAACGTATGAGTGCTGCCAGCATTGCTGCAGAGGTTGAAGGGGTGGGGAGGTCAGCCTGTCAGTGCTCAGACCATACGCCGCACGCTGCATCAAATTGGCCTGCATGGCTGTCGTCCCAGAAGGAAACCCCTTCTAAACATGATGCACAAGAATGCCTGCAAACAGTTTGCTGAATACACAGCCATTAATGTCTAAACTGCTGGCAACAAAAGTGAGTACACCCCTATGTGAAGATGTCCAAATTGGGCCCAAAGTGTCAATATTTACAATGGAGTCCTCTTCTACTCCTCCACGATGACATCAGGGAACTGGTGGATGTAAGAGACCTTGCGCTCCTCCACCTTCCGTTTGGGGATGCCCCATAAATACTCAATAGGGTTTAGGTCTGGAGACATGCTTGGCCAGTCCATCACCTTTACCCTTAGCTTTTTTAGCAAGGCAGTGGTCGGAGGTGTGTTTTAGGTCGTTATGTTGGAATACTGCCCTGCAGCCCAGTCTCCAAAGGGAGAGGATCATACTCTGCTTCAGTATGTCACAGTACATGTTGGCATTCATGGTTCCCTCAATGAACTATAGCTCCCCAGTGCTGGCAGCACTCATGCAGCCCCAGACCATGACACTCCCATCACCATGCATGACTGTAGGCAAGACACACTTGTCTTTGTACTCCACACCTGGTTGCCGTCACACATGCTTGATACCATCTGAACCAAATAAGTTTATCTTGGTCTCATCAGACCACAGGACATGGTACCAGTAATCCACGTCCTTAGTCTGCTTGTCTTCAGCAAACAATTTGCAGGCTTTCTTGTGCATCATGTTTATAAGAGGCTTCCTTCTGGGACAACAGCCATGCAGGCCAATTTGATTCAGTGTGTGGCGTATGGCCTGAGCACTGACAGGCTGGTCTTGGCCACTGTGCTGCAGCTCAGTTGCAGGTTCTTGGCAATCTTCTTATAGCCTAGGCCATCTTTATCCACTTGACAACGGGGCACTTAAACCCCCTTCCTAACCAGACAAATTTTCAGCTTTCGGTGCTCTCACACATTGAATGACAATTATTCAGTCATGCAACACTGTACCCATATGAAATTTATGTCCTTTTTTTCACACAAATAGAGCTTTCTTGTGGTGGTATTTAATCACTGCTGGGTTTTTTTATTTTTTGCGCTATAAATCAAAAAGGACTGAAAATTCGATAAAATTCTGTTTAAATTCTGTATTGCACAATGTTGCAGAGTATTGCACAGTGTTGCAGAGTATAGCACAGTGTTGCAGAGTATAGCACAGTGTTGCAGAGTATAGCACAGTGTTGCAGAGTATAGCACAGTGTTGCAGAGTATTGCACAGTGTTGCAGAGTATTGCACAGTGTTGCAGAGTATTGCCATTATTTATATTGAGCAGCGCTGTGGGCAACAAACATCCAGCCCACAGCGTTGCCATCTCTCCCCCTCTCCCCTCGCACTGTAGCAATCGGTACAGAGAGGGGAGGGAGGAACCGGCGTCATGACGTGACGCCGGTTTGTTTACATGTGATCGCTCCGTCATTTGACGGAACGATCACGTGGTAAACGGCCGCGATCAGCGGCTATTTACCGTGATCCGGACCCGGCGGTCATGGATGTTCCCGGGTGCGCGCCCCAGGGGGCGCGCGGGAGCAACATTCTGGAATGACGTCCATGGATGTCCACCCAGAACTAGCCGACCGCGCTGTTGCCGTCTTTCGGCAATGGCCCGGTCGGCAAGTGGTTATGTAGAGCAACAATTCTTTTTTTCAGATCCTCAGAGTTCTTTACCATGAGGTGCCATGTTAAACTTCCAGTGATCAGTATGAGAGAGTGAGAGCGATAACACCAAATTTAACACACCTGCTCCCCATTCACACCTGAGACGTTGTAACACAAACGAGTCACATAACACTGGGGAGGGAAAATGGCTAATTGGGCCCAATTTGGACATTGTCACTTAGGGGTGTACTCACTTTTGTTGCCAGCGGTTTAGACATTAATGGCTGTGTGTTGAGTTATTTTGAGGGGACAGCAAATTTACACTGTTATACAAGCTGTACACTCACTACTTTACATTGTAGCAAAGTGTCATTTCTTCAGTGTTGTCACATGAAAAGATATAATAAAATATTTTAAAAAAATGTGAGGGGAGTACTTACTTTTGTGAGATACTGTATATGTCTAAGAAAAAGAAAAAAATAACACATTCTCCTTCCTTCCAGCACTATAAGTTACATGCTGATGAAAAGTTTCCAAGCAAACCTACAGTTTACTAGAGAGGAATGTCCTGACTGGACTATACTCCCCCTCAAAAATAAGTGTTCTTGATTCCTGGACTTTATTTTCTTGTTTATCTTTGACTGTATTAATATTGATAGAGTGGTTAATTTACTAAGGGCAAATAGGCTGCTTATGTTGCAAAGGAAATTTCACTTTGCAAGAGAATTTTTCCTTAACTCAGTGCAGCCTTCCTTAACCTTTTTTACAAGGAGGAACCTTTATAAGTTCCAGGTGTCAGAGACTTGCTTGCCTATAATTTCCATATCCACAACTCATGTTGTAAAGGGGCAGCAGAAACAACGATTCTTACAGTTGTGGCCAGTAGGAAGAATTTCCCCCTCATACTGTAGATAAAAAAAATCATTGGTTACTTATCTGAGAGGCATAAATTGCTCATTGCTCAAGGAACCCTAAGAAACCTCCCCTAGTTGGAAAAGACTGGCTAAAGCTGGCCATACACTGTACAATTTCTGTTCAATCTCCTTTACCAAAAATGTAATATGGGGAGAAACCTAAACAATCTTTTCAATTAGTATCCAGTCAGGAAGGCTCTTGTACTACAGTGCCTTAAAAAAAGTATTCATACCCCTTGAAATGTTCCACATTTTGTCATGTTACAACCAAAAACTTAAATTTTATTGGGATTTTATGTGATAGACCAACACAAAGTGGCACATAATTGTGAAGTGAAAGAAAAATAAGTGGTTTTCAATTTTTTTTACAAATAAAAATCTGAAAAGTGTGGCGTGCATTTATATTCAGCCCCCTTTACTCTGATACCCCTAACTAAAATCAATTGCTTTCAGAAGTTACCTTCACAGAGTCCACCTGTGTGTAATTTAATCTCGGTATAAAAACAGCTGTTCCGTGAAGCCCTCAGAGGTTTGTTAGTGAATCTTAGTGAACAAACAGCATCATGAAGGCCAAGGAACATACCAGACAGGTCAGGGATAGAGTTGTGGAGAAGTTTAAAGCAGGGTTAGGTTATAAAACAATATCCCAAGCCTTGAACATCACAAAGAGCACTGTTAAATCCATCATCTGAAAATGGAAAGAGTATGGCACAACGGTAAACCTACCAAGACATGGCCGTCCACCTAAACTGACAGGCCGGGCAAGGAGAGCATTTTTCAGAAAAGCAGCCAAGAGGCCCATGGTAACTTTGGAGGAGCTGCAGAGATCCACAGCTCAGGTGGGGGAATCTGTCCACAGGACAACTATTAGTTGTGCACTCCACAAATCTGGGCTTTATGGAAGAGTGGCAAGAAGAAATCCATTGTTGAAAGAAAGAAGTCCTGTTTGCAGTTTGCGAGAAGCCATGTGGAGGACACAGCAAACACGTGGAAGAAGGTGTTCTGGTCAGATGAGACCAAAATTGAACTTTTTGGCCTTTAAGCAAAACGCTATGTGTGGCAGAAAACTTATGCCGCGTACACACGAGCAGACTTTCTGGCATACTTGGTCTGACGTTCTTCCCGGCGGACTACCGCCGGACTTTCTGAACGGACGGACTTGCCTACACACGACCGGACTTTCCGGCAGGCTAGGTCCGCCCGTCTTTCCGACGGACTTTCGCCGGAGTTACGGCGGACTTTCAGAATGTACGGACTTGCCCACACACGGACAAGTCCGTTCATTTTGAACGTGACTCGGGTACGACGGGACTAGAAAAGGAAGTCAATCTCTTTTATCAGCGAAATTGACACCTTGCAAGCCCCGTCTGGCATTGATTTTAAGGGGAACCCCCTACGGCGAACAATCGGCGTGGGGTCCCCCCCAAAGCCCCCCAGACCAGACCCCGATCCAAGCACGCAGCCCGGCCGATCAGGAAAGGGGGTGGGGACAAGCGAGCACCCCCCCTCCTGAACCGTACCAGGCCGCATGCCAGTCCGAACGTCCGGACCTCCGCTGGCAAGAGAGCGGCATGAAGATAGCGGAGGAGCCGGCCGAAGAACTGGAACACCGGGAGAAGAGGAACCGGAGGGACCCCCAAAGCTGGAAGAAGACCCCCCCTGGAGCTGTCTAATAAATTACTTCAAAAACCTGTGTAGTGTGTTTTATTATTGACACTTTTTCCCTAGGTGAATGGGTAGGGGTACCATGTACCCCATACTCATTCACATAGGGTGGGGGGCCGGGATCTGGGGGCCCTCTTATTATGGGGGGCTTCCGGATTCCGATAAGCCCCCCGCCCGCAGACCTCGACAACCAACGGCCAGGGTTGTCGGGAAGAGGCCCTTGTCCTCATCAACATGGGGACAAGGTGCTTTGTTGAGGGCATGCGGCCTGGTACGGTTTAGGAGGGGGGGTGCTCGTTCGTCCCCACCCCCTTTCCTGACCGGCCGGGCTGCGTGCTCGCATCGGGGTCTGGTATGGATTTTGGGGGGGACCCCACACCGATTTTTCGGCGTAGGGGGGTTCCCCTTAAGATCAATACCAGACCTAAGGGCCTGGGATGCCCCACACTCGCCGCAATAGGAAATTTTTTTTTCCTATTGCAGCGAGCGCGAGATGCAGTACTCTACCCTTGTGTCATATCTGGTTCATCGAACCAGAATACAGACGCATGCAGACGAACAGGCTTTCCGTCAGGAACTGAGTCCGGCGGACTAAGATTTAAAGCCTGCTTTAAATCTAGGTACGGTGGACTTTTGGGAAAAAAAAGTCCGCCGGAGCCTACACCCGGTCGCATTGTGCGGCGGACTCTGGTCCGCTGGACCAAGTATGCCGGAAAGTCCGACTGTGTGTACGCGGCATAACACATCACATTACCCTAAAAACACCATCCCCACCTTGAAACAAGGTGGCAGCATCATGTTGTGGAGATGCTTTTCTTCAGCAGGGACAGGGAAGTGCCCCTGCCCATTGAAATCAATGGGCAGCGACGCCAAAGCGCCGTGGCAGCGGAGCTTTGTGGGCGCTTTTAACCCTTTTTCGGGGGCTTTTAAACCTAACAGCGGCGCTTTACCGCCAACGCCCCACAAAGCCCCAGTGTGAAAGTGCCCTTAGTGAATGATGTGAAGCTCTGATGTCATCCATCATCCAGTCATGTGCAAGCACAAATACCATTTCCTTTGATTTTCCTTGCATGTGATTGAGTATTCTTTGCAAAGTACATTTTCACCGCCTATGCCAAGGGTAAATTCATATTTGCACAGACAATTTGCATTTAGTAAATTAAAACCAGTGTTTTGTTTGAACAGCATTTTTCCAATAGCTGAACGGCTCAAGCAGGGTATACACTGAGTTTTTTCTGTGATGCTGTCCAATGAGAGCATCTTATTGCCCACTTAGGCATTGTCCTTGTATAGGGTGAGGAATGGAGGTAGATGCAAGGTGGCCAGGATTTATTTTCAAAGTCAAACCAGGATTAAAGGACTGGGCAAACAGATTTTTTTTGATAATAGCAAATCTCTTGCGAAAATAATGAATGCAGTTATAATAAGCTACTTGATGTGCAGTTTTCACTGAAGCCGAATTCTAATTAATAATTTCTTCACCATATGCTCAATTTGTATTGCCAAATTTCTATTTTTAAAGGGCTAAAACATATTTGTCGACACAAACAATTGATTTTAATGTTTTGAACAAAGTGGATTTTATTCTTACGCCAGAGGATAGAATCCCCAGCGCTGCTTCATTATGGACATTGACTATTGTTTGCATAGCACCTAGTGAGCTGTTTCCACTGTGTATTTACACACGAAATAGGCAAATGCAATGTATTGAATACAAAGCAGTTTTGCCTTTTTTGTTGCATAGACCTTTTTCTCATATGCTTCAAAAGTCTCAGTATTTTTGGAGCTGTCCAGTGCTGATCCTGTTCTTATAGGATCAGCACAGGACGGCTTTTTTTTTTTATTTTAATTTATGTTATTAACCACTTCAGCCCCGACAGGTTTTACCCCCTTCATGACCAGGCCATTTTTGCAATATGGCACTGCGTTAGTTTAACTGACAATTGCGCAGTCATGCGATGCTGTACCCAAATAAGATTGATGTCCTTTTTTTCCCCACAAACCTCTGCAGTTTTTATTTTTTGCACTATAAACTAAAAAAGCGACAATTTTGAAAAAAAAATATATATATTTTACTTTCTGCTTTAATACATATCCAATAAAAAAAAATCTAATTTCTTCATTAATTTAGGCCAATATGTATTCTGCTACATATTTTTGGTAAACAAAAACCCAATAAGTGTATATTGATTGGTTTGCGCAAAAGTTATAGTGTCTACAAATGATGGTATATTTTTACTTATTTATTTTTTTACTAGTAATGGCGGCGATCAGCCATTTTTTAATTTTTTTTTTTACATTTTTTAGTCAAAGGGCATGGTCCAATGACACATAACATTGCATAAACATAACATCATACCTTACAGCACAACACATTGTTGTTACAGAAACTTGAAAATTCAGTACAAAAGGAAGACACTATGCCTATCGGCTGTTCAAGGCGTCTTAAACGTTCCTGGCATGGCAAAGGGAGGGAAACCCTCGCAGACTGGACCGGGCCAGGGCAGGTTCAATCAAGGAATAAAATGTTCGGTACAATGAGTCCATGTAACCAGCTCAAATAATTTTCATTTTTACAACAAGAAAAGTACCCTAGAGCCGTGGAAACACAGAACAAAGGAGGAGGACGAAGATATTAAGGGAGTAGGAAATAAAAGGAAAACGAAATGTGAGAGCAGAGTGAAAGGTAAGAGGAGGGTGAAGAAGGGAGATGGGAAAGGGGGGGCGGGCATGGAGAGATGAAAAATGTGAAGTCGCGAATCACATAGATGATGTTCGAAAGGCATAGTTGGTACGTCTGGGGTACCGCAGGTGTCTAAAATCATACCAGGGCAAATTTAGTCTACTGTGTCGCATTCAAAGAGGATTCGGCCCTCATCAGAAAAGATGAATATGTTCCATAGCGACTAAGTTTTGGAGTATCGTTTTTGTTGATGAAGTGCAGAAAGGACAAGGTCTTCCAGTTTGTTCATTTCCTCTACTATCCTGAGCCACATCCCGATGGTCGGAGGCTGTGGAGGTTTCCATTTGAGACGAATGCATGCTTTGGCAGCATCAAGGAGATGGCGAATTATCGATTTTTTTGTAGGTCTTTCCAGAGGCATGGAGGAGGAAAAAGGCTGGGTCCTGCTTCTCTGAACCATGGGAGCAATACACTCCTCTATATGGGAGAACTTGAGGTCTCCACCCATGACACAGGTGGACACTAATGAGAGGTACTTAATGAGGGAGTGGGGTGCTCCTCACCCAAAAGGATTTGGTCAGAATCCACACAATAGACAAACAAGATATTTGGGGGGGCATACCCTAAAAGATGCAACCATAAGACCATACAATAGAACAAAATATTACAGTGTACACATGCAAAAAATACATTTTCCTCTAGCAAGGCTTATTTAAAACACCTAGACATTTTCAAAAACATTATAAAAAAACATGGGGATTTGGTCACACCACATTGCTATATGGTGCTTAAGCCCACTTACTGCGACAAAGTACCCCATGATTAGTGGGTCCTACACTATCCAAATCCTGACCAAATCCTTTTGGGTGAGGAGCACCCCACTCCCACATTAAGTACCTCTCATTAGTGTCCACCTGTGTCATGGGTGGAGACCTCAAGTTCTCCCATATAGAGAAGTGTATTGCTCCCATGGTTCAGAGAAGCAGGATCTCCCCAATCTATGGATAGTGTAGGACCCACTAATCATGGGGTATTTTGTTGCAGTAAGTGGGCTTAAGCACCATATAGCAATATGGTGTGACCAAATCCCCATCATTTTTGATAATGTTTTTTTGAAAATGTCTAGGTGTTTTAAATAAGCCTTGCTGGAGGTAACTGTCTTTTTTGCATGTGTGTGCTGTAATATTTTGTTCTGTTGTATGGTCTTATGGCTGCACCATCTTTGATGCATCTTTAAGGGTGTGCCCCCCAAATATCTTGTTTGTCTATTGTATGGATTCTGACCAAATCCTTTTGAGTGAGGAGCACCCCACTCCCTCATTAAGTACCTCTCATTAGTGTCCACTTGTGTTATGGGTGGAGACCTCAAGTTCTCCCATATAGAGGAGTGTATTGCTCCCATGGTTCAGAGAAGCAAGAACTCCCCAATCTATGGATAGTGTAGGACCCACTAATCATGGGGTACTTTGTCGCAGTAAGTGGGCTTAAGCACCATATAGCAATATAATGTGACCAAATCCCCATATTTTTTGATAATGTTTTTTGAAAATGTCTAGGTGTTTTTAAATAAGCCTTGCTGGAGGTAAATGTCTTTTTTTGCATGTGTGCGCTGTAATATTTTGTTCTTTGAAACGAAGAGTGAAGACCCGCATTCCATTTATCTAGGAGAGTACAGACTCTTGTCAGTAGTGGAGGGAAGTTTAATTTGAATATCTTGGATATGTGGGAGGGGATGATTGTCCCCAAGTATGTCAGTGCAGAGTTATTCCATTTTAGTTTAAAGCTCATCTGAAGTTGTGAGAGAAGTGACTGTGGGAGATTGAGTCCCATTGTGTTAGATTTAAGAAAGTCAATTTTGAGATTGGAGAAAGCTCCTTATCTCTCAAATTCCTTAAGAAGGTTCGGGAGTTAAATCACTGGGTTTGTGAGGGAAAATAACATGTCATCGGCATAGGCCAAGTCCTTACACTGAGTGCCTCCGGGTTCATGCATATGGTGCACAAAAAGGGTTCCAATGACAGGGCGAAGAGAAGGAGTGACAGTGGACAGCCCTGTCTTGTCCCATTAGTAATTTTGAAAGGCTCCGACATGACCCCATTGGCTCGATTTTGGGCTGGGGGGCATGAATAGATTGATAAAATCCACTGAAGCATGTTGGTGCCGAATCCAACGTACTGTAGGACCGAGAGCAGGCATTTAGCCACAAGTTTTTGTGCATGTGAATTGAGACTTGAACCATTCTGGAGATTTTTTATAAACAAAAAAGCAGAGCAGAAGGCAATTGTGTTGGTTGCGCTATGTCCTGATCCAGTTTGTTGCCGTTTGACACACAGAAATTGCAGCAAGAGCTGGTTGCAGGGTTGAGCCTGTATGAGTAAAGAGAGCCTTAAGGTGTCTCAAACTTTCTATCTGCAGAATTTTTAAAAGAAGGAACATCTTCAATAGGCACATTATGATGTTTATTTAAGACTGAGACTGCAGGAATATACCACTTTTTTGTAAACATTTTTTCCACTGAATAGAGTTTGGCAAAGATTTTGGGACGAGTGAAAATTCCTTTCTGGAGTGGTCCAGTCATCATAGATTGCACATTCAGTTTGTTCATGAACAAGGAACGTCTTTCAAGATTTTGTAGGTCCCTGTACCAAAAGGGGCATGGCGAAAAGGAGCAGAATCAGTCTAAACAATGCCAAGGTTTTTGCGGAAGGCAGCAGCAAACTTTTCCACTTTAGCAAGCATGTTGCATGAGATTACCTCTTCAGTTATACAGTAGTCTGGGGAAGAAAAATTTCCAGCTTCAGCCTCTATGTCCTCTTCGTTCCCTTCTGTGTCTACCTCGTCTAAGACATATATGGCATATGGTGATGTAACTCAAGTAAAGATATGGGAATAGAATAAGAGGCCTGGCGTTTTTGAGCCCTGAACAGAGATGGTTCCATTAAAGCTGTTATTTGTCCGAATTGTGGCATAGATGCAGCGAATTCTGCTTTTGGCGAGTAGATTGCTTGTTCTGTGCCCAAAATAGAGATAGAAAAGAATGCAGAGAACAGAATAAGAAATGGTTCCTGGTGCAAGGATTGTCACTCTGAGATTAAGTGCTGTGCAGACCTTCAAGAGGGCAAATAGTTGCCTGCGATTTTTCTATTGTCCATTTTGCCTAGTCTCCACCATAGCTACTGTGAGAGTGAGAGCCCCTGTCTCTGTGAAAATTAGTGTAAAATGGACACAGGACTCTCTAAGAGGCAATTTGAGAAGTTCCAGCAGAAGATTGGGGAGCAGAGAAAACTATGCTTTAAGTCTTCTCTGGATTTTGTAAGTCTGGATTGGGGCTGGAAACTTGAAGACTTCAAAGAGCATTGGGAGAGATGGAGTCTTTAGTCTTGTGTCTAGAAGTTCTGCAGGTTGTGTGTGTGTCCAGGTGCACACACTCATTATAAGGTAGATCTGGGCATAGCTCAGGGGAGTTGGTGTTGGAGCAGTTGCGCTACCGTAGGAGGGAGGTGTGCTACAGTTTAAGAACCCAGGCAACATCCTTGAGACGGCACTCCATGTGGTTCCAGGTGAGTGGACTGAGAGAGTTGGGGAGACCATAGCTGAGACAACTGGAAGAGAGAGTCCTGGGGAACAGAGGGGACCGTGAGTCTTGGAGGAGTGTGAAAGCCTGGAGTGTCAGGAGAGCCCCTTCCTAGTGGCCAGGAGTGGGCCTGCGCAGCTTTGTACTGCAACCAAGGCTGAGTGAGCCTTGAGAGCCAGTTGGCTTGGCATTTTTGTTTGTGTTGTAATTTTTGGGAGAAGAACCCCTGTGTGGGCAAACCCATGCATGTATGAACTTTCATTTTTGTTACTTTCAATAAAAGTGGGCTACCACGCCCTTAAACTGAAGCTCCTGTTGGCTGTGAACTCACTGAAAACGCATCCACCCCTGAGGTAGACATCCCCAAATATCACACTACAGATAAGGGTATTCCACTGTGGGGTTCTCACTGAGCAGGATGTGGAATATAGGCTAAGCCTGTCCAGAAGGCAAACGAAGCAACTCAAGTGTAGACCATCCTGTAATGAATCCTTGTAGCGATAGGGTGGGAGGAAGCACTTGAGTACCTTATAGGGGTTCTAGGCAGAAGTGGTGATATAGTGTGCGACTTGTGGTGTGATGTCACACATGGTCATCCAGTTGAGACTAAGCTTTGAGTGATTGAGTTGTAGCGCTAAGTTTGAAACGTTTACACAAAAAATGAATACAATTCATATATAACCCTGGTCTTTTACAGTAACGATCAGAGATACAAGGTGACCCTGCCTTACCAGTCCACGATGCTGGACTGTATACAAGTCCAGGCTTTGCCAGTCTCGGTGGGCATACCCTGAAGGGAATCTTCATGGACTGGGTTCCATTGAGATGGACCATGACTCTGGACTTGTATAGCACCCTGTGGCTGACTACATGTGTTGCAGAAAGTGAGTGTCTGTGCAGGATCCAGTGCCTGAAGCAAGATTACAGGCTATTTGCACAGCATGGGGGCTGGGTACAGCTTCCAAGATTTTACCAAGGTTGTGCTGATCCCAATGCACTGCTTTTTATTTGTGACACTAGAAGACAGTGGGGAGTTGATGAAGAATTTGAAAGCTAAAAAAAGAAAAGCAAAATAATAACTTACTTAAGCTAAGAGTGATTTCTCATTAAGCAGAAGAGGTTCATCACTTTAGAACACCAAAAAAACTGAGGATTCATGGTGCGAGGTAGGGTTATACAGGAGGCGGCCAATGGGCATGTCCTTGAAAGCTTGAGAATAGCTGCTGCCATCATTTCACTAATTATTTTTTTGTATATGGACTCATGGACTTTATTTTAGTCGTATTGCTTATGGACTATACTATCTTTTGTTTTGAATGTGCCTTATTATCATGTGATAATGTGCCAGCAGTCACTATTTTGATGTCCTTGAAAGCTTGCCAGTGTCCAATAACTTGAAGGTACAACTTTATAACCCAGGGTTTATAAATACCTTGCAAGTAAGATATCCAAAATTTTGAGACCACCAAAACAAAAATAAAGGGGACACTTGCTTTGGTGACAATTGGCAAAAGATATTTGAAACAAGGATGATGAGGGGTATTTAAAGCAGGGTGGATTTTATTTAAATCAAGTCGATTTAAATCATGATTTAACTCACTAAAAAAAAGGGTTGATTTAAATCATCTCAATTTAAATCATCATTTTTAAAGAGCAACTGTCATCTCTGTTCCGTAGCAGCTCCTTGTCTGACCCGCTGTTGACTCACTTATGCCCTGTACACACGGTCGGATTTTCCGATGGAAAATGTCCAATCGGAGCGTGTTGTCGGAAATTCTGACCGTGTGTGGGCTCCATCGGACATTTTCCATCGAATTTTCCGACACACAAAGTTTGAGAGCAGGATATAAAATTTTCCGACAACAAAATCCATTGTCGGAAATTCCGATCGTGTGTACACAAATTCGATGGACAAAGTGCCACGCATGCTCAGAATAAATAAAGAGATGAAAGCTATTGGCCACTGCCCCGTTTATAGTCCCGACGTACGTGTTTTACGTCACCGCGTTCACAACGATCGGATTTTCCGACAACTTTGTGTGACCGTGTGCATGCAAGACAAGTTTGAGCCAACATCCGTCGGAAAAAATCCTAGGATTTTGTTGTCGGAATGTCTGAACAAAGTACGACCGTGTGTACGGGCATAACAGTCACATTCACTTTAATGGGACAGCTGGTGATGTGGCAGTGGAGACGTGGCGGCAGCAAGTGAGTGGATGCCCACTAACAGGCGCTGCTATAATGGATCTGAAATGACAGGTGCTGTTTAAATGTAAGGACTTATTCTTGCTGGTAGTTAGAATCTTTAATATCTGCAAACAAAATGAAGGTTTCCTATTTAGAATAATAAGCTGACAGGTTAGTAAAACAGCGATATCAGAGCCAATTCAATCATACAGTTTGTAGTGTACATAGATTTGCAAAACAATGGGATAAAGGAATATTCCTGAACTTTGTTTTGTGGTTACTGTGTCTCATGGTTATTGAGAAATTGTGTGAATACATCAATGCAGTGCATGTTATATCAGCTTTTAGAGCTTGGATTCACTGAATGAGTTGACCAAAATTTAAATATTGCAGAATATACAGCCTCATGCAACATAACTAAGCTCCATTTCATGCTGAATAAACTAAATTATTAATGTATCTTAAACAGAAAACTATCCTTAGATAGATTTTTACTCCAAAAGCATTTTATTCAAACAAATTTGATAAAAATCTAAATCTAACTTTAAAAAAAACAAAAAAAAAAACCTTGATTTTTATCCACCCTGATTTAAAGTCCTGTTCCCAATATATTTGAAACAAGGATGAAACAAGTCTCCAAATCTACACGACTTTGATCTATACGTTCCCCCACACACTATTCTACAATTGGCAAAACCCTTTACTTTAGAAAGATTCCCTCCTATATCCCCTTGAGTCTATAGGACAGGAAGAAAAGGTAATTCTCCACAATTGGATACAGACAGCACAATTAAACCTGAAGGGGGGTCTAAACTATTTTCTGCCATATTCACGACAAAAAGAATTTTGGCTTTAGTTATATTTTAAAGCAGAGATAACTAGGCTCTTCTATCTCAAGAAGAAACGTGGTGCCCATATGTCTATTTCTCAACACAAATGGAGTTTAACTTTAAATATCTTATCTCATTTTAATTTCCCAAAAGACATAGTATACTTCATGTGTTTATTAAATCCAGCAAATAAAAAATGTAAAAAAAAATACACAAGCACAGCATTTCAATATAAAAACATTCTTTTTCATTATTATGAAGCTTACAACAGAGTGGCAAGTGACAATACATAAATATCAGGGATATTATAAAAATCCAAGTTAAAAACAACCATCACTAAATATGCATTAAAATTATTTTATGAATCGAGATATTGAATTGACTTTATTCAATGTAATGGTGTTTGCTCAGACACTGTGGGGGAGATAGTAAAATTAAAACATAATTTACATTTCATTTCGTTGTAATGCATATAAATTACAATGAGTCTGTAAAAACGTAATAAAGAGAACAGAACATACACAGGTCACATATTAGAATTCCTGCAAGTACAACAAATTGGTATAGACATTCATTCCATGCTGTAAATTATAACATCGTCTTCTTCATAGATACATAGGCTTGCTCTTCTGAGACTAGCCTTTCCTGGCTGGGTTTGCCATGGGCAGAGAGCAGCCTCACAGCAGAAAGAAGTCTGTTTTGGTTTTATAATGGCATATTAAATGGGTTAAATATACATTTGAAGGTAAATATGTTCTTTGAAATAGCATGCATTCTTTTCACACTGGCCACTTGGTTACGCTTCAGAGAAGAAAAAGACTTGCTTGTCTGGTCTGGCAAGAACACTGTAAAACACACACCGATCTACAAACCATTTGGAAAACAATAGTATTTATTTCCAGTAGCATTTTCAACCATGGACGTAGTCTGAAAGCTCCAGAAAAGTGGAAAAGGTAAATGGGCTCATGGCAGAAGGCATACAAAATTGAATATTGAATGAGTTATATATTCCCTTTGGGGGGTGGAAAATACTTTTATAAATGGTCTACCTGCAATTTGGTGGTTACTTACCATCTCAGTAATGTCAGTGGGACATTCCATGTGCCCTCACCCTATAGGTTTACAATTGTCATTGCTGGTAAAATGGACCAATACCTAAAATTTTACTTAAACCTCTGTTAATAGGGATAGATAAATAAAAACTGATAAAATGGCTAAAGTGTTTACCTTTCATGGGAAAGAATTGTTTCTGAGGGCTCCCTGCAACATGAGTCCCAAGATCAAGTACCTAAAGTGAGAATGATCTTTCCATTTTAAAGAAATCATGGCTATTTAGTCATGTGAAAGCACTGAAAGGAGCCTTGAGCAGTATGTTCTTCAAGAAAGCACTTAAACCCTTCTATTGTTCTTTACTTATTAAGCAGCCAGACAGTTGACATTGTTTACATTTGAGTCAACTTAGGTCAACCTAACAGGATTGCATCAGTGTGGGGATTGTTTTCCTTCAGGAATTTGGCCTTTGTCAAAGTGTAGGTCACCCAAGCACTCTAAATGCATTTTTACCTGATTCCTGGTTGAGCAAGAAGGGTTGCTAGGTTGAGGGTAAAAAATGTACTGTTCACCTGGATTTTAATGGGAACCTGTTAATAAAATAGTATTACCCAAACAACACAATTTCCTGAAAATGGACAGCAGTCTACTTTTAGGAAATTGTGTAATCACCAGTGCTTGCACACACCATCTGTTCTGTTAAGAGCCGCTGCAAAGCCATTGTAGACCACTAAATCTGGGTACGCACTATAGATGCCTTTGCAGACCTGAAATCCCTCCATCTACAACACAAAGCATGAGCATCTCTATAGGTCACTGAGGTTCAGCTTTGCATTGTGGGATGTAAGGAGTCTGCCAAAGCACAAGGTAGTAGGCACTACAGGTCAGCCTATCCACTGAACACATTACAAGATATTTCCAGGCCAGAATGTCGATGTAATTCATCCAGGGCTTTCTTGGACTGCAGCAGGGCACCACACAGTTTGGAGATCTTATATAATATCTCCAACGAAAATCGCCTAGATACCATCCATACTGGATGTATATGTCAGATAGATTTACAAACTGGACTGGTTACCATCAGGTCATTCTTTTCCCTAGTACTGCTTTGGTAATAGTATACAGCATAGTAAATGCAGCTTCAATCCCTGGTGCTAAGAATGATTTGTCTATATTATTCTCCACCCATTGATGGTCACAGATGTTCCGTCTCCTGCCAACACAAGGGAAATGGTGTCCTCCTCCTATAAAGGAGGCAGCTAGAGATGTGAAGCCTATCGTTCCTAGTTAATCAAGGAAAAAGCTGTAAAAGACAACAGAATAAAATAATGGAAGAGGTTGGTCATGCAAGCATGTATAATATGATATCATCAATGCAAAATTACAGAATATGTCCTATTCTTTTGAAAACACAGTTAGCAGCTGTCGTTAAACTTATAACATCTTTCTGACCGTTTTCTTTCTGTGGAGCAGTGTTAATTTTGTTGACAAAAGTAATTGTCATAATTTTAGTCAGCTGCATGTTTTCAATGATGAAAACTAAACGAAAATAAAATTCACTTTCAATTCAGATGATAAAATAAGACAAACTAAAATGGCATTTTAGTCAAAAAGACTATAACTAAAACGAAATCGAAATTTGACGTCAAAAAGCAATATTCCTGTTTGTTTATGAAACTTGGTTTTATATATAAAGAGGTTACTTGATACTTGTTTTCATTATTAATAGAGAACTGCTAAAGTTTTTATATTCAGATAATATGGGCAATGGCATTATAGACAATAGAGTTTACAGTTTCTAGTCTTTTTTTATGTTTTAAGGGTGCACTTCTATTTGTCAAAAAGCAATATTTTTATTTGTTTACGATACTGAAGATTTTAGTCTACTAAAATGTACTGGAGATTTTAGTCGACTTAAATACGACTAAAAATAAAACAATTCAGATAACTAAAATACAACCAAAACTAAAATGGCATTTTATTTAGAAGACTATAACTAAAAAACTAAATTTAAATTTGACGTCACAATTAACACTGCTGTTGAATAATGTCAGTACGTACATTGCTTTCCTTGCTCACCTCTGAGACCTGGAGCCAAGGTATATTGCTGCATTCCCTGCCACTACTATGACATTTCTAGTCTGTTCAGCAGTTCTCGTTACTGATGGGGTTCTACATGACATTACTTCTGAGGTGCAGCACCATTCCCAAGTTATTTGGGATTCAGATCTGCTGAAGTAATGTACTTATTTAGAAATGTCTCTGGATTTGATTCTCCTTGATATTCACATGAACAAATTTTATTGTCATGTACCACCTGCCTTGTGTAGGCCTTTGGCATGATTGTTATTTGATGTTCTCTTTTTCCAGTCAGATTGATATCTTCCGTTTAACCTGTTTTCTTTTATTTTTTTTCACTGTGGATACTGCCTTGCTATAATAAAATAAAATGTAATATATATATATATATATATATATTTTTTTTTAAAAGAGCTGTTTACATGTTAGAAGTAACCAGCTGAATAAAATCCAGATGCTTGTATGAACATCACTATTCCATTAATTTTTTCTTACAGCAGAAAATATATTGATGATTTTTTCCTATTTAAAGCGGCCTTCCACCCACTTAAAAGTCAGCAGCTACAAAAAGTTTAACAGACACTCACCTGTCCCACGGTCCAGCGATGCGGCCACCCCCTCTCTGCGGTCCCGGCATTGCAAGTGTGGGCGCCCGGCTATGGCTTCACAATGAATGGCTGGGTAATCTTCTGGGACCTGTGACTTATCCCAGAAGATTGCAGGGAGGGAGGGGGGATTGGTGAACTTCCTTCCGGCGCCGCGGCACCAGGAGAGTAAGTGGGAGCTGAGTACCTGTGAAAACTAGGTACCCGTCCCCCCCCCCCCAATAAATGACATGCCAAATGTGGCATGTCAGGGGGTCACGAGTACTTAAAGCGGAAGTTCCATTTTTGGGTGGAACACTGCTTTAAGAAGGAAGACATGCACTGAATGCAGTGCTAAAAGAAAGTTTGTGTGCATGTGCCCAATAACAACTGCCTGTGACAAGACTTTCACAAATCCTTGCAGCAGGAACAGCCTTAGTTACTATAGGCAGCAATACTATACTTTCATATGACATGTATTGATTCTAAGGTATGGATCAATAAATGACTCTTATGTAATAGATTCTTAACTACTAATACTCATGAAAAGCACCTGTCACCTGCACAAACTGAGGACTGAACTATTATTATAAAAATATTGGTTAAGTCCACAAAATGGCCCCAGTATTTGTAGGCAAAGGTGAACATTAACCTCAGCCATGCATTTTCCCAGTAAAATGTCTGACATCTATATGCATATCTATTGCTGCTTTTATTTTATATCTTTGTGACCATATGATTTAAAAATAGTTCTTAGTACTATACACATAAATTGAATTTCTATTTTCCAATTCCCAACACTAGAGGTTGCTGTTGCACTACAGTCAGTGAGGTTTGAGCTGGATTGTACGTGTAGCGCAATGAATGACAAATTCTGATATTTCAGCTGCTTTGGATCCTTCCCTCTTTCTAGTTCCAAGACAATGCTTATATTTCTGGAAATATATTGCTTTAGGTAAGTATAACTTCCAAGACTAAATTATCATGGCACAAAGAAAATAATAATAATTAAAAAAAAAACTTTCATCATGTTGCAAAGAGCAATTTTGTGCTCTCATTAGAAAAATGCAGACTGACTTTCCCAATGGTTGTTGTTGTCCCCTTACTATACATCACAATGGTTTGCGCCATAATATTAAAGATATTTTTTAGGAAAATTTGGGGTTCCCCACGTGGTAACATAATGGGGACCCTTCCTACCCATGTTTTCTCAGGACAAACAGCGAAGGCTGTATGGGAACTACCTTTTTGTACCTGAACTTGAATCCTCTAACCATTTCAAATGTCAGCAAAACAGAGTTCCATTATTAAATAGGTGTTTCCATGTGTCTGATATCCTTTTTAAAACACCAGTAAACTATACTTTTCCCCAAAAAATGTATATGTATTGATCCCTACAAATAAAACCTAAATTTTTTTCCAAAAACGTCTTCCAACTTTCTTTTTAACACTTATGCCGCGTACACACGAGCAGACTTTACGGCAGACTTTGCCCGGCGGACTGGATTTGGTCGGACAATTCGATCGTGTGTGGGCTTCAGCGGACTTTGTTTTCTCAAAAGTTGGATGGACTTAGATTTGAAACATGTTTTAAATTAATCCATCGAAATCGAGTCCGGTCGAAAAGTCCGCTCGTCTGTATGCTAGTTCGACGGACAAAAAGCCACGCTAGGGCAGCTATTGGCTACTGGCTATGAACTTCCTTGTTTTAGTCCGGTCGTACGTCATCACGTACGAATTCGACAGACTTTGGTGGATTGTGTGTAGGCAAGTCCGTTCATTCAGAAAGTCCTTCGTAAAGTCCGTCGAAAAGTCTGCCGAGCAAAGTCTGCCGTAAAGTCCGCTCGTGTGTACGCGGCATTATACCTCTTCTATACAGCACTAAAAAGTGAATAGAACATTTTTTAAAAAGAAAGGGATTATCTCTTAAAAATAAAAGTTTACGGTCTTTTTATAGGAGTCAATACTAAATATTCATAAGAAATGCATTCGTTCATGGGTTTAAAAAAAAAAAAAAAAAAAATCCTGCCTGAATCTGTAGTACTGGTTTCTGAAAAAAAGTTTTTCTGCGCTAACATGTGGCTGCACAAGTATTTTCTCTTCCCCGTTATAAGTAAAAACGTTCAGAAATCCCCTGACCTCAAGCTTCAGGATAATTTTTTTTTTGGATCTGCTTTTATTATAAAAGGGGAAGGCTGTTGGTGGGAAACATTAGTCGAATTGCAAAGTTGTATACAATTTTAAAATGAGCAGTGTTTGAAATGGCTGAATACAACCGATAAATACTTTTAAACACTTTCCTTAAACACCTTCTTTTAGTGGTAGAGCATTTTATTACCAAACCAGTAAATGGCATCCTTGAAAATGTTGCACTGCATTATGCTGACTGCCAGTGCAGCGTATACACAGCAAAATATTGAAGGCTCCACAGCATCATGGAATCCAATCTATTTTTTTTCATTAGATCAGACCTACTCAACTGTGGCATGCTAAGGTGTGGCCACACACAGACAGACACTACAATTCAAACTTTTCCACATGGTTCCCATCAGATAGGCACACAGGGGCAGTATATTAAAATTCTTTCACAGAAAGGGATGTGCATTTTGTAAAATGATTGTGGGGTCATGTAGCCATTAAAATAGTGTTTAGCAGAAACGTGTGCGTGTTCAGCAAAATTGTTTAATTTTTTTTACTTTTGGATAGGGCGGAGAGGGATTAAAACCCCTGCCCTGGATTTTACTGCTATAGAGGGGCCCCACTAGGGATATTTCTCTTACTTGCTGACCCATTGAAAATGGTTTCACCAGACAGGAAGTGAGGGTATATTTGCAACAGTGACAAAAACAGCAATAAAATGCTATGCAAAAAAATATATATATACAGCGGGTAAAAGAAGTATTGAACACATCACCACTTTTCTAGGTAAATATGTTTCTAAAGGTGCTATCAACATTAAAAAGTTCAGAAATGAAGTTATGTGTAATAAAATGGAATGACAGAGGGAAAAAGTATTGAACACGCTAACTGAAATTTATTTAATACTTCGTACAAAATCCTTTGTTAGTAATGACAGCTTCAAGATGCCTCCTGTATGGAGAAACTAATCGCATGCATTGCTCAGGCAGGGTTCTTCTGTGAACTCTGATCTTTAGTTCTTTTCAAAGATTTCCTATTGGATTCAAGTCAGGTAATTGGCTGGGTTTGTGTTTAGGATCATTGTCTTGCTGAAATGTTCACCCTCGTTTCATCTACATCATCTTGGTAGATGACAACAGATTTTTATCAAGAATGTCTTGGTACATTTTTCTATTCATACTTCCTTCAATGAAGTTTAGATTGCCAGTACCGTATGCTGAAAAACAGCCCCACACCATGATGTTCCCGCCGCCAAGCTTCACTGTTGGTATGGTGCTTTTGGGGTGATGTGCAGTGTCATTTGACCTCCAAACATGGTGTGTATTATGGCATCCAAAGAGTTACATTTTGGTCTCATCAGACCAGACTATATTTCTCTATATTTCTCCGGCTTGTCTAAATGTTGTGCAGCAAACTTCACCATGTTTTTTCTTCAGCAATGGAGCCTTGCCTGGTGAGCGTGCATACAGGCCATGGCGGTTGAGTGCATTACTTATTGTTTTCTTTGAAACAATTGTACCTGCTAATTCCAGATCTTTTTAAAGTTCCCCACAAGTGGTTATTGGCTCTTGGACAACTCTTCTGATAATTATTTTCACTCTTCTGTCAGAATACTTGCGAGGACCACCCGGTCGTGGCTGGTTTATGGTGAAATGACGTTCTTTCCACCGGATTATGGCCCCAACAGTGCTCACTGGGACATTCAGAAGTTTAGAAATCCTAAACCAATGCCATCAATAAGGTTGCAAAGGTCTTGAGAGTGCTTTTTGCTTTTACCCATCATGAGAGGTTTCTTGTGTGACACCTTGGTAATGAGACACCTTTTTATAGGCCATCAGTTGAGACTGCACCAGCTGATATTAATTTGCACTGACAAGGGGCAGGATTGCTTTCTAATTACTGATAGATTTCAGCTGGTGTCTTGGCTTCTCAGGCCTTTTTGCACCTTCCTTTCTTCATGTGTTCAATACTTTTCCCCTTTGTCATTCCATCTTATTACACATAACTTAATTTCTGAACTTATTTGTTTTGGTTTCTTTGTATGTATGGGTTGCATGGGTTTTTACTGACATGTGGTGACAATTTCATGTCAATAGCACCTTTAGAAATATATTTACCTAGACAAATAGAGATGTGTTCAATACTTATTTTACCCGTTGTATGTGTATATATCTATATATACACACACACACATACACATATATATATATATATATATATATATATATATATATATATATATATATATATATATATATATATATATATATATATATATATTTTTTTTTATTTTTTTTTAAATTTATTTATTTATTTATTTTTTTCTGTCTGCTTTGCGGTTGAAGATTTTCCCTTGCAACCTATCTGGTGACTTCATTGTCAAAATGAGAGCCCTAGATAACAGTAACAACCCAAAGAGGGTTCTAGTTCTTCTCCCCACTATCTGGCTGGACATACACGTCATCATAACTGCCATTATATATATATTTAATTTTTGCACAATTGTGCTAGGCAAAACAAAAATAAAAGGCACAAATCATATTTAACCGTCATTTTCTTATTTTAAACACACATTCCTAAAGTACAGTGAAAATAATTTCAGAAGCTTTCTATCACATTGCATGGACAGTACATTGTATATGTACTTTTAAAAGTCATAGTCATAGATGTAAATGAATACATCAGCTCATCTGGGAAGAAAAAAAAAACAATCAAATGACATAACTGCACACCATACAAATTGTTCAGGAGTCTGAGATAAAGACGCAAACACACATATAAAAAAAAAAAAAAAAGGGGGGAAATTATAAAGCTTGTAAACAGACAATCTGAAATACACGTTATTCATGGAAAAATATCATAAAAAAGTACCACTCTGAAGTAAAACTGCCTGAGTTTCCTTCATTCGCAGTTTTAAGAGGAACACTTGAGCACAACATGGAGTTGTCTTGATAAATATGTGTGCCGAGCACTACAAATGTCCCCAGGGTCTCCTTGGTTGGTAGAGCTGCTGTTGTGCTTTCTGAGCTTCTGAGGTGAATCTTAAATCATTTGGCACCAAAAATATTTTGGCCTGTGTGGGAAGAACAGCTCTTCACTCTTGACTTTCGGTGGATGAAAGTTATTTACTAGGCATGATTCATTCATTTAGACTGTAGAGATTTTTTTATTTCATTGACATCCATCTGAAAACAAAACAAAATATGTAGGTTTAAGAAACTTTGGCTATCAAACAGTGCTACCACAAACCAACCAAGAGTTAACCAGGATTAAAAAAAAAAACAAAACATAAAACCAAGGAGTGAACATCCCCTCTGCAGACCAAAGTGAGTCCAGTAGTGCAAAATGGCCTTCTTTAGATAAGATAACATTTTAGCTATCATGTCCTAGTCATTAACCATCATAAAGGAAAGAATTGGTCAACTGTTCAAAACAGCTTTCTCTAGATAAGTTTACATTTTCAGATAATGTGTCCTAATCATGGACCATCATTACAGTACCTTGAAAAAGTATTCATACCCCTTGCAATTTTCCACATTTTGTCATGTTACAACCAAAAACTTAAATGTATCTTATTGGGACTTTGTGTGATAGACCAACACAAAGTGGCACATAATTGTGAAACTTAAGGAAAATGATAAATGGTTTTTCATTTTTTTTTTACAAATAAATATCTGAAAAGTGTGGCGTGCATTTGTTTTCAGCACCCTTTACTCTGATACCCCTAACTAAAATCTAGTTGAAGCAATTACCTTCAGAATTTACCCAATTAGGCCAAGGAACACACCAGACAGGTCAGGGATAAAGTTGTGGAGAAATTTAAAGCAGGGTTAGGTTATCAAAAAATATCCCAAGCTTTGAACATCTCACGGAGCACTGTTCAATCCATGATCCGGAAATGGAAAGAGTATGGCACAACTGCAAACCTACCAAGACATGGCCATTCACCTAAACTGACAGGCCGGGCAAGGAGAGCATTAATCAGAGAAGCAGCCCATGGGTTCATGGTGACTCTGGAGGAGCTGCAGAGATCCACAGCTCAGGTTAAAAAATCTGTCCACAGGACAACTGTTAGTCGTGCACTCCACAAATTGGGCCTTTATGGAAGAGTGGCAAGAAGAAGAAAGCCATTGTTGAAAGAAAGCCTTAAGAAATCCAGTTTGCAGTTTGTGAGAAGCTATGTGGGGGACACAGCAAACATGTGGAAGAAGGTTCTCTGGTCAGATGAGACCAAAATTGAACTTTTCGGCCTTTAAGCAAAACGTTATGTGTGGTGGAAAACTAGCACTGACACATCCCCCTGAACACACCATCCCCATCGTGAAACATGGTGGTGGCAGCATCATGTTGTGGGGTAGCTTTACTTCAGCAGGGACAGGGAAGCTGGTCAGTGTTGATGGGAAGATGGATGGAGCCAAATACATGGCAATCTTAGAAGAAAACCTGTTAGAAGCTGCAAAAGACTTGAGACTGGGGCGGAAGTTCACCTTCCAGCAGGACAACGACCCTAAACATACAGCCAGAGCTACAATGGAATGGTTTAGATCAAAGCATATTCATGTGTTAGAATGGCCCAGTCAAAGTCCAGACCTAAATCCAAAATCCTAAATCCAATTGAGAATCTGAGGCTAGAATTAAACATTGCTGTTCACAGATGCTCTCCATTCAATCTGACAGAGCCTGATCTATTTTACAAAGAAAGGGCAAAAATTTAATTCACTAGATGTGCAAAGCTGGTAGATAAACACCCAAAAAGACTTGCAGCTGTAATTGCAGTGAAAGGTGGTACTACAAAGTATTGACTCAGGGGGGCTGAATACAAATGAACACCACACTTTTCACATATTTATTTGTAAAAAGTTTTGAAAAACATTTATCATTTTCGTGCCACTTTGTGTTGGTCTATCACATAAAATCCCAATAAAAAACATTTACGTTTTTGGTTGTAACATGACAAAATGTGGAAAATTTCAAGGGGTATGAATACTTTTTCAAGGCAGTGTAAGTCATCCACAACATCATCCACAGGACAGTAAACCTCCATTAAGACTTCAGGAAATACAAGAACTTTTCTAACATACTGTAAAAAACACCAATGTATTCAATTGCCCTGACCAAGCATTTGAGATACACAGCTGAGGGAATGTTCTTTTCTGCATAGGCAAAAAATATACTTTATTTGCATAATTTCTCGCAGAATCTAGATGGAATTAATTTTTTCACCGATAGTATGCCCCTAGGTAATTTGTTTAAGGTTACTCAAGAAATGTCCCATAGCCTTTTGGTTGCACAGCTACACTTCCACAAGTGATTGGTTGTTCATGAATTCAGGGGAGCATTATAGAAGGAAGGGTAAAGAGTCACATGCACCTCATACACAGAAGCATTGGGTATTTCTCTTCACTTCAGTGGGGAAGGGGGGCGAACAGAAGAAAAGGGAAGGTGCATGCACCCCCTTTTCTAGTGATGTTTTTTTTTAAACAACTGATTGGTGGCTCATAATTTACCTAGTAAATGAGACTGGATAAAAAGATGTCACATTGCTGTTCTGTCTGCTAACTGCTGAGTACCAAGATGTTATTAGACAGCACTGTACTGAGCCGATCCGTGGAGCTGGGTACCATGTGATCGCTGTGATTGGTCAACACACGTTATTGTTGATCCCTCCTCTTCCTCTTAAAACAGAGAAAGCCAAAGGTTGTAGTAATATCTGAATGGAAAAAGAATGCTGTATCATCAGCAGCTGCGGATCCATTTGTTGATTTTTACGGACGCCAGGATCTTTATCTGACCCTTTTCCCCACCTTCCTCTCCTATACACGCAACCTAAAAATTCTGTCTTTGTATGTGAATTGTATATTAACCTGTCCAAACGCAATATTCCCCACGTACACATTCCTGAAATTGGCAGAAATAATGCTGGGTGCTGTAATGACCACTGGCTGCAAACCGTAGATGATCACAGTGCAGAAATGTCATCAGCACACCAAAGAATCCTCAAAAGGGTCCAAATCTTTATTCACATGGTCACACGGTACATATGCAACCATTTGACCATTTGAATAAAGCTTTGGATCTTTTTGAGGGATCCTTGGTGTACTGATGACATTTCTTCACTCTGTATATTAACCTCTCCTCTTCATCATCATACACATCTGCACAATAACCCCTTCATCTCCAGCCGGACAGTGTATGTGACCTGTATTTTAACCCCTTCACCACCTCTTCCTCCCTCCTGTATATGACCTGTACATTTACTATAGCTAGTAGACCATTAACAAGCCCTGTATTTTACCCCTTAAGTACTGTACCAGTGTCTTCCTTTGCAAAAAATTGTCTACAAAAAATGTCTACTTTACAAAAAGGGGTTGAGGGTTTATTTTTTATTTTCTAAGTTTTACAACAGAAAGTAAGAACAGTTTTTTTTCTAAACAACAGAGGTTATTAAATACCAACAACAATAAAGCTCTATTTGTCTAAAGAAAATGATATAAAATTTATTTGGGTGCAGTGTTGCATGACCGAGTAACTGTCAGTCAAATTATTACAGCACAGAAAACGGAAAAATGGCCCGATAAAGAAAAGTTTGATAAAGAGTTGGGGCTTAACTGATCCCTTGCTTTGCCGTACATGGCACAACAAAGGCTCAATTTAAGGTCATGAAACATTATTATACCAGGCTTATATTGGTGTACACTGTACCTGTAATCGTAAACGAATCTTCTTTTCCTCGTCCAGTTCTGACAACAGCTGTTTTATCTCTTTTCTAAGAAATAAACACAACGATTTGAGCTGTTATACAACTTACTGAAGCAAGTTGCTAAATGTATTACTCATAAGACACTTACATTTATACCGTACATTGTACTGAAATTAAATACTTAATCAAAACCTAGTCAGGTACAAAGTGTAAATATAGCTGTAAATAAATTCCTTTACATGAATCACAGCATATGAGACCTTGAACTCACATTGTGAGTTGTGTCAACCATTAATCAAATCAAGGAAAGGTAACAAGCAAAATACAGAAACCCTTAACAAACAATTGCATGCCATTACACTGCATGAAGAAAGGTAGCGCCTAATAGTAGGTTATTGAGTTGCCAATCTTTGTAATAACAGACAGTAGAAATTTTTTTTTTAATATACAACGGGTGCAGCCACACTGAACTACTTTTCATCCTATGTATGTAGTGTAATCTGGGGACATCCCTGAGGTATAGGAAAGAGTCTACCGCCTGAGCAAACTCAGGTCCTGGTTAACACTAGAATATGGTGTGCGAAACTCGTGATAAAAATGCATTGCCCTTGCGATCTGCAGTGGATGTCTGTTGACGACAACCCAAATGCAGGTTGCAAAAGCAGTGTGTTTGTACAAAACTACCATGCCATCCGGTTGCAATGTGCTTCCAAAAGTGCACTACTTTAGTGCAATATGGTGTGATTTGAACCCACACAAAATGAATAGGTTCAAATCACACTGCACTAAATTGTATGTGAATTGCACAGTTATGCGGTGCACATTCCTGTGCGATTCATAGGCAATTGATAGTGTGACCCGACCCTTAGAGTATTCCTAAAGGCAAAACTTTTTTTTTCTGTTTTGGATAGAGTGGAGAAGGATTACAATGCTTGTCAGGTTTTATTGCCGTCTGTGCTCCTGTTCAGAAGATTTGCCCTCTCTATTTGTCCTGTTTATCATTATCATTGAAAGTAAAAGAAAATTCCAAATTTTGGGTTGTCCCCAGAAAAGTAATAGAGGGGAAATCTTCCAATGGGAGTCCCCAAGGAATTACCTTAATTTGCAGAGATTTCCTTTCACTTCCTGATTGGCTATGGGACAGGACGTGAAGGGGAATCTCTGCAATGGGACACAGATGGCGAAAAGAAAACTGACATGGATTATAACTCTCGTTTGCGCTATCCAAAATGAAAAAAAAAAAGTTTTGCCTATAGTTCTACTTTAACAGCAGTCAATATAATGGCCGCCTATGCTTTGCTTTGTATGCCTTTCAGATTTTCGTGCATGTTTAGACAAAAATGTCATGCAGGGCTCCGTTAAAGAGATTTATCCTCATTTACTGTCACAGTTTCACAAGACAGGACACAAGGGAAAATCTGCAATAGAAACAGCAATCAAGAACTTAAGCAAAAATAGATATGAGGCACTTGACTATGAGCTATCATCTGTCAAATGAAACAGTGGTAGTAGGTCCTCTAAAAAATAGGGATCTCACAGATTGAGGAATCTATGCAAAAACTAAGGAGAGGGTGCCAGATATTTGTCTCGTGAATTTAAAATACTTTAATATAGTAAGAATCTAGCATCCAGCGCTCAGGTGAATCCCAATACCTCCCAACACAAATCATATACACACACAACAACCACCAGCAGCTGGAATAACCCTGTCCCCCTGGGCAGGTAAAGAATATAATTAAAGCAAAGTTCCAAGTTCTGCTCGTTGTACTCCTTCCCCCCTTCGGTGCCACATTTGGCACCTTTCGGAGGGGATGGGGGACAGCATACCCGTCTTTCACAGGTCTCCTGTCCCCACTTCTGGGAGCCTCAGCCGCAGGTATGTGCGTCATTGCTGGGGCTCCCTCCTCCACCTTCCCGGCCGCCGGGCCAGTAGGAGAGAGGAGTGGAGCCTCGCGCATTCGCAGTAGGGTTCACGGCGTGAAGCCGTTAGGCTAGACTGCCGGGTTCCCTTACTCACCGTGGAGGCGGCATGCACCCGACAGCTGATGGAAACATCAGCTGCGGTGCCGACATTGCTGGACTCCAGGACAGGTAAGTGTCAGATTATTAAAAGTCAGCAGCTGCAGTATGTGCAGCTGCTGGCTTTTAATTTTTGCAGCAGTGGGCGGAACTCCGCTTTAAATCTTCATCTAGACAGTAGTCTGCAATGAGCAGATTTCATAAAGCGGTCCCAAATGGGGACATATGGGACAAAATAATGTAAACTGTTCAGTTGGTCTCGTTGTCACCCAACACTTTATCCTGCATAGGTCCTACCGAACCCTAGAACTTCTTTATAGGATAGGCATGAAGGAAAATCTTGAATGTGCAAGATGTGCTTAATCTTCTGGTTCTTTTATTTGTTTTGGAGGTGCCCCATGTGCATGTGGCAGCAGGTGATATATGTGATCAACCCAGTTTATGGGTTATTAACTCCAGACCCTGTTCTATGTCTCCTAGGGTACATAAATTCCAACAATTTGGAACACAATCAGGTAGTGGCCATTAGAAGTTTGTTCTTTATGGCTCGTAAGCTAATGGCTTCTTGCTGGGTCTCCCCCAACCCTCTTACCCTTGGGGCCTGAATCCAGGACCTGGACAAACATGTAATGTTTAAAAAGTATACTTATGTTCAAGAAAATGCTTCCTGAAAGTTTGACAAAATATGGCAAAAATTGATGTTCTAGCTTAAGCTCACAATAAAGAAATGTAGTGCCTGAAGGGCAGGCTAGCCTGTGCCATACAGCATTTTTTTTTATATAGTGTATTGGTTGCCCTGGTATACTTTTGGAACGCTGGATATTAATGAACTAAATGTGTTGCTAATGTTAATGGTTTATTGGCTCAATTGAGTAAGGAAAGGAGAGAGGAAGAGGGTGAAAAGACGAAAGGAGGAGCAGGAGGAGGAAGGGGAATTTTGGTGGTGGTGGTTTTTTTATTTATTTTTTCTTGTTTTGTTTTCTTTTTGTATATGTTGATATGGAAAGGAAAAAAAATTCAAACTAAAATCTGAACAAAAAAAAATTCACAAGGCAACGCACAGCAAGTAAAAGAACATCATGTGACCATGGTGTAGAAATAAGAAAAAATAGGTATTTGAAAAAAATGATAATTATATGTTCTATCTACAGTTGCTTATATTGCTATGTTGCTTTATCAGGCATGTGAATGGTTGGCTGTGGGTTTAATGACGCTTTAATGTGGAAAAGTGGACTTCATACTGTAATCTCTGGCAGGGCAGAATATGATGTCACACTTTATAGTTTCTGTACACAAATGCAATAGTAAGAATGTTGTAGTTCTATTGGTCTAATTGATCCAGCCTTTAATTGCCCTTTCTGCTTCTTTTGAAAAATCTCTGAAGAGCCCTACAAATAGCTGAATGTAGATGGCTTTTACTAATCACTTCCTTCGCTCCTATAAATTTATATTTTGGGACATAATTGTTTCAGTTTTTGTTTTTCTTCCGATGACATGGCCATAATCTACAAAGGGAAATTACTGGCTCCTAATAATGGCAAGCCAGCCAATAATTAGAATACCGCTAAGTGGGGAGATTAATTAAATCAGAGCTTTTGAAGCTATATGCAGAATGGATTGGAGCTGCACAGTAAGCAATATGAAAGTGGA
This sequence comes from Lithobates clamitans, assembly GCA_037952925.1. Lineage (NCBI taxonomy): Eukaryota > Metazoa > Chordata > Amphibia > Anura > Ranidae > Lithobates > Lithobates clamitans. Next base: position 2,906,969 of record JBBGZY010000286.1, read on the forward strand.
AAATTATCAAACTAATAATCAGGGTTAAGATCGGAGCACTGAGCTCCATCATAGAGTTTCCTTCTTTGAATTTACTTTAATGTTAGGGGTAAATTACAGGGTGCATACATACCTAAATGCGTACCAGGAATGTAATACCACTATTAACTTATCAGTAATTTTACATTGTTATTATTTATTTTAAATACAAAGTTAATATCAAGTCGGATGAATATATAGCCCTATATGAATATGGAAGCAGATGCCGCTTTAGTTTACATGTCAACCTGGTACAAGTTTTGGCTCAGCGCCCTATGCAGGGGACCACTTATCAGCAGTATTGATACCTATTGAAGCAATATCTTGCTTAATTCCTGGACTGGGGATTGTGACCCTGCCTTTGCCTTCTAATGCCTACTATAGCTAATTAGAAGCCAACATCGACAACACAGCATGAGCGTCACTGCTATTAATGAACAGAATAATGTAGGCAGTCCATCTAGGGGTGCGAGTGGGTGTTGCAAGGATCAAGTGTACATAGGAATCAGATAATTTAGATTACTCAGCTTATTTGTAAATCTTATGTCATACTTTAAATGTATAGCTAGCATGCTAAAGTAATAATGGCATGCTTTATAGTTCTAAAAGTTCTATTATTTATGGGAAGTGACCATTATTTTTTAAGTTTCCCCAGCATGATATAATAAATGGCTAAGAGGGCAATTCATATATGGATAATAGAAATACCTTCTACATATTCTATCTGTGGGCTGGCCACTAGTCCTGGGGAGTACTGCAAGTCCCCACTATCACCACCATTTAAAAGGGGCCTTCGCTTAGTGCCAAAGCGCTGCAATACATAAAAAAGATGTCACGCACCTTCCCACTAGATCCCAGGAACTGTGAAGTAGCCCACATCTCCCAAGATGACACTTCAGTACAACCCAAGAGCATCTTCTAGTGAGATTTGGGCTTCTCGGCATTCTAGAGAATCTTGACAGAAGGAATATCACAGCTGCCTAGGCATCACGGGAGGAAGCCATGGGAGAGGCAAGTATTTTTATTAATTTTTTTCACTATAGTTTTTTTCCATTGCTTGCAGTGTTTCATCATGTGAGGAGGGGTAAATGATCAGCTATGATCTGGTCTGGTATGATCTGGTATTTTTAGTGCAAGGTTCGCTTTAAGAACAGCTGATTGCAGAGAGTTTATTCTGGGCCGAGCAGCACAGCTGCTCAATGGTTAGCACTTCTGCCTTGCAGCACTGGGATCTTTAGTTCAAATTACAGCCAAATTGTTATCTGCAGTTTGCATGGTCTCTCCATGATGCGGGCATTCCCCCCACACTCCAAAGACATGTGAGTAGGTTGATTGGCACCTGTCTAAACTGGCCTAGCGTACTTATGCATGCGAGATAGGGACCTTAGACTGTAAGCTCTTGAAGGGCAGGGACTGATGTGAATAATAGGATTTTTAAAAACAGCTTGCCTGTAAAATCCTTTTCTTTCGAAGGACATCACGGGACACAGAGCCACAGTAATTACTGATGAGTTATATAGGGTATCACTGGTGATTGGACACTGGCACACCCTATCAGGAAGTTCAACCCCCTGTATAATCTCTCCCCTTGCAGGGATACCTCAGTTTTGTAGCCAAGCAATATAGTGTATTAGAAGAGGGGCGGGATCTCTGTGTCCCATGATGTCCTTTGAAAGAAAAGGATTTTACAGGTAAGCTGTTTTTAAAAATCCTATTTTCTTTCTCGAACATCACGGGACACAGAGCCACAGTAATTACTGATGGGATGTCCCAGAGCAATGCTACCTGAGGGGGGGGGGGGAACCACGACCAAGTAGGGTGCAATCAGACCTGAGGACCCTGTACCGCTGTCTGCAGCACACTTTGCCCAAAGGCGATATCCTCATGCCTTCTCACATCCACCTGATAGAATCTGGTGAATGTATGGACTGAAGACCAGGTTGCGGCCTTGCAAATTTGAGCCATAGAGGCCCGGTGATGCACTGCCCAAGAAGCACCAATAGCCCTTGTGGAATGCGCCCTGATCTGAAACGGAGGAATCTTCTGTTTCAAACCGTAAGCTTGAATGATCAATTGTCAAATCCATTTAGAAATGGTAGCTTTTGACGCTGCCTGTCCTCTATTGGGACCCTCTGGCAGCACAAACAAAACATCCGTCTTGCGGATCTGAGCAGTTGCCCCGAGATAGGTCTTAACTGCTCTTACTAAATCCAACTAATGTAGAGATCTCTCTTCCCGGAGAACAGGGATCTGGAAAAAAGGAAGGCAGAACAATGTCTTGGTTTAAATGAAAATCAGAAACCACCTTCGGTAAAAAACTAGGATGAGGGCGCAGTACCACTCTATCCTTGTGTATAATCAAATAAGGCTCCTTACAGGAAAGGGCGGCTAATTCTGAAACTCTTCTAGCAGAAGAGATGGCCACCAGAAAAATTAACTTCCTTGTCAACAAGACCAAAAGGAATCTGACTTATTGGTTCAAAAGGCTGTTTCTGTAACACAGCCAGGACCAAGTTCAAGTCCCAGGGGTTTAGGGGCACTTTAACCGGAGGATTAAGACGCATCACCCCCTGCATAAAGCTTTGGACCAAAGAATGCGAAGCAAGTGGCCGCTGAAATAATACTGATAAAGCAGAGACCTGGCCCTTGATGGTACTCAAGGCCAGCTTCATCTCTAATCCTAATTGTAGAAAATCAAGAATTCTACCTATGACATATTTCCTGGGATGCCAACCTCTGGATTCACACCAGGATACATAAGCTTTCCAGACTCTATGATAAATCATCCTGGAATCTGGCTTCCTTGCATTAATCAAGGTAGATATGACAGGACCTGAGAGCCCACGACTCTTCAGAACGTGGGTCTCAATAGCCAAACCGTCAAATTTAGCGTTTGTAAGGCAGGATGGAACACTGGACCTTGAGATAACAGGTCTGGGCGTACCGGTAGGGTTCACAGGGGAACCCACCGTCATCCTTACTATTTCTGCATACCAAGTCCTTCTGGGCCAAGCGGGGGCCACCAGAAGTACCGACTTCCTTTCCTGCTTGATCCTGCGAAGGAGTCATGGCAGTAGCAGAATAGGCGGGAATTCGTAAATCAGTGAGAACTGATGCCACGGAATCACCAACGCATCCGTCCCGCATGCAAGAGGATCCCTCGTCCTTGCCACAAATCTGTCTATCTTTTTGTTAAATCGGGATGCAAAGAGATCTACATCTGGGACCCCCCATCTTTGGCATATGGCCCAAAAGACGTCGGGGTGTAGAGACCATTCCCCTGGGAGTAACTGCTGGTGACTTAGATAGTCCGCCTGCCAGTTCTCTATCCCTGGAATAAAAACTGCCGATATGCATGGCACATGCATCTCTGCCCAGACTAAAATCTGGTTCACCTCCTTTGGAGCAGCTCGGCTCCGGGTGCCTCCCTGATGATTGACACTGGCGTAAAAACTGAGGTATCCCTGCAAGGGGAGGGATTATATAGGGGGTTGAACTTCCTGATAAGGTGTGCCAGTGTCCAATCACCAGTGATACCCTATATAACCCATCAGTAATTACTGTGGCTCTGTGTCCCGTGATGTTCGAGAAAAAAAAATGGTATATAAAAAGTGTTGGGTAAATTGACGGCCTTATATAAATGCCTGTAATAAATAAATAATAATTACTGTAAGTAAACCTAATAAGAAGCACCACTGCCATAACAATGATCACAATATTAGTATGCAATGTCAAACTATCATGTAGAATGATAAGATAATGCCATTAGTGACATAGTAATGCCTTTTGCACATTGGCATCTGCCCTGCGCAACTTAAATTTCAATATCTTCCCCAGGCTAGGAAGCCCAGGTGCAGCATATTATAGTCCGCCATGCATGAATGGCTGTACTACAATAGAAAATATGCATCAGTTCTACCACATACTTGAGTACAGCTGCACACAATCACGATTGTCTAAGGGAGGCTGTACGCTGCACATTGGCATGAGCAAGCAGGGAAGACGTCAGTAAAGAAGGGCTCGGATCCTATTCTTCAGCAATGACCGTAACATTTTTAATTTTTTAGGCTACTACTCACCCTGTAAGCTTCTACTTTTTTTTAGTTGTGGAACTTTTCTATAATCTTTATTTTGTTAAATTGTACAACAGTGCATTTTCATAGATCCCTTTCTTAGCATACAGCCATGATAATGGTAGCTCTAGCCTCATACATAAATAGGGTTTAGTCTGAAAAGTCTTCACTGATTCTAAAGACATTGTTCAAGTACATGGATAAGCAAGGAGAAAAACCTGACTATTATTGCAACATAAATGGCACACTATTTTCACAGCAAAAAGTCTCTCTAGTATGTTAGAACTAGGATGAGCTCCGGCGTGGTTGCACACCCCAAGTGCAGAGCCCGCCAGGAAGTCGGCACTGCGCTAATCGCAGGCAGTAAGACATTTCCCGATCTCTGGAGCACTGCACTTGGAGTGTGCAACCACGCCGGAGCGCATCCTTAGTTAGAACACCAAGTATCTATAAGTGTTTACATGGCAGTGCATACTTTTGTTGGTCCTTCATTGTCTCGATGATGCTTCTCAGCTCTTTGACTTGTACTTGTAGCTCTTCCAGTGGTGTCTGGTTGGTTTCACCTTTGTGCCTTGGGTCAGAACTACTAAAGGATGGAGAATTTGATCTGTGACTGCTTGAGGTAACAGAGTGGAACGCTGATGGTGCACCGGAAGCTCCATGCGAGAAGCTAACACTTGAAATTAAACCTCCAGGTTTTGGGGGCAATGCAGCTCTGTTGTCTGGCAACTGAAAAACAAAAAGAGAAGCCTAATGAAACTAAGAAGGCCCATATTGAAAATCAACCTCTGCTATACTAACACACGGCAAAAGCAACAAATTCACTTAAATGCTCGCTCTCACGCTACATATACGCAGATTCTCTTTGGTCCCTAAAATCTCTACTCGGCCACATGAAATGATAACAGACACCTAGTACCTAGTTCCTCCCTCAATGTAGTACTGGCAGCCCGATCAGCCAATCGCCAGGCTGGGGAACTGTCATTTGAGGATGAGGAGAAGCCTCCAGAGAGCTTCATTGTGTTATAGCAGCAGGGAAACAAAAGAATATAAGCAGTGAGGAGGGGAGAGGTGATATTTGGGTGAACCCGTTTAGCCCTGCAAGACCAAAGCACATGCTCACTTTTAAAAAGGAAAAGTCACCAACAGGTTACGGTTATTGCTAAAATCTGAACCTCCACTCATGAATTTTCACAATTCTTTATTTCTTAGGGATAACTTTCTTTCTTCTTCTATACTTGTTTTCACTCTGTGTCAGAGCAGATATGTCAGTCTGAGGATCATGTTGCAAGGCCATCCTCTCTCCTGCTTAGGCACAGTAGTGCTGATGACAGACATTCAAATTACTGTCATAGTAGAAATGGGCAATTAGGGTTACATGGAAGAAAAATTAAATGCTTTGTTAGTTGTCAGTTTTAACCTCGATCAGCCCAAACAGAGTGTCAGTTATCAGCCCCGAGCTCAGCCAGAAAATAAGTAAGCCTCAACCAGGCCTTTACAGCCTGAAATTGGGCTAACATTTCTTCCACTTACAGAGAACAAATACAAGTGAATAATGGCACAAATACTTATCTTTCTATGAATTGAATCAGATGCTTCTATAATCGCCAGAAGAGATATTTTCTCTCCAGACTTTTCAATGCATACCAAATACCATAGTTTTTTATCTCGTTTTTGAAGTTCTCCATGTTTTTTGCCGGTTACTTTACCTTGTCACTCATTGCATACTACAAGTTTTACATATAGTTTGTCAAGAGGAGGAGGAGAGCAAGGGGGTGGGACTTTAAATGAATCACGTGGTTGCAAAACGGTAATTGGTGAACATGACGGGGATGATGCATACTACAAGTTTTACATATAGTTTGTCAAGTCGAAGTATAAAGCGGTAAGAGATACAACAATCATCTATGATAGAGTATACACAACTTTTCATTTATTTAGTATTTACACGGAAGGACTGATCCTATGCGAACAATATTTTGCCTTGAAAACTTGTCCGGTTTAAATGTTAATGAAAACTAATGGAGGGGGGACGTGTGGGGTGGCTGGGGCCCCTCCCATCCACAGTGTGATCCCATAGGGGGTGGCTGGTGGGACTCTCGCCTACTTATTTCTCTTCTGCACGTTAATAGGTACTGACAATCCTAGGAGCAATATATTCCTAAACAGGTAAAATTCCAAGTTATGATTTTCTGAATAATGCCTAACCATATTTGGGTTGTGTTCAGTCAAAAGGTGCATAAGTGTAGCGCTGAAGTGCCAAACGAAGTTAACACAATTCTAACATAAACATAAATAAATTAAATCAATAAACCACAGTAAATTTATATACATAGATATAAATAGCATGTGTGATAAAGAGATATGTGACAAGACCCAAAACAAGTGTAAAGTAAATGGTAAAGTCCATGGAAATCTCAAAGATCCACAATGTGCAGTGAATAATAACAGTCCATATTGAAATAAGATGGTCTCGGTCACCATACATAAGGCCAATGTGGTAGATGGAAAGTAGGAACACCAATGTGATGGAGCCACCACCAGAATAGATGCAGGCTTACCAGAAACTTTGAACTCAAGAGAACATACGTTCTATGAGTCAAACAGGCTTGTATTGTCAGCCGACAATGGGGGTGAACCTTGGGGATCCTTAGTGATTGGAGCATGGAGTTTCTTAGACCCTCATAGAAAAATCGTCTCCATACAGGTGGTTACACATCAGGAGAAGATGGCCTGTTTAGATCTCATTATGAGCTAAGCCCTCTTGTGGCAACTGGCAAGCAGCATTCAGAACAATCCCCCTTGGATGATCTCCTGGATACTTTCTGATCTCATCAGAGAGTATGCCCTCATACTCTCTGATGAGATCAGAAAGTATCCAGGAGATCATACATAACATATACATCATACATATCACCGAGGCGACCTGCACACGACTGCCGGGGCGACTTGCAAAGTTGACTTCTGTATAGAAGTCTATGCAAGTCGCCCCCAAAGTAGTACAGGAACCTTTCTTCTAAGTCGGAGCGACTTGCGTCGCTCCGATTAGAACGGTTTCATTGTACAGAACGGGAGGCGAATTGTCAGGCGGCTAGGTCGCCTGACAAGTCGCCCCCATGTGAACCGGCTCTCATGGATCTTATGCATAAAAAATGGCTACATGTCGCACAATGTTACATAGTTTTAAGGTTGGAAAAAGACAAGTCCATCCAGTCCAACCTGTGTGTGCATTTATGTTAATATTACATTGCATACCCTTGTATGTTCTGGTCGTTTAGGTGCCTGTCTAATAGTTTTTTTTAATTACCAATGCTCCCTGCTGTAACCACTGCAGGTGGAAGAGAATTCCACATCCTTACCACTCTTACAGTAAAGAACCCTCTACGCAGGTTGAGGTTAAACCGCTTCTCTTCTAATTTTAGTGAATGGCCACGTGTCTTTTTAACTACTTCAGCCCCGGAAGGATTTACCCCTTAATGACCAGGCCATTTTTTGCAATATGGCACTGCGTCACTTTAACTGCCAATTGCATGGCCATGCGAGGTTGTACCCAAACAAAATGTATGTCCTTTTTTCTCACAAATAGAGCTTTCTTTTGGTGGTATTTGATTACCTCTGCGGTTTCTATTTTTTGCACTATAAACAAAAAAAAACACCAATTTTGAAAAAAATATGACTTCATCAGTTTAGGCCAATATGTATTCTTCTACATATTTTTGGTAAAAAAAATAAAAATCACAATAAGCATATATAAGAATGGTTTGTGCAAAAGTTATAGCATCAACAAAATAGGGGTTAGATTTATGGCATTTTTAATATTATTTTTTCTACTAGTAATGGCAGTGATCAGCAATTATTAGCGGGACTGCAACATTGCGGCGGACAGATCGGACACTTTTTTGGGACCAGTGACATTTATACAGCGATCAGTGCTATAAAAAGTCATTGATTACTGTATAAATGGCACTGGCAGGGAAGGGGTTAACACTATGGGGTAAATGTGTTCCCTGGGAGGTGTTTATAACTGTGGGCAGTGTGGACTGACTGGGAGTACTGAGAGATCGCTCCGTACTCCCCTGACAGAACCGGGATCTGTTTGTTAACATTGACAGATCCCCGTTCTGGCTCTCTGTTAAGCAATCACGGGTGGCCAGTGGACATCGGCGACGTGCGCGCGCCCACTGTATCTATTGCCCGAAGCGACGTACGCCTACGGCGATTCACCCAATAGAGCCTACCTGCCGCAGTATAACTACGGCGGCTGGTTGGCAAGTGGTTAAATTCCCTTGAGCGAAAGAGTTTTATCCCTATTACGGGGTCACCAGTATGGTATCTGTACATTGAAAGCGTGCACACTAGGGAATCACCCACCCATAAACCAGGCTTTTCTCTGCTCTAATGGCTAACTGTATGATATGTTCCTGATCATTCCATCTAAAAAGCTGATATTGAACACACTATGTAACCCTAAGTAGCATTACACTGGTAATATATGTTCAATAAACTCATAAGCATTGCAGCAAATCATTCTGACTTACCTGTGATGCTGTGGAAGGTCGAGAAGATTTCTTGGATGGTTCTACTGATCTTTGTGCCAAGTTATTAAGGTCTTCCTTATCATCCTCTGGACTGGGAGAATCAAAGAAATCTGGACTGGAAAGAGATGACTGCCAAGAAAAAAAAAATGAAGACAAGACTTACGAGATTCTGATCACCGCACATGAAACAGATGGTGTGTACAACCTATATGAGGTAACATTAAAGGTTTGCAATAAAGGTACATTGTGGTTAAAGAACTCCAATATATGTGAAATAAAATATCTAGCAATGCCCGCTATCAGGCTCTTTCAGATCTCTGTTCTGTGTGTTAGAACACCCTTGTTGACGTCTAGCATAAAGACTCTGGTATATACAGTATTCACACTGTTTATTAAAAGACATTTAATTTTAATGAATACATGGCTGGGTTTAATAGTGTTTTTTCATAATCTGCCTGAAGTTCAGCTTTAACTATGCCCCTTGATCTTCTCTTCCTTCAGTGAATTACACTCACAAGAATATTTTTCAAGTGAATAGGAATGTCGTCCCTCAGAACTGCATTGCATACACTAGACCTACCGATGTTAGAGACTGTGATGGTGGGCGCCTCCCACTGGATTTGGGTCTTGATGCAGTAGGGTGACTAAGTTTCTCTCCGACTGACACTACAGAATCAAAGCCTTCGACATCTGCAAAATAATGGCAGCATGAGAGTCAAGTGACAAAACACATGTAGGCTGAGCATAGTTAACCCTTTCATCACCAGAGGTAACTGATGCCTAGAAGCCCAGGCCAGATTTAGCAGTGCCGCCATATGTCGGTTCACTTGGCTAGAAGTCTGTGGCTATTTTCCATATATAATATTGTTTTAAGAACATAAAAGGTTTTTTACTTGGTATGCTGTTTTAACAAACACTGTACAGTACTCTGATTTTATGTACAGACTGACAAATACACAAAAATGTAAAAAAAAAAATGTATATATATTTTACAGTGTAAGCTGCTATCTGTCAAAGGTGAGACACAGATTAACACTTCCTCAGCAAAGGCAATCATGCAGGGAAACCTTTATATACAGATTAAGGGTGGGAATGGGTTATAGCAATTCTCACTCTTGAAAAATGTACTACTAAAATGTACCTAGGAAGCTAAAGCTTGGGATCCTTAAAGTGATTGTAAACCCTCACCTTGTAAAAAAAAACCCATTCACCTTAGAAATAGAAATAAAAGGCAAAACATGTGTGTATAGATATAAAAAAGAATTCCAAACACCTATTTTCCTATTTTTTTTTCTAAGCTGCATAAGAGCTGGGGAATGAGAAACAGCAGTACACTGATAGTCCCAGTGAAAGGCTGTGCAGGGGGTGTGTCAGGACAAGTCTGATCATTGGAGGAGAGCAGGCTGAGTAACCAGCATAGCTAAATAACTGACCACCTTGTGTTCTGCTTAGTGTGGTCGGTTGTTATTAGGAAAGCAGAGGGACTAGCAGGACCACCAGGGATTTCACACAAAGGAAGCAATACAAAAAGAACAGGATATTTTTTCATAGAAGTGCATGGTACAGCAGGCACATATTGGGAATATGAAATGCTGGGTTTACATATTGTTTTAAATTAATACAGTAGTTAATTATGTTTAAGAATTACAAACGTGTTTAAGCTCAGAATAATTTCTGTTTTGCTTACCTAAAATGAACAGCAAACTAAGGATAGCGTATCGTCCTTGAAGATAAGTTCTATGCCTTTTCCCCAACAGGATGAAAATTATGACATTTTGAAACAAAGTGTATTAATATGCTTATAAATCTGGATAATGGTGGTCATAGATATGTCTATGTAAGGTTTCCTAAAATATACCAGTGTGCTGGCCAACAATACAACACCACAAAATCCCCCTACCCAGATACAAACACACATGGGCACCCACAAAATGGCAAATTATGGGCTGTCAAAGACCCACACTCCTACTTCTGGTCTGAAAATTCTTATACCTCACAACTTTTGAACATTACAAAGAGGGCCGCTCACGTTCTGTGGTGAAGAGTGGGTGCTGCCATATGGGTGTGCTTTGAAGGAGTGCTGTCACACTGCTGCTTCTGTTGCTTTCTATCAGCTGCAAATATTTCAGATTTGTGTATTTTTCAAATGCCTGCTTCCTCCACTATAAGCTGTGGTTCCTCTTACCGGCTAGAATGTCACCACAGGACACGTGCCGACATGAAGAACCACAGTGTGATGGACACATGCATGTGTAGAATATCTGCAGAGGCCTGGGAGCAGAACAGTGGCACACTTTTAATACGCCGCCATAAAGGAAAGTATATAGGCTTTTTTTTTTTACAGCTTTCCTTAAATGTGGCTCTATGTTGACAGTGTCACTTTAATTGTATGCACACTAAGGTATAGAGTCCACACTGCATATGTCTTTTTTCTTAGTGCCCCCTTCCCCTCTTCCAACTTTTTGTACCTCTGTGCAGTAGTGGCTCAACACCTGAATTGAGCTATGTAGTGGTTTCAGGATTCCTGACCCCATCATGCTCGCATGCTGCAACCCCTCAGTAATGAGCCTAGACAATCAGAATTCTGTCCCTGCACTGACAAGAGGGTAAGCGTGAAGGAGTGGAGGCTCAATATACATCACAGCCATCTGATGTCAATTCCATTTTCTCACATTGGCGCTCAAGTGGGTCAATTCACAGATCGTCAAACTGCAGCTCCCCTTCTGCCTTTCCCGACTGCCACTGACTGACTTCTCACTCCTCTTGCGGAAGCCAGGGCTGGGTGGAACAGATGTAGCTCCGCCTATTGGGCAGAGTCTAGAATGCAGAGTGGAACTCGAAAAGCAGTGTGACAAACCTGAGGTCTGTGGGACCACATGATTCCGCGGAAATGGAGGAACAGTCCCACACAAATCGGGACAGTTTGATTGGTATGAATTCTGCTCTCCAGCAGATAGCACTGTTTTTGTAAACATGATTCCTCTATCAGCTATAAGATTAACTAAACCAGTTATTTTCATCAAAAGGGATTAGTGCAAACAACATCAAATTCCTTGTCTCTTCCAATTCCTGCAGGCTTTAAAGCAACCAAAAATGGATATACATTGAGGGAAAAAAGTATTTGATCCCCTGCTGATTTTGTACGTTTGCCCACTGACAAAGAAATGATCAGTCTATCATTTTAATGGTAGGTTTATTTTAACAGTGAGAGACAGGACATCAACAAACATATCCAGAAAAAAACGCATTTAAATTTTTTTTTTATTGATTTGCATTTTAATGAGTGAGATAATTATTTGATCCCCTATCAATCAGCAAGATTTCTGGCTCCCAGCTGTCTTCTATACAGGTAACGAGCTAAAATTAGGAGCACTCCCAGAAGCAATCAGATTCCAATCTCTCCACCATGGCCAAGACCAAAGAGCTGTCCAAGGATGTCAGGGACAGGATTGTAGACCTACACAATGCTGAAATGGGCTACAAGACCATCGGCAAGCAGCTTGGTGAGAGGGTGACAACAGTTGGTGCGATTATTACCAAATGGAAGAAACAAATTAACTGTCAATCTCTCTCGGTCTGGGGCTCAATGCAAGATCTCACCTCGTGGAGTTTCAATGATCATGAGAACGGTGAGGAACCAGCCCAGAACTACACAGGAGAATCTGGTCAATGATCTCAAGGCAGCTGGGACCATAGTCACCAACAAAACAATTTGTAACACACTACACCGTGAAGGACTGAAATCCTGCAAGGTCCCCCTGCTCAAGAAAGCACATGTACAGGCCCGTCTGAAGTTTTCTAATCAACATCTGAATGATTCAGAGGAGAACTGGGTGAAAGTGTTGTGGTCAGATGAGACCAAAATCGAGCTCTTTGGCATCAACTTATTTCGCCGTGTTTGGAGGAGGAAGAGGAATGCTGCCCATGACCCCAAGAACACTATCCCTACCGTCAAACATAATGTGGTGGAGGTGGAAACATTATGCTTTGGGGTGGTTTTGTGCTAAGGGGACAGGATAACTTCACCGCATCAAATGGACCATGGACAGGGTCATGGACCGTCAAATCTTGGGTAAGAACCTCCTTCCCTCAGCCAGAACACTGAAGATGGGCCATGGATGGGTCTTTCAGCATGACAATGACCCAAAACACACAGCCAAGGCAACAAAGGAGTGGCTCAAGAAGAACAACATTAAAGTCCTGAAGTGGCCTAGACAGTCTCTGGACCTTAATTGCATAGAAAATATGTGGAGGGAGCTGAAGGTTTGAGTTACCAAACATCAGCCTCAAAACCTTACTGACTTGGAGAGGATCTGCAAAGAGGAGTGGGACAAAATCCCTCCTTAGATGTGTGCAAACCTGGTGGCCAACTACAAGAAACATCTGACCTCTGTGATTGCCAACAAGGGTTTCTTCACCAAGTACTAAGTCATGTTTTGTGAAGGAGTCAAATACTCATTTCAGCGACATGCAAATCAATTTATAACTTTTTGAAATGCGTTCTTCTGGATATTTTTGTTGTTATTCTGTCTCTCACTGTTAAAATAAACCTACCATTAAAATTATAGACTGATCATTTGTCAGTGGGCAAACGTACAATATCGGCAGGGGATCAAATACTTTTTTCCCCTCACTGTATTATTTTCATACCATATTTCCCCAAAACGTCAGAAGTACATATACTGTATACTGTTACATAAGACAAACAGCAAACGACAACAGCAGTTTTAAGTAATACGTTAAAGTAAAAGTACTAGTTAAAGTAAATAGATTAGCTAACAATTCAGGAGGTTGCGGAGACGTTTAACATAGACATGTTTTGACTACGCAAAAGCTTTAAACCTACAAAGCTGGAAAGAGCTATGTGATATGCGAATTGTTATAATATGTTTTGTGACATTTGATTGTGGCACTCATTTATCTACATTTAGAGACCCAACACACACATATTGGAATTGTTACAGTCCTGGAGAGATTTAGCTTATTAATAATTCTCCCTTCAATTAGGATTTTCAAGGCAAGCTTGCACTTTTAAATCTTTCTATCCAACTACTCCTATTTATTAATTATTAGAACTAAGTATGGCGAGGTATAGACCTTATGAGTTGATAACTTTTTATAACTGGCATTTTGGCTTATGCTAAATTAATGCATATCAACCAACCAGAAAAAAGCCATCTCTATAATGTAGATGCTAACTTTCTATCATGGGGAGAAGATGTTTGTTTCAAATAACTAACTGTCTCCTTCTGTGCACAAATCCTCATAATGCAATTTCCTTTCTTTGCATAATAGTGCTAAATAGCCCATTTGCATGATAAGCGCCAGTATCATATACTTTTTAAACTTCCTAATTGCTGGGGTGCATGTGACTCTGACATGACAATCTAGGCGACACATCCATTCTTGCCTTTCTGGGGGACCAGAAACCTGCTGAGATTGCGTGTCCTGTTTTTTTTTTCCAAACACATAAATTTCCCATGCACAATATGAGGAAAGATTTTGTAACATGTCAAATCAAATTTATGTGTAATAACTAGTATGTGTAATAACTAGTATACATGAAAGCCAAAGACACTCATTATCAACCTCAAGTGAAGCCCTATAAGGCTAGATATTTGCTTCATCTCCACAAGTGATGCCTAAATAAATCATACTGTTTGCAACTTTTAAAGTGTATGGTCAAAGTCAGATGAAGCAAGCTACATTTTCTTCCCACCACCCAATAACATACAGCTAATTGGAGTCTGCTTAGACTGACTATAGAGTGCTAACGTATGAATTTCTGTGTTAAAAACATTGGCTTATAAACTATCTGAGCAAGACTGATGTAAATAGTTCAATGTACAGTAGTACAGAATAAGCTGTTGCAGCATAACTGCTAATGTCTAGAACACAACAGCAATTTTTAGGTCTTCTAGAGAAAAAAAAAGAAAAAAAATCGGTATAGTCACCGCATCTAAGGACTGGTAAGCTGTAATATATATTTTTGTTCTTGGGTTTAGATACACTTTAAATTACATATTTATAAATACAGTGCTGCATTATTTGTGCTTAAAATATCTGCCGAGAGTTCACATTTAAACAGGCTTAACTTAACAGGCTTCAGCATTCATCTAGCAAGCTTCAGCACTTGTCTACAGCACTAAAGGACCCAGGCCTATACATGCTACAGACACCCTTGTCCCTGTATGCAGCTCTGCAGCCCAGTCCCTGGTGCCGCTGCCCAAAGTAAAAATATTCTATACTTCTATAAAGGATCCATTACAAGCAAATAATACAGCATGTACAGTTGTGCTCATAAGTTTACATACCCTGGCAGAATTTATGATTTCTTGGCCATTTTTTAGAGAATATGAATGATAACACAAAAACATTTCTTTTACTAATGGTTAGCGTTTGGCTGAAGACATTTATTAGCAATCAACTGTGTTTACTCTTTTTAAATCATAATGGCAACAGAAACTACCCAAATGACCCTGATCAAAAGTTTACACACCCCATGTTCTTAATACCGTCTATTTCCCCCTTTAACATCAATGAAAGCTTGAAGTCTTTTGTGGTATTTATGGATGAGGCTCTTTATCTTCTCAGATGGTAAAGCTGCCCATTCCTCTTGGCAAAAAGCCTCCAGTTCCTGTAAATTCTTGGGCTGTCTTGCATGAACTACACGTTTGAGATCTCCCCAGAGTGGGTCAATGATTTTGAGGTCAGGAGACTGCATCTCAGCCACTCCAGAACCTTCACTTTATTCTGCTGTAGCCCATGAAAAGTCGACTTGGCCTTGTGTTTTGGATCATTGTCATTTTGGAATGCCCAAGTACGTCCCACGCGCAGCTTCCTGGCTGATGAATGCAAATGTTCCTCCAGTATTTTTTGATAATACTGCATTCATCTTGCCATCAATTTTGACCAAATTTCAGGTGCCTTTGTAGCTCACACATCCCCAAAACATCAACAATCCACCTCCGTGTTTCACAGTAGGAATGGTGTATACTTTTCAGCATAGGCCTTGTTGACTCCTCCCTAAATGAAGCGTTTAGGGTTGTGGCCAAAAAGCTCAATTTTGGTCTCATCACGCCAAATGACTGTGTCAGAAGGTTTGAGGCTTTTTTCTGTGCCATTTGGCGTATTGTAAGCTGGATAATTTATGGTATTTGCGTAGTAATGGCTTTCTTCTGGCGACTCAACCATGCAGCCCATCTTTCTTCAAGTGCCTCCTTATTGTGCATCCGGAAACAGCCACACCACATGTTTTCAGAGAGTCCTGTATTTCACCTGAAGTTATTTGTGGGTTTTGCATCCCGAACAATTTTCCTGGCAGTTGTGGCTCAAATTCTAGTTGGTCTACCTGACCGTGGTTTGGTTTCAACAGAACCCCTCGTTTTCCACTTCTTGATTAGACTTTGAACACTGCTGATTTGCATTCTCAATTCCTTGGATATGTTTTTATATCCCTTACCTGCTTTATACAGTTCCACTACCTTTTCCTGCAGATCCTTTGACAATTCTTTTGCTTTCCCCATGACTCAGAATCCAGAAACATCAGTGCAGCACTGGATGAAAGATGCAAGGATCTGTTAGGAGCCCAGAAACTAATTGACCTTTTATACACACACACTAATAACAAGCAAACAGATCACAGGTGAGGATGGTTACCTTTAATAGCCATTCAAACCCCTTTGTGTCAACTTGTGTGCATGTCAGGCCAAAATCACCAGGGTATGTAATCTTTTGGTCAGGGTCATTTGGGAAGTTTCTGTTGCCATTATGATTTAAAAAGAGTAAACACAGTGGATTGATAATAAATGGCTTCAGCCAAACACTAACCATGAGTGAAAGGAATGTTTTTGTGTTATCATTCATATTCTCTGAAAAATGGCCAAGAAATCATAAATTCTGCCAGGGTATGTAAACTTATAAGCACAACTGTATGTGTGCTATTTTTTTTTCTTTGCTTTTATCTTCACCTGCGTACCATATATCAAGTGCTATCTCAGATTTCAATAGCAACAACAAAAAAAATATATGAATAATAATTGGAAATACTGTACTTTTTGGTTTGGATCTGCCTCGTCAGTCAGCACCTTCCTCTGCCAAACTCTAATCAGAGGCTGTTTAACTAAAGTGTCAAAGATGGAAAAAACACGAAGCACTTACTTATGGACCATTATAATTCAAAGTACTAATCCACAAGCTGGGTCAGTTTGGAAAGGGCAGTGATTAATCCTCAAGTAAGTAATTAGACATTTTAAATCACAGCATGACAGCGTTTCAAACGGACATGGAAAACAGCCGCGAATAAGGACAGCTGAAAAAGATTTATGTAGCAACTGTAGTCTCTATGAACAAATCTGTTCTACAATAATGCAAATCCATGTAAATTTGTGTTATTTAATACAAATATGGGTTTATTGTTTTTTTTTTTTGTTGCAATGTTAACATAAGGTGTAGGGCTAACTGTTGAAATGATGGCTTTATTCACCATAGGACACTGGGATGAGTATCTAGAGCAATGGATATGGACATGGCAGTAGGAATAGAAAACATAGCAACCCTTACTGGGCCCTTCGTGGGGGTGAACGTCAATACAGCACTGTCACATTGGCAGCATGATGGCGAAGTGTTTGCAGATCTGGGTTCAAATCCCATTGTTAGCCACTCAACTGAGTCCAATTAGACAATTAATTAGCAATGTGCTGCACAATATATATATTTTTTAATCATAATCAAATTTTATATAGCGAACCCTAGCAAAAAAAAAACAAAAAACTTTAAAGTGGAGATGCAAAATGTTCCTCATTTTGCACATAAAATATGAATATGCGGAAGGTATGAATATTCACTGCACATAGTATTGCAGTAAATTCTAAACTACCGGTATATGATTACAATCAAGCTGTGCAAGCTTAATATGTGAAGAAAATTGGCCCTGCAAGCATACATTATAACATCATATCAAGGAAATTATACATACAGTGTAGCAGAAAAATCAAAGCAGGAATTAGCTTCACACGGTCAATTTCTAAGAGAAGAATTTTATGCATTTCTCTATTGCACCCAAACTCATGGAATACTACATACATACTATTCAGGCAACAAGTGAACATCTGCTATCCATTAATGTATTAAAGATTTGTTGTACAATATCGGGCTGCAGCAATCATTTTTCACAGCACCCACGCGCTACTTACAAAATATTATTATTTATTTATTATTTCAGGTACTTAGACGTAAAAATGTACAAAACTTTTATAATAAAATTTAAAAAATAAATAAATAATGAAATAAAAAACAATTCTTTGTATAGCCAGCCCAATATTTACAGAGTAAAATGCTAAAATCATGTCACTATGTATGGCTTTGTAATTACAGTGACTATGGATCATATTCAGACAGCCAGATGTGTTGGCTCCAGGCCTTTGAGTCCAGGCGAGACCTGGGCCGCCCGCCCTCACAGTACCACAGTAGTAAATGCGGAGGCTATTAGGAAGGTTTTAGATGAGAGTTGAAGTAAATGATGAATACAGACACCCATCCTCATCAGCCTCTGCAGCAACTTGCTTTCAATAGCAATGTTTGATCCCATGACCCAGCTTGCTTAGAGCAGATGCTATCTCCATTACAAGCAGTTACCAAATACGACAGCTGCAAACTCTAGAGCCAATAAACACAGTGCTGGCCAAGGGCATGCCAAACAGCGGGATCAAACGTACTTTCTGAATGTAGATATTGACTAATATTTAATTTATTGCTGGAGAAGTAGAGAGAAGGGGACAATACTGAGTTTTTCCCAATTAATATCCGTCCTATTGAAAATATTTTCTAAAATTTAAGTGTAAGTATAGCCATTTTTTATTTTGCTTTGTACAGAGTAGAGAATGGATAAAACCACTGCCAGCTTATTTTTTGCTTTCTGTACTATAGGGGAAACTTCACTTCAATTTCTGTTCAGAGGCACAACAGGAAATTAAGGGAAAACTCCCAAAATTAGGCAAATTACCCTTTTAAAAACTCACCGATAGAGGTGTACCCATAGGAAGATTTTGGTTAACCTCTTGTTCTGGGGACAACTCTAAAGCTTGCGCTCTCTGCGACATTGGTCATCAGGACAAACAGGGGAATGAATCTTCTTAGTGGGGACACAGCAATAAAAAAAAAATTGACAGGTTTTTAACCCTTCCCCAATCTATACAAAGTTAAAAACATATATAAAAAAAAAAGGTTTTGCTTATAAGTATATTGAACATGTTAAGACTGCTGAACTTAATATTTGGTTGGGCATATGCAGCTACGGAGTATGTTTTGAGCAATTTTGTCTAAGCTTTTTCTAGATCACATATCTGCAGTTGCAAAATTGTGCAAAATCATGTTTGTTTTCTTCGGAGCTTTGGTAACAGTAAGTTGAGCTGCATGAAATGTAAAAGTAATCAATTTATCTTGGGTATTGCTTAAGATTCTATTTCTCCATGTGCAGGACAATGCAGGAGTCCCTTCAAATTATTACATTAAATAGGCTGTGCAAAGATGCATAAATTACAGGCTATAATCTAGTCCATTTAGGACAAGTTCACCAGATGTGTATCATAGATCCTTCTGTATTTTAGATACCCTATTTTGGTATTGGTGTCCAGACCCCGTTTTAGTCCTGAAAAGGTACTTAAAGGATCCTCTTCCCACCTAACTACATGTATTAAAAGTAGAGGCTCCAATAAGGATACATGAAAGAAAAAAGGACAGTGCCTTGAAAAAGTATTCACACCCCTTGAAATTTTCCAAATTTTTTCATGTTACAACCAAAAACATATATGTATTTTATTGGGATTTTATGTGATAGACCAACACAAAGTGGCACATAATTGTGAAGTGAAAGTAAAATGATAAATGCTTTTCAACATTTTTTTACAAATAAATATCTAAAAAGTGTGGTGTACATTTGTATTTAGTCTCCTTTACTCTGATACCTCTAACTAAAATCTAGTGGAACCAATTGCCTTCAGAAGTCACCTAATTAGTAAGCAGAGCCCACCTGTGTGTTATTCATTCTCAGTATAAATACAGCTGCTTTGTGAAACCCTCAGAGGTTTGTTAGAGAAACTTAGTGAACAAACAGCATCATGAAGGCCAAGGAACACCCCAGATAGGTCAGGTTTAAAGTTGTGGAGAAGTTTAAAGCACGGTTAGGTTATAAAAAAATATCCCAAGCTTTGAACAGCTTGCAGAGCACTGTTTAATCCATTAACAGAAGATGGTAAGAGTATGGCACAACTGCAAACCTACCAGGACATGGCCGCCCACAGTGGAGGATTAACCACTTGCTTACAGGGCACTTAAACCCCCTCCTATCCAGACCAATTTTCAGCTTTCAGTGCTGACGCACTTTGAATGACAATTGCGTGGTCATACAACACTGTACCCATATGAAATTTTTATAATTTTTTCACCACAAATAGAGCTTTCCTTTGGTGGTATTTGATCACCTCTGCAGTTTTTACTTTTTGTTAAAAAATGTAAAAAACTGAATTTTTAAATTTTTTTATATTTTGTTATAAAAAATTTAAAACAGGTAATTTTCCTCCTTCATTGATGTACGCTGAGGGAGGTGGCAGTGATGGGCACTGGTAGGCAGCAGTGATGGGCACTGATCAGTTACACTGATAGGCAGCACTGCTAGGTGGCACTGATTGGCACTACTGGTGGGCATTGATAGCTGGCACTTGTGGACATTGATAGGTGGCACTTGTGGGCATTGATAGGTGGCACTTGTGGGCACTGATAGGTGGCACTGTGGGCAGTGTTAGGTGGCACTATTAGGTGGCACTGATGAGGCAGATGTGCCTCTTCCACTTCGGGACCGGTGATCGGCTTTTTTTTCTGCTCACGCTGTCAGCGTGAGTAGAAAAAAAAAAGATTACTGATCTTTTGTTTACATCATGTGATCAGCTGTCATTGGCTGACAGCTGATCACATGGTAAGGGGCCGGGACCGGCCCCTTCCTTAGATCCGTGATCACCCGAGTCTCAGCGGGTGAGCACGTGCACGTGCACAGGGGGGGCCGTCAACTGACGCCTTCCCGGGAATTCAGGTCTGCGCTGTGGCCGTCATTCGGCCATAGCGCGGATACCAATTGGTTAAGGTGGTCATGGGCCCCTAGGGTACTTTTTGTGTGGCCCCCTCCTAAGCATGCTTTACCAGAAAATAAATTATTTAGTGCCATATGTAAAAGGGTAGACCTATATTACACGCCTCAAGTGCAACTCTCAGGTCTACAGCCCAAAATCATTCAGACATGAGCCTACTATAAACAGCAATGCCACAGAAAAAAAAGCATTCAAAATACACCTGCAAGCTGGTAACAGATTTTCTTTCTAAACCAACAGTTAGGCCAAAAACTTCTGCAGCAGCTCCTGTTTAACTGAGGCAAAATCACAACATCCTGACAGAGACCAATCGAAACGCAGTGTAATATTCCAATAAAATAAAAGCCATACAAATACCATAAACAGCAGCAGCAGCACATAAAAGCAAGCAATAATCAACAGCAGAACAATCATACGTTCCAACGGCAGGGAGTGCCAGCATCCATCGGCGCAGCCTGTCCATCGGACACCACTGCATTCCAGGAAACGGACCAGCAGCTTTTGCCAACATGCTTGTTCACTATGTACCTTTGTGAGTACCTTTTTACAGTTTTATTAAACTCCATGTTTTTTACTGCACTTAGAGTGGCGCCTTTGTTTTAATGTTAGGGTGCGTGTTATATGCACTCTAAAAATGAGAGGGAAGTTTCAGGAAAAAAAACTTCCCACAGCCCCCTGCACTGGACAGCCTGACGCTGGGACGTGTGGCAGAGCTCTCTAACTTCTTGTGTTTAAGTTACCAAATCCACCCCTCCCTCTTTTTGACTCAATATTGCTTCTCATCATCTTATCAATATATACAGATAAATCCCTCTCTTCTCCTTCTCTGCACCCCTGAAGAAGGACTATACTATATCCCGAAACGCGTTGGGTGTGAGAAGAGTTATTTTCCCCCCCTTTTTCATTTCTTCATTATCTCATAATTTTTTCATATATTTATTTTGTATGATGACACAAATGAACTACCTAGATATGTCTATGTATAGTTGTATTGTTTTTAATGCTGTTTCTTAATAAAACTTATTTTTTACTATTATACTGTTGTACACTTCGACATACTTCTATCTAAGCTAAACACCAGTGCCTTTAAAGTCCGCCTAGGGAACCCCCTTTTTACATTTATCTTGCATACTGGATGTGGCACTGCTTTAATGACTTAAGTTAGCCTCTCGCCCCCCTCTTTTCACAGCCCCCTGCACAGTACACAGACCCCTTTCCCTGCACAGTACACAACCCTCTGCACAGTACACAGCCCCCTGCACCTAACACAGCCCTCTTTCCCTGAACAGTACACAGACCCCTTTCCCTGCAGAGTACAGAGACCCCTTTGCCTGCATATGACACAGGCCTCTTTCATTATAAAGCCCCCCTGCAGTCTCCTGGGAAAGAATACTCTGAAGTTGAGAAAACATCACTGCCAGCCCTTTCTCATACACCGCTCCTCCTGTGTCACTCATTGTAAATCGAAGCTTCTAAATAGCTCAATTAATGCCGTTCTTCGTGACCCGGTCATGTGACTGCTCTCCTCGGCCGTTTCATTTTCACTGACGGTCACATGACCGCTCTCCTCCTGCAATCAAAGGCTACACTCAGGAAGGAGGAGAGCGGCCAGACTGAGCGGGTTTAATTGAGGTATTAAGAGACTTCCATTTACATTGAGAGTGACACACGAGGAGCTGTGCATGAGAAAGGGCTGGCAGACACAGCAACATGTGGAAGAAAGTGCTCTGGTCAGATGAAACCAAAATGTAACTTTTTGGCCTAAAAGCAAACCGCTATGTGTGGCGGAAAACTAACACTGCTCATCACCCTGAGCACACCATCCCCACCAAGAAACATGGTGGTGGCACCATCATGTTGTGGGGATGCTTTTCATCAGCAGGAACAGGGAAGCTAGTCAGAGTTGATAGGAAGATTGATGGGGCCAAATACAGGGCAATCTTAGAAGAAAACCTGTTAGAGTCTGCAAAAGACTTGACTGGGGTGGAGGTTCACCTTCCAGCAGGACAATGACCCTAAACATACAGCCAGAGCTACAATGGAATGGTTTAGATCAAAGCATATTCCTGTGTTAGAATGAACCAGTCAAAGTCCAGACCTAAATCCAATTGAGAATCTGTGTCAAGACTTGAAAATTGCTGTTCACAGACGCTCTCCATCCAATCTGACAGAGCTTGAGCTATTTTGCAAAGAAGAATGGGAAAAAATGATACGCTCTAGATGTGCAAAGCTGGTAGAGACATCCGCAAAAAGACTTGCAGCTGTAATTGCAGGGAAAGGTGGTTCTACAAAATATTGACTCAGGGGGCTGAATACAAATGAACGACACACTTTTCAGATATTCTTTTGTAAAAAAAATTGAAAACAATTCATCATTTTACTTTCACTCCACAATTATGAGCCACTTTGTGTTGGTCTATCACATAAAATCCCAATAAAATACAATTACGTTTTTGGTTGTAATATGACAAAATGTGGAAAATTTCAGGGGTTATGAATACTTTTTAAAGGCACTGTATCTAGTGACATGGGAGTGTTTGTGACAAAAGTGCCAAGACAGTCAAAGATTTATGATAGTATTTAATACTAATAAGAAGCATTATTTAATCTCTAATTTGTAAGTAGTGGATACATACACAATACATCACTGAGAATCATCTGAGATGTCATATCCTGGTACGCAACATGAGGTCACTGAACAGACATATCGCGTAAAGGCTACCCCACACCCGAAGACTGTAATACATTACAAAAACTAAGCCTTTTAGGTCTGGAAGAGGTTGTAAGCCAATTGTGAAAGAATGGGATGGGTAATGATCTCACTGTGGATGCAAGTACAGCCGTACAGTTTAATACGAAAGACTGTATTTTTATACTTGGGACTCCCAAGCTTACATAGTTTGATAAGGTAATAAAAGTCCGGTGGAGGGCCATAAAGTGTATTAATCTTTTCTTGCAAGGTCTGTAGGGGATTTGGATGGGGAGAGTACAAAAGTATTACATTTGATTTAGCAGTGGGATCCTCTTAACTGATGCAATCCCTCCTAACCCAGATAGATTATATTTCTCCCAGGAATATAGTAATCCTGTTAGGCAATGGAGTATAGGGTGATAATTTGTGCTATATAAAGAAAAGCAAGTGGGGGTGATTCTCACTCCTAGGTATTAAAGGGCTAGAGTGGGCAATTTAATGTGAAATTTCACCTCAATGGTGAGATTATTACTTGACAAGCTAACACTGAGGCACTGAAACTTGATATTAAAAAAAAGTTATTTCTATGATTCAAACAAAAGGGTTAAGAAATGGAAAATTTGACAGGGCAATTATGGATTGAGTGCTTTTGAGCCAAATGAAAAAGCCACTGCTTTTCAGGGGCAATAAGAAAAACAAGGCACCACAGATTTTCACTAAATGTATTATATCACCATGTATTGGCGTACAATCTGTGTTGAATTTTTCTGTGGTTGAAGAACCACTGATAAGTGCTGAAATAATGGCTTGTTGGGTAGTAACATCAAGATGAGATCAAGTTTGGAGACATAAAATGGCCAAGTGTAAGCTAAGAATGTCTGTAAATTATTTATATTATAGCACTGGGACCCTTCTATACTAAAGTTTATACAGCCAGGTCATTTAATCTGTTTTAAGCCATGGACTGGAGAGAGCTTCCAAAGCATCAGAGGAATCTCATTGTTAAATGGTATTGGTCAGGAGAAGGGTACAAAAGAATTTCCAAGGCAACAGATATACCATGGAACACAATGAAGCCAGTCATCATCAAGTGGAGAAAATATGGTACAACAGTGACATTACCAAGAATTGAACGTCACTCCAAAATTGATGAAAAGATGAGAAGAAAACTGGTCAGGGAGGCTGCCAGGAGGCCTACAGCAACATTAAAGGAGCTGCAGGAATATCTGGCAATTACAGGCTGTGTAGTACATGTGACAACAATCTCCCGTATTCTTCATATGTCTGGGCTATGGGGTAGAGTGGCAAGATGGAAGCCCTTTCTTACAAAGAAAAACATCCAAGCCCGGCTAAATTTTGCAAAAACACACCTGAAGTCCCCCAAAAGCATGTGGGAAAATGTGTTATGGTCTGATGAAACCAAGGTTGAACTTTTTGGCCATAACTCCAAAATATATGTTTGGTGCAAAACAACAATGCACATCACCAAAAGAACACCATACCCACAGTGAAGCATGGTGGTGGCAGCATCATGCTTTGGGGCTGTTTTTCTTCAGCTGGAACAGGGGCTTTAGTCTAGGTAGAGGGAATTGTGAACAGTTCCAAATACCAGTCAATATTGGCACAAAACCTTCAGGCTGCTGCTAGAAAGCTGAACATAAAGAGGAACTTAATCTTTCAGCGTGACAACGACCCAAAGCATACATCCAAATCAACAAAGGAATGGCTTCACCAGAAGATTAAAGTTTTGGAATGGCTCAGCTAGAGCCCAGACCTGAATCTGATTGAAAATCTGTGGGGTGATCTGAATAGGGCTGTGCACAGCAGATGCCCTCGCAATTTGACAGATTTGGAGTGTTTTTGCAAAGAAGGTTGGGCAAATATTGCCAGGTCAAGATGTGCCATGCTGAAAGACTCATACCCAAAAAGACTGAGTGCTGTGATAAATTCAAAAGGTGCTTCAACAAAGTATTAGTTTAAGGGTGTGCACACTTATGCAACCATATTATTTTAGTCTTTTATTTTTACTTTCCTCCACCTAAAAGATTTCATTTTGTCGTTCAACTAAGTTTATAGGTCACAATAAAAGGTGGAAAAAGTTCTGAAATGATTTATCTTTGTCTCGTTTTCTTTACATCACAGAAACCTGACATATTAATAGGGATGTGTAGACTTTTTATATCCACTGTAGTGCTTGCAGGTGGGACTCGGCAAAGGTTGTGATGTGGTAGATGGCTGAACAAAATTTAGCAAAAACTGACAAACTGCTTGCAAAAGATGTGCTTAGTAGATAAGCTCCAGCAGGTAAATTTAGGCAAGCATTGGCTGCCTATACTTAAGGTTCCCAAAGACAGCTCAAATGTTGCCTGACTCCTGCTCAATCAGATGAAATTCAAGCTGTGGGTGGCCCTGCATGCACCACCCAGCTCGGCAAAAGTCAATTTAAATATCAACCGAACTGGGTCAAAATTTACGGTTTGAAAAGCGACTGCTGCAGCTGCCTGAAAGCGATAGCCAGAAATGGAGACTCCTCCATCCACAATATTAGCGTGGATGGGGAAATCATCCCATTTTCTCTCATTCAGCCCGCAGATTGAACAAGAAAAAAGCCTTTGGACTATTAACGTTTATTGTGCCCTCATGCAAAAAGGTTGCTTTTTAAGGTTATTTACATATTACCTTTAAATACTGTACATAAAAATGTCCACAGTTTATATAGCATTACATTTAATATCGAACATTGATAAATTGCAGTTAGTGCTGTTAATCATGCTCACAAACGGGTTAATTGTAGCAACCACAAATATTGACATCCCTTCTAAATGCTGTGAAATACTCTTCTAGACTGAGAATAGGTTTGCATACACTTATCCTAGAAAATAGAATTCATGAGTGCACCTGACTGCAGCATGATCACATAAATAAAATGTATATATAGTGGCCTGTACCTCACAATGTTATGGGCCTATTACCTAAGTGACATTCTCCTTGCCAGCGCTCCCCAGCTGCCCCTTCCTTCATCACAGTTGACACCAAAATATTTAGTGCTGGCCACTAGCATGTGACAGTGCTTGGGCCTAGAAATTGACTACTAGACCTGGGTCACATAAAAAGACATCACATCTTGTGCATACTCAGAGCCACTGGGTATTTTCAAGAACAAAAGTGGATAACCACACATCTTGAGATGAATAAAACTTCAGCCTCTATTTCAACAGATTAAAATCTTGACAACAGCACAGTTATACAAGAATCACTGTTGACACGTTTCACACCCACATATGCTTAATCATAACTGGGTATTTTCATTGGCTGAGACAGTGGAAGGAGCACTGAGGTATTAGTGCGTTGGGGGGGGGGGCTCCTCTTCGGAGATACTGTCACTTTGTCCTGAATGGGCAAGGCAACAGTGTCTCTTTAACTTAAAACCCTAAATAGCCAATTTTCCTTTTCCTTCTTAAAAATAAAAATATGTTGCCCAGAACACCAATCAGGTGCCTGCTTGTTTTTTTCACCAACATTATAAAAATAAACATTCTCAACTAACCAACTGCAGAGATCCGAATGTGATTGAAAAGCCTCACAGAAAGAAGTGGCGTGGGAGTCGTTAAATGAAGAGAACTTGATGTGACGCATATAATACTATGTATTACCTTATGACAATGTACTGCCGAGCTTGCACTGAGAAGGGGGTGGAAAAGTGACATTGCAGACATGCATTCTACAACTACAGCAAAAGACACTCTTGGAGCAGAAAGAGGTGATAAAGCCTTACCCTCATCAATTGAAGAAGAGTAGTTACCCATGGTAAACAGAGGCAAATGAGGAACGCTTGATGGAAAATGAATGGAAAAGAGAAGCATCACTTATATTGATGGGGTAAAAAAAACATTCAAATGAAACAGAGACTGCAGGGCTTCAAATCTGATTGGCTCCAGCTTGGGATCACATGGCTTATCTTCCAAGTCACTGTATTTCCTTTTGGCATCATTTCATTTTCCTTTATTTAAAGGTCTTTCAGTTTTTTTTCACCATATTTCCCCTAAAGGCTAGCCACACTGTACATTTCTACGCACTATAGCTGTCTATCACCTCATCCTAACTGTTCACGTACATAGTTATAGCTCCTGTCAGTATAAAACTTTTTTCATCATTTTTAATGAAAATAAATTGGTTGCTGCTAGACTGTTTGCTGACACTAACCACATTCTGGCCAAATCTTAGAGGAGTTTGGTTGGATATGTAAGAAACTATGGTTAGCTCATGAGTATTTAAATGGAATCACTGGCAGACCATAATCAACCAACCATCTAACCACTGACTTATGCACAGATGGTTGCTATGGCATATAACATTCGAACAGAAAACTTCAATAAAACAGTCCATGAATACACGCATTGGAAAGCACAACTGCCAGTCTCCCTTTTTAAAAAGTTTTAAAAGAAGTCTGGTGGTTATGTGGTCCTATTGCTGGAGTGTTTCCACGGAAGAGACAGAACCCAAAAGGGAGTATAAATCCATGTTTATCTCAAATATGTTTAAATTCACCGTTGACTGACCTACCACTTCTACTGAGACTGTTCCAAGTATCCATCATTTTTTTGTAAAATAATATTTTCTAGTATTTTTCAATTATCTGTGAATTTTTCTTACCTAGTTTGAGGCCTGGGTTTTTTTAATCCAAGCTGTATGTTTAAAAAAAAAAAAAAGAAAGAAAAATGTACCCTAAACCTTGTTCATACCCTAAGGTCTGGTTCACACCTATGCAGGTTGCAGTTTGCATATTCCAGTTGCATTATGCATTTTTAAACACACATTTTTGATCCATTGAAGTCTATGGAACCAAAAGCCAGAAAAAAGTCCCTGGCCCTTTCCATAAAATACACAGATGTGAACGTGACCCATAGGAAACCATGTTAAATGGACTGTGGTGTGTTTCTGCAAAACTGAAAACGCACTAAAAAGTGCATAGGTGTGAACCAGGCCTTAATGTACTTAAGGGTTTCAATCATGTTCCCCCTTTCCCTTCTTTCTTCAAGGCTGTACAAACTACGCTCCTGCAGTCTGTCCTGCTATGTTTGTCCCTCAGACCTTTCACAATTTTTGATTTCCATCTCTGGACTTTTTCTAACATACATCTTTTTGTAAGTGGGAGAGCGTATTCAAAATGAGGTTTAACAAAAGCTCTATATAGAGCGAAGCATTGAAGCAGCCCATTTAAATTGTGCTGGGACACACCAGACCGCACATGCACCATTTTTTTTTTGCAGCGCAGTGCACTGCAACTAATTCTGATGGACACCAAGGGCAGAAACTTCAATTTGCTCTCGTTTATTTCTCTGCAGTTTTAATTATTCAGCATTCATGATTCAGTGAACAAGCATACAGAAGTATATGTAAAAGTTCCTGAATTATGTTATAACTGAGATAACGCGGTTGTTATGGGCGACAGGCAGGGTGTTGATATTTTGTGACACTAAACTATAAAGAATACAGTCAAGGGGGGGGGGCTAGAATGACACATATGCCAGCCTGCTGAAATTTTGAAATTTTAGGACCCCTGTTTTAATGACTTGCCTATTGACAATAAGTGGTACAGGTCATTTTTTCTTGTGAGAAGAGGTAAGGATCAGTCAGGTGGCACAGAGATTTTACAAATGCTAGTAGCAGTAGTTTTTAATGTACAACTTATTATATCAGTCATCTTTTATGTTCTAACTTATTCCACTCCAAACGTAATTTATAGGCACATAAATGTGTTCAGCCAGGAACACTGTGAGCATGCCCAGACCTTCCATGAAAAGAAACTGCTATATTGCCACTAGTGATGGGCTCGGGCGTGTTCAGATCGAACCCACCAGGAAGCAGTCACTGCACACCGCCAATCCCAGGCAGTGAGGCATTTCCTGATTGGCAGCTGCACACACAGAAACTTCCTATGATTGGCGGTGTGCAGCGCCGGCTTCCTGTCGGGTTTAATCCGAACATGCCCGAGTCCAATCCCAATTACCACCTGTTGGATCAATGTATACATGAAGAAATACAATGTGTAAACTAGATCAACATGAATAACAATTAAATCATGGCATTAAATGCCATTAAGAGGCATGAATTGAGGTCATATAAACTATTCTATTTCTTGACTCGTAGATCTTCAGGCTGCTATAGATTAAATTTGCAAAGGCGTAAATACTAAAGGGTATTTGAACACTTGAAAAAAAAGTGTTGCAACACTATCAGAAAATTCAGCATTTATTCCATTTTTTCAAACACTATTAAAGAGTGCTCACAAACCCATGCTGTAGCACCCTACTTTGTTTTTATGACATCTTTACAACTATTAACATGAAAACCAATCTGGCACTTTTCATATAACACTAAGATATAAATTCCCAATGCAATTCAAATGAAACATTTCCAATATCAGCATCCTACATCAGTAGAAAAAACAACATCTGTGCCCGTAGATTTTCCCCAAGAAGCATGACAATGTTAATTTAAAAAAAAAAGTAGAATGTACAAACTGACAATACTTATTTCCCATTAAGAAACAAAAAGAGATAAAAGCAGTAAGCTCTATAAAAAATAAGATCAGCCAGGATGACAGCACAATTGAAGCAAAACTCAGCAGCCACAAAAGGAAAGGATTTAAATAGTAACTCCACTCAAAAAACACATTTTTCAAGCTGCTATGGCTGCTTAACCAGACAATTTGTTTAGGCCTGCAATTATTTCTCTGTGAAATCTTAACCTGCTCAAAAGTCTTGCAAATCTGCCTGTTTTTGTTGCTTAAATAGCTCTCTACCCACTTTTCACTGCATAAAATATGACCCTGTTAGTCTGAAAGCAGGCTGCTGTGCCAATCACTCGTGCTGCGCCTCTTTTCTCATTTAAGAAGGCAGCGTGGGAACTACCCCTGTCATCCTTATCTCAAATGTCAGGCTGGGTACGATGAATTACTGAAACTTAAATTAAAAAAACAAACAGAGAGGCTTACAATTGATTCCCATAAACTATTAGTTTGAAATATTTAGTATTTTTCCTTCATATACACAGAAGCTTGGCCACTTCAAGTCAAATAAAATATTTTGTGGAAAATGTAAAGAAATCTGCACACATCCTAACCTGGACAATGTAAACGTAGCATATGGAAAATTAAAGGTTACCAAGTGTCACAAGGCCTAGATACTAGCAGCATGTACCCCTGGTAAAAGGAAAGATTTTTCTAAATACGAGGTGGTATCAAAGTTTCGAGACGGCCATAATCCAATGAGTCATTTAAGGTGCTTTGAGGGGTATGCACACTTCAAGAGCAGAAGAACATCACTGGAAGACAACGGGGAGTTTAGGAAGACCTTCAACAAGCTCAACCCCTGAAAATGTCGAAACCATTCATGATGCATGATGATCGTTGGAGAACAATCCTAAAACACCTCGAAGGACTCATTGCAGCATCGCCGTAAACTTGCCGGATCATGTCAAACATCTATGTGGCAGATTTGCCCAGTTTAGCCAACGTGGTAAGGCACATGGTCAGAATAGCACCAGTTGCACAGCTTATCGCATACACAGGACAATGTCTTTTGGCACACTGACTTATGAATACCGGTGCTCTCAGTGACTGTTCGTGCAGCCTTGTGCTGCCATCTGTTGGCAAGTTACAAAACTAGTCTCAAAACTTTTTGATACCACTTTTTGTATATGAATGAACATGTAAGATGCAAATTGTAAAGGTCATAAAATGTAAACTGCTTCTGGGATGTTAAATAGAGCGTATTTTTCTGGTGGTGGTGGGGGGGGGGTATATATGGCCACTGGGGGTGGGGGATATATGACTGATAACCTCCAGGTAGGTTGTATAAATGGTTGTATGGTACAGGTAAGAGGGGTGTCAAGAGGATGTACTGTATGTATGGCTGCATGTCTGCTGGTAGGAAAAGAAGGACGAAGGACTTTTGGAGGAAGGTGATATTGTGTACTTACTTAAGATTATAACATTGTAAAAGTAGTATAAAATGACTTTACTGCACACTACAAAATATGTGCCCACTGAAAATACACTACAGCTTGGTGGCCTGGGGTTTAGATCCCACCAGGAGCACTATCTGCATGAAGACTGTATATTGTCCTTGTGTTTGCATGGGATTCCTATGCATGCTCCAGTCTTCACCCTAGCCAAAAAACATAGTAGTGTGCCACCCAGCATATGACTAAATTTACCCCGGTACCCTGATAGCTCCCACAAGAGCAGAGGCAAAGCAAGTGTACTATGCACTCAGGAATTGCTTTACTGTATATTAATGAGCAAAACAAATAATAGTAAGCAGTAATGAATGAAATTACTTCTATAACTTTATACATCATCATTGCATTCTGTAAGCCCTTGTTCATTCTCTGCATTATGTAACAACCACAAAATGGATAGCAGATACGGGGAAAACTGCTTCCTAATTCTGCCACAGGCAGTTATATAAACATATCATACAGAGCTTTCTGAAGGCACACGCTTCACAACATATGTTCCCACATAGCAATCCTCATAAAAACATAACATAAGGTTTAGTTAGGTTTAGGTTAAGTCCCATAAAATATAAATGTAACAAAGTATTTTTCATAAAAATAAGACCCGACACAATAAAAATGCCACATTAATAGTAAGGCAAACAGACCTCTGCAGCTAAAACTCAATTCAGTTCATGAATAATACTGGGATATTATATTAAAAGTGGAATTCTCCAGATTCCTGCAAGTGCAATGCAATAAAATCTTACCTGGCACACAAGGGAGAAAGATTTGGTCTCTCACTGCTCGTAGCCCCAGAGTAACAGAGTAGCTGTCACCTTACTGAGTGACTAGAACAGATGACATTGGAGAGGTGACAAATGTCAAATCTTTCATGATTTGTTTACACCAGAGAACTTGCCTCACTAGCAAAGTGCTGGTTTCAGCTTGGCACAGCACAGATCAGCTCTCCATCATCTTTAATGGCTTACAAAAAATGAAAACCAATAACATTACATAAATGCTATCTAATCATACTGAATTTATAAGAATTAAAAAAAAAACAATTAGGAAGTTAGGCCTCTTTACAGCTTTAAGATCTTTGCAGTACGCTCTGCCAATACATTGACAGAATGTAGATGACGATTCACAATTTCCATAGCAGATAAATGACAGTCTCTCTGATTTGGTTTTGTTGAGTGTGTGCAATGTGTGTCGCTGTGTGGGGCACGATGACCATCTATCATCATTGAGAACAGTTGTTCCATGGTCCCTGAGTTCATTCACACCTTTGTTTATGTAAGATCGAATTATGACATTGATTACGAAAAGCAATTTCAGATTTACCCTAGAGTGCTTTAAGCACATAATCTAAATGTTAAGACTTAATATTGTGCTAGTATATTGTAAATACACTATTGATGTTCTTAACCAGTAGATATAGTTTATTCATGTCAAAACCACTCATAATGACCTCTCAATGACATGGTTCTGCTGTCACAACCACATTCCCATACAGTATCTACTCCACCATCACCATCTCATTCCCTGATCTTTTCCATAGCTATTACCACAAAGCCTACTCTGCTCCTCTGTCACCATCCCCAGGCTGTCTGATCTACCTTGATCTACCCAATATAACTACTACGCTGCCCAATTTTCTTCACTGTCACAGCTTCGGTGTCCAATTTGTTACACTATCAACTTTAATAATACTCAACCAGCTACACCCTGCAACTTAAATATCGATTTGCCACTCTGGAGAAAATTTGTTTTTTTATTTAAAGTTAAACTGACCTGACCCAACAGTGGGGAACAAGCATCAACTACCTGTGTTGTCTATTCCCTGCAAAGCCCTCCTTGACCTCAACGCCACAGTGGCTTGACTGTTCTCCAAGTTGACATTAAGTTCTTCCTTCTGGTGCTGCCCAGTTACTTGACGGTCAAATGTCAAAGCCTGCGCGAAGGGCAGTAGAAACTCTGGCTTTTGATAAATGAACTCTGGCTTTTGATAAACGTATTGAGAGCGACTTCAGGAACTTAATATGTACAGTCTGGAGGAAAGAAGGGAAAGGGGAGACATGATTGAAACCTTTAAATACATCAAGGGGGTGAAGAAGGTTCAGGAGGGCAGTTTATTCAATATGAAACCAAAATCAAGAACACAGGGAAACGACCTCAAACTAACTAGAGGAAAGTTCTAAACTAATTTTAGAAAGTATTTTTTTACTGAAAGGGTAGTTGATGCTTGGAATAAACATCCAGCAGAGGTAGTGAGACAGTCAACAGTAAAAGGCTTCAAATGTGCTTGGGACATACACAGATCTATACTAAGACAAAAATAAAAAAATAAATGTTCACACTTGATGGACTACTCCATCTTTGTCTTTTTCTGTGGTCACGTTTCTATGAATGGCAGATATAGAGTTAAAATGAAGAAAGAGTGGGGCTTAGTCTGAGTTAGAAGATATGATGTTTGGCCCTGTATACAGGCTAAGTCTAAAGTCCAAGGGACTCCAGAGCAACATAGGAATCTAACCACTTGCCCTCCGGAAAATTTACCCGCCCTTCATGACCAGGCCCTTTTTTTGCGATACGCACTGCGTTAATTTAAGCGTCAATTGCACGGTTGTGTGACATTGTACCTAAATAAAATATATGCCCCTTTTTCCCACAAACAGAGCTTTCTTTTGATGGCATTTGACCACCTTTCTCTGCGTTTTTTATTTTTTGCGCTATAAACAAAAAAAGACCGTCAATTTTGAAAAAAAAAAACCCACAAAAAACAATATTTTTTACTTTCTGCTATAAAACATTTCCAATAAAAAATTGCAAAAGATCAAATTTCTTAATTAATTTAGGCCAATATGTATTCTGCTACATATTTATGGTAAAAAAAAACAAACAATACGAGTATTGTGATTGGTTTGCACAAAAGTTATAGCGTCTACAAACTATGGGATGTTTTTTAAAATGATTTATTTATTTATTTTACTAGTAATGGTGGCGATCAGCAACTTGTAGCTTGTAGCAACTTGTATTGTGGCAGACAAATCGGACACTAACTGTAACTTTTGACACTTTTTGGGGACCAGTGACACTAATACAGTAATCAGTGCTAAAAAAAAAATGCACTGTCACTATACTAATGACACTGGCTGGGAAGGGGTTAACATTATAGGCGCTTAAAGGGTTAACTGTGTGCCTAGGCTGTGATTCAGTGTAGTAGGGGAGGTGCTTTTACTAGTGGAAGGCATGGATAGGTGTTCCTGCCAGGATCCATGCCTGCTGTACTCACAGGATGGCAATCTGCCTTGTTTACATATGCAGACTGCTGCCCTGCCTGTGTAACGAACGATTGCCGGGTGCTGGCGGACATCAAGTCCACCGTACCCGCCATTCAGCACCGATGGCAGGATGTGAGTGTCAGATCACGTACTAGGTACGTGACCTGGCACAGAGCGGCCGCTCTGACAAAGTAAATGTACTATGGGCAGTCCACAAGTGGTTAAGGTAACTGAAGGCAAGGTACCTGGGCACTGGATGAACCTTCTCAACCTTTCTACCCCCCAAGGTACCACTGATATTATTTTCAGTTCTTAACCACTTCCATACCAGGCCTATTCTGGCACTTCTCTCCTACATGTAAAAATCATATTTTTTTTTTGCTAGATGTTACGCCGAGTAAATAGATACCCAACATGTCACACTTTAAAATTGCGCACACTCATGGAATGGCGGCAAACTTCGGTACATAAAAATTTCCATAGGCAACATTTAACATTTTTTACAGGTTACCAGTTAAGAGTTACAGAGGAGGTCTAGTACTAGAATTGTTGCTCTCGCTCTAACGCCTGTGGCGATACCTCACATGTGTGGTTTGAACGGCGTTTACACATGTGGGTGGGACTTACGTATGCAATCCCTTCTGTGTGCAAGCACATGGGGACGGGGGCGCTTTACATTTTTTTATTGTTTATTTTGCTTTATTTTTGTATTTTTACACTTTCTCTTTCTTTTATTCCTATTACAAGGAATGTAAACATCCCTTGTAATAGGAATAGCACGTGACAGGTTCTCTTTATGGAGATATGGGGTCTATAAGACCCTACATCTCTCCTCCAGGGTTGAAAGCATAAGATCAAAAAATAAATAAAAAATTTACGAACCCATGTTTTCTAGCTGTGATCGCAGCTTTGTTTACAACCGCGGCCCGGACATGACATCATAACGTCGCACCTGGGCCTGTGACGGTCATAGAGATGACTGATGACCATCAGGTCACTGGAAATCTCTATGCTCGTCATCCGGCGGCAGCGGATTCATTCTTCGGGTCCCCGATGGCACGGGAGAGTTCGGAGAAGCAACAGAGGGTGGCGGGAGGGGGGATGTCCCCTCCCGTCGCCTGTAAGAACGATCAAGTGGCGGAACTGCCGCTATGATCATTGTTACGGTAGACAGATTCGCCGGCTCTAAAAGATGATACCTGAATGATCCTGTATCTGCGGATATCATTCAGATATCCCCACTGAAACTCAAAGACGTCATATGACATCCATGGGCTGGAAGTGAATAAAGAACCCCTGCTAAAACCAATTCATTGAGGGGACAGTAGGAAAATTGTCACTTAGATTGGTGGTCAGTAGGAAGAATGCCCTTTACATCGGTGGCCAGTGGGAACAATGCTCCCCTTATAGACAGCTGAAAAGATTATTTGTGTAACGCAGCTGGCTCTGCCAGGTGGCGTTGGCCTTTTTGTTGGGCAGCTTGGTCTGTTAAAGGAAGTTAAAAGATACCAGGCTTACTAGTTGGATGATCAGGTGAAAAAAAAGGGGGAAAAGCCAAAAAAAATGAATGAAGTCTCCAAATCTAAGCTGTGATATTTTGCACTTTGTTTTGGGGTTTAATACTGCTTTAACTCAACTCTGACTGGTACCAAGAATGTGGAGTTCTAAAGCTTTGTGGGTACAGCACTTTTGGTCATCTAAATTAAGTTTCACAGGACCAAATATATGATCTGTCAAGAGCAAGGAATGGGAGTTATCAAATGTTCAGAAACATGTATTCCCCTACAGCAACCTTTGAAAAAACGTACTGGAATGACATAGCTACAAGTCTTTATGAAATCACTTATGAGTGAATATACCTGCATGTCCTTAATCTGTCAGCAAATCTAAACTGCACCCTGCCATCTGCCTCCTACTCATTTATCCACCTGACAAGCCGTGAAGCATTGTAACCTAATTGCTGGAGTATTGCATGCTGTTGGTTATTTTATAATTTTGCAGCATGTCTCTTTTACTCATTATACGATTTTGGTCAAGGGGTTAGTTGGTTAGGATACCAACTATTACAATGATCAAACAACCTTTTTAATACCAAAACCTTTGTACAGTGAATTTTTATACAGTAAAAAGTAATCCTTAGATCCCTTTCACACTGAGGCATTTTTCAGGCGCTTTTGGGCTAAAAATAGCGCCTGTAAAGCAGCTCCCCTGCAGTCTGTGTGAAAGCCAGAGTGCTTTTACACTGAGGGGATGTGCTGGCAGGATGTTAAAAAAACTCCTGCAAGCAGCATCTTTGGAACGGTGAAGGAGCGGTGTATACACCGCTCCTAAATCTCTCCGGTCCATTGAAATGAATGGGCAGCGCCACCAAACGGCCAGCAAAGCGCTGCTGCAGCGGCGCTTTGCGGGTCATTTTAACCCTCTTTCGGCTTTTAACCCCCGCTAGCGGCCGAGAGCCTCCGCAAAAACGACGGTAAAGCGCCGCTAAAAATAGCGGTGATTCACAGCCGACGGCACCGACGCCCCAGTGTGAAAGCAGCCTTAGAGATATATCATTATATTACCACAAATTATAGAACAGCATATCTGAAACAACGTATTTACTGACAATGGAACAAATTTATTTAATTCTATTTATTTATTAATTTATTTCATTTTATTTAATTATTTAAATCTATTTATCCAAATTGCTAAATTGTACCACAATATTAGGGGCAAGGTGTAACTAATTTATTAAAACACATGATTTTCATTCATTTAATGTGCGCGTTTTCGCAACATATTGCCATGGAGAGGTGTGGTTTGGCCGTAAAGACATAGTTCACATTTTGGAAAAAAATTAATTACACCACATGGAGAAGCAGAGCATTGCAACATCAATCAGTGCATCGCATGTTCCTGCAGACTCTTCCACTAGCCCTAAGTCCATATGGAGGTACTGTTATAGGGGTGGAGAAAGTAATCAATGAACTACAAGTGCCATTGTAGCAATGGACCTTGTAGTCTGTTAATGGATTTGTGAATAAATGATGCGGATGTGCAGGCACAGCCCTGTCAAATTCAAAAGATTACAGAATGCTGCAGGTAGAAGCATGCCATGATTCAGAAAAGTAAGGGCAGTTTGAAGAAGGGAGGCTAGGGAATGTAATATCTCACATTACACCCCAAATGCGAAACCAGGGCACCCAATGGTGAACACACTAGGAAAGGAGTGGTGCCTGGTGCTCATGCAGACAGCAAAGATTTCACTCTATTTGTCCTAGTGACCACTGTCACCTGAACTGAGAGCGGGTGTAAGTCCAAAAATTTGAAATTTCACTCGAAGAAGAATAGGAGGGAGGTGTACCAAAGGAGTCTAGGAGGGAATTTCTCTTGAAGACTTTTCCGACACTTTATGTTTTGTCTATAGGAAGTGGGTCCTAGTAGATGACAGACTTAGCAATAGCATGCATTGTCAAGCTGCGGCAAGCACAGCCAGCAGAATATTAGCATGCATTAAAAAAGGGATTTACTCCAGATATAAAACAATAATTCTACCACTTTATAAAACTCTGGTTCGGCCACATCTGGAGTATTCTGTCCAGTTCTGGTCATCAATCCTCAGAAAGGATGTGCTGGAGCTGGAGAGAGTTCAGAGAAGGGCAACAAAATGAATAAGGGGCTGGAGGACCTCAAGTAAGAGGAATGTCTACAAGCACTAAATTTATTCTCCCTGGAGAAGAGATGCTTGACTGGAGATATCATAGCGATATACAAATATCTCAATGGTAATTCATGTGTAGGTAGGAAACCATTCAGTCTCAGGGAGTGTAAGAGGAAACGGGGCCACACAATGAGATTGGAAGAGAAGCGGTTTAACCCAAAGCTGCGTAGGGGGTTTTTCACGGTCAGGGCAGTAAGAATGTGGATCACTTCCAAAATCAGTGGTGTCAACAGGAATTCTTGATAGTTTCAAAAGACTCTTGGACGTGCATCTTATCGAACACAATATACAGGGATATGGGAAATAATTATCTACACAAACAAAACACACACACACCAACATAGGTTGAACTGGATGGACTATTGCCTTTATTAACCTTGCTAACTATGTAACTATTAAATCTCCTCATGGGCAAAGAAAAACTAGCTAGGGTTTTAACTGTCCCTCACTCTATAAAAACTGGAAAATAAAGTTTGGTCTTTGGACATTCTTTAATTCTGCCGAAGTCATACCTTTTGCAGATTTTGACTGGTTACTTTGGTTTACTGCACTTAAGAATAAGAATTCCAGAATAATATTAACTGAAAAAGACCAATATTTAACGGTGCCATAACTAATATACTATATTGTCAAAAGTATTGGGAGTGCTTTGTGCACTGGTCCAAATCATTTGGTGGAGGGGGGATTATGGTGTGGGGTTGTTTTTCAGGTGTTGGACTTGGCCCCCCTCGTCCAGTGACGGGAACTCTTAAGGTGTCAGCATACCAAGACATTTTGGACAATTTCATGCTCCCAACTTTGTGGGAACAGTTTGGGGATGGCCCCTTCCTGTTACAGCATGACTATGCACCAGTGCACAAAGCAAGGTCCATAAAGACATGGATGAGTGAGTTTGGGGTGGAGGAACTTGACTGGCCTGCACAGAGTCTTGACCTCGACCCGATAGAACACCTTTGGTCAACACCTTTAGTCAAAAGACTAAAATGGCACTATAATTAAAATGCCATTTTAGTCAAAAGACTAAGACTAAAACTAAATTGAAATTTGACTTCAAAGTTAATGCTGGCCTTTAGAGCATGTTCTTACCTCAATACCTTAAATAATAACATATGAGATTTTTCACTCCAGCAGTATATGAGTTTGGAAATTGTAGAGAAATGTTAACTAATGCATTACAACTTAATTACACCCATTCGATTTCAGACGAATTTTAGTAGACTAAAATGTACTGGAGATTTTAGTATACTAAAAGGTAGGACATTTTAGTTGACTAAAATGTACTGGAGATTTAGTCGACTAAATACGACTAAAACAATTGCAGAAGACTAAAATGTGACTAAACCTAAAATGCCATTTTAGTCACAAGACTAAAACTAAATTGAAATTTGTTGCCAAAATGAACACTGAATATAGGAATAAGAACTCTTCATCGGATAAAGCTGATGTCCAGGCATATATTTTCTCCTAGGTAAACATGAGTTAAATCAATAATAACTATAGGCTTCTTAGAGACTTGACAGCTTGTTAAAAACAGTATTCATACCATTGGCTGCAATTAAAATTGCTATGTTTAAATTATTTATGTTACTCTCAATATTTCCCACCTCTTTCCTGTAATAAACAGATATCCCAAAAGGGCTTTAGTTTTACGAATGAAGTTAGGAAAATTCTATAAGTCCATTACAGATTCCAAATAAAATAATAAATCCACAAGATTGCTTTTTTTGGCCACGTAGGAAATGCCATAGGAGCAGAGCTCTTTCCACTTTGCCTCATTATAGGAATGCACTGTCTGAGAGCTTTCTCATACATTCCTGCAGATTTGTGTTTACTACAGCAGTGTTCGGTATAAAACACTCCCAAGTACTGAAGTACTGAAGAGGTTTATTATAAGTATGTGTGTAGGCTGGTATTTAGGATGTGTATGAATCTGTCAGTGTGTATGACAGAGCAGGGACTCGAAGGATATTTATAACCTGGCAGAAAAACATTCAGGACTTACCAATGTCATTGCTCTTATCTGATGAGTCTCTGTCTGGAGTGCTGGATACAGTACTGATTCCTACCTCGGCCTTTGGGCTCTCACTCCTGTGTGGCAAAAAAGAAAACGATAATTCAAAATATATTTTTTTTCTCTTAATGTCCACAGAGACACATAGGATGCATATTTGCAAATATCACTCAATGGACACAACCATCCTAATTTTATCCTTTGGTTCAGCGGGGGCCCGTTTCATAAGGGGCCCCCTAATCCATGCGTCTGACCCCTAATTCACATGCAGGGCACCAGACGCATGGATTTCAATAGGGTTTTTTTTGGCTAATTGGCTTCAAAAAAGGATGGGCTCCCGGCAGGGGGGGGTTGTTATCGCTGCCTTCCCATCTGTCTCCGGAGGTAAGGGGTATTGGCGTTGGCCACCCCCCCATCAAAATATTGAGCACTGGCTGACGCTGCTTTGGTTTATTCTGTTTTTACAATCAAGGTAAATTAGAGGGGATGCCTAATCTTTTAAATATTACGCATACCTGAAGCCACTGGTAAACTGTCAGCGACCTACTTGTGCTAGTATGCACCACATAATAGCACATTATGACAGTGCTGAGCTGTCACTGCTCTTAGCACTTCCATCTTTGTCTAGTCTTCCTTTCCAGGCTCACACTCTTCAGGAGCGTGCTGTGAATGCAGAGAGAGCTATGGCGCAATAGTGACTCCTGTGCGCATGAGTGAGAATGACATAATTGCGGCCCGGCCATTTAACCACTTCCCGCTGACGTGGCGCATATATGTGGCCTCTCCGTGGGTGGGCTTTAACGCAGAGAGGCATATATGCAGCCTTATGTACACATTTTTCTGTGCTGAGAGCGCGTGCCCTGCTTGCGCTCCTAGCACAGTCACCGGAGGGGACCAGAAAGCTTCTAATGCATACTTGCATAACCTTGTATAACCTATTACAAGACAATTTCATGGTCCAGTTTATTGAGGCTCCGACTAGGAATGACGCTTTGCTGGACCTGTTAATCCCAAACAATGCAGATCTTTTTACCAATATTCATATAAAAAAACATCTGGGTAGCAGTGATCATAACATGATTTAATTTGATGTTAGCTGGACAGAAGGACATACGGGAAAGATAAAAACACTTAACTTTAAGAGAGCAAATTTTCCAAGGATGAGTGAGGGCTGCTCTCCAAGACTTAGACTGGGAGGGAATATTGGCATGAATGGACACAGAACAGAAGTGGGAATTCTTCAAAAAGACTGTATGCAAACTGACTGCAAAGTATATTCCCATTGGCAATACGTTTAAAAGCCTAAGAATAAAACCTATGTGGCTCACGGCCAAAGTTAAAATGGCTATAAGTAAGAAAAGAACTTTAAAAAATATATAAAAATTAAGTAACACGATCATTTAAATTCTACAAAGAATAGAACAGAATATGTAAAAAGGAAATCAAGGATGCAAAAATTCAAAAAAGAACGGCAGATTGCAAAAGATAGGACAAACCCAAAAAAATTCTTCAAATATATTAATAGTAAAAAGGTCAGGTCTGAGCATGTAGGCCCTTAACAATATAATCTAGAGTGGGTGACTGGGGACAAAGAAGGCAAATTTATTAAATACTTTCTTCAGCTCTGTGTATACAAAAGAGCATGGAGGAGCTCATGTCCATAATTGGGATGGTATTGTTATAGAGAGAATAAAGGTTGATAAAACGCCTGGACTGGATGGCATCCACCCACAGATCCAAAAAGAATTGAGCTCTGTCATTTCAAAGCCAGTATTTCTAATTTTTAGGGACTTGTTAATGACTGGAGTGGTACCACTGGATTAGCGTAGGGCCAATGTGGTGCCCATATTTAAAAGGAGATCAAAGTCTTTACCAAGTAACTATAGACTTGTTAGTTTAACGTCTATATTCGGGAAGATACTGGAGAGTTTAATAAAAGACCACATAGACGAGTTCTTGCTGGGAAAAAATATTTTAAGCAACAGACAGCATGGATTCATGAAAGACAGAAGTTGTTAAACAAACCTGATTTCTTTTTATGAGGAGGTAAGTAAAACCTTGGACAGAGGGGTGGCTGTGGATGTGTTATACTTGGATTGTGCAA
Organism: Lithobates clamitans; assembly: GCA_037952925.1. NCBI lineage: Eukaryota > Metazoa > Chordata > Amphibia > Anura > Ranidae > Lithobates > Lithobates clamitans. The sequence continues at coordinate 2,949,536 of JBBGZY010000286.1, forward strand.
AAGCGTTCGACACAGTTCCCCACACGAGACTAATGTGTAAGGTAAAGTCAACAGGCTTGGAAAGATGAGTTAGTAAATTGATAGAAAGCAAAAAAAACTAATTGAGAGGGTAGTGGTTAATGATTGTTACTCTGAATGGTCTAAGGTTATCAGTGGTGTACCCCAAGGTTCAGTGTTGGGACCCTTACTTTTTAATATCTTTATAAATGATATAGGGTCTGGGATTAAAAGTACCCTTTGCAGTGGAATAACGTTCTTACAGGATGTCTCCAATTTACAAGCTGACCACAATGCACTGTTTAATTGGGCAACTAAGTGGTTTAATGTTGATAAATGGGAAGTTATGCACTTGGTGGTTAAGAATATGAAAGCACCATACATACCAGGGGGGAGTAAATCTGGGGGAATCCATAGTGGAGAAGGATCTGGGGGTTTTGGTAGATCATATACCAGACTTTCCTTGCTATAACCAGCACTTGGGGCACCAAGAACACCTCTGGCAGCTCAGGGACCGCATCATGCAATGGTGGGGAGTGGGCTTCACCAAAAAGAAACCTCCTCGGTCCACCTATTCTTTCTGTTCGGGGAATGCAGATCTGATGGCATATCAGTCTCCTTCATCTAATATGGCGTCGGACCAGAGGACAGACTCATGTGCGGCCCCACATGCGATCAAGTCGCAACGTGGCTCAGCTTCCCCCACACAAGCAGCCACCTCACCACACAGTACAGTGGCCTCACAAGCCGACCGGGCTCTGGATACCTTACTCCTCCCAGTCACAGGAAGACATGCTCCAGCCACGGTGGGGTGAGTCCCCACAGTTCTCTCAGCATATCAGGGGGGGGGCTTGGACTATGCAGATTCTTTGGCCTCATCCATGGACAGAAATATGGCTGAAATGGCTGAGATTGCTCTGAGACAGAATAGTACAGGGAGTGAACATTCCCCCATCTCCAGCTCCCTACTCTGGGAACTCTGTTCTGCTGGCTTGCTTTTCAGCACTGCTCCAGCAGGAGCTATCAAAAGAATTCATGTCTATCACTGCTGAAATGAAGCACGATTTCCACATCATTAATGAATGGCTGGACACCACTGAGTCTAAGATGGATGGCACAGTGAGGAGGGTTAATGAAAATTCTACCTTGATCTCTTCTCTACAAGGTCAACTGGACCAGTCCAACACTAAAATAGAAGATCAGGAAAATAGGCCCAGACGGTATAATTTTAGAATTCGTGGCCTGACAGAAGCGGTAACTGATCTGGAAGATGCCATACACGTCCTGATGCAGGACTTACTCCCAGACATTTCACCACACCACTTGGAAATAGACAGAGTGCATCGCGCTCTGACAGCTCCTCGGCAGGATGGCCTACCTAGAGATGTTATAGTTAACCCACATTTCTACAGAATCAAGGAAAAAATTATGTCCACGGCTTGTGCCAGGAGCGACATTACCATCCTGGGCCACACTATTCAAATATTCGCGGACATTTCTCAACTGACGATACAGAAGAAACGTGCACTGAAACCATTGCTCATCCAACTAATCGTTAAATCAAATATCACTGGTCATTTCCATTCTGCTTGTCTTTCAACTATAAGGGCAAGTCACACTCCTTTGCCAACTTTGCGGATGGAGTGGAAGTCCTCTTGGCCTTATCTCTAGGGAGTCTTTATCCCCCAAAACAAAGCAAGCAGGAGGCTGCCCAGTTTCACCTTTGTGGGTTCAACAACAGCAATCTTCTTCCAAGAAATTCCCCCCTCTCGCAGGAACCTATGGATGACCGCGTAGACTGTAATATGAGGGGGTAGTTTGCGCGGTGATATCCACAATCACCAATTGCCTGTAAAAGGCCTTTCTCAAGTGGCTTGGGACATACCCAGAAGTTATAATTTATTCTACGTTCATGGTTTTACATACCCTCAATGCAGTTACCTCAGTTCTGGGGGGAGGGGGGCTTTACTATACTGTGTGAGTGGGCTCCATCATATGAGACTGCAATATGTTATTGTTGTGGGTTTTGCCTGTAAGGTTAATTTTGGCTCTTCCCCATGCTTACATAAAAATAATATCTGTTCAATTGGTTCTACTGGTTTTTCCCAATTCCCTTACTATCCTTTGAACGGAAAGGGACCGGGGCGGAAACGCATGCCACTCGTTAGAGAGCTTGTCCTTACCTAGGGGGAAGCGACAACCCCACACTACCTGATGGGAACTTTAATTTCCGGGATGATTTGTTCACTAATCTGTCAGCTGACACAGTTTCTTTGTTTTTGGTTTGCTGGCACGCGATGGTCCAGTGTACCACATCCCAACACTAATTCTCTCTTTTCTTTTTTCTTCCTAATGTTTCTGCACATGCGTGCACCCCTGCTTCCAAAGCCAGAAGCTTCCATTCTAAGCACCAGACCCTCGGAAGAGATGATGGATAACGACAACAGGCGAGTACAGTCTACCGAACCCTCATGTTAAGTACCCTTTTCTCTAAAATTCAAATTTTAACTCACAATGTTCAGGGTTTTAATTCCCCTACGAAACGTATGATGGCCTTCCAAACTTATCATAAATTGGGCATAGACATACTGCTCCTTCAAGAAACGCACTTCTCTTGTACCTCAGCCCCCAAATACTTGAATGCCAGATACCCCACATTCTGTCTGTCTAATGGCTCAGATAAGAAAGGAGATGTAATGATTTGCATAGCAAAAAAAGTCCCATTCGCTCCTACTACGGTAATCAAAGATAAAGATACATCATGGCGGTGGGGAAAATCAATGAACACTCAATCACACTCTATTCATACTATGCGCCCAATGTGGGTCAAGTAAAATTTGAGATCATGCTCACAGTACTGATGCCTCATGTGCTGAGTCACGTTATAATAGGGGGAGATAGAAACGTGTCTTTGGACCAAGCCCTGGATAAAACGAATGCACACAAACCGATTTTGAAACACGTCCCGAAACAGGGTTGCAAACTAGCTCGAATACTGCATTCCCACGACATAGATATCTGGAGGGACCTTCACCCCACAACCAGAGATTATACCTATTATTTCTGGTCCATAAAACGTATTCGTGAATAGACCATATATTTACAATGTCACCACTGCTTCCATCCATTGACTCGGCCAAAATACTGTCCACCTCATGGTCCGACTATTCGCCAGTCCAGATTTTATTAACAGATCTGTGGACTAGACCGAAAACCTCAATGTGTTGTCTTAATGCCTAGTTGCTTAATGACCCTACGATTTTTGTAATGAAATAGAGTCTGCTAAACTGATACCTCCCCTAGTATTAACTGGGCAGCACATAAGGCAACAATACGTGGCAAACTAATCCAAATAGTCTAAAGAACCAAACGTAGTCATGCACAAACGATACGACAACAAGAGGAGTTACAACATATAGTGCAAGAGCAAAAGTATAATCCCCAATTAGATTTGAGACATAAAATTAAAGCGGCACGTACGGCATTAAATCTTATGCCGCGTACACACGGTAGGACTTTCTAGCAGGAAAAGTCAGACGGAATCATTTCAGCAGACATTCCGAACATGTGTGTGCCTCTTCAAAAATTCTGACGGACCTAGAAATAGAACATGTTTCAAATCTTTCCGACGGAATCAATTCCTATCGGGTAAACCGCTCGTCTGTATGCTGTTCCAACGGACCAAAAATGACGCATGCTCTGAAGTACAAGACGGCAGCTATTGGCTACTCGCTATTGAACTCCCTTTTTCTAGTCCCGTCGTACATCACTGCGTTCTAGACAGTCGGACTTTGGTGTGATTGTGTGTATGCAAGACAGTTTCAGCAGAACTCCGTCAGAAAAACCTTCAGAGTTCATTCCGACGGAAAAAACGGTAGTGTGTACGCGGCATCAGCCTTACCAATAAGGCTGAGAAGAATTTACGTTGGTCTAGGCATCGATTCTATACTTTGGGTGACAAACCTACTACACTATTTGCTAGGAAACTTACCCCTCTACCATACAATCCGGCCTTGCCAAGATTACAGTTGCAAGATGGGAAATTAACTCAAAACCCCCAATTAATCATTGCAGAATTTATTTATTTTATACAGTCACCGAACCCATTCCCCACAGCTCAAGTGGATAAATTCTTCTGCGATATCCCCCTTCCACAGGTGGTTTAGGACCACATAGGTTTAAATGGAGGGTGACTTTACGGAGGGAGAAATTAAGGCAGCAATTAAAAGTTTGAACCCATCAAAGGCACCAGTGCCCGGACGGCTTTACTGGCCACTATTATAGAAAGTATACACCTCATCTATGCCCCTTTTTCAATGAATTGAGAAAAGTTTCCCCCTTAGCCACGCATGAAAATGCTGCTTTCATACATGTCAACCCCAAACCAGGGAAGGGACCATGGGGACTGTGCCAACCATCACCCGATCTCACTCATTAACCTGGATCTTAAATTGATGACTAAAATTTTAGCGGCTAGAATGAATACTCTTCTATCCAATTATATCCATCCAGACTAGGTAGGGTTTGTTCCCAATCGACAGGCTCCTGACCAAACCCGATGGGTGATAGATGTAATAGCAGCGCTTCATTCAAACTGGGACAACCATGGCAAGCGTAAGGGCATGCTGTTTTCGTTAGACCTTTGCAAGGCATTCGACTCTGTATCATTGGATTATATACTCTATTTATTGAAACAATATGGATTTGGGCCTAATCTTTTAACTATATTGCAGACATTGTACAGCGAACATACTGCTAGACTCTTGATAAAAGGGTATAGTTTGCATAACATAGATATACACAGAGGGACACGACAAGGTTGCCCTTTATCTATCTTATTTATAATGGCCCTGGAACCCTTGGCCATCAAACCAAGAGGTCATCCAGATATAAAAGGCATATATTGCGGAGATAGGAAGCACAAATGTGCCCTTTTCCCTGACGACATATTGATGCTTCTATCATCCCCATTAACGTCGCTACCTAACTTATATCAAATCTTGCGCCGATTTACATTTATCTCGGGTCTCACAATTAATCATTCAAAATCGGTTGCTTTAAACCTCACGTTGGAGGCAGACACAGTGAAATTAATCCAAATCTCGTTTCAGTTTAAGTGGCAAAAAGAGGCTCTCTTGTATTTGGGAATTTCTTTAACTCCCTCCCTACATAACTTGTATCAGGCCAACTATCCTCCTTTATATAGGAAACTGACAGCAGATCTTCTACACTGGGCCAACAATCCATTGTCGTGGTTCTGTAGACTGTACTCAAAGATGAACCTCCTTCCAAGGTTGTTGTACTTGTTTAGAACACTTCCGGTTGCAATCTGCATGTCCAATCTTAATGTACTGCAGAGCAAGATTAAAAAAATTTATCTGGGGGGACAAAAGACCCAGAGTGAATAGGCGCACCCTTTATACACCCAAACTGAGAGTTGGTCTGGGAGCGCCAGACCTGGCCAAATTTATTAAAGCTGCGCAATTAGCTCAACTAATTTGTTACCATTCTTTGCTAGCTCAACCTTCCTGGATTAAAATTGAATAGTCTCTCCATCCTACCTAACCAATTAGTCATATGATGTGACTACGAACGAGAGATAGACCAATCATAATGTCCCCCACATTATCCTTTTCTCTAAGCTTATGGGACAGATTGATGAAGCCTCACGCATTTAGATAGTTTCATGCTCCCTTGGCTCCATTGACTGGTAATCCTGATTTCACCCTGGGTCTTAATCCTCAAGGGCTCGCATGGTGGACTAACAATGGCTTTATACGTATTGCTGACACGTGCGACCATAAAGGTATCTTATCGAAACAAACCCTACTAGATAAATACCAACTTCCTAACTCAGAAATGTACCATTATTCCCAGATGCAGTGCATTTTCTGAAGACTCTACAGCGTACAAATGATTTAACAACTTCCACCCCAATGGAATATCTATGCGGTCTTTCGATGAGCATACCGGCCATATCCCTAAAATATATAGCATCTTGTCCTCTAAGTCGGAAAAATTGTTCCATATGAACAAGTGGGACCAGGATATAGAGGAAATGTTGGAAGTTGATTAATGGTTTAAAATGGCACAATTCGCCTCAAAACCATACATTAAATACCTCAATGATCGAGGCAACTATAAAGTTTTGCTGCGATGGTGCATGGTACCAGTGAGAGTGGCGACATATGTCCCAGGCACTTCCCCTCTATGTTTTAGGGGATGTGGCATGGAAGGCACAGTATACCACATATGGAGGACATGCCCTAAAATCAAGTTTTGGATTCGCATCTACAATTTTATATTTTCACTAACCCAGGTGAATTTAATCAAATCACTGCAGCAGGCTCTACTAGGATGCCCAGTGGAGGGAGTGCCAGGACACACGAGAAAACTTATATCATTCATCTTTACTGCATCCAGGATAGAGGTAACTAGATCTTGGAGGTCGCCCATGATCCCCTTAGATTTGGTGAGAACTAAGTTGTCGTGCATCATGAACAATGAACGCCTTTCAGCAATTTTACTTGATAAGCAGTCAGTCTTTGATAGAGTCTGGGAACCATGCATAAATTTATCTGTCCGAAGGCTTAAGAGACATCCGCACAACTACGCCTGGAATGACAGGGTTGCACATTCCCCCCTTTTACCTTCCCCTCCCTTCTTCTCTTCCCTTTATTCTTTCCTCTTGCAGGCTTTTCTTTTCTTCCCCTGCATCCTGTTTGAGTGACCAGTAAGAGGACATTGGCCACATGGTTACATGGAAGGATCCCTCCTCATGAAGCCTAAAGGAATGACAGGGATCCAAGAATGGACTAACCCTTTCCTCTTTTTTTTTTTTTTTTATATTTGTCACAGTTTTCTCTTGTAGTTCATCATGTTAAAGTATATAGAGATAAGAAATACAACGGGTACATTTGTTGGAATATATCATTTTGCTCATAACTCCAGTACCTTAAGACATCACCCTGTATACAGAAATACCCATCTTATGTAAACAATATTTTGCCTTGGAATTAGATATGTACAATTTTCAATAAAAATTTATAGAAAAGAAAGTCTGATGAGCACAGACTTTTATGACTAGAGGAACTAGGAGCACCTGTAAATTCATTTCTGTGAATTACTGCCATTCTACAACACATTCTACAACACAGCTTTTTCACTGTCCCAAGCTCAGCTAGCACAAAAGATAAATATAGCTCCGCTGCTAGTACATCATACTCAGATTACATAACTACCAAAGGAGTCACCTTTATGACATTCAAGTTTGCAGTTCTTATAGAAACTGGGAGAAGCCTGTAGCGTGCCCAGCACAGTGATTGGCACTTCTTCCTGGTGGCACTAGGGTTCTCGGTTTAAATCCCAACCATGGCCCTACCTGCCTGGAGTTTGTATGGTCTCCCTGTGCCTGCATGGGTTTTCTTTCACGCTCAAAAGACATGCTGGTAGGTTAATCAGCTCCTGTCTAAATTGGCCCTAGTATGTGTAAATGTGAGTTAGGGACCTTAGATTGTAAGCTCCTTAACCACTTGCCGACCGCCTACCGCATATATACTGCGGCAGAATGGCACGGGCAGGCAGAATCACGTACCCGTACGTGATCTGCCTCCCGCGGGCGGGGGGTCTGATCGGACCCCCCCCCCCCGGTGCCATCGGCGGTCGGCATTTGACTGGGAGCGTCGGGAGGCGAGGGGGAGACCATCCGATCGTGGCCCCCCCCTCGCGATCGCTCCCAGCCAATGGGAATCCTCCTCTGCCTGTGTGTCGTTTCACACAGGCAGAGGATGTGATGTCATCTCTCCTCGGTCTGGCAGTTTCGTTCCAGCGCCGAGGAGAGAAGACAAGTGAGTGCACAACACACACACACACACAGTAGAACATGCCAGGCATACTTTACACCCCCGATCCCCCCCCAATCACCCCCCCCCCCTGTCACAAACTGACATTAGCAGTATTTTTTTTTTTTTTTTCTGATTACTGCATAGTGTCAGTTTGTGACAGTTACAGTGTTAGGGCAGTGAGTATTACCCCCCTTTAGGTCTAGGGTACCCCCCTAACCCCCCCTAATAAAGTTTTAACCCCTTGATCACCCCCTGTCGCCAGTGTCGCTAAGCGATCATTTTTCTGATCGCTGTATTAGTGTCGCTGGTGACGCTAGTTAGGGACGTAAATATTTAGGTTCGCCGTCAGTGTTTTATAGCGACAGGGACCCCCATATACTATCTAATAAATGTTTTAACCCCTTGATTGCCCCCTAGTTAACCCTTTCACCACTGATCACCGTATAACTGTTACGGGTGACGCTGGTTAGTTAGTTTATTTTTTATAGTGTCAGGGCACCCGCCGTTTATTACCGAATAAAGGTTTAGCCCCCTGATCGCCCGGCGGTGATATGCGTCGCCCCAGGCAGCGTCAGATTAGCGCCAGTACCGCTAACACCCACGCACGCAGCATATGCCTCCCTTAGTGGTATAGTATCTGATCGGATCAATATCTGATCCGATCAAATCTATACTAGCGTCCCCAGCAGTTTAGGGTTCCCGAAAACGCAGTGTTAGCGGGATCAGCCCAGATACCCGCTAGCACCTGCGTTTTGCCCCTCCGCCCAGCCCAGCCCAGCCCACCCAAGTGCAGTATCGATCGATCACTGTCACTTACAAAACACTAAACGCATAACTGCAGCGTTCGCAGAGTCAGGCCTGATCCCTGTGATCGCTAACAGTTTTTTTGGTAGCGTTTTGGTGAACTGGCAAGCACCAGCCCCAGGCAGCGTCAGGTTAGCGCCAGTACCGCTAACACCCACGCACGCACCGTATACCTCCCTTAGTGGTATAGTATCTGATCGGATCAATATCTGATCCGATCAGATCTATACTAGCGTCCCCAGCAGTTTAGGGTTCCCAAACACGCAGTGTTAGCGGGATCAGCCCAGATACCTGCTAGCACCTGCGTTTTGCCCCTCCGCCCGGCCCAGCCCAGCCCAGCCCACCCAAGTGCAGTATCGATCGATCACTGTCACTTACAAAACACTAAACGCATAACTGCAGCGTTCGCAGAGTCAGGCCTGATCCCTGCGATCGCTAACAGTTTTTTTGGTAGCGTTTTGGTGAACTGGCAAGCACCAGCCCCAGGCAGCGTCAGATTAGCGCCAGTACCGCTAACACCCACGCACGCAGCATACGCCTCCCTTAGTGGTATAGTATCTGATCGGATCAATATCTGATCCGATTAGATCTATACTAGTGTCCCCAGCAGTTTAGGGTTCCCAAAAACGCAGTGTTAGCGGGATCAGCCCAGATACCTGCTAGCACCTGCGTTTTGCCCCTCCGCCCGGCCCAGCCCAGCCCACCCAAGTGCAGTATCGATCGATCACTGTCACTTACAAAACACTAAACGCATAACTGCAGCGTTCGCAGAGTCAGGCCGGATCCCTGTGATCGCTAACAGTTTTTTTTGTAGCGTTTTGGTGAACTGGCAAGCACCAGCGGCGTAGTACACCCCGGTCGTAGTCAAACCAGCACTGCAGTAACACTTGGTGACGTGGCGAGTCCCATAAGTGCAGTTCAAGCTGGTGAGGTGGCAAGCACAAGTAGTGTCCTGCTGCCACCAAAAAGACAAACACAGGCCCGTCGTGCCCATAATGCCCTTCCTGCTGCATTCGCCAATCCTAATTGGGAACCCACCGCTTCTGCAGCGCCCATACTTCCCCCATTCACATCCCCAACCAAATGCAGTCGGCTGCATGAGAGGCATTTTCTTTATGTCCTCCCGAGTACCCCTACCCAACGAACCCCCCAAAAAAGATGTTGTGTCTGCAGCAAGCGCGGATATAGGCGTGACACCCGCTATTATTGTCCCTCCTGTCCTGACAACCCTGGTCTTTGCATTGGTGAATGTTTTGAACGCTACCATGCACTAGTTGAGTATTAGCGTAGGGTACAGCATTGCACAGACTAGGACACACTTTCACAGGGTCTCCCGAGATGCCATCGCATTTTGAGAGACCCGAACCTGGAACCGGTTACAGTTATAAAAGTTAGTTACAAAAAAAAAGTGTAAAAAAAAAAAAAAAACACAAACAAAAATATAAAATAAAAATAGTTGTCGTTTTATTGTTCTCTCTCTCTCTATTCTCTCTCTATTGTTCTGCTCTTTTTTACTGTATTCTATTCTGCAATGTTTTATTGTTATTATGTTTTATCATGTTTGCTTTTCAGGTATGCAATTTTTTATACCTTACCGTTTACTGTGCTTTATTGTTAACCATTTTTTTGTCTTCAGGTATGCCATTCACGACTTTGAGTGGTTATACCAGAATGATGCCTGCAGGTTTAGGTATCATCTTGGTATCATTCTTTTCAGCCAGCGGTCGGCTTTCATGTAAAAGCAATCCTAGTGGCTAATTAGCCTCTAGACTGCTTTTACAAGCAGTGGGAGGGAATGCCCCCCCCCCCCAACGTCTTCCGTGTTTTTCTCTGGCTCTCCTGTCTCAACAGGGAACCTGAAAATGCAGCCGGTGATTCAGCCAGCTGACCATAGAGCTGATCAGAGACCAGAGTGGCTCCAAACATCTCTATGACCTAAGAAACCGGAAGCTACGAGCATTTTATGACTTAGATTTCGCCGGATGTAAACAGCGCCATTGGGAAATTGGGAAAGCATTTTATCACACCGATCTTGGTGTGGTCAGATGCTTTGAGGGCAGAGGAGAAATCTAGGGTCTAATAGACCCCAATTTTTGCAAAAAAGAGTACCTGTCACTACCTATTGCTATCATAGGGGATATTTACATTCCCTGAGATAACAATAAAAATGATTTAAAAAAAAAAAAAAAAATGAAAGGAACAGTTTAAAAATAAGATAAAAAAATAATAATAATAAAGAAAAAAAAAAAAAAAAAAAAAAAAAAAGCACCCCTGTCCCCCCTGCTCTCGCGCTAAGGTGAACGCAAGCGTTGGTCTGGCGTCAAATGTAAACAGCAATTGCACCATGCATGTGAGGTATCGCCGCGAAGGTCAGATCGAGGGCAGTAAGTTTAGCAGTAGACCTCCTCTGTAAATCTAAAGTGGTAACCTGTAAAGGCTTTTAAAGGCTTTTAAAAATGTATTTAGTTTGTCGCCACTGCACGTTTGTGCGCAATTTTAAAGCATGTCATGTTTGGTATCCATGTACTCGGCCTAAGATCATCTTTTTTATTTCATCAAACATTTGGGCAATATAGTGTGTTTTAGTGCATTAAAATGTAAAAAAGTGTGTTTTTTCCCCAAAAAATGCGTTTGAAAAATCGCTGCGCAAATACTGTGTGAAAAAAAAAAATGAAACACCCACCATTTTAATCTGTAGGGCATTTGCTTTAAAAAAAATATATAATGTTTGGGGGTTCAAAGTAATTTTCTTGCAAAAAAAAAATATTTTTTTATGTAAACAATAAGTGTCAGAAAGGGCTTTGTCTTCAAGTGGTTAGAAGAGTGGGTGATGTGTGACATAAGCTTCTAGATGTTGTGCATAAAATGCCAGGACAGTTCAAAACCCCCTCAAATGACCCCATTTTGGAAAGTAGACACCCCAAGCTATTTGCTGAGAGGCATGTCGAGTCCATGGAATATTTTATATTGTGACACAAGTTGCGGGAAAGAGACAAATTTTTTATTTTTTTTATTTTTTTTTGCGCAAAGTTGTCACTAAATGATATATTGCTCAAACATGCCATGGGAATATGTGAAATTACACCCCAAAATACATTCTGTTGCTTCTCCTGAGTACGGGGATACCACATGTGTGGGACTTTTTGGGAGCCTAGCCGCGTACGGGACCCCGAAAACCAAGCACCGCCTTCAGACTTTCTAAGGCCGTAAATTTTTGATTTCACTCTTCACTGCCTATCACAGTTTCGGAGGCCATGGAATGCCCAGGTGGCACAAAACCCCCCCAAATGACCCCATTTTGGAAAGTAGACACCCCAAGCTATTTGATGAGAGGTATAGTGAGTATTTTGCAGACCTCACTTTTTGTCACAAAGTTTTGAAAATTGAAAAAAGAAAAAAAAAAAAATTTTTTTCTCGTCTTTCTTTATTTTCAAAAACAAATGAGAGCTGCAAAATACTCGCCATGCCTCTCAGCAAATAGCTTGGGGTATCTACTTTCCAAAATGGGGTCATTTGGGGGGGGTTTGTGCCACCTGGGCATTCCATGGCCTCCAAAACTGTGATAGGCAGTGAGGAGTAAAATCAAAAATGTACGCCCTTAGAAATCCTGAAGGCGGTGCTTGGTTTTCGGGGTCCCGTACGCGGCTAGGCTCCCAAAAAGTCCCACACATGTGGTATCCCCGTACTCAGGAGAAGCAGCTAAATGTATTTTGGGGTGCAATTCCACATATGCCCATGGCCTGTGTGAGCAATATATCATTTAGTGACAACTTTGTGCAAAAAAAAAAAAAAAAAATTTATCACTTTCCCGCAACTTGTGTCAAAATATAAAACATTCCATGGACTCAACATGCCTCAAAGCAAATAGCTTGGGGTGTCTACTTTCCAAAATGGGGTCATTTGGGGGGGTTTTATGTCATCTGGGCATTTTATGGCCTTCAAAACTGTGATAGGTAGTGAGGAGTAAAATCAAAAATGTACGCCCTTAGAAATCCTGAAGGCGGTGCTTGGTTTTCGGGGCCCCGTACGCGGCTAGGCTCCCAAAAAGTCCCACACATGTGGTATCCCCGTACTCAGGAGAAGCAGCTAAATGTATTTTGGGGTGCAATTCCACATATGCCCATGGCCTGTGTGAGCAATATATCATTTAGTGACAACTTTTTGTAATTTTTTTTTTTTTTTTTGTCATTATTCAATCACTTGGGACAAAAAAAATGAATATTCAATGGGCTCAACATGCCTCTCAGCAAATTCCTTGGGGTGTCTACTTTCCAAAATGGGGTCATTTGTGGGGGTTTTGTACTGCCCTGCCATTTTAGCACCTCAAGAAACGACATAGGCAGTCATAAATTAAAGGCTGTGTAAATTCCAGAAAATGTACCCTAGTTTGTAGACGCTATAACTTTTGCGCAAACCAATAAATATACACTTATTGACATTTTTTTTACCAAAGACATGTGGCCGAATACATTTTGGCCTAAATGTATGACTAAAATTGAGTTTATTGGATTTTTTTTAGAACAAAAAGTAGAAAATATCATTTTTTTTCAAAATTTTCGGTCTTTTTCCGTGTATAGCGCAAAAAATAAAAACGGCAGAGGTGATCAAATACCATCAAAAGAAAGCTCTATTTGTGGGAAGAAAAGGACGCAAATTTCGTTTGGGTACAGCATTGCATGACCGCGCAATTAGCAGTTAAAGCGACGCAGTGCCGAATTGTAAAAAGTGCTCTGGTCAGGAAGGGGGTAAAACCTTCCGGGGCTGAAGTGGTTAAAGCGTTTGTTAACCCAAAAAAAAAAAAAAATTGATTTCCTGCTACCTTAAAGCAGATTAAACAGCACAGTGCTTGTGCTGTGTAATCCCCCCCCCCCCCAAACTATTAAACAAAAACCCTGAACCTGGCACTTCCTGTATCCCCTCTCTGCACAGACCATGAAAATAAGGGCTGCTCCGTCCTAACCACCGTGGTCTGATTGCGTCCCTGTCATACGTTGCTATCCCCTCTGCTCTCCTCTCTCCCCCCTCACCCCCTCCTTCCTGCACGTCAGCTCGTGTCTGTGTCTCCGTCTCCACCCCTGGCCGCTTCTAGTAAAATTTAAAATGTTTTATGCTCACTGCCAGCAGCTCTTTCATATTCTGGCAGAGCACACTGCATTAGTCTTTTAGCAAAAAGACGCTGTAAATCCCGTCTAGCGCTGCCTTCAGGCCGGTCACGTGACTCTTGGCCGCTTTCCAGGGCTACCACAGGGGAGGCTGAGCGGCCATATGATCTCCCCGGCTGACGTCAGAGGGAAATCATGGCCCCTCCTGCAGTATTCATCCATCGGAGCTGTACAGCGGCCGCGAGTCATGTGACCAGCCTAAAGACAGCTCTAAATAGGTACTTACAGCGCTCGTTTTTCTAAAAGACTAATGCAGTGTGCTCTGCCAGGCTCTAATAGAGAGTCTGGCAGTGTGACTTAACAAACCCTTTAAGGACAGGGACTGATGTGAATGTACAATATATAAAGTACATAGGTAAAGCACTCTGTAAATTGTCGGTGCTATATAAATACCTGTTATAAACTTAAAAAAAAAATGTAAAGCTTACAGTTCTACTGTGGAAAGGTATCCGCTAAATAAACAGGATGTATGGTTTCATTCATATATCACTGCCTTTTTAAGTCACTGGTGCCTCTGTCAGAATACAATGTCCCGGCAGGGGGTATTCCTTCATCAACCTTGTTTGTGTGACTGGAGGAGTATATTAGTTTACCCTGCTGGCTGTATAGCCAGCTTTGCAAAAAAGTCTTTAGATGTACTTGAAAGCAGTATTAAACCCCAAACCAAAAATGTCATACATTGCACCTTATCAATCATTAGATATAGTGGCTTTAATAGTTTTTTTTATTGTAGGTTTTTTCCCTCTGTTTTCACCTGATGATCTGGCCAGTAACATACCTCCTGTATTAGTGTGCTCCTACTCTGGATAAGGGAGCACAGGGGCACAGCAGACAGCAGCATTGTCAGTCTAGGGGGAGCCAGCCATACATGGACTGAAATTGGGCCAGTTCAACAGGCACTGGCCAAATTTCAATCCATGTACGAGCAGGGAGGGTTTTTCCCACTCAGAGTATTCTGATGGTGGGGAATTTCCCTACTATCAGAATACATAGAATCAGTGGAGAGGGTTTCCCCATCCATACACTCGTTGTGGATGGGGGGAATCAAGTCGAGTTTTTTTTTTGTTCAAGCCGCTGGTTGAACAAAAAAAAACAAAAAACTGACGGATCTATGGGCTGCTTTAGATGTACTAGCAGAATTAGATACACTAACAAACTGAAATTACATAAGCAGTTACAGCAACAGTTTTTTACCTTTTAGGAGAAAGATATTATATAAAATAATAAAAGTTGGTCATCGTAAGTACCCCTGTCAATGGTAACTGATACATTTGCAGGAGAGCATGTTCTGTTGAAAAATAATAGACTCACTGGCCAGATCACTAGGTGAAAATAAAAAGTCAGAAAGCCTAAAAAAGAAAGCTAATGCAGCCACCACATCTAATATTTGGCTAGCTGCAATATAATTCATTTTAGTTTTTAAGTTTAATACCACTTTAAGATGTAAAAAACACCTTTTTTCAAATATCTTATTTTACCTGAGAGCTCCCCCCCCCTTCCATTGGATGAATCTGATTAAAAGCTGGACTGCAGCCAGTATTGCAAAGTGCTCCTTTAATATGACCATTCTGGAGGCAGCCTATAAGGTGCTCCTCCGCTGGTACTGGGTCCCAGCCCACATCGCAAAAGTGAACACATCCTACAATGATTGATGTTTTTTGAGGATGCGGCCAACGAGGAGACAAACTTCATATCTGGTGGTTCTGCCCCCATCTGGTGGGATTCTGGTTAAGGGTCTTTGGATTTTTTTTCACCCTCTTCCATGTATCTGTTCGCAAAGACGCTAAGTTATCACTGCTCCACTGCCTGATCCTGGGTCTCCTTCTCATACCAACAGAAGCTGACCAGCTATCTATTTCTAGCTACTAAATGCGCAATAGCCAGGGCCTGGAAAAAACGTCTGTTTCATTTGCGGAGGTGAGGAGCATCTGGACAACCCCCATGATCAATGAGAAGATGAGTAGTTTTACTCCATGACTCTCGCACCAAATTTCTCAAAGTGTGGGCCCCAGGGTGGTCTTACGCTCTTCTCTTCTCTGCATCCAACCAGCCTAGGCCTGTCTAATTGACCCCGCTTATTTCCCAGCCTGGGGGACCTTTCTCCTTTTGCCTCTCTTTCTTCCTCTTCCATCGTCTTCCTTTTCCTCTTTCTTTTCTTCCCCTGTTCCCTGGACACCCCCCCCCCCCCTCCTTTTTTTTCCCTCTATTTTTTCCCCTATGTGTTTACCCCCTGGCCTTGGTCGGAGGGTCCCTGTTGATCGACAGTATATCCTTTAAAACACATTCCATTCATGTACTTGTTAATGCTGTTTTGCTTTAGGCCTACTCATGGTATTCCCTGCATGGGAATGTTGCATTTGTATTCTTTTTATATTTACTATAGACATTAATATATATTTATATATAATATATAATAAATATATTTATAATATTGTACCAGAAAAGCTGGACTGCGGGCAAACAGTTAAAATACATACTGTATATGTGAACTGTATTGCCTGTGAAAGGATTTGTAATTCTGTCCGGACAGTCATGTGCATCACATACTTTGGCCACCCAGCACATTCAGGTGAGAAACCCCAATTTTATCCGACTAACATGCTAACAAATCAGCATCATCATTCCAGAGAGCAAGGAGGTGGCCCAGGAAGTCATAAACCTGAACCAGGAAGTAACAGAGTACTCCTACTGTCTATGGAGTGTGGCAGAGGTGCGTGAAAACCAGCACAGGAGTAAAGACATTGAAAAACGTATCTGCTTTATAAATTTTCTATATTAGGTGTATGAGTAATTACACTATTTGCTATGTAAGCTGGATACACTGACAATTTTCATGATCCTGCAGAACTGGAAATTCATAGCTCCCAACTGTCCCTGATTTGGAGCAATGTCCCGCTGTCCCTCCTTCCTCCTCATTTGGGTCTGATCTATATAATTGTATATAAAATGCACTTTTTATCTTTCAAAAAGTGTTTCCCAGTGTAAACATTTCATCCAATTTCTAAATTGCTTCATTTGTACATTTTAAAAGCCAATATAAAAGAATAGTAGTGGTAAAAAAGCACTTTTGGGTTTAACTAATCTTTTTTTTGTATAATTCTCCTTTAAGGGGGCGTGACAGGGTGTGTGTCCTATGCCTACATACTTTTGCTAATAGGTGTCCCTCGTTCCCATCTCAAAAAGTTGGGAGGTATGGGAAATCTGATGTCATCAGTTTCTCCCATACACCTCAAGAATTTTTAATCTCTGCTCCCTATTACCCTGTGCACTCTGCAATTCCACATGCAAAGACAGACTCTTCAAAAAGTCAGCAATTAGGTCAGCTTCCCCCATCTACTGCTTCCCACAGTGCTTTATTGGTATCGGTGATTTGCACCTTCATTGAATTATGAAATGCAATGGGTGATTGTTAAAGTAGAACTACAGGCAAAACTTTTTTTTCTTTCATTTTGCATAGAGCAAGAGAGGATTATAACCCGTCAGATATTTTTACATTGGTCTGTGGTTATGACAGGTTTTTTTTATGGTTCTGTGCCACAGATATATTCAAAAGATAAAATAGGGGGCGTTGTATTATATCTTTACCTTGTGTGTGTTACAGGTCCTGCTGGTCTCTCGGGTCTTCTTGGTGGCAGTGTGCCTGATTTACTTGAAGAAGTGGTTTTTGGAGGACGAGGCTTCTTTGGAGGTATAGCAGGCACTGAGTGCTTCAGAGAGGCATCTACTTTGTGATCTCTCTCTGGCCGCTCTGCAAAAGAAAATCATACCTTTTTATTTAACCTTGAAAGTGATTTCTGTCCAAAAGCATGGTATAAAACTGAAGAAAAGTGATAATAACAGCAAAACATGTACAGAACAGTTCGTACCACAAGATTTGTGTGAACTGAAGTGATTCATTCGGCTATATGGGTACCAAAAAGTATCGACTATAGCTCATTACTGAATAAAACGATTCGTAAATATTCAGTGAAGCTGTTGTTTTGGTCTAAGTATGATAAAAAGGGACATTTCAATGTGTATCGTGTTTTAGGACACAGTCCAATAAGAAAGAATGCTGATCCAGTGTCATATGTGTTGTCATCCACCAATGTTCTACCTGATGAATGGGATCTGTATCCAGAACTATCTCCTGACATGGTGAGACTATATAGGATCTCTTATCTCAGACCCTAATACATGATGAGACTCTCCACTTTAAAAATATTTCACATCTGCATTATCAGTAATGTTACAATCTCTAATAAACCGAATCAAATAAATAAATACAATTAACAATCAAAGAGCATTTTTGGAAGCAGCACTCTAGCCAAACATTTCTTTTTTTTTTTTTTTTTAAATCCTTTTTTTATTTAGCATTCAAAAATCAAAAAACAAGAAGAGACAATAATATAGAATAAACAAAAGACAGTGACAAGATAGGTATACAGAAAATAAGAATTCCAGGAGTCATCACGCAAATATAAGTAACAGTTATTATAAAGGGGCCGAGAGCTACCTCAGCACTATTAAAAACGAGGGATCTCTCCTATGTCATGGACTTTCGGTCTTAGAAGACATCTCTCCTCTCTCAGCAAACAGGGGAGAAGAGAGACCCATTCTCTGGGAAATGAACAATAATGTGCTTGAAGCTCACAGGGAGTTATTCCTTGAGCTATCATGTGTCTGGACTCCTATTCACACTCCAAGAATTAAGTCTTAATGCACACACCTGGTTCACAACTACTCAGAAGTGATAAATACCAAAAGAAACTGCGCTATATGCATAAATGTGAAAAAAATAATAATAATGCTATATGCAATAAATATACATATAAGTGACAATAATATCCCCAGACGACGTCAGTGACAGATGAAACGTATGTCGGGAGGGTGACGCTCTGACGTCATCGCAATTCACCACGAACGGGCGCTCGCTTGCCGGCCGGCATTTGCTCTCTTTACTACTTCTATTCTGTAAGTGTTTTATTGTATTTTAAATAAACCTTTTTTACTGGATTTACGCTATGGCTGCCCTTCTTCCATTCCTATGTCCTTAACTTGGGTTGCTGACTAGTCGGAGCTACGCTATACGGAGAGAGATCATAGACAGCACACCGGGGTCTAGTCCATATGCTTACCATATACAGGGGTATCCAGAGGATTGTCTCCATTGCCTTGCAGCCCTACCCGGAAGTTGTCCTAGTTGTGCCTATTTGCGCTTCCCATCTGGTAAGCGCATTTGATTGTTGGTGGAGGTTCACTTTGCAGGGTGTACTTGCTTTCCATATCTCACTGGGATCTTACGGAGAAATATCAAGGGACTCTTTTTGCTTTTTATCATATGTATGAACTTTGCCATTAATTTAATAACACTGATTTGATATCATTATCACATATGTGTGTGCATATTGCATTTTCCAATTTTTTTACATTTATATATTTAGCGCATCATAATAATTGAATGTTATTATTAATTTCAAACACTGATTTGATATTATTGTCACTTATATGTATATTTATTGCATATAGCATTATTATAATTTTTTTCACATTTATGCATATAGCGCAGTTTCTTTTGGTATTTTTCTGTTTATTGTGAATATTTCACGGTTGAACTGCTGCTTAGCTTGGGGGGTTTCTCTATGGTAGCGCGGTGATTTTTCTGTTTGTTTTACTCAGAAGTGATACCTGATAACACAACTTTGGACGGGCAACGGTCGGCCAAGGCCAGTTGTTTAAATGAGGGGTCTGCCAGTGCCAGTAAAGCTACGTCCAGGCTTGATGAAAAAGAGGCTGATCCAGGTACATGCCCCTTTCAAATTGCCCACATCGAGTCAAACTTCTCACGCTTGTCTTTACAGATGGCAAGCCATTCTTATGCCTTTCATAATCTCCCTCACATTCCCCATCCACTCCGTTTCACTCGGGACCCGAGAGATTTTCCAGTGAATCGGTATCAGGAGCCTGGCAGCACTGAGAAGGTGAGGGAAAACACTACGTTTGTAGCAAGAGAGAGGAATATGGGGAACTGGAAGGAGAAAGCACTTCGGGGAGTTGGAGAGGTCTATCCCAAGACCATCTAACACATGTTTACGAACCATTTCCCAAAAAGGCTGGACTAAAGGGCACTCCCACCATATGTGGAAGAAAGTGCCTCTCAGTCCACAGCCCCTCCAGCACACATCAGGGTTTGAAGGGTATATTTTTGCTAGAGTCATGGGAACACGGTACCACCTAGTTAACAATTTGTAATTATTCTCTTGAGCTCTGGACTCCACTGAGCTAGAATGGGTCAAGTAGTACAGCTGCTGTAATTGTTCTTTGGAAAACTCAAATTGAAGATTACGTTCCCATTCTCTAATGAAGTATGGTTTAGGAATTGACTTGGCTGCGTCTACTAGATGATATAGAGTGGAGATCGCATAAGGAAGAGGGTCTTGAGCTGCCCATAAATGTTCAAACTCCGTAAGAGTGGATCTACTCTGCATCACACGATGTGTTAAGGTACCAAAATCTGCCAACTGGCAGTACCTCCAGAAGTCGAAGGGAAAGCTCCCCATGTCTCTCCCTGAGGGTACCCAGTGGGATTGAGGTGTGGCCTTCCACAAAACGTGCCAAACTGACAATGCCGTCTCTCGCCCAGGATCCGAGGGAAGACAGTCGCTCCCCAAGGCTGAACCAGGGGAACCCCCTACCGGAGCCAGCTGAAATCATGGGGGTGCCAGATCCAAGGATCTGTTCAGTTTATCCCAGACGTTCAAAGAAAGGGTGGTCAACGGGGACACCCATTCAGAGAGACACCTGTCCCCCGTCGGGACCCAGGGAGCATACAATAGGTTGCGTCTGGCAAAAGTCTTTTCCAGTGAGACCCATAATTTAGAGGAAGCGTGAAATTTCCAGTGGAGTAAATTCTGCAAAACTATTACCTGATAATATTGGAGGACATTGAGCAGGCTAAGACCTCCATTTTGTTTGGACCGCTGTAGCAAAGCCATGGCTACTCGTGGCCTCTTATTTCTCCACACAATCCCAATTAAAAGACTATGGAGCTCCTTGAAGAAGCATCAGGGTAGGTGAACAGGTATCATCTGCAGGAGAAACAGTATACGGGGAAGAATTGTCATTTTTATGATATTCAAGTGACCAACCCAGGTGAAACTCGCCTTATCCCAAGAATGCAAGTCTAAGTGAAGCTTCTTTAATAGGGGGACAAAGTTGTGAGCATACAGAGCGTCCAGGCTGCTAGTGAGTTGAATTCCTAAATACTGCATTGAAGAAGATGCCCATGTAAAGGGGAAAGACCCCTTCAAAGCGGCAGCCATGGTGGGAGGACAAACATTTCTTTTAACTCCCGAGCAGAGCTTATAGCTGGTGATTTTGAAGATTTTTTTAAGCAGTTTACAAGCTTTGTACAAACGTTTTTTCAAGTTCATGTTTTCTGGGCTGGGCAAGGGCAAGACAGCAGTTCTGGAGAAGAGTTCATCAGATACAAAGATCCACAAAAATGCACATGTCAAGAGTTTACAGTTGCTCCCCATTGAAGTCTACCAGTCTGAAAATGCCTGATTATGCTCAAAAAAGTAGGTCATGTACTTCTTTGAACGTAGGTCATAGAGCATACAAGCGACTAAGAATTGAAATATGAACAAGAAAAATTACAAACAATGGAATTTTGCATGTTAAGCCTAGTCAGACATAGTCAGGCATAGGGAAACATGCTACATATGCTTAGGTCTGCATGCATAGAGGCTACGTATTAGACAGCAAACCAGCCAAGAGACGGCCGCACACCAAAACTCACTGATCGGGCAAGGAGGGCATTAATCAGAGAGGCAGCACAGAGACCTAAGGTACCCCTGGAGGAGCTGCAGAGTTCCACAGCAGAGACTGGAGTATATGTATATAGGACGACAATAAGCTGTAAGCTCCATAGAGTTGGGCTTTATGGCAGAGTGGCCAGAAGAAAGCCATTACTTTCAGCAAAAAACAAAATGGCACGTTTTGAGTTAGCGAAAAGGCATGTGGGAGACTCCCATAATGTATGGAGGAAGGTGCTCTGGTCTGATGAGACTAAAATTTTACTTTTTGGCCATCAAAGAAAACGCTATGTCTGGCGCAAACCCAACACATCACATCACCCAAAGAACACCATCTCCACAGTGAAACATGGTGGTGACAGCATCATGCTGTAGGGATGCTTTTCAGCAGTCGGGACTGGGAAACTGGTCAGAGTTGAGGGAAAGATGGATGGTGTTAAATACAGGGATATTCTTGAGCAAAAACCTGTACCACTCTGTGTGTGATTTGAGGCTAGGATGGAGGTTCACCTTGCAGCAGGACAATGATCCCAAACACACTGCTAAAGCAACACTTGAGTGGTTTAAGGGGAAACATGTAAATGTGTTGGAATGGCCTAGTCAAAGCCCAGACCTCAATCCAATAAAAATCTGTGGTCAAACATAAAGATTGCTGTTCACAAGTGCAAACCATCCAACTTGAAGGAGCTGGAGCAGTTTTGCAAGGAGGAATGGGCAAAAATCCCATTGGTAAGATGTGGCAAGCTCATAGAGACTTTATCCAAAGCGACTTGGAGCTGTGATAGCCGCAAAAGGTGGCTCTACAAAATATTGACTTTAGGGGGGTGAATAGTTATGCACATTGACTTTTTCTATTATTTTGTCCTATTTGTTGTTTGCTTCACAATAAAAACAAAAAACAAAACAAAAAACAACAACTTCAAAGTTGTGGGCATGTTCTGTAAATTAAATGATGCAAATCCTCAAACAATCCATGTTAATTCCAGGTTGTGAGGCAACAAAACACGAGAAATGCCAAGGGGGGTGAATACTTTTTGCAAGGCACTGTGTATGTATGTATATATATATATATATATATATATATATATATATATATATATATATATATATATATATATATATATATATATATATATATATACACACCATATTTATCGGCGTATAACACTCACCCCAAGTTTAGGTGGGAAGTTTAAGGAAAAAAACTTACATTTTAAATGCCCATCAATGCAGCCTTATCAGTGTCCACCTGCAGCCTTGCCCATCATTGCAGAATGATCAGTGTCCACCTGCAGCCTTGCCCATCATTGCAGAATGATCAGTGTCCACCTGCAGCCTTGCCCATCATTGCAGAATGATCAGTGTCCATCTGCAGCCTTGCCCATCATTGAAGAATGATCAGTGTCCATCTGCAGCCAGCCTGTCCCAAGTGTCCATCTGCAGCCAGCCTGTCCCAAGTGTCCATCTGCAGCCAGCCGTTTTTAAATGTTGCCGCTAAGATAGAGCCAGATGTCTTGTGTACTCGGCTGTACTTGACTCCTCTCGCAGTCCCGCCCCTTGGCCCGGCTCTTATGATGGACACAACACCGGTCCAATACCGGGACATAAATGCTAGGAGGCAAGACTGGGCATGACTGCAAGCAGAGCCGAGTAGACAGTACACTAGGCTCGGCTCGGTCTATGTCGGCGGCGCTCCTCTTCCCCTCAGAGACATCGGGGATTGGCGTATAACACGCACCCACGGTTTTCCCCTGATTTTAAGGGGAAAAAAGTGAGTGTTATACGCCGATAAACACGGTGTGTATATATATATATATATATATATATATATATATATATATATATATACATATACATATACATACACACACACACACACACACACACACACAGTTTCTCACAAAAGTGAGTACACCCCTCACATTTTTGTAAATATTTTATTAAATCTTTTCATGTGAAAAAACTGAAGAAATTACACTTTGCTACAATGTAAAGTAGTGAGTGTACAGCTTGGAAAACAGTGTAAATTGGCTGTCTCCTCAACTCAACACACAGCCATTAATGTCTAAACAGCTGGCAACAAAAGCCAGTACACCCCTAAGTGAAAATGTCCAAATTGGGCCCAAAGTGTCAATATATTGTGTGGCCACCATTATTTTCCAGCACTGCCTTAACCCTCTTGGGCATTAAGTTCACCAGAGCTTCATAGGTTGGCACTCCTCCATGACGACATCACAAAGCTGGTGGATGTTAGAGACCTTGTGTTCCTCTACCTTCTGTTTGAGGATGCCCCACTGATGCTCACTAGGGTTTAGGTCTGGAGACATGCTTGGCCAGTCCATCACCTTTACCCTCAGCTTCTATAGCAAGGCAGTGGTCATCTTGGAGGTGTGTTTGGGGTCATTATCATGTTGGAATACTGCCTTGCAGCCCAGTCTCAGAAGGGAGGGGATTATGCTCTGCTTCAGTATGTCACAGTACAGGCTGGCATTCATGGTTCCCTCAATGAACTGTAGTTCCCCAGTGCCAACAGCACTCATGCAGCCCCAGACCATTACACTCCCACCACCATGCCTGACTGTAGGCAAGACACACTTGTCTTTATACTCCTCACCTGGTTGCCGCCACACACGCTTGACACCATCTGATCCAAATAAGTTTATCTTAGTCTCATCAGACCACAGGACATGGTTCCAATAATCCATGTCCTTAGTCTGTTTGTCCTCAGCAAACTGTTTGCGGGTTTTCTTATGCATCATCTTTAGAAGAGGCTTTCTTCTGGGACTAATTTGATGCAGTGTGCGGCGCATGGTCTGAGCACTGACAGGCTGACCCCCACCCCTTCAACCTCTGCAGCTATGCTGGCAGCACTCATACGTCTATTTCCCAAAGACAACCTCTGCATATGAAGCTCAGCATGTGCACTCAACTTCTTTGGTTGACCATGGCGAGGCCTGTTTTGAGTGGAACCTGTCCTGTTAAACCGCTGTATGGTCTTGGCCACTGTGCTGCAGCTCAGTTTCAGGGTCTTGGCAATCTTCTTTTAGCCTAGACCATCTTTATGTAGAGCAACAATTATTTTTTTCACATCCTCAGAGAGTTCTTTGCCATGAGGTGCCATGTTGAACTTCCAGTGAGTAGTATGAGTGAGAGCGATAACACCAAATTTAACACAACTGCTCCCCATTCACACCTGAGACCTTGTAACACTAACGAGTCACATGACACCGGGGAGTGAAAATGGCTAAGTGGGCCCAATTTGGACATTTTCATTTAGGGGGTGTACTCGCTTTTGTTGCCAGCAGTTTAGACATTAATGGCTGTGTGTTGTTATGTTGAGGGGACAGCAAATTTACACGGTTATTCAAGTTGTACACTCACTACTTTACATTGTAGCAAAGTGTAATTTCTTCAGTGTTGTCACATGAAAAGACATAGTAAACTATTTACAAAAATGTTAAGGGTGTACTCACTTTTGTGAGGTACTGTATATAAATAAATTCAGTTGTGCTCAAAAGTTTGCATACCCTTGGAGAATTGGTAATATACAATATGTACCTTTTTAAAGAAAACATGAGTGAGCAGGCAAAACACATTTCTTTTATTTCTTATGGGATTCAAATTCTGTAACTGTAGGTCAAAAACAGCATGGCACAATTGTAAAACAAAACATGGCAACCAGAAAACAAATTAAATGGCCCCTGTTCAAAAGTCTGCATACCCTTAGATTTTAATAGTGTGCATTGCCCCCTTTAGTATCAATGACAGCATGCAGTCTTTGAAAATAGTTGTCTATGAGGCCCTGAATTCTTGCAGCCAGTATAGCTGCCCATTCGTCTTGGCAAAATGTCTCCAGGTCATGCAAAGTCTTTGGTCGTCTTGAATCATATGAACCGCATGTTTGAGAACTCCTCAGAGGGGCTCAATGATATTAAGGTCAGGAGACTGTGATGGCCACTACAGAACCCTCAAATTTTTCTGCTGTAACCACTGGTGTGTATATTGACATAAAGAAGAAATGGCTACACATCGGTAGATTCCAAATGCCGTTTATTGGTCACCAAAATGACACCAGGAGACACCAACACACAGTCTTGTAGACGTGTTTCACACAGTTCAATTGTGCTTAATCATTAGCAGCATTTAGAATCTAACGATGTGCAGCCATTTCTTCTTTATGTCAATATAGCCTGCTCAGTGCATCCACGTAAGAGCTAACCAACTCATTGACTATTTATACACAAACACTATTTGCAAATTAAAAAAGGACAGATGTGGGAAGCTAATCTTTAATTGCCATTTTAACCTATGTGTGTCAACTTGTATGTCTGTACCAAGGCTAAACATTCCAGGGTATGTAAACTTTTGATTAGGGCCATTTGGGTGAGTTCTGTTAATTTGATGTAAAAAGGAGCCAAAAAATAATAAATATCTTCATATGATCACAATCCCTAAAAAAAAAAAAGACAGGTTTTTGGCATGGCCAGTCATATTTTCAATATCAATGACAAAATGTCACAATATATTCTGCCAGGGTATGCAAACTTTTGAGCATGTGTGTGTATGTATATATATATATATATATATATATATATATATATATATTTTTTTTTTTTTTTACATTATTCTGAAAAAAACAATGGGCACCCAATAGTGTATTCTGTGCTCTCGGCTTACTAAGATGGTCCTGCATGTGTGTTGTCCAATTCTTTTAGAGTCCGTGTTGACATCACTTCGACATCAGTTGGAGCCAATTCTGTGATCTTTCCAAATTCATTGCATGTGCATTTGACCTGCAGCTGACCTGCTTTAAGCTGCCTCTGCGTTACCATAGACTTTTATGAGCAGTTCTGAAATTATCAAAAGCCTGTCAATGCGGGCTTTACACTATTTAATCTCAATTCTGTTCAAGTGGGGTGTAAGGAGCTACCTTCTTCCAGTCTGCAAACAATTTCCAATATTTCAAAAAGCAACCTACAGTATATATAAATTCTATCACAGTAGGGCTTTATATGATAATGGGAGAATAATAGTGCTGCAACTTATGGAAACCAGACATAAACAGTCATTAGTCTGACTGCACCCCAGACTAAACAGGAACATTTCTATGCTTTTGGCGGAATTGCCTGGGTCTCTAATCTAAATAAAATTCTGTTTCAGTTTCTAGGGATAGGAGCTCCACAAATGCAAATCATCATATCTCAAACAGACAGACAGAATTATTGGCTGCTTTAAGATCAGTAGGAGCCCCACTGTGTCTGACTCACTCTCATGATTAATAGCTCTGACTTGATGTGGAGGAATAGACACATACAGCTACCAACGTCTTAAATTCTTCTACATACACATCCACTGCTAGGTAGCTCATTAAGTATTTTTTTTCCCCAAGAAAGACATAGCTTTTACAAAACTGCATTTAAATTCTGTTCTTTATAGAGTTTTTAAATACTGACATCTGACTAGATGATATGACAAACAAGACTATATCTTTACTCAATATTCTGTTAAACAGTTCATGAAGACTATGACTCCTTGAAGGTTATAATCTGTGCTTCAAATGTCAGAAGGTCTTGCTTTTATTTTCCAGCTACTTCCCATAGTCAGTTCTTTCTATGGAGGTATTAAACTGCAAGTATATCACAAAGAAATAGCAGCAAGTGTTAGTGCTACAGCTAATAGCATGTCTTCCCATCTGTATTTATTGGGGAAATCCCTGCTCTTTATAGCAAGCTTAAGAATGTATTTGGTTCTATTTTGCAGAGAGTAATGGTGAGGGTGCAATGGAACAACATGTTTTTACACTGGGTAATTTGGTGATGGGTATATAATATCCCCTTACACAGATAACATATTGCTTAGATTCAATCTTCAATATTAAGCCATTCTAAAATGTCATTAAACAGAACTCTTTGAAGTACTCACCTTTTTCCTCGGGCCTATGTGGCAGAGTTTCAGGCCTTTCTGGAGGGATCTTTCTGATTTCTTGTTTTCTATCCGATGTGCCTACTGCAATCAAAGACAATACAAAGTCACCATCCATATAAACGTGCTTTCTTGTGCAAGAAGGAGAAATGAATCATAACTGAGGGATTACAGAAACAAAACACACAGACCCCAGGGAAACAAGACAATATAATAGAAGGGGCTTAGTCAGGACACCTTGGCTGAAGTGAGATTATCTTGTCTAGCTGGATATTCAGCCTACTTTAAATTCATATATGCAAAGTCAACACATATAGATTTGACCCCAGCTCAGCAGAAGGAGGCCGCTGTGACATATGTAAAGCAACACTCTGTACAAGAAGTCTGCCTCCGTATGTTCAGGAATGTGATTTAATCCTAGGTTGCAAGGCGTGTAATGATCTGTCCTTTTCCTGCATGTAACACTATTATGACATTAAGGCAAAGTAAAAATAGAAGTGCATTATAATTATCTCATTATATCACTCATGACTTGAAGTAAGCCAGATTCTCTAGATGTTTTTAACTCATTTTTCTTTAATTAATTGTTTAAGGGGATATTAATACTAAATCTCAAAAAAAATGAGATACAGCCTTCTAAACAAGAATGCATCTGTGTAGATTATGGAGCCCCATGGTTCTATATGCTGATGAACCGGCATTCACATACCATAGCACAAGCCTTATGTTATAATGCAGAAATTATTCTGATTATGGAGAATCTGTTACATTTAGGGGAAAGTGATAGTGTATCTTGAAAGCTCACTCCTCAACCCACTTATTTTACCTTCACTATGCTCCTCTGCTGCTTTATTGATGCCCTCTAGAAATATCAGATAGCATGGAGCAGGCCTCCACGGAGGATGCAGTGCCTGGGCCAGAGCAGCCAATCAGCAGGCCTGAACATTATCGAATAAGAAATATGAGGATGTAGGCTGCAGCACAGAGTTTACATGAGATTTGAACCTCCAACTCAGAAATCGTGGTGGAGGAGAGCTGGGAAGGTCAGTGTAAATTAGTTGGTGGTTGAACTTTTAAGAGACCGCCACTATGCCCTGAATGGGCCATGAAGTCTCTTTAACTTTACTTGGTTCACTGCATGACCACAAGAAAATTTAGAGGGACACCTCATGTGGGAACTGAATAATGTGATAAATGTAAAAATGTAGCATTATTATGCATGTGCTATATGTAGTATATATTGTATGTTACTGCTTTATTTTCAGAGAATAATATTGCATTGAGAAGACACTTTTTTTTGTTTTGAAGACAAGGTTTAATATGATTAATACATGTAATGTTCAGCATTTATTTCACATGCTTTTATTTATATGCTCCTCCACATTTACATACAGACAAAGCTGTCCAGTAAAACAGACAGGGGAGCTGGCCATACACGGCTTTCATTTTTTTCATTCACGCAACCAACTGAATGAAAAAAAAAAAGGAACCAATTTCCCCATCCACACATTCGAGGAGGACGGGGGAATCCTCACTTCGGTCTCATTGTAATCTGACAATAGACTCCTCTGCCATCAGAATATACTGATCAGCACTGCAGCCCACTGCCTGCATGCGCTGATCGTTTGCGATCTAATAAATGGCTTTGGTTGAACAGAGAGGGCTACACACTGATTGAAACTCAGTGGGCTCCTGCTGAACTGGTCAAATTTATGATCCATGTATGGCCAACTTGGCAGGCACTGGTTTAAACTATTATGCCCCGT
This sequence comes from Lithobates clamitans, assembly GCA_037952925.1. Lineage (NCBI taxonomy): Eukaryota > Metazoa > Chordata > Amphibia > Anura > Ranidae > Lithobates > Lithobates clamitans. The sequence goes on from JBBGZY010000286.1 coordinate 2,978,827, forward strand.
ACACACGGTGGGACATTGATCGGACATTCCGACAACAAAATCCATGGATTTTTTCAGACGGATGTTGGCTCAAACTTGTCTTGCATACACACGGTCACATAAAGTTGTCAGAAAATCCGATCGTTCTGAACGCGGTGACGTAAAACACGTACGTCAGGACTATAAACGGGGCAGTAGCCAATAGCTTTAATCTCTTTATTTATTCTGAGCATGCGTGGCACTTTGTCCGTCGGATTTGTGTACACACGATCGGAATTTCCGACAACGGATTTTAATGTCGGAAAATTTTATAGCCGGCTCTCAAACTTTGTGTGTCGGAAAATCCGATGGAAAATATCCGTTGGAGCCCACACACGGTCGGAATGTCTGACAACACGCTCCAATCGGACATTTTCCATCGGAAAATCCGACCGTGTGTACGGGGCATAACACTGTGGGGGAGGTTTAGTAGAAATGGAGCACTCAGAAACTGGTGCAGCTGTGCATTGTAGCTTCTAACTTCGGCTTGTTCAATTAGGCTTTGGCAATAAAACATGGAAGCGGATTGGTTTCTATGTAGAGCTGCACCAGATTTTGCACTCTCCAGTTATAGTTTTAAATAACCCCTGTGAGCATAGCTCCCAACTGTCCCTGATTTAGAGGGACTGTCCATGATTTGGAACAAACTACCTCTTGTCCCTCTCTCCTCTTCATTTTCATTTTGGTCTGATCTATATAGTTGAATATATCCACTTTTTATCTTTTTAAAAAGTGTTTCCCAGTGCTAAACCTTTCATTTCATTTCTAAATGGCTGCATTTCTAAATTCTAAAAGTCAGTATAAATGAATAGTAGTGGTAAAAAAAAAGCACTTGTGGGTTTAGCCAATCATTTTTTTTTTGTTCAATTCTCCTTTAACCGCTTGCTGACCAGCCGCCGTCATTTTACCCTTAACTTTTATCAACAGTTTAGGATATATTTACCATATACGCTTGCGCCAATGTCATCGGCGCATGCGCTGTGAAGAAACAGCCCTCCTTGCTGTTTCTTCACTAGCAAGTGCTGTGACTGACGGCTCTTGCGCGAAGGTATGGGCGTGACGCCACGCGACTCTGGGCCAGTCGCAGAGCCGGAGTCTGTGGCCCCGGAAGGAAGAGGGGCGAAGATGGATGCGCCCACCAGCGTGCCTATTGATTGCAGGTAAGTGGCACATAATGGGCTAGTATGCAATGCATACTAGCCCATTATGCTTTTACTTTGCAGGGGAAAGCAGGGGGAAAAAAGAGGAAGTAAAAGCCATTCCTAGGTTTAGCTGTAGTCAAGGTGATAGGTCCTACAATTCAATCTAGTTACTTGTAACAGAGAAAATCATCATCAAAATGACAATGTTACATAAATGTATATCTACCTGTTCCTGCCTTGTTTACAGGAGCTGATGGAGGGGGTGGCTTCTTAGGTCTCTGCAGAACAGAATACAAAATTATACACTTTAAAATACGTCTTGCTTAAAAAACAGGTTATCAAATTGTTTAAATGTAAGATACCTGTGGACTATACATAAACGTAAGTTGTGTACTACATGTGTACAAAAAGTCAAAATAGTTTATGCTTTTGGTACACAGCAGCGGCTTTTTTTTACTTTAAGGCTGGGTTCACATTGCAGCACGAATCGGCTCACCACAGGGGTCCGGTGCGTCCCCATTCACTGTTCCAGGTCCGATTTCAGAGCGAATTTATGGCTGAATTCGGACCTGAAACGGACCAGAAGACAAACAGGACCTCCTGTGCAATTCACTCCGGAGATGTATGAACCGGCTTCATAGAGAACTGGTCACAATCTCCTGACATGCGAATTGGATGCGGAGAAATCTACATCCAATTCGCAATAGTGTGAACTCAGCCTTACCCTAATAATCAGAAATAGGATAATCAATAGCCAGTGGAGTTGGGTGTCTGGGAAAGTTCTCTTTTTAGTACAATGTTATCCATTTTCAAGCATAATGAGCCTGATGTAGCAATCAAGAGAAATTGTATAACTTATAAACAATTAAAATATTAAGCCCCCCACTGGAAATACTCCTGAACAGAATTACTAAGTGCAACATGATCCAAATAATATATAATTGTATCTCTTTTTTATATCATTGTATCAAAAACTTTCACGCACTAAGCACATTTAATAACACCTAAACTCTTCCCCTTGTCCTTCACACATACACTATTTTGTCAAAAGTATTGGGACGCCTGCCTTTACATGAACTTTAATGACGTCTTAGGCTGCCCATACATTATACAATTTTCTTATTCAATTTCCTTTAGATTTACCAAAACCATATAATATGAGGTCAAACCTAAACACTTTCCATGTGTATGCAATCAGGCAGGCCCTTGCACTACATAGTTGAAGGTACATCTAAAGAAAATTGTATAGTATATGGCCAGCCTTAAGCTGGATACACACACTACAATTTTCTTTAGATGTTTTCCTTTAGATTTACCAAAACCATATAATATGAGGTCAAACCTAAACACTTTCAATTTGGATGCAATCAGGCGGGCCCTCACACTACATAGTTGAAGGTAAATCTAAAGGAAATCTAACAACAAACGTTGTATAGTGTGTATCCAGCTTTAGTCTGTAGGGTTCAATATTGAGTTGGCCCACTCTTTGCAGCTATAACAGCTTCCACTCTTCTGGGAAGGCTGTCCACAAGGCTTAGGAGTGTATCTATGGGAATGTTTGACCATTCTTCCAGAAACGCATTTGTGAGGTCAGGTACCGATGTTGGAGGAGAAGGCCTGGCTTGCAGTCTCCGCTCTAATTCATCCCAAAAGTGTTCTATCGGGTTAAGGTCAGGACTCTGTTCAGGCCAGTCAAGTTCCTCCACCCCAAACTCGCTCATCCATGTCTTTATGGACCTTGTTTTGTGCACTGGTACAAATCATTAGGTGGAGGGGGTATTATGGTGTGGGGATGTTTTTCAGGTGTTGGACTTAGTTCCAGTGAAGGGAACTCTTAAGGCGTCAGCATACCAAGACATTTTGGACAATTTCATGCTCCCAACTTTGTGGGAACAGTATATGGATGGCCCCTTCCTGTTCCAACATAACTGAACACCAGAGCACAAAGCAAGGCCCATAAAAACATGGATGAGCGAGTTTGGGGTGGGGGAACTTAAATGGCCTGCACAGAGTCCTGACCTCAACACGATAATTATAATAATAATAAATATAAATAAACATAAATACATTTTTTCTTTAACCACTTGAGCTCTGGAAGATTTACCTTACCCTTATGACCCAGCCATTTTTTGCTATTTAGCACTCCGCTAGTTTAATTGGTAATTGTGCAGTCATGCAACGCTGTAACCAAAGAAAATGTATACAATTTTCCTTCACACAAACTGAGCTTTCTTTTGGTGGAATTTGATCGCCACTGGGTTTTTTAATTTTTTTATTATATACATTAAAACCACTAATATTTTTTACTTTCTGCTATAAAACATATCCAATCAAAACATTTCTTAATGAATTTTGACCAAAAATGTACTCTGCTACATGTCTTTGGTTAAAAATAAAAAAAAATCCCAATACGTGTATATTGATTGGTTTGCACAACAGTTATAGGGTCTACAAACTTTGATATACAATATATACTTACTACTATTTATACTAACCTATTTATTTATTTTTTTATACTAGTATTGGCAATAATTACCGACTTACAGTCGCAATCTGAGACTGGGTGAGAACTGATTTACAGACACTGATATCTCCAGTGACACTTAGTGCCGGTTCACACCAGTGAGATGTGAGAACCCTGCAAAGGTTCCTGCATTGCACCTGAATCGCACAGTGGTTCACACTGAGATACACTTTGGGTGTCAATGTAAAGTTAGCGTCACCCCCAGATTGGTCAGCAGATCGCAATGCGAACTGTGAAATGGTGCAGGAATCGATAGCATAAGTGTGAACACCCATGCGGTCCGATTCCAGTTCGGACCAAAAAAAGGGTCCTGCACCATTTTGGTGCGAATGTGATGTGATTTCAGCCACACAGTTTGTATGGCTATAATCGCATCGCACAGAGATCGCTTGTGATCTGAACAGCAATGCGGTGTGAATCACATGCGATGTCTGGCATCGCACTAGTGTGAACTGGGTCTAATACAGCAATCAGTGATAATACTATATACACTGTCACTGTACTAATGACACTGGCTGGGAGGGGATTAAACATCTCAGGGTAATCAAGCGGTTAAGCATGTGCCTAACAAGTGTACTGTGTACAATATGTGCTGCTGTTTACTAAAAATCTCTTTGTTCCTTCTTCCTAGCCGGGACCTGCTGACAAAATCCCGCTGTGTCTAATAATAATAACACAAAATCTTATATAGCGCCTTTAAAGGTAGCTTCTCAAAGCGCTTTGTAACTAAAACACAAGAAATACACAGGATAAACCCAAGGGAAAAACAATGGACAATTAAGTGAAAGCTTAAAAATATTTTTAGATTTTATTTGAATGAGTTTGGGGAAGATGACTCTCTGATGTTCTTTGGAAGTGAATTCCAGAGTTTTGGAGCACAGCAGGAGAAGGTTCTATCACCCATTGAGTCCAGGTAAGTAGGGGACACACACAGGAGACCAGAATCTGACGATTAGTTGTTATGAGGGGGTGGGGGATAAGTTGATAAAAGTTCAGAGAGATAATGGGGTGCCAGGCCATGAAGGGCCTTATAGGTGAGCAAGAGGATCCTAAAGTCTAAACCTGATGGGAAGCCAGTGCAAGGACTCCATGATAGGGGTAATATGATCACCAGACCTAGTCAGGATTCTGGCTGCAGAATTTTGAACATAGAATGTAGAATTTAAATAGTGACCACACAGGAGACCAGAATCTGACAAGCAGATGTTATGAGGGGGTGGGGGGTAAGTTGATAAAAGTTCAGAGAGATAATGGGGTGCCAGGCCATGAAGGGCCTTATAGGTGAGCGAGAGGATCTTAAAGTCTAAACCTGACAGGAAGCCAGTGCAAGGACTCCATGATAGGGGTAATATGATCACTTGTACCAGACCTAGTCAGGATTCTGGCTGCAGAATTTTGAACATAGAATGTAGAATTTAAATAGTGGTTTTAGATACACCAATTAGTAGAGCATTGCAGTAGTCGAGTCAGGAGAACACAAATGTATGGTTTAGCTTTTCAGCTACAGTATATGATGGCAAAGGACGCAGCCGAGCAATTTTTGTGGAAAACAGATGTTCTGACAACATTTTGTACATGTGGATCAAAGGTTAAATTAGCATCAAATATCACCCCTAGATGTTTCAATTTAGACTAAAGCTCAAGTACAATGCCATCTATAGATAAGCTATTAGGACTGGTCTTACATAACTGTCCTAATAGCTTATTGATAGCGGGAGTCGGCATGCAGGGGTGCGCAAGTCGCCCTGTACCAGGAAGAGGCCAGCGACGTACAAGTACGTTGCTGTGCCTGTAGGAGCCACCCATCCACAGTGCAATGGAGACAGGCGGTCTTGAAAAGGTTAATGTAAATCTAAACCCAAGAACAAAAGTTTGATACTTTGCAGCTTACTGGTACTCAGGTGTTGTGGTTGCACTCATTTTCCTACCAGTACAACACTTCCTGTCCTAGGATGATAACACTCACTTCACTGTATATTATGGAGGGGCATGTTGTCACCCTAGGACAGAAGTGTGTTAGAGTTCAACAACAACTCCCCCTCTCATTATCTATATAACATAGTTGGGAGGTGTTCCACAGCTAGCAATGTTTAACTCAGGCATGCTGAGAACAATTTTGAGATTTATGATCGTTCAGCATTGCAGGCTCACTACAGGAAGTTAGAAGCTCAATGGATTTATGGGATGATCAAAAGGTATCTTTTTACACTTGTTCATCTCCATAACATTGCCCAAAAAGAATTTAGAACAATCATTACTGCTCGCAGAGCAGCAGAAGCAGATAACACAGGAAGTCATTAGCTCACTGGAAATCTGGCAGCATGAACAGGTATTTTAGTATATTAAACAGACCAAAGGGGGTAAGAAGAAGTTTATTGAGTTTACATATACTTTAGGCCTGTGTGGGTTCAATAACCCATACTCATAAGACTGGGTCTTCAGAAGCCTATGAAAAAAAAATAGATTTAGTCTCCCTACTGAAAAAACAAGGGATATTACAAGCATTTTCTAATATTTATTCACAGTAGCCCCATTAGCAGTGTCTATGTCTACTTTCATCTTGCGAAGGTTGCACATTTAACATGTGGTCAGGCCAATGATGGCGTGACAATATTTTGGACCATATGTCTTTGTACAGATTGCTTGAGAACGGCTGAAAACGAATATACTGTAAATTGAGCAACCGTCCAAAAGATTTTACATGTATTTAATGTATTTTTTCCTGTAAATGTTACAAGATGGAAAATTATTCACCTATGTCTAAATAAACAGGAATGCAGCAGCAGGTAAAATAGTCCAATGTGCTTTTTAACTTTCCTAATGGATTTGCTGCTAAAAGATCCTACAGCGCTTAGCAGGTGTATATTTACAATTCATTTAATGTTCTCTGGAGATTACACTCAATAACTCCAATATGATAGGGCAAGCAAGAATATATGTATATTCATTTTGTATAATTCAAAATGCGCTGCTCAGTTCATTAAATTCCTGCCAGTGTAATTGCTATAAATGTTATATTTAACTTTTCCTACATATATATATATAACATTTTTGGATGAATGTTTTTTTTTTTAGAACCTCAGTTTAAAAGACTAAACATTACTTTTATCAGAACAGAATAAACAATGTTTTACTCTTTTATTCTGAGTTTATCTGTAATAGCCAAAACCCATTAAGGCCAAACAGAGTAATTTTAGAGGCCTAGATTTAATTTATGCAGTTTTAGAACTAGTGTTTGGCAGTAAAAGTGTCCCGAAAAGTGAAGATTGCAGCAGATTTGAAAGCTGTAATGACGTATAATAAATATTATTTTAATATATAATAAGATCAGAAAAGTACTATAACCTAGGTTAGAGTATGTGCATTTGAAGTGCTCCAAAAAACATGTACAAGTGAAGTACTCAGCAGAGGTGTTCACATCTGCATTAAGCAGAATGTCAGAGTGTGGGAGGATACGGTTTAATCAAATCATTGTTATTTTTGAGTGTGAAATATGTCCACAAAGGAGCTGAAAATAAAAAGACACAAATCTAAAAAGTCTTTGATGAAGCTGTTAGAGCAGTAATTATCAACACTTTGAGCTAAAGAGGGTCTTAAATAGGCCCCTACCATCACCAAAGTGATGTCAGGGGCCTAAATATAGTTCAAAATATATTGAACTAATGTTCAATATATGTAATGCTTGAAATGACTGTCAGAAAGTGTGGACCTAATAGAGGAAATGAGGGTCAGAAAGTGTGGATGTGTGACAATTTTGGCTGGGGATATGCTGCAGAAGAACACATATGTTACATGAGGCTAGTCGAGATCCATGCTATTACCCTAATCAATGTTACCACTACAAAACTGCTGAGGTCCGAGGGCCGCACATCATATACCAAAGGGCCACATGCAGCCTTCAGGCTGTGGGTTGGGCATCATGGGTGCTAGAGAGACTGGAAAGAGAACCAACGATTTGTGAATGGTTTACTGTCTAAATTCACTTTTAACGTCCTTACATCCAGGGGGTTATCAACTCTTTAGGTCCAACATCAGTATTCCTGAAACATTATTTTTTCACACAATTACGGTCTATGATGGACACCAGATCAGTACTGTGCTCCGCCCCCTCCTATGCCATTCTCAGCTGCAATGTCATCACCGTGTTTGTGAATGGCACGGCAGAGGAAGGGGACAGAGGCACAAAGCCAGAGCTAATGTCTATGAAACCATTCTGATGCCACAAAGCGCCAAAAGTGCAACTCTTGCTGCACATATCCGTAATCCTCAGCAGAGCCCACAGGTAGCTTCTGAATAATAAGGACATCACAGTTCTGAGCTTTAAACTACTTGACAATCTCTTGAGGACTCTGCTGACATAGGAGGTGTTCCCACTCTCAGATATTTATTTTAAATTTTGGAGAATGAAACAGCAAGAGCTGGAAAACACAAAGGTGGGCAGGTGCAACTAAAACCCCACAATGGACAGGAACAAAGATGACAGACTCTGCTATGGCATGCAATGCCAAGATGCAGCAAGCAAAGCTAGCAGAATATTAGCATGCATTAAAAAGGGAATTTACTTAAGAGATAAAATGATAATCTTGCCACTTTATACAACTCTGGTGTGTCCACATCTGGAGTATTCCGTCCAGTTCTGGTCACCAATCCTCAGGAAGGATGTGTTGGAACTGGAGAGAATTCAAAATAGGGCAACAAAATTAATAAGGGGACAGGGGGACCTCATTTCCGAGGAACGGCTACAAGCATTAAACTTATTCTCCTGGAGAAGAGACGCTTGAGAGGAGATTTGAAAACGATATATAAATACCACATTGATGATCCCAGCGTGGGAAGAAAACGATTCAGTCTCAGGGAGTATAAGAAGACATGGCGCCACTCAATATCATTGAGGAGAGGTAGATTAACCTTAAGCAGGGTAGGGGGTTTTTCACGGTCAGGGCGGAAAGAATATGAAATCCCTTCCACAGTTGGTGGTGTCAGCAAAAAGTATTGATAGTTTAAAAAAAAACAAAAAACCTCTTGAATGTGCATTTTAGTGAACACAGTATACAGGGATATGGGAAATTTTTTGACATGAATGCACCCACACAGGTTGAACTGGATATACTGGTTTATTTATTCAACCTTACCAATGTAAATTACGGCATTGAGTTTGCTGTTAAAATAGCCAAGATATACTACAAATCAGGAGTTCAACCAGTAAGCTCCAATATAACCTAAAGAGTACTTTTTGGTGGACTGATCATAACATGTACAAGGGCTCTTCTGCAAAATATCTTTAATAAAAAAAGTCTAACCATCTATAAAAAAAATACATACACATGCAGTAGAGCTGTGTACCCAGGATAGTTATAATGGATGCATTTATAAGCAGAAAAGAATAGGTGAAATCAATGCTGTAGGCATGAGATATTATTACCAGGTGATGTGAAAGTAAAATTGATTATACTGTATGTGCAAAAGGTCTTAGGGGAGTGATGTACAACATTAAAAGCATCCATTTCTACCATTAAGCCATGAATATTTCACTCAATATAATGGATGACTTAAGCTGACCAAGGTAGGTGGGTGTAAGTTCCAACCACCACTGAATTAAACAGAAACTCCATAAATACTGCAATTTCACTCCTGATTCCTGACATTTAGTCAGGCCTATTTTGTACTTTTGTATGTGTTACAAAGGCAGGCAGGCAGGCATGAAGCCATGGGCAATACTACATATAACAATACATCAAGCCAATTTCTCTGTTCTTTAAACCAAAAGCGTTATATTTACCCTTACATGATAATTTATTTTATGAACACAAGATGCACAATTGAGTCTCCTAGCCACTGAACTCCATTGTACTCACTGGTATAAACTGATTGCACATTTTATCTTCTTTTCTAAGAACAGATTGTAGTTCACTAAATCCATTGCTCCCAGTAACAATTCACACGCTACATAATCACCATGAGTCGAGAAAATCCCCAAGCCATAATAAATACTTCAAAATCCCTCAACAAATGTATTTGAATCTTTAGACATATCTTGTGCACAATATTTTTTGATTTTCAGAGGCAAAGCACTACAGCTCAAAACCAAGCAGTGCTTTATGATATAGATATCAACTAGGTATTACATACAGTGTACACTGCATGTAAACTTGTTCTACAAAAATGGGGCAAAAATTGGATGTTCTCTGGCTATATTTTCTGCAGGTAAAATGTGTGAATGTGGAAAATACCAAATTATGGCCACAAGTTGCAGCTGAGGAGCATATTTATTTCCTATGATAGGTAGCGCCATCTAGTGACCATAATGCAGTATTTTCTGCATGTTTTGATCTTGAAAGAAATATCCTGTGAATGTTCAATGTTGTCCCCTTGCACAGAGTGAATTTAGATGCAGTTTCAGTTGACGAACAGCTTTGCTGATTTTTTTATCTATAAAATACACCCAACATTCACAAACACCTAACCTGCATTTGATCCCTGAAAACAAACACAAGTTCTTTTACAGCTCATATTAAATAATAAGAAACCATTGCACACATCCTAGCATTACGTGAGTGAGGTCTATTTTAGGTTGGGTCCTCCTTTAGTATTTACTTTCTTTGCAATCTTGGAATTTTAAGAAAAATATACAAAGTGTAGTATTTACTGCCAGGGTTCCTATTTACTTTTAATCTGAGGTAACCAAATGAATAGGTCCTGTATTCCTGTCAGAACCATGTTGCCCAACTCTGCTTCCTGTATGGTTTGAACTAGAAGTAAACAGCTGGCAAAGATGCCAACATGGAAAACCAGGGAAAACTGAAAAAGACGCAGCATAGTGTGTAAATTGTCCTCCGATTCCCCGTGATCAGAGCTTATATTTAACAAAGTGATGGAATTCAGCAAAAAACATTCTTTTCATTATGCTAAACTGGCGAAAGTTAAAACTTAATATTTTATAAAACTAAAATGTTCTCATGAATTGTACTTTAATCTCAGGAGAAGACAACTCACTACACAGACTCCCGAGCTGACAGGAAGAAGGGGGTGGATGGGGGGGTGGGGAGTTGGAGAGAGGAGAGCGGCGGGATGACAGAGGCACCTAAACTGACCACGGTATCATAGATCAGCAGCCATGATTACCGTGCTCAGCACACTAGGGGGCGATACAGGAACAGGCAAGATCAATTAGGTACATTACAACATAGGAAAGGACAAATGATGCAGCAGAAGTGCTATGTAGTTTAACATGCTTTAAAGGAACAGGATCTTTTTTTGGGGGGGGGGGTTACAAACACTTTAAGTCTGTTGGGTGAAGGAATGACAAGTGTCAATGAGTACTCCATCGAAATTGCAAGGGAATAAAACTTCTGGCCTGTCTGCAACCAGCTTATGTGTCAGTAAGGGGCATGCACTGCAATTAGGAAAGTAGATGCAGGGAGTTATGAAACCACACTGGTACTGAAAGTAACTGTATGCAGAGTTTTTACAAGTGCAGGGTAGAAAGAAAAGACAAAATTGACAACAACCTTAGCTGGAGGAGAAGTAAAGAACTCAAGGAAGGTGAGCTGAGCAAGCCAGAGGTCTTATACTGTCAAACTTCCTCTGAATTTACTAAATTCTATATAGATCAAAAGTGTTAGTACTCTCATAGTAGGAATACACTGTGCAGAATCACCTTGCAAATGCTGTGATCTTTCACATGTTTTTTCAGTTGAGAAAGGCATATGAAATGTCCCAGGAGAGATCCATCTGAGTGTAGTATTAGGCTTCAGTTGCTTTGAGTTATATGAACAAAAAAAGTGATATAGGACCAATATTTGCAACAGTATGGTTGCAGGACACCCAATTTTCAGGGGGTCAAGCAACTGGATAGTAAGGCCTGCGGGGAATAATTTTGTCCCCTTGCAGATATAGGTTTCACATATGCTTGTTTGGGTGACTTCTCGGATTATCCTGCGCTGGAAAGGCAGTTGGATCCTGATGAACGATGTGTGTGAGGAAACAAGCCCCAAAAAAATAGTTATTGGTCACAGAGGCACCCATAGGAAGATAATGCTTGAAGTGTTTCTAAAGGTAAAAGATTTTTATCTTATTGCATTCTCTGCATTAAGCTAAAAAAAACCTTTTAATAGTGGCTTCCCCCCAAATGCTTACCTGAACCCGATCTCAGTCCAGCGCAGTGCATGTCTGCAGCAGCTCTCCTCCCCTCTCCTCGCTCTCACAGGTTTGGGGGAGGCACTGGCTCCTGCTGCTGTCAATCAAAACCGGTAAGCAGAGAGTAGGGGGTGGGGCCGAGCTGGGCTGTGTGCCTGAATAGACACACAGCCCAGCTCGGGTAATGAGGTCCCCCAGTCCCCTTATTCATTTTGTTGCCCTACTCTGGATTCTCTCCAGTTCCAGCACATCCTTCCTGAGGTTTGGTGACCAGAACTGGACGGAATACTCCAGATGTGGACACACCAGAGTTTTATAAAGTGGCAAGATTATCATTTTATCTCTGGATGTTCTCTGGCTATATTCTCTGCAGGTAGAATGTGTGAATGTGGAAAATACCAAATTATGGCCACAAGATGCAGCTGAGGAGCATATTTATTTCCTATGATACGTAGCGCCATCTAGTGACCATAATGCAGTATTTTCTGCATGTTTTGATCTTGAAAGAATATAGCCTGAGAATGTTCAATTTTGTCCCCTTGCACAGAGTGAATTTAGATGCAGTTTCAGTTGGCGAACAGCTTTACTGATTTTTTTTTCTAGAAAATACACCCAACATTCACAAACACCTAACCTGCATTTGATCCCTGAAAACGAACACAAGTTCTTTTACAGCTCATATTAAATAATAAGAGACCATTGCACACATCCTAGCATTACGTGAGTGAGGTCTATTTTAGGTTGGGTCCTCCTTTAGCATTTGCTTTTGTTGCAATCTTGGAATTTTAAGAAAAATATACAAAGTGTAGTATTTACTGCCAGGGTTCCTATTTACTTTTAATCTGAGGTAACCAAATAAATAGGTCCTGTATTCCTGTCAGTACCATGTTGCCCAACTCTGCTTCCTGTATGGTTTTAACTAGAAGTAAGCAGCTGGCAAAGATGCCAACATGGAAAACCAGGGAAAACTGAAAAAGACCCAGCATAGTGTGTAAATTGTCCTCCGATTCCCTGTGATCAGAGTTTATATTTAACAAAGTGATGAAATTCAGCAAACAACATTCTTTTCATTATGCTAAACTGACGAAAGTTAAAACTTAATATTTTCTAAAACTAAAATGTTCTCATGAATTGTACTTTAATCTCAGGAGAAGACGGCTCACTACACAGACTCCCGAGCTGACAGGGAGAAGGGGGTGGATGGAGGGGGGGGTGAGTTGGAGAAAGGAGAGCGGCGGGATGACAGAGGCACCTAAACTGACCACGTTATCATAGATCAGCAGTCAAGGGGGGCGTGTCTTTGCAGCGGATGTAACCAGACACGCATATTGTGAGCTCCGCCGAGAATCCGCTTTATCATCCTTAAAACGACGACCAATCGCCCGATTTCAGGATTCCCTGGTCCCCCTGTGTTCCCTGACACTCCCGCCTGGCTACCGTAACACTTGTCTATGGATCGGAAGATGTCCCGGCAAGGTTCCACGGCACGCGCTGCTCCAGACAACGAGACCCAAGATGGTGGCGTGGCCTTCAAGTCGGCCAAACAGAAATATAGGGAGGCCGCATAAAAAATTGTTCTCCCCAAATGGAGTGGCCCTGTCGGGGCTTCCCAGGGATGGAGAGGAGAATCGAAGCGGCTCCCAATCAGACGTGGATGACACTGTGCCCCTTGAGGATCCGACGGAGCCGTGGAACGCAGTGAGTACCTCCCCTGTATCACAGACTCCGCGAATGGCCATATCCATAGCCTCAGCCAGGCCGGAGGCAACGTTAAGAGATATCCTCTCTGCAGTAATGGCCTGCAACCTCTCTATCACTGACCTGGCCGCAGAGGTCAAGGGGATGAAAGCAGAGGTGTCCTTTCTGCGCCAGGACATTCAGAAATTGAGAGACTGCACGTCTGCCATTGAAGGGTGCATTAGTACCATAGAGGATGACTGGGCCCCCATGCAGAGCAAGTCGCATGCAAAGCAGCTCATAGTGGCTAAACATGCCACGAAACTCGACGATCTCGAGAATAGACCTAGCAGAAATAATGTTAGAGCTATTGGCATACCCGAAAAAATGGAAGGGAAAAACCCGGTTCACTTCATAGAGCAATGGCTACTGGAGAGGTTTGGGAAAGAAGCATTCTCCCCTATGTTTGCGGTGGAGCGGGCTCATCGGGTCCCTTCCAGGCCTTTACCACCCGGTAACCCCCCCAGAGCTTTCCTCTTTAGGTTGCTCCACTATAAGGATAGAGATGTCATACTGTCTAAAGCACATTCTCTGGGGGAGGCTCTGGTGATGGATAATTCTAAAATATCCCTGTTCCCGGACTTTTCGGCAGAGGTGCAGAAACAGCGTGTACAGTTCAATGATGTCAAGAAGAGGCTCCGCTCTTTGGAGCTACAGTATTCTATGCCTTACCAGGCCCGTTTATGGGTGGTGGCCAGGGATGAAGTCCATTTTTTTGAAAAAACCTTCCTTAGTAATGCAGTGGCTAGATAGAGAGGAGCGCTCCCTGCGTGACAACTTGGGCAGGAGACGCAGAGCTACCTGAATACTGCGCATGATAACTACCACACTGGAATACTTATTTTCTACTCAAGAAATGATCGGTTAAAAGTTTTCAAGCTCCTGTTATGGTGGAAAACTTTGTTCAAGGGATGTGTCAGCATCACCTAAGCGACTAGACACAAGAAGAGGCCTGTTGCCTACTGGTTCTTCAAAGCCGGCTACTGAACTTAGCCCCCCAATGGAGTGCCCCTCATGGACAATACAGTTTTTTTGCTGTTATTTTTTTCTTTGTATTGACTGTGACCCAGTTGGTCCATGTGTCCTAAGACTGCCCAATTTTTTATTTTGCAGGATTTCCTTCCCTGATCAGAGACTGCCCAACATGTGCTGTTATGCTTTACTCCCTCTAGCTTCCCATTTATACAATACTGTGACTAACTTTTTCCTTTCAGACCCATGCTCTATATATTCTTGATTTAATACTGTATGGCTAAGCAGACTGTTTTAACAAGTTGGAATGTAAGAGGTTTGGGGGACAGGGTGAAATGATTGGCGGTACTCCATATGCTTAAAAGATTGGGCTCCTCTGTAATCTGTCTACAAGAGACACACGTGTCACCTGGCCAGGATCCATTTTCCGGCAAAATTTTCGGCACTCAGTGTCACTCTACCTTCTCGTCTTATGCCAGATGGGTGAGTGTGCTGATTGGTACGAATGTTTCCTTTGTCAGCGCGGTCTCAATTATTGACCCCTATGGTCGGTATTTGTTCCTAGTGGGCTCCTTAGAAAGACTACAATGTATTATTGTAAATGTATATATACCGCCACCTTTCTCGATAGAGGTCATTAAGATACTGGCCACCTTTTTGTCCCAATACCCAGGCATCCCCACAATCATTGTGGGGGATTTTAATAACTACTTAGATGAAGATCTTTATAAGTTTTCCCTGAGAGCCTCTGTGAATATTCAAAAAAGGGGACAGACAGCTTTCGCTCGACTTATTTCAGAGCTGGGACTGAGAGATGTCTGGAGGATTGCTCACCCACAGGTTAAACAGTATTGGTGCCATTCAGCAACACATGGATGTCTTTCCAGAATTGATTTTGGTCTTGGCAATGATGCGATGCTCTCAATGGTAACCTCCTCAAATTACGAGGCTAGAACCATTTCTGATCATTCCCATTGCGTATTGAGCTTCTAACGGCTGGAGTGGCCAAGCGGAGTTGCTGGAAACTCAACCCGTTTTGGCTGTCGCTCTTTCCTACTCCTGACCCTATTTATAACAACCTACTTACATTTATTCAGCTAAATAAATTGTCGACCAATCCGTTGATTTTTTGGGATACGCTTAAAGCATATCTAAGAGGCCAATTCATTAAATCCATTAATGTCATCAGAACTGGGACAAAAACTTGGGAGCATTCTGTGTTGCGGGAGGCTGAGAGAGCTGAGGCTGCTTTTGTGGACTTTCCCTCTGAACAAACAGAGAACCTGGCATGAGGCTCAGCACGTGGCTAAGCATCTAGCTCTCACGAAAGCTGAGAATAAAAGGTTTTTCCTTCAACAGAAATATTTCGAGGAGGGTGAAGGCACAGGTCACATGCTTGCTATAATGGTAAAATCACAAAAGGATCATCTCATATAGAGGCAATAACCAACTCCTCAGGGTCCCTGATCTCCACGCATGCACAAATATTATCCACATTTAGAGATTTCTATGCTGATGTGTACTCCTCTAAGGTATCACCTACTGTAGAAGAAATTGATTCTTTTCTTGAGGGATGTCAAATTCTGCAACTCCCGGCCTCAGGTGTAGAGCAGCTGAATGCTCCCCTGATGACGGAAGAATTGTTGGAGGCTTTGGCGTTGTCCTCTCCTGGTAATTCTCCGGGCTCGGATGGCTTGCCGGCAGAGGTGTATAAACGCTATTCTGATACACTGATACCTCAGTTGAAAGGGGTACTCGAGAATGCTAGAGAGGTGGGATGTTTGCCTCAGTCAATGAACGAAGCGATTATCGAACTTATACTGAAACCTGGCAAGGAGGCCCATTCCCTAGACTCATATAGGCCCATCTCGCTATTAACCACAGATGTAAAACTTTTAGCAAGGGCTTTGGCTACCAGACTAGCTAAAGTTATTCATAAACTGGTCCACAAGGACCAATCCGGGTTCATTCCCTCCAGATCCACGGCTCTTAACATCAGACGCCTCTTTCTCAACCTTCAGATACCTGTTGACAACCCAGGGCAAAGAGCAATTCTATCCCTAGACCCGGCTAAGGCCTTTGATAGCGTCGAGTGGCCTTATTTATGGGAGGTATTAAAACGCTTTGGTCTAGGGGACAATTTTATACAATGGGTAAAGCTGTTGTATGCAGCCCCCATGGCTAGGATCCGCATGAATGGGTACCTCTCTGATCCATTTCCTCTTTTCAGGGACACGAGGCAGGGGTGCCCACTGTCACCCCTGTTATTTGCGCTGGCCCTCGAGCCTCTTGCGGCTACTGTGAGGCTTTCTCCTTCTATTGTGGGCTTCAACAGAGGGGCGGATGTGGAGAAGGTCTCCCTTTACGCGGATGATACTCTATTATACCTGGGAGATGTGGATGCTTCCCTTACACATGCTATGCAGATAATCCAACACTTTGGAACCTTGTCGGGATTCTCCATCAATTGGAACAAATCTGTCCTTTTACCAGTGGATGAAACAACGGTCTTGTTACCGGTTGCTGCAGAGTCCCTCAGGGTAGTCTCTTAATTCAAATATTTGGGAGTGCAGGTGTCTGCTAACCCACTAAAATACTTGGAGGAGAACCCCCTACCCCTTTTCAAAAGACTCCAAATGACGTGTAATACCTGGTGTAAACTTCCATTATCAGTCATGGGTAGAATAAATCTCATTAAAATGGTCTGGTGCCCCCAACTTTTATATATTATGCATAACTCCCCACAGTGGATACCCGTAGATGGTTCAATCGTATTGATACACTGTTCAGAGCGTTAATATGGGAAAAAAAAAAGTGGCCAGAATAAGTCTTTCCACTCTGCAATATGGAAAAGATCGAGGTGGGGTTGCAGTCCCTAACCCTAAACTCTATTTTTATGCCTCCCAACTACAGCACCTGGGTGGCCTCGGGGTATTGAGTGACAAGGACTCAATTAAGATTCTATTGCGGACCGGAACACAGAACATCTCAGTGCTGGCAGGACAGGAGGCGGGGTTTCCCAACCTGCCACAGGCAGCGCCCACTGTGATTCTCCTTAAAAAACTCTGGACCACGGTCAAAGCTAGCCTGAAGATTTGGGGATTCCTGGCAGAAACGTCACTCTGGGGAAACCCTAATTTAGCAGAGATAGTCAATCTGGAAGGCTTCCAGGTTTGGAGGTTGGCCGATATTTACAAAATCTCCCAATTATATAACCAAAATATATTAAAATAATTTTTAGAAATTCAAACGGAATTTGAGCTTACCAGGCATCAATTCTACAGATATCTCCAACTACGACATGCGCTCCAGTCCCAGGCACAAACTTCTACTCTCACTCTCTCAAATCACCCCCTGATAACAGACGTTTTCTTTGGGCAAGAGAAAAAGGGACTAATATCCCACGTCTATTCCTCTTTGCTTTCAACCATAGATTAGCAGCCATGATTACCGTGCTTAGCACACTAGGGGGGGATACAGGAACAGGCAAGATCATTTAGGTACATTACAACATAGGAAAGGACTATGCAGTTTAACATGCTTTAAAGGAACAGGAACTTTTTTTGGGGGGGTTACAAACACTTTAAGTCTGTTGGGTGAAGGAATGACAAGTGTCAATGAGTACTCCATCGATAAGAGCAAGGGAATAAAACTTCTGGCCTGTCTGCAACCAGCTTATGTGTCAGTAAGGGGCATGCACTGCAGTTAGGAAAGTAGATGCAGGGAGTTATGGAACCACACTGGCACTGAAAGTAACTGTATGCGGAGTTCTTACAAGTGCAGGGTAGAAAGAAAAGACAAAATTGACAACAACCTTAGCTGGAGGAGAAGTATAGAACTCAAGGAAGGTGAGCTGAGCAAGCCAGAGGTTTTATACTGTCAAACTTCCTCTGAATTTACTAAATTCTATATAGATCAAAAGTGTTAGTACTCTCATAGTAGGATTACACTGTGCAGAATCACCTTGCAAATGCTGTGATCTTTCACATATTTTTTCAGTTGAGAAAGGCATATGAAATGTCCCAGGAGAGATCCTTCTGAGTGTAGTATTAGGGTTTCAGTCGCTTTGAGTTATATGAACAAAAAAGTGATATAGGACCAATATTTGCAACAGTATGGTTGTAGGACACCCAATTTTCAGGAGGTCAAGCAACTGGATAGTAAGGCCTGCGGGGAATAATTTTGTCCCCTTGCAGATATAGGTTTCACATATGCTTGTTTGGGTGACTTCTCAGATTATCCTGCGCTGGAAAGGCAGTTGGATCCTGATGAACGATGTGTGTGAGGAAACAAGCCCCAAAAAAATGGTTATTGGTCACAGAGGCACCCATAGGAAGATAATGCTTGAAGTGTTTCTAAAGGTAAAGGGTTTTTATCTTATTGCATTCTCTGCATTAAGCTAAAAAACCTTTTAATAGTGGCTTCCCCGCAAATGCTTACCTGAACCCGATCTCAATCCAGCGCAGTGCATGTCTGCAGCAGCTCTTCTGCCCTCTCCTCGCTCTCACAGGTTTGGGGGAGCCATTGGCTCCTGCTGCTGTCAATTAAAACCGGTAAGCAGAGAGTGGGGGGTGGGACCGAGCTTGGTTGTGTGTCTGAATAGACTCAAACAGCCCAGCTTGGGTTTGAGCATGCACGAGCGCCCCCACTGCAAACAGCAGGTAGGTATAATATGTTTGTTGTTTAAAAAAAAAAAAGAGGACCATTTACATCAAGGACTGGCCTTTATTAAGCATTGATTACATATAAACAGTCAACGCATTTCATGGTGCTAATCAATAAAGCCCATTCCCTCATGTAAAAGAACCTCTTAAGCATTCTCTTCCTACAAATGCCTCTGTGATCAATATCCATTTTGTGGGACTTGTTTACTCACACATAGTACAAGAGAATGTAGCCCTCAAAGAAGGTCTGTAAAGTATTTTGGAGCCCCTCTAATTTTTCGTGCTTGACTAAGGGCTGCAAGAAAGAGAATGGCTCCTTCCTGTAAGAATAGTATAATCTACAACTCATTAAAACAAAGTGATACCTAGATATGGGTACTTACATGGATTTCTTTCTCAAAATCTGTAGGAAGTAGCTTGACAAAATTGTCCGGGAACACTCCTCTTCTGCCATTTATCTCTCCTTCCCACCAACCTGCATCCACACAATCCTAGAAAAAAACAGAAACAGTACCTCTAATTTCTTTTTCCAGTATATTCAATACACTGGGGTTGATCTACTCAAACTGGAAAGTGCAAAATCTGGTGCAGCTCTGCATAGAAACCAATCAGCTTCCAATTTTTCTTTTGTCAAAGCTTAATTGAACTAGTTAAAGTGGTGTTCCGGCCGAAATTATACTTTTTGAATAAAAATACCCCTATAATACACAAGCTTAATGTATTCTAGTAAAGTTAGTCAGTAAACGAAGGTCTGTTTTGTTAGTTTATAGAAGTAGTTTGTTATTTTATAAACTTCCAGCAGGCCGTGGCCATCTTAAGTGTGGGCATCTGAAGCCAGACTGCATTTCTTCCTGGACCTCATCCTTGCAGATCTCCCACATGCTCAGTGCAGCACAAGCAGTGTAATAGGTTTCAGGTCAGATTTCCATAGCAACGGCAGTGTCAGAGGAAGTTGCCGCCCCTTCCCAGAAGGCATTGCAAACAGGAAATGATGCGATGGGCCGCGGCCAGGGAGGAGGAAGTGAAAAATGAATACAGCAGATATACAGTAGGTGCTGAGAAAAAAAATAAAAAAATATCCAATTTGTGTACAGTGCACAGTTTAGTGAGAGATGCTGAAGAGTTGTAAAAGTGGGTGGAACTCCACTTTAAATTTAGAAGCTGATTGGCTACCATGCACAGCTGCACCAGGTTTTGCACTCTCCAGTTTTAGTAAATATACCCCATTGTATGGCTACATTATTTAAAAGATTAAATTGCTTTAAGAAGAACATGTGCCAAACTGTAGTTCTTCTGACCTCTGGACTTTACATAATTTGTTAATTACAGGCATTCAATCAAAGTGTTTAAGCAAAACAAAAACACCAGTGTCAAGAAATTTAGATCAGTGGCCGTCAGTAATGAAAGCGCCTATATTTTATAACAAGTGGCACGGTGAAAGAACTTGGGGATAACTTCCATTTGGGCAATTAGATGAATAACAGGCTCCACCTGAGCGAACCTCAATATTCTGCCTGCCGACTTCTATGTCACTATAGGACACAGCAGTGATGTAGGGGTCAATGGGAGGAACAGTTGAGCGCAGAGGAAAACCAGGAGGTAGTCACTTCAAGGAGTGTTGATTTTTTGAAGAGACCCTGTGAGATCATATCTCTTCATTAGAGCAGTGTTTAATGGCATGGGTAGCAGGAGAGGTAAATCTCCTTTTTACACTTTCAGTTGAGCAACAGAGTCACTTTAAGGCCTTTGCCAAAGGTATGGTTTAATTTAATTTGCAATTTTCATTTAAGATAATCAATGGGGAACAGCCAGGAACCCTATAGTATTAACTACCAGCAATTGTGACCATAATTGGAGAAAACTGTCCACTAAGCTAGGTGCTTATAGTGTGCAATATTGCAAGTGGATGGATTCCTCACTACAGATATCTACTGATTCTCATACTGATCCTTCCTTAAAAGCATCTTCAGGTGACAAGTGCAATCTATCGGTGAACTTCAAACGCTGTCCATTAGAAAACTGCTAGTGTGCTAAAGACAGATGTGATCAGATCTCAATCAAGTAGCTATTGCTAGAAGGGAGACACATAAAGCAATCTTTGGGGCTGAGTAATAAAAGTGGAAAGAAGCAAAATGAAAAGTGGTGGTGTTGTCCAAAGAGGCCAATATGTATATTTAATTTCTATGTCCTTATCCACTTGCCGACCGCACACTGTACATTTACTGCCACAGTGCATGCTGGCTGCGCAGAATCACATACAGTATCTCACAAAAGTGAGTACACCCCTCACATTTTTGTAAATATTTTATTATATCTTTTCATGTGACAACACTGAAGAAATGACACTTTGCTACAATGTAAAGTAGTGAGTGTACAGCTTGTATAACAGTGTAAATTTGCTGTCCCCTCAAAATAACTCAACACAAAGCCATTAATGTCTAAACCGCTGGCAACAAAAGTGAGTACACCCCTAAGTGAAAATGTTGAAATTGGGCCCAATTAGCCATTTTCCCTCCCCGGTGTCATGTGGCTCGTAAGTGTTACAAGGTGTGAATGGGGATCAGGTGCGTTAAATTTGGTGTTATCACTCTCACTCTCATACTGGTCACTGGAAGTTCAACATGGCACCTAATGGTGGTGATCAAATACCACCAAAAGAAAGCTCTATTTGTGTGAAAAAAATTATACAACTTCCGTTTGGGTACAGCGTTGCATGACTGCGCAATTATCAGTTAAAGTAACGCAGTGCTGCATAGCAGAAAATTGCCTGGTCATGAAGGGCATAAAACTTTCCGGAGCGGAAGTGGTTAAAATCAAAGGTAAACCTGATAAGCTGCTATTATAAACAGCTTCATATTGTTCTTATTTTCTTTCCTTCACACTTTATGAACCAGTCCAAAGTTACAATGCAAAAAGCCCCACCTCCACCAAATCCTTTTTTTGTTCAATCAACTTTATTCCACTTTGCTCCTCCTCCTCTGAGCCCAAAAGGGGCTTAATCAGAGAGTTCTATGATTAAACCCCTCTTGTGGTTGAAACATCTCAGTGCATGGTCTGGCAGGAGGCATCATGTGTTTGGGTTTCTGGGAGAGGATGGACCTCAAAGTCAGAGCACCAGCAGCCAACCGCTCATCCAGTGCTTTGTGCACTGGTCTAAATCATTTGGTGGAGGGGGGAAATAAGGTGTGGAGTTGTTTTTCCAAGGGTTGGGCTTATCATACTGACAACTTTGTGGGAACAGTTTAGAGATGGACATGGATGAGCGAGTTTGGGGTGAAGGAACTTGGCCTGCACAGAGTCCTGACCTCAACCCAATAGAACACCTTTGGGGTGAATTAAAGCAGAGACTGCGAGCAGGCCTTTTCATCCACATCAGTGCCTGACCTCACAAATGCGTTTCTAGAAGAATGGTCAAACATTCGCATAGACACACTTCTCAACCTTGTAGACAGCCTTCCCAGAAGAGCTGAAGCCGTTATAGCTGCAAAGGGTGGGCCAACTCAATATTGAACCCTGCGGACTAAGACTGGGATGCCATTAAATTTCATGTGCGTGTAAAGGCAGGCGTCCCAATATTTTTGGCTATATAGTTTATATGGGTCCCATGACTGCTAAACAAAAAAATAGGCCAAGGTAGACAGATAATAAAGATGTTGCAGTCAGAAATTTTTTAACTGTAAACTGCAATGGTATTTGGCTAATTTGAATGTAGTTTTTTTTTTTTTAAAGTTCATGAAAGTTTCTAAAGTATCTTTTTTTACCATTACTAAAAAAAATCTTTATTTTACAAAATAAATATTTAATACGGGGTGCTCCCATGATAAGGTGTTAGAAAGCATATAGCTTTTGAAAAAAGAGCATAGAAGGAATGGTTAGCCTTTAGGTTCACTCTATCCTTCCGATTTAAACTTTGGATGGAATCCTCTTAACATAGCAGGCAGTGGAGAGGCGGCAAGGATCACAAATCTGACTCATTAGTTGTATGTGGAAGTTTATGCTTGAGCTATATAGATCTGTAAAACCGATATATTTCAGCAAAGTAGGTGAAACTACCCTGGAGTTTCACTTTCTGATCAGCCATTTTAAAGCTACCGATCAGAACGCCTTCATCCCTGTTGAAAGTTGAAATCACGACAAGTGTATAACATTCCGAGAGGGCAGTTTATACGCCTTAGGCGCAATTGCACGGATGTAGGTGACTTTGTATCTCAATCTCAAATCTTGGTGTCTAGATTCGTGTAAAAGGGGTACGATAGATCTAGTCTTAAAGAAATGGAAAATGTTCGCTCTTTAGATAGAAAGTTGTTAGTCTCTAGCACTCCTAAGGCCACCCAGGGTGAGTCGATGGGGATCAGGATGATTCTGGACTATAACATCCAATATAGACAATTCGAGAGAATTGTACAAAAGCACTGGTCTATTTTAAAACAAGAAAAAAAGGGGGGTTGAATCGCGCTAAAACAGATTCTTGATCATACACATCATCACCAAACCAAATATTTAGAACTAAGTGAAGAGTTCCCCTTTAGTGTATACATACACTAAATCCAGGGGCCTGGATGATGTGACTCTATCATGAAACGCCGCGTAGGGCAGAGCGACGTGTTCTCGTCACCTCCCATTGCTGCTGTTGTTTCCAGTAGGACGGGCTGTCTGTGAGCTTCCGGCCAGTGCTCCAGACTACACTACATGCCTACTATTGTCTACTAACATGTGAGTTTAACTTTTTACTTATCCAATAAAGTCAATGATTTTATACTATATGGAGCATTTTTTTCCTTCTATGACCGTATCTGCAATGCTGTGGGCTGATGTCTGAGCACCTGTCAGTGTGAACATCTTTAGCCTGACCCTGCAGTCTTTGATGTCCCATCTCGGTATAAGGTCTCTGATCCATTGGTCGTGGTTCGAAGCCGTATTAACAAACAGCTTTCTCTGATCCTCTGTAATGGGGGATCATGAGTTTCTGGTAAGCGGCCAGTCTGATTTCACGGTGGTGGAGCAAGCATGCTTTTTTCTTCTCACAGCAAGAATTTATGTTTTTTGAAACTTTTTTAAGATACTTTCGTATCACTTGGGTGATTTATTTTTTATACATGGACTTTTTATTATCACTTTGAACATTTTATTTTTGGATTGATTATTCATTTGACATGTGTTTTGTATATTATGTATACACTATGTATACACTAAAGGGGAACTCTTCACTTAGTTCTAAATATTTGGTTTGGTGATGATGTGTATGATCACCAATCTGTTTTAGTGCGATTCAACCCCCCTTTTTTTCTTATTTAATTTAACTGTGTTTGAGTTACATAGATGAATCGCGGCTAAAATTGTTATTGTTTATGTATTTCACTGTAGCGCAGTTATTCCTCTCATTTTTCTTATTTTAAAACAAGACCGAGCTTTGGGTCCAGTCCTCCCTGATCGTCCTTTATTCATCTACAAAAGAGCACTTTCCCTTAGGGATAAGTTGGCCCCAGGGATTATAGATCCCCCCACATGTTCTGTAAACAGGACATTTGGCTTTCTTAATGGTTTTTATGCATGCGGCCGTTGCCCTGCGTGCAGACAGGCCAAAAAGAATGTAGAAAAACGGAAGGAATTTGTAGCTAGTGCCACCGGTAGAAGTTACGAAATCAAGGATCTGATCACTTGCAACACCCCTGGAATTGTATATATGCTACAGTGTGAGTGTGGCCTTCAATATGTTGGAAGGACCTCCAGACCTCTCCATGTGAGGATCGGAGAACATGTTAATAATATCAAAAGGGGACTCCGTACACATAATGTTTCAAAGCACTTCCGACTCTTCCATAATCTGGGGGATCGAGAAAGTGACAAAACACTGGAGAGGAGGTAATTTTATTCGGCAGTTGAGCCGACGGGAATCTTTTTGGGTCTATCAAAAACAAAGGTCGAGGTCCCTTTGGGACTGAACGTTGAGTTTGGTCTCAATTGTTTCATTTCAGACCGTTAGATATGCATACAATGGGTGATTTTTATTTTATTTTATTGGAAATAATTTTCATTTTATCTTATTGTGTAATTTTGTACCATGTAGCTAGTGGGATCCTGTGATGTTTACAGGATAGGTGGTTGTACTGATGTCCGTTTTATAATATTTTATTTTAACTCATGAATGTAATGTTTTTACGATCAGTTATTGATGGATTAATTTCTCATTAAATAGCCTGTCAGCTTTGTACATATGTTCAGACTCAAGCATTGTGTCCGTTTTTTGTGCCTGGGTTCTTGCATAGTTTACATCTTATATTACTTAACAGTAGACGCTGGGTTTTTCACTTTAAGACACCAGATTATGACTTATTTTCTGGTGTCACTTATTATGTTGCAAATTGGGTCAGGGATAAGTGGGAAGATTCTGAGTGGCTTTTCCCACTCATTGGCTAACTGGTCCCCATTTATGCCCCCCCCTCCCCTTTTAGGGCGGTTCTCTGTCCTAATTTGTTATGATTTTCCTTTGGCTATCGTGGCCACCTTTATGCAGCAACCTTCCCCTGGCTGTCTGTGGTTGCCTTGGTGACCGGCTTGGGCGCTTACCCCGATCTGCGTGTGACGTAGGTGCTCGGGTGGGTTTGTCTAGTGAGCTGGTCACCTAGCAACCAGCGTGTCTAAGAACTTCGGGCGCTGTCACCTTCCAGCCTGCGAGTGACGTAGGAGCTGGGGGTGGGTCTGTGCTTCCAGCATTTACATGTGGTGACGCTTAAGCTGGGGGCGGGACCGAACGCATGACAGTGCGAGGTCCAGCGCTGGCAGGGATTGGGTGATGTATGCTGGCCTCTCACCTGGAAGCAATAGGCTTAGTTGTTATGTTTTATGTTTGTGGCGGCTGGGATCGGAGGAAGTATGCTGACCTCCCATCCGGAAGTGTTAAATTATAGATGTGTTGCTGATTCAGCTGGTTAAGGTGGGTGTTTCAAGAGATTATGGGGGTGTGTGTATATCCCACTGGCCTATGAGGTCGCCCCTCACTTTTTTGCTACTCCTATCCCATTCACCAATGAAATACTAGCACACATTCAATCTATGATTACAGGAAGGACGGGGTGGTTTGAGATCAATTGTTTGATGAACCAGGATGATATAAAAGAACTGACGCAGGGGCCCCTAATCAGATTCGCTGAGGAAGTCCTTACCCACGAACGATACGCGTGCGAGGGGCTTTGTGACGTCAGTACAGCCACCTACCTGGTTTTAATATATATGCTGTGTACTCCAGCACTGGGACTCAGTGCCACACTTATGAGTAAATTTTATTCAATAAAGAAGTGACTTATTGTATGGAGAGCACTATGTTTTTTATTTTTTTTAACATGACCTGTGTATGCCGATGAATATGCTATTTGGATATCGCATGACCGAGGGGAGGACATATATGAAGTCAGTCTACTCATCTTTACCATTACCCTTATGAAGGGACTGCATTAGTGACCTATCTGTTAGCTCAGTGGGTCCATTTAAGAAGGTGAGCGGCCTGCACTTCTGGTGGTGGAATACACTGATTTGGAAGCACGATTGTTACCATCGTTCCATTACAACACCCTATTCACCTTTAGGGAGTCCCTTCTCTGTCTGTTGATGTGACATCTACTTATTTCTACGGGAATTACATGCTTTGGGACTTTATTCATACTGTTTTTGAGCGCTGCACCGCTTTGCTTTTAATATTTTATATTTACCTGACTAAAAACAATATATATATTTTTTCTTTATTTTTCTGTCCTGACTATAATAAAGAAAATATAATTTAAAATCCCCTTACAATGTTAGTAATTTAGTACAGCAGTAAACTGTTATTACTCTTTCTGATGATGCATAACACACTACACCAAATGCTACGTGTTTTCACTTCTTTTATTTAGCTTTTAAACCTTAAGCCATTTCTAAACCTATTTTAGAGCTTACATAGTGCTTACTTAGTTTTTTTGCATCTGAGTGATGCTATAATGTCTCAGCTGGTTTGCAGTATAGCACAATGGCAAATCTGAAAGAAAATTACATCCAATTAGCCTTAATTAGCATTAAGAATGTGTTCTCTTCCATCCACAATTTTGCCACTGTTGCAGTCTTATGATTTTCAGTTTAGTAAAAACATTTACATACTGCTCTTGGGAGTGGGCCACTTGTAAATTATGTATCTTGATGTAAATAAGCAACAGTATAGTAAGATAAATCACAAAATCTGTGATAATGCAAAGTACCATTCTGAAAAAAAAGGTCTTTCTTTCTAAAATTGTACGTTTTGTTTTCAGGTGTGCTTTGATTATAAATAGTTTTGATGTAAAGAGAGACTAATGCCCCGTACACATGATGCGAAAATCGGATGACAAATCGACCCTTTTTTTTGTATGCTCGTCGTATATCGAACCTGAAGAGTTTGCTAAAGTTCCGAAAATTTTCGTAAGACAGAATAAAAAAATCGGAAGTGTACTAACGATCCGATTATCGTACGATTGCGTCAAAAGCGGTATTTTTCATCCAATTTTCGGATCGTGTGTACGGACCATAAGGCCACCTTGCACTTGTTGAGACAAGTTTGTAGTCTTGGGAATAGCTTCAAACTCCCTGACAGCCATAAGAAACTCTTAGAGGATTTAAAATATACCTAAACCCTACCGTTATCTTCTCCCATTTGCTCCCTTTTTAGTCTGTTAAATACATATACCGTTGAAAGTGTTTTGTTATATGTTTTTGATAAGTGAAAACAAAACCTGCTGATTTTGTCAAAAAATCCAGAACAGTCCTGAGTTTTTTGCTCCCTGCTTGTAATATATTAGGAGTCTCCCATTATGTTTTGAGGATAAGGATAGGGTAGGTGTTCTGTAGTTCAGCAAAAGACAACTGGGCAGGGCTGACACTATTTCTTGACACTATGGGGTTGATTTACTAAAGGCAAATACACTGTGCACTACAAGTAAACTGCAAGTGCACTTGGAAGTGCATCCGCTTTAGATCTGAGGGGAAGATCTGAAATGAGGGGAAGCTCTGCTGATTTTATCATCCAATCATGTACAAGTAAAAATGCTGTTTTTTATTTTCCTTGCATGTCCCCCTCAGATCTACAGCAACTGGACTTCCAACTGCACTTGTAGTGGACTTGTAGTGCAAAGTGGATTTGCCTTTAGTAAATAAACCCCCCTGTGTTGTTAGCCCACAACAGAAAATCAGGAGCTTAGTGCATTTCTGCCAGTATCAACAGGTAGTTTTCAGTACTTGCAGAGGCATTGGATAAAGCAAGGGGAAATAGGCATGTACTGTATTACAGAGATGTATTGCATGTTTTTTTTTTATTATTATTTGGCCCTGACATGCACTTTAACTCTCTGTCACTGAGACATTTAAAAACCAGGCTGGACAAAGCGATTCAATAAACTCTTATTAAACCAACCTTGCCCTCCTGCTTTTGCACTCCCTTGTCATGTACACACTCATAATGCCAGACAAAACAAAAGAACCTAATCAAATTGAATAAATAAGCCCTCTTTCATGTCTATGTGACCCTCTGATCTAACTTGACACTGTAGGGTAGGAAAGTGTTTAAATGACCAGCTGTGACCCAGCAAAATAAGACTTCAATCAACCATACCACCACAGATCTGCAGTGACGATCAGTGAATATTCTCTGAAGCTACAGTCTTGTTGAAACCCATGTCTGCTGTCAAAGATGTCAACTCTGGCAAGAACCTAGCATAAAGGCGCACACACCGCTTCAGGCAAAAAATGGACACACCCGGTCCAAGGTGCTAATTCCGGCTCATCAGCGTAAGCAATGTCAAGAAGAGAAGAAAAATTGATCGCACACTTGAATCCAGAGGATGCTGTAGAACAAGCATGGTTCTTTTCGTGTGAAACGCGTCAACTGATCATCATTGCAATTTTGTCTGGCTTATGACAATAAAGAAATTTCTACAGCATAATCTGGATTCAAGTGTGCGATCAATTTTTCTTCTCCTCTTGACAAGAACCTAGCATGGTGATAAAGTAGCATTGCACCAAAAGGGGGGCATGTTTAACCACTTGAGTACCAGCCTATAACAACCCTTTATTACCATTTTGTTGTCGTTTGACTGACAATTTTTTTTCCTAAAACAGAACTTTCTTTTGGCGGTGTTTATTTTTTACTATATAATGGAAAAGTTACTAATAATTGTAAAAAAACAAAAAATGGTATCCCTTGCTTTCTGTTATAAAACATATTGAAAAAATTCCAGGACCATACCAATACCCCCAAAAGTACCTTTTTTGAAGGTAGACAGCACCCCAAGGTGATCTAGTTTTTTGTCACACTTTTTTGGAAATTAAGAAATTGCCAAGCTGAATGTATCAGTAGTGAGGACTTCAGACTCCAGAATATGGCAAATAATAAAGGTTATTTCTTATAGTAAAGCCAATATAGGTCCTTGCACATGGGGAGGTGATCCCATTCAACGTAAATATGCAGGCGTCTTTGCCCCGCCCAGTCATTCCAGGTGCAGTGTACAGCCTACCATAGACATGAATGGCTGTGCGCTGCTGTATTCGGGTATAGGCCAGTGCTATCATATGCAGAAGCATAGCATACAGGCCTTTTCAAACAATAGAAAATGTTCTATATTTTGCATATGACCATGCTATACTCAAGTTTATAACTTATATAACTAGCACTGCCATATACTGAAGTACACCAGTGCACAGTTGTTCATGGTTACAGGAGGTTTTACACTGCACCAGAGCTGCCTGGACAGGGGAAAGATGCCTGCATTTATGATGAATAGGTTAAGCCGTCTGAGTACATGAACCTTTAAGTACCGTATATACTCGAGTATAAGTCGTTCCGAGTATAAGTCGAGGCCCTAATTTACTACAAAAAAAATGGGAAAAACTTATTGACCCGAGTATAAGACGAGGGTGAGAAATGCACAGCTACTGTAAGTGCAAAAAAGGGTCAACGTCGCCAATTTGCAGCATCACTGTGCCCATTTGCATGCCTCACTGTGCCCATTTGCAGCCATAGGTCCCCTGAACTTCAAACTCGGTAGTTAAGGGTTCCTAGATGCCCCCTAGCTGCAGCCAAAATTTGGGGTCTCTGAACCCAAAGGGTCCTGAAATGACATTGCTGCAGATGGACACAGTTGACCAAATTTGGGGCCCCGTATCTCAGGGCCACTTAGTGCTAGGAACCCTAAATTTGGTGTGCAAACCCAGTGGAACTAGCACCATAAAATTTCCAAAGCTGGGGTTTCTAGCACCAAGTGGCCCCGAGATACAGGGCCCCAAATATCAGTTCAGAAAATGTCAAGCACGTTTCTGCAGCAGAGAATGACATTTTCCGAACCGGTTTTGGGGCCCCGTATCTCAGGGCCACTTGGTGCTAGGAACCCCAGCTTTGGATATGGTATGGTATCAGTTCCACTGGGTTTGCACACCAAATTTGGGGTTCCTAGCACCAAGTGGCCCTGAGATATGGGGCCCCAAAGTCGGTTCAGAAAATGTCAAGCACTTTTCTTCAGCAGAGAATGACATTTTCCGAACCGATTTTGGGGCCCCGTATCTCGGGGCCACTTAGTGCTAGGAACTTCATCTTTGGATATGTTATGGTACCAGTTCCACTGGGTTTGCACTCCAAATTTGGGGTTCCTAGCACCAAGTGGCCCTGAGATACGGGGCCCCAAATTTGGTTCAGAAAATGAAATTTTTTGCTGCAGAAAAGTGCTTGACTCGAGTATAAGTCGAGGTGGGCACTTTCAGCACAAAAAAATGTGCTGAAAAATTCGACTTATACTCGAGTATATACGGTAGTTCAATATTTCTTAATGAGCAGGCAGGTTTTTTGGCATGCAGTGGCAAAAAGTTTAGATGTTAGCAAACCAAAAATTCTGATTAAAGTCATCTAAAAGCATGTTACAGGGATCACACAAAGTAGATTTAAACCCAATCACTAAAATTTTTTGAGCTTTAACCCCTTTATGACAGATGGTAAAAAAAAAACCTTAATGTTTTGCAACTTTGGTATGTGTTAGTAAAGCCGGCCATAGATGGTTCAAACCTGCTGAACCAGCCGAGATTCGAACATGTATGGGCAAGCTGAATGTACCGAGTTGATTGATCAATTAACTTGGGTACAACCAGCTTGCCAGATTTTGCATGTGATTATTGCTATTGGCTGGTATAGCCGCTAGCAATATTCACTGTGTCCTCCCGGCAGGGACGGCTTCCCCTGCCCCACAGGGAGAACACAATGGCTCCGTGGGAGGGATTCCCCATCAACACTGTCTGTGTTTATGGGGGAATCAAGTTTTTTTTTTCCCTGCAACCCATGGTTTCAGGAAAGAAAATCACTCCGTCTATGGACGACCCTAGGCTTCATTCACACTGGGCATACAATACCGTATGCCCATTCAGGGACGCGTTGACCAGTTTTAGGTAGGATAAAAAGAATAAAATGCAAAATATACACTATTATTTCTTGCCCCTACTACATGTACAAGCCACAAATGTTACACACATGTGGTTTCACCATGAATATCAGGAGTATGGGAATGTATTTTGGTGCTTTTTTTTTTTTAGGGGGTGGGTAATGGTAAAGGCAAAAAATATACAGTTAACAGTTATCTTAATTTTTTTTTGGGGGGGGGGGGGGCGCCAGTTTTCCTTTGATAATAAAAAAAAATGATGTAATATCCAATAACATCTGCTACCGAATGAAGGCCCATTCATCCTGAACAAAATCAGGAATAATTCACTTGGATACACTTTGCAACAAGTAGTTGCAAAGATATGTACAGCATTAGGCCTTGTTGGGCCCAATATGACATCCGTGTGGGTACAGGTCTCTGAACTCACATATGCACGCACCCACCATGTATCCATGCAGCCGCTGTGTCCCAATAGACATCAATGGAACTGCCTGCACAAGGATGCATGGAACACCTGTGCATCCCTGTGTGGGTAAATACGCCCTTGTGCAATTGTACAATATTGTACGCTCAGTGTGAATGGGGCCTAACATTAAACATATCATTGCATGTACTTGTTGCAAAGTGTATCCAGGTAAACTATACCTTGTTTATGTTCATGATGATTGCGCCCTTATTTGGTGGCAAATGTTACTGGGTATCAAGCGACTGTTTTTTTTTATTATCAAAGGAAAACTGGCCCCCAAAAAAGTAACTGTTAGTTGTATATTTTTTGCCTTTATCATGACCCCCACCACAAACAAGCGCCAAAATAAATTCCCCTACTCATGATACTTATGGCGATACCACATATGTGTATAATGTTTGTGGTTAGTACATTGTAGCCGTAGTAGGGGGTAAGAAACAATAGGGTGCATTTTGCGTTTTTTTTTTCTTCACAAGTATGCCACTTCCATACTCTGTCTGCTCTTGTCAGCAGTAGAAACATCTGGAGCCACCATGTTCCCTTCTGGCATATCAGAGCTTGGTACAGTGTCTTGAAAAAGTATTCACACCCCTTGAAATTGTCCAAATTTGTCATGTTACAACCAAAAACGTAATTGTATTTTTTGGGGATTTTATATGATAGACCAACAAAAAAGTGGCACATATTTGTGAAGTGTAAGGGAAAATATAAATGGTTTTGAATTTTTTTTTTACAAATAAATATCTGAAAAGTGTGGCGTGCATTTGTATTCAGCCCCCTTTACTCTGATACCCCTAACTACAATCTAATGGAACCAATTGCCTTCAGAAGATTAGTAAATAAAGTAGATTAGAGGCCCAGTTAGAGTCCAGACCTAAATCCAATTGAGAATCTGTGGCAAGACTTGAAAATTGCTGTTCACAGACACTCTCCATCCTATCTGACAGATCTTGAGCTATTTTGCAAAGAAGAATGGGCAAAAAATTCACTCTCTAAATGTGCAAAGCTGGTAGACATCCCCTAAAAGACTTGCAGCTGTAATTGCAGTGGAAGGTGGTTCTATAAAGTATTGACTCAGGGGGGCTTAATACAAATGCATGCCGCACTTTTCAGATATTTGTTAAAAAAAATGTAAAACCATTTATCATTTTCCTTCCACTTCACCATTATGTGGCACTTTGTGTTGGTCTATCACATAAAATTCCAATGAAATACATTTATGTTTCTGGTTGTAACATGACAAAATGTGAAACATTTCAAGGGGTATGAATACTTTTTCAAGGCACTGTAAATGTCCGCATGACTCTCCAGCTGTTGAGGAACTAAATACTGTATATTCTCCAATAGTTAAAGCTTAGTCCTGCCCTAATATTACTGGTCTCTTGTAAACTACAGTACAGATATAGATATCAGAGGTCATGGGATTTTTAGTCACATTCAAGAAATCAGCTGTTTTTTTTTTTAACTGCCTAACATCTCACGTCATATTGGTTCTCATAGGGGAAATATTTGTGGCACAGATAATTTGTTTGCAGAGAACACAGAGATATATTTAATGCACACAGAATGTGATGACTATCTCTATGTTCTTGCCAAGAACTGCCCACATTTGTCACAATGTGGAACAAGCATACATTCCTGTCCTGTTCAAGCGGCATGATGCACAGTCTTGTCGTTTGTGGCTTCTTAGCATTTCTATTAGTGAAGGGTACTTACTGAAAATATATGTCAAAATAAAAATCTCTGGCACATCCATTATTTAATTAGTCTATATCAAAGGCATGGTATTTAGTAAAATACAGTGAAACAAAAAGGTGATTATTTTTTATTTCGTTGAGTAGTTTAGAAAGCAATATTATACATGGGTTGGTCCAGTAAGACAAGTTCTTTTCATATACCCCATTACTCTGTTTTTTCAGACCCCTTTCCCAGGATTACAAATTATTATAAAGGGCACTGTTTGAACATAAACCTTTAGAAAACTTGCACACAAATATTTTTAGATTTGAACCCATTCTGGGGAATTCATAATAGAGTGTAGTAGACACCCTTTAGAACAGTGATTCTCAACTAGGGTTCCTCCAGGTTGCTAAGGGTTCCTTCAGCATTGGGCCATTTCTGCCTCTCGGATAAGTTCCCACCAGCACCATTGATCTTTTTAGCTGTCTGTAAGGAGGTAATTCTTCCCAAAGCCCACAAATGTAAGGACCATTCTTCCCACTGACCATCACACTAATGTGTCATGAGTTGTAGATTTCTAATTTTTAGCAGGGGTTCCCCGAGACTGGAGAACTATTTCAAGGACTCCTTTGTGTTAGTTGAGAAAGGCTGCTTTAGAATTCTGTCAGGGCACAACACCAAAAATCAAGGTGCTTGCATTCAATTCATTTACAGGTACATTAATCTGTCAAAGCCAGCCAGTCCATACTGTACACTCCTTCCTCACCGCATTCCCCATAACCCTCCAACCTTCATCTCAGTGACTGTGCCTGTCACATTGACAGGCGCATGATCAAGGCCTTTTGTACTAGGAGTGGGCAGAGCTTAAAGAAGAGTACCCCATCAGGTCTACTTTACATTTGATTGACAGTGCACAGCAGTGGGCGGATCAATAGCCGCTATTAAGTTCAATAGCGGCTTTCAAATTTATCCACTGCCATGCTCTGTCAACCACATACAAGGCAAACCTGGGGGGGACTAGTCTCAGAGTTCCCCATCAAGCTCCACTCACCAACAGATGCCACGGCCATGAATTAGAGTTTCCCATCATGCTCCACCTACCAAACAACTCAAATAATAGTTCCCGATCAAGTCTCCTTTCCTGTATTTGACAGCAGATGAGAGTGCGAGGATTCAAAAGCCACTACTGGACTAAGTAGAGCGTAACGCTCGGCCCATTGCCATGCAGTGCCAGTCACAGGTAAGATGGACCTGTTGAGGAACTAGTCTCTTATAGTTCCCCATGAAACCCCGCTTATTGTCAGTTTAGAGTTACCTACATTCTTGGTTGCTAGGACAGAGTGGGCCTTCATTCTAGCAAAACAAAAGTAATATCACACAACTCCTCTCCCTCTCACACCGTACACCAATTTTGGGCTGGTCTTAAAATATTTGTAAACTCTCACCTAAAAAAAACCCCATTCAGGTTAAAATAGAAATCAAAGGCAAAACATTTGTATATAGATATAAAAGAAACATTATAGACACTTTTTTGCCTCTTTTTTTTTAACCACTTTAATATCGGACACTTTTATCCCCTTCCTGCCCCTAAGCATGTTGGATGTCTGTATTTATATTTGATGAGCATGAAACACTGAAACTGAAACCCATGGTTCTCCTGAAAGCTAACTGAGGCAGGATGTCCATGGATTCTGACTGGTATCACGGAGGAAGGTGACCTGCGGCCAGGGCCTTGTGAGTACAGACCTCCTAAAGGGATCCTAGAGTAGGGTTGCCAACTGTATGGAAATTACCCGGACAGTCTGGTTTTTGACAGCTGTGCCCGGGTTTGTATCCTTCTGTGACCCGGCCAGTGTGGAAAGTACCTGCAGGCCTCCACCACCACCATGCCCTCCCACCCCCCCCCCCCCCTGCTGAATGCGCTCTCTCCCGAGTCCCACCTGCTCCTGTGGCTTCAGTGATAAATGCCTCATTCTGCTCCCCCTCTCCGATGCACTCTCCCGCCAGCAGCAACCTCCCCCCCGCCTTCAGCAGTGAGCAACACTCCCAAGCGAGTCCCCCATCCCCCCCCCCTGTCAATGTGCCGATCAGCAAATGCAGGACGCTCTCTCCCACCAGCAGCACGTTCTCCCCATCTTCCCCCACTCCAGCAGGGCAGCAGAGCTAATGTCTAATTGTGACAGGTAAGTAAGAGACTAGTCCGGATGGTCCCCCTCGCCCCTGTCAATGCAGCGCTACTTGCAGGAGCCCAGCAGAAGGTGCAGCCAGTGTAGCAATCAGCCTCAGTACAGGGAGGTAAAAGTGTAACCCACAGCTTACAGAACGGGACAGCAGGAGAGAGGTATGTACAGTTCATCACTGAGCACCACTGTCCCCTTGTCCATTCTACTGTCCCCCTGCCCATCCCGCGGACCCCCTGCCCATCCCGCGGACCCCCTGTCCACCCCACTGCCCCTCTGACTACTCTGCAGCCCCACTGACCACTGTGGGGTTCTTTGGGGTTCGGGTTTGGCTTGAAGAAAAGGTGGCAACCCTATCCTAGAGGCTGGTGCTGCTAAAGGACTTTACTCTATTCTGTACAGTCTGCAGCATAGTTCTATTGATGGTCTGCTACACAGTTCTATTGAGAAAGCTGTCC
This sequence comes from Lithobates clamitans, assembly GCA_037952925.1. NCBI lineage: Eukaryota > Metazoa > Chordata > Amphibia > Anura > Ranidae > Lithobates > Lithobates clamitans. Next base: position 3,015,226 of record JBBGZY010000286.1, read on the forward strand.
TCGCATGTGAATAGTTAATTTGGAGTATCTTATCCAAGTTCTCCAAATAAAACAAAAAAACACACCCCCTAGACTGATTACTGGAGACAACGAGCCGAAGAGTGTGTGCACTTGGCTGTGTGAGAAAATAACCTGTGCTTGGCTGCCAAAAAATCAAGTGGCTCCTGCAGGGGTAGCGCTACACCAATTTTCAGCTTTTAGTGCTGTCCCACCTTGAATGACAATTACGTGGTCATGCAACACTGTATCCAAATTACATTTTTATCATTTTTTTGAGACAGAGTGTTCTTTTGGTGCTATTTAATCACCATTTTATTGTTTGGTAAACAAACGAAAAAATACCGAACATTTCGGAAAAAAATGTTTTGGTTACTGATGACGAGGCACTGACAAGGCTACACTGATGAGGTGGTACTGCTGGGCGGCACTGATGGGCTCTGATAAGCTGCACTGATGTGGCTGCACTTATGATCTGTGCCCTGCTTATCAGTGTAAAGAATGTACTCACTGTGCCCGGTCAGACAAAGGAATGCCAATAACCGGCAAGTCTGTTTACTTGTGACAAGCTGTGATTGGACACAGCTGATCACATAGTAAAGGGCTGCTGTGATTGGCCCCTTACCACAATCTGTGATCAGCTGTATCCAAAGGACACAGCAGTCACAGTGCACACCCGGGAGGAGCACACATGTGAGGACGTCCATGGACGTCCTCCCAGAACTGGAGAGCCGCGCTGCAACAATCTTTAGACTATGGTGGGGAACCAGATAAGTGATCACATTTCCTCTGTTCTCAGCTGCATAAGAGCTAGGAGAGGAGAAACAGCAGTAAACTGATCTTCCCATTTAAAGTCTGTAATAGGAAAGCAGAGGGACTGGCAGGAACATCCGGTATATAAACACGGAAAGAAAATGAGTGGCCTGTAGAGATAGTAATCATAAATGTAGAAATTTTAAACAATTGTACCATCATTCAAAGTTTAGTGGAATAGAGGTTTGGGAACCTGGTCCCCAACCAAGGTTCACCAGGGGCAAGGGAGCAAGTGGACTATCTTGGTACAGTGTAGGAAAAGTAAAAATAGAACATATAGACAATCGTAAAAAAATACGAAAATTTATTAATACAGACTAAATAACAATAAAATAAAAAACAAGGGTGACTTAGTCATACACAATACTTCGACTAGTTTCACGGGGTGAACTGCTTCATCAGGAAATACATCTATAAATAGACACAAGGTCAATTGACAAAGTAATCAAAACATAAGCAACATTTACAAAAATTGTACAATTGGGTGGAGGAGGGGAAATGAAGTAAAGGGCTGCTTACCCAAGTCCTGGTGCAGTTGGAGCACAGGGCGTACCCAGTGAAGCCTCCCGCGGTGACTGGGGGAGATTAGCAAGTCAATGGGCTGGAGTCTGGGTGGAATGAAGTACAAAAGATAAAGAAGCCAGAACTATAATGTGTCAAGGGGAAAGAGTATCCCAGTGAAGTGATAAAAAAGTTGGGTTGGGGTGGGGTGATAAGTGAACACGAGAAGTGGTGCAGACCGTGGATAAAAGTGAAAGAACGTAAAAAACAGAAAAACCACAAAAAAAACAAACTAAAAACTAGCACACTGAAGGGGGGGGGGGAGAAGGAAAGGAAGGAGGTGGGGAAGGAGGGAAGAGAGGAGTTGGGAGGGAAGAAGGGGGAGAAGGAGGGAAGGGCAGGGGGAGAAGGAAAAAAGGGAGGAAAAAGGGAGGAGAAAGGGGGAAATGGAGAGGAAGGGGGTGGGCAGAGAGAAAGACAGGAAAGAGAAGAAAAATAGGAATAGTAAAAAGGCAAAGAGGGAAACCACAGTAGAAAGGAAAAAGGAGGGGGGGAAGAAAGAAAGGAGGGAAAGGGGGGAGGGAGAGAAAAAGGAGGAGGGGAAAGAGAGGGAAGGGGGGGAGAAGGAGATTGGGGCAATTGAGGGGGGGGCGACTTGTTAATCTCCCCCAGTCACCGCGTGAGGCTTCACTGGGTACGCCCTGTGCTCCAATTGCACCGGGACTTGGGTAAGCAGCCCTTTACTTCATTTCCCCTCCTCCACCCAATTGTACAATTTTTGTAAATGTTGCTTATGTTTTGATTATTTTGTCAATTGACCTTATGTCTATTTACAGATGTATTTCCTGATGAAGTGGTTCACCCCACGAAACTAGTCAAAGTACTGTGTATGACCAAGTCATCCTTGTTTTTCATTTTATTGTTATGTAGTCTGTATTAATACATTTTCGTAATTTTTTACGATTGTCTATATGTTCTATTTTTACTTTTCCTACACTTTACCGAGATAGTCCACTTGCTCCCTTGCCCCTGGTGAACCTTGGTTGGTAAACAGGTTCCCAAACCTCTATTCCAGGTATATAAGCACAAAGGAAGCATTACAAAGAGAACAGGGTACATTTTCATACACATATATGGTACAGCGGGCACATATTAGGAATATGACATGTTGGGTTTACATACTCCTTCATTACTGCCAGTTTGCTTATCTACAAACTGGTGGCAATTCTTTTAGAAACTGTTGCAGGGATAGTGACAGATTCTCACAGTGGTGGTAGAAAGAACTACCTGAATCTATCTTTCATAAATTAGGAACAGGCCATGTTAAAGAGGCCATACTGGCAAAAAAAGTGACATTACTGCTTTATTGAATTCCCCTGATTATGCTTTGTGCAGTTTTCAGGGATTTCTAGCTTATGGCAAAAGCTAAAACTGCTCACCTACAGTATATAAAGCAGTTGGGTCATAGAAGGAAATCTGTCAGAGAAATAAGGAAGCCATCATAGCTTTTTCCCTTCTGATAATTCTATTTGCATGGATTTAATGCTGACTTTAGTGCATTCAGTCATCCAAAACAGGTAAGCTTATGGGGAATTCTAAACCCACTGGCTGTTACTAATTCTGGGTCAGTGACTCAAAGTAATAAAGCAAGAGAAAGACCGGCAACTATTGTGTGCAGAGGATTAATGATGACAGTCCAGATATTTCTCTTATGGCACGTTTCCTTGTAGGAAGGTGGACAATAAGTGGCAGGCCGTAGGAGCAGCAGAGGCTGCATCATATCTACTTACAGCAGACAGTAAAAACACGGGCATCAAATTGCTTTTCCCACACACTTTCCCACACACTCAGCAAATTACAGTGCTTGCGGAGTGTGCTGGAAGGTTTTTTTTAGTGCTCAAACCATAATGAGGTAGCAAGAAATAGAAAAGTTTCAGTCCTTATTGTCACCAAAGGCTGTATGTAAAGTGTATTTTAAAACCAAAACTTTTCTTGTTTAAAGTTTCTGAGGAAAGGGTAGAGTCCATTCAGATTTTTGCAGTGCAGTAACGTGCATTGGTGCTATGAGGTGCCACTCATTGACAATGGCACGCTAATGCATCTTGCCAACACACACATACATTGCTGCACAAAGCATTGTAATGCACTACTGTGTGCTGCAAAAAATGGTACATGTCGGATTTTTAGTGCGGTCTGGTGCATTGCAAGCCCATTAAAATGAACAGGCGCCAAAAGGGGCCTATTCAGCAGTAATGCCGTGTACACGCGATCGGACATTCCGACAACAAAATCCTGGATTTATTTCTGACGGATGTTGGCTCAAACTTGTCTTGCATACACACGGTTGCACAAATGTTTTCGGAAATTCCGAACGTCAAGAACGCGGTGACGTACGACAAGCCGAGAAAGATGAAGTTCAATAGCCAGTGCGGCTCTTCTGCTTGATTCCGAGCATGCGTGGAATTTTGTGCGTTGGAATTGTGTACACACGATCAGAATTTCCGACAATGGATTTTGTTGTCGGAAAATTTGAGAACCAGCTCTCAAATTTTTGTTGTCGGAAATTCCCACAACAAATGTCCGATGGAGCCTAGACACGGTCGGAATTTCCGACAATAGGCTCCCATCGAACATTTGTTGTCGGAAATTCTGACCGTGTGTATGCGGCATTAGACTTTCTGCGAAAACAGGTACGTGCAAATTATACAGTAAGCTACTTGCTGATTGATTTGATTTAGCCTTTGGTTCAATTAAATGACCCTTTCAGCTTTGAAAGTATAAATGTAATAGGAGAAATGTTAAGAAAATCATATTTTAAGTAGCGTATTAGGCAACTAAAATTTGAGAGGAAAAATAAAAAGCTTTGCTCAATATTTTCTTGTTTAAACAGCTAAAGTGAACTGTATACATTCCTATCAGCAATACAGAAAAAAGGCAACATTTTAGGCCTCACGCACACTGGACGTGCTGCTCTTAGGCGCGTCTGGCGTTTTTTTTTTCTCTGCCTCTAAACGTCCCCCCATGTTAGTCTATGGGAGCGATTTACTAAAATTGGAGCCCACAGATTCTGGTGCACAGTAACCAATCAGCTTCTAGGTTTTATGGTCAAAGCTTTAATGAAAAAGTTGTACTTAGAAGCAGATTGATGGAATGTCACAGCTGCATCACTCTATGTGCCCCCGTTTTAGTAAATTCCCCTTATGCACAGATAGGCATTTAGAGGAGTTTAGAGGCAGGGGCGTTTAGAAGCAGAAAAAAAACCCAACAACCAGCGCGTCTAGGAACAATGTTGTTTTGGCAGAAAAAAAATGCTTGACATGTGTAAACGCATCTAAACAGGCATTTAGCGCTTGAGTGTTGATTCATTTCAAGGGCCAGAATAAATTAAAAATTAATTTATTCTGGCCAATGAAATTAACGCCCAAGGTTCTTAAAACGCTTAAACGTGCCTTACACGTATTACAATCAAGTGTTTTTTGTTTTTTTGCCAAAACACTGCTGCCAGGAAGAAAGGCATCTAGGAGAGTTTGCAAATCGTCCACTGGGCATGAGGCCTTAATTAATATGCGATTATTACAACCACTGTTCCATACACAGCATCACCGGTGACCAAGGGGTTGTGTACTGTGCAACTTCAATTTCAATTACCCCAGAGTATAGTAGACATGGTAAAGCTCTGCTGATTTCCATCATCCAATCTTGTACAAGCAAAAATGTTTGCTGACAGTGTTGACATCTAGGAAAGGACAATCTTTGCAGTACTTGGCATTTTGCATTATGGCCCCCCTAAACACAGGCTAAGCCAAGTCCTTTGAATATACCTCTATTGGATCTTTTGGCAGCATATGGGCCTTTTTCATGAGCCAAGCTAGAAGGATTCATCTGGTGTAAGATCTCATGATCTTTCACTCAATATTTAAATGGCTGTTTTGTGATAACTAGTGGCCCGAAAGGATAGCTTTTTTTTTAGCTGCCACCTGCTCCTCTCTTTTTGATTCCATGCTGAGTGACCCCATTGGTTTGGATGGGAATACAATTTTATTGTACACCTCCATCAGCCTGTCCAGTCTACTTGTTTGCCTTTACACCTGGCCCCTGGTGGCCTTTTATGGTTGGTATTGTAGCTCCCCGTTTTGTAGACCCCTGAAGTGCACCAATGTTCTATAGGTCTCCCTGAGTCCTCCTGAAGAAGTGGGCTTCCCGTGAAATGCGCCAAGGTCAACACACATCCCACCCCCCTAATTTGGGGTTTCCCCACTGTGCTTTTCTCTAGTATAATTGCTATTATATTATTAAGATATAATCTATGGTCATATTTTTTGGGATATCTGTATGAGAGGATTATTTTCACAATACCTGCAATAAGCAGGGGTACTATTTTAATGAACTTCTCTGGTTTCATCTTCATTATATTTTTTAATAAATTTGTATTTTTAACATTGTTGTTGTGTCTTGGGCATCTCAAAAATGCAACCTTTTGTACTTTCATTCTGACTTAGGACGTGGTGCTCCTTGGCTGGTCAACAAACATTTTAAGACTATTGTCAGCCTAAAGAAGAGTGACCACTAGGAACCAATAAGAATCAATGTTGACCCAGTTTTGGTCTGAGCTCATCAGAGTGTGGATTCATTATTATGGCTTACCACAATGAAGAATAGGTAGTTTAGAATAACAAATGTAGTAATTTAAAGCAGAAGTAAACTTTCCCCATGAAAAAAAAAATTCTCTCTGCAAAGTCATATCATAATGTGCAAGTATGCGTCACATAATAGCACATTATGAAAAATTTACCTTAAAATGAAGCCCTCCAACGGCATGCTGTCACCACTAACAGGGCTTCCATCTTCACCCAGTCTTCCTTTCCGGTGTTCTGCCGAGAAAGTTCCACTCGGCGGATAAGGACCCCCCTCTACTGCGCAGGCGCTGCGCCTGCAAAGTAGGATCCGGCGGAAATAGCCGAAGGTGAATAGCTGAAAATCAGCTGTACACGGCACCAGTAAGAGGGCCCCTCGCGGGCTCGCCGCGCTTCAGTCACGGCCTCGCTTGGCTCGGCTCTTGATTCCCCCTCTAGGTCCACTTGGATGGTGGGGAAGGAACATGGACCTAGGGCGCAGGCGCCGTGTACAGCTGATTGAAGAATTTGAGCTTCGGCTATCTCCGGCGGCTGACAGTAGTTCGTATTGCGCAGGCGCTGCGCCTGCGCAGTACAGGGGGGGGTCCTTATCCGCCGAGGGAACTTTCTCGGCAAGACACCGGCTTTGCGGGTTAATGCCGCTTGAATGGTTGAGCCGCGATGATGTCACTCCCGTGCATACGCACAGGAGTCACGGCCGCGGCACAGAGCTCCGAAGGGACGACCTGAGTAAGCCAGTGACATCACCAGTTGCTGCTCACTGGAATACCTCCTAAACTGTACACGTTTAGGAGATATTTATTTTACCTACAGGGAAGCTTTGTTATAATCTTACCTCTAGGTAAAACAAGCAGAAAATAATTTACTAGCACATTAAACAGAACATGTTACTACGGGGCCATCACACATGCATGCACTAGACTTACAACACATGTATCTATGAGACAGCGTCAGCAGCCAAAGAACAGACTATAAACCAGGGAAGCCATTTGTTTCAGTCATTTAGGCTGAAGCTGACAGTAGGAAAATACAGTTTGCACATTACTCAGTAAATTACCTTGTTTACAACCAGCACAATTTCACTTTCTCTGATTGTCAATTCATCTTCATTCATGGCTTCATATGGGAAAAGAACTTTACAATATTCCTTGGCTATAAAACAAAAACAAACATTTTGTGTGATTTATTTAGTAACAATAATCTATATGCAAACACAATGATGACAGTTGACAACCGCCTATAAATACGACTCCTGCAGGAAGGAGCAAACTGAGGATGGCTCATTTAAAAAAATGGAAAATGATATTAAGGTTTACCAAATAAAATACACAACCCTGATCCTGGGGAATACATAGAAAAAAGCCAGATTTACAACCTGGAGATTGCACAAAACAACTTTACATGTGGCTGTAAACCTCAGACATGAAATTAAAGCATTTTGCTCCATAGTGTGTACTTGTTTCAATCCAAAGCACTGAATGCCTCTGCTCTCTGCATAAGTCACTTCCGACAAGTTTTCCTGACACTAAGAGGTAAAAAGATGACAGGGGAGGGGGAAGCTCCAGCACACAGCCTGTGATTGACATTCTCAGCTCTGTTCCTGTGTGAAGGGAGGTATGGCGCTTCCATCCAATCAACTCTCAGAGCTTTCCTCACTGAGATCTGCAGAGTGTACAGTAACTTCAGCTCTTGTCCCATTTTCTGAAAACTCAGACAAGCTGTATAAATTGTGGACTTTAAAGTGGAAGTAAAATTGATGTGTAATCAAATGGCTGTCAGGCAGGGTACTTATGACCCTATTGGTCTCTTCTGCCATAAATGCCTCCTTCTACCTGTCATGTTCACTGAGCCGCACATGCGCAGCTCAGCGAACATTTACAGCCAGATCGGCCCCCAATCCGAGCCACGGTGATGTGACTCCCGTGCACATGCGTGGGAGTGGTGTCATGGTGGCCTGGCCTATCAAGTGGCCATAGGCACGAGACCCGGAAGGAAGACTAGACAAAGTTGGCAGCGCCGGGGGGCCAGCCAGCTGCGCTGGAGGACACCATATGAGAGGTAAGTCTGCCATAAGGTACGAATAATACCAGAACATTATGGCATAACTCACCTGGGGGGCCTTAAAAAAAAAAAAAATTAAAGCGGACTTTACTTCTGCTTTAAATTGCTGAAGAGAAGACTGCAGATAAATAGGTACAACTTCATTGAGTGTATGTAAGGGTTTACAACCACTTTAAGTTACTCATTTATAGCAGGGAAAAACAAATGTTTTTTAGGACATGGTGGTCCAAACAAATATAACCATAGCACAGTTCAAAAACAAACTGATATAGTATGTGATAAATGAGAAAATGGCAGCTATATTAGGGGAAAGTCTGTTATTTAACATTGAACAATCCTTACTAATTATATAACTCTCACCCACTTCTTAATATTTAATAAAGATTCCAGTTTTTTTTGTGGGGGGCACCTTCTTTTTCTTAGCCCCTCCCATCTTTGTCCCTACTCCTTCCCCATTGTCCACCTATCCCTCCCTGTTTCCTTCTGTGGTTCCAACCTTTTCATTTTTCTCACTTCCTCCACACCATTGACATGGCTGCTCCAAAAGCCTTGTTTCCCAACCCCTAACAATGACTAAGGCTGTCCATAGATGGATCATTTTTTTTTTATTCAGCCAGAGGTCTGAACAAATAATAATGAAAGGATTCCTCTGTCCACACAAACGAGACATTGTATTCTGGCAGTGGGGACTCTCTGCTTTCAAAATACTATATACTGATCAATGGCTGCAGCCACTGATCGAGAAACATTTCCCAACAAGCCTGTTCCACAGAGGTCAATCATTACATCAATCTTCTATCAAGCAGGAGCAGCCGCACATGAATTGAAATTCTTCCGAACAAGCTGATTTTCAATCCATCTATGGCCAGCCTAAAGTGTTACTAAACCCAGTAATATGAAAATAGTTCATCTGTGCCCCCCCCTCCCCGCCCACAGCTTAAAAATCTTTTTACATTAAAATACTGCCACTATATACCTTTTTGGCAGAGCTGTATACCGCGGTTAAATCATAAACTGTACAGTTTCTTCTGTGCTGAGAGTTCAGGAAGGAGGAGATTTTCACTGCAGCCTGTATACAAGCCCACATATGTGATGTCAATATCATGTGACCTGGCTAGCTCTGAGAACAAGAAACGTTACTCTCCAGCATAAGAGCCACAGCTGAGCATTTGCAGGTCGGCTACCCTGCCTGTGTTAGCTGGCCTTCCCCAGAAAGACAGTGCAGGGAGGGGAGGATCTGTGCATACAGGATCAAACAGCCTTTTTGCACAATGCAGAGGATTAACCCCTTAAGTTCCACAGAGAGTATAACAAGCATGATATGCTGCATATACAGACTGATTTTACTGTTGTGGGTTTAGTAACACTTTAAGTATACTCCTGCACCCTTTATAATCCTTCCCGCCCGCTGCGACTTTCTGTTAAACAGTTCTGAATGCCAGGAGCGTGGGAAAGATTGGCGATAATGCGACCACTGTCAAAGGAGTCACATGATCGGATGCTAGTCCCGCCAGCTACCAATCTTTAGCCTGGACTGAGAGGGCTCTTTGACAGCTTGGTCTTTCTGCTGGGAGTAAGCAGCGAGCATGAGCTCAGCACATAAGCAAATGTCAGCCTTCCAGCGATGCATATATGCAGTGTGTGGGCATTAAAGTGTTACTAAACCCACAACAGTAAAATCAGTCTGTATATGCAGTAAAGCATGCTTGTTATACTCACTGTGGAACCTAAGGGGTTAATCATTCGCATTGTGTAAAAAAGGCTGTTCGATCCTGTCATCTCTGATCCTCCCCTCCTTCCACTGTCAACTGATCATTTCCTGATAACACAGTCTATGTAGTCAGGTTGCACATGCTCAGTTCGGTGTGTGTTGCTAGACAAGTTTTTTTCTTTTTTCTTGGGAGGGTGCATGTGATCAGCACAGGGCCAATAAGCACTGTCCAGACAGATGGTCAGGGGTGTTGCAGTCTAACAGGACAGTGAGAAAACTCATCCTACAAGCTTTAACCAGTGCTTGTCTGGACAGTGATAGAAGTCACACGACAGCTACAGTATCTCACAAAAGTGAGTACACCCCTCACATTTTTGTAAATATTTTATTATATCTTTTCATGTGACAACACTGAAGAAATTACACTTTGCTGCAATGTAAAGTAGTGAGTGTACAGCTTGTAACAGTGTAAATTTGCTGTCCCTTCAAAATCACTCAACACACAGCCATTAATGTCTAAACCGCTGGCAACAAAAGTGAGTTCACCCCTAAGTGAAAATGTCCAAATTGGGCCCAATTAGCCATTTTCCCTCCCCGATGTCATGTTACTCGTTAGTGTTACAAGGTCTCAGGTGTGATTGGGGAGCAGGTGTGTTAAATTTGGCGTTATCGTTCTCACTCTCTTATACTGGTCACTGGAAGTTCAACATGGCACCTCATGGTAAAGAACTCTCTGAGGATCTGAAAAAAAGAATGGTTGCACTATATAAAGATGGCCTAGGCTAAGAAGATTGCCAAGACCCTGAAACTGAGGTGCAGCATGGTGGCCAAGATCATACAGCAGTTTAACAGGACAGGTTCCACTCAGAACAGCCCTCGCTATGGTCAACCAAAGAGGTTGAGTGCACGTGCTCAACATCATATCTAGAGGTTGTCTTTGGGAAATAGACGTATGAGTGCTGCCAGCATTGCTGCAGAGGTTGAAGGGGTGGGGGGTCAGCCTGTCAGTGCTCAGACCATACGCTGCATCAAATTGGTCTGCATGGCTGTCGTCCCAGAAGAAAGCCTCTTCTAAAGAAGATGCACAAGAAAGCCCACAAACAGTTTGCTGAAGACATGCAGACTAAGAACATGGATTACTGGAACCATAAGGGTGCCTTGCTGGGGCCTGTAGCTTACGCATGCATTTGCAAATTTGTGCAACTAAACTACTGTTTTTAAACGCATACTGTTGGGTTAATCTGGTTGGTCGCAGGCTGGTTGGTGCCTTTGATATGACCTGATTGGAGCCGATTTTACTAATGAGGGGTTGATCTATGAGGCTGAGTATCCATCATCCATCTGGTTTTGGGATTTCTCCCATAAGTGCTGTTAGACCTCAGACTTTAGGAGGTCTAACTATCTGCCCTGTCTTTTCCTATGAGGATATGACCACAAGAAGCCGGTGCACCATCTCCTGGATATGATGCTGGAGGCTGTGCTGAATAGAGGATCCATGTGGACGTTCTGACCGGATACAGGAGGCCATCCACCCTTATTGTTATATGTCAATCACCCCTGCAGGGGTACCAGGAGCTGGTAAGTGGGGACCCTTGAGGGGGATCACAGAAGTCACCGGATTTTGATGAAGCACAAGAGTCACATATCTGTATGCATTTTGCCAGTTTGGAGTTTCACTTCTATTTTTATTTCTATTTTTTACTTTTTATTATATTGCCACCTATAAAATATTTCCACCTTGCTGCTTTTTTATTACTTTTTCCTTTATTGATTGTTTATATTGCTGAGGTGGACACTTATCACGTGGTTTTACCATTTCTGTCAATCAAGGTTAATTTTTGGGGATAGCAGGGGAATATTTGGGTGGTATTCCCATTTCCCCCTCTTATTAATAGGATTACTGGATATATTTTTGATTATCTCGTGGGTAGCGTTATTGCACATATTGCTACACCACAACAATTTGATGTATTGCTGTTAATATATTTACCTATATATGGTTATTGTGTTATATATACACGTATATTATTTTTGTATCACACCTATTTTTGTCATTTTATCATTTTAGGTAGTTTTGAGCACGACATACTTAGGTGATAATTTTGTCTGCATACATATAGGGAACTCTTTCCCATTAGTTCTGGGAGCACCACTTACCCCTTACCTTCTTTTATATACTGGAACCATGTCCTGTGGTCTGATGAGACCAAGAAAACAGGGGTATGGCTGGAGAATCCTCAAAATGTACGGCACCTCATCCCAATTAATTTAGCAAAAATTGTCAAATGGGGATAGGGAGAGGGGATTATAATGGTGCCAATAGACAAAAATATTGCAAGAAAGTACATAAAAAAATCAATTTACTTTATTTCATATATAGAAAAAGGCATAAACATCAATTCATAAACATACAAAGGTGTGAGGGAATGTGTCTTTTCACTTAGAACCTACAATTTTGGCACAGGCCTATATAATTTCCCTGAGGAAGCCAATGCTTTGGCGAAACATGTAGGAATTGATTACCTGTACTATATACTGGCCCCTTCAACATCTTGGCCTGTTCTCTTTTTTATTTAAATATATGTGCAGCATTCCCTCACACCTTTGTATGTTTATGAATTTATGTTTATGCCTTTTTCTATATATGAAATAAAGTAAATTGATTTTTTATGTACTTTCTTGCAATATTCTTACCTGATGAGATCAAGTCAAACTTATTTGGTTCACATGGTGTCAAGCGTGTGTGGCGGCAACCAGGTGAGGAGTACAAAGCCAAGTGTGTCTTGCCTATAGTGAAGAATGGTGGTGGGAGTGTCATGGTCTGGGGCTGCATGAGTGCTGCCGCCACTGGGGAACTACAGTTCATTGAGGGAACCATGAATGCCAACATGTACTGTGACATACTGAAGCAGAGCATGATCCCCTCCCTTCGGAGACTGGGCCGCAGGGCAATATTCCAACATGATAACCACCCCAAACACACCTCCAAGATGACCACTGCCTTGCTAAAGAAGCTGAGGGTAAAGGTGATGGACCGACCAAGTATGTCCCCAGACCTAGACCCTATTGAGCATCTGTGGGGCATCCTCAAAACGGAAGGTGTAGGAGCGCAAGGTCTCTAACATCCACCAGCTTCGTGACGTTGTCATGGATGAGTGAAAGAGGACTCCAGTGGCAACCTGTGAGGCTCTAGTGAACTCCATGCCCTAGAGCAGGGGTAATGAATTAAAATTCACTGAGCTCCAGTCAGCAAAATTTTCTTCCAGCAGAGGCCTGAAGATCATGTTGTTATCCCTGGCGCCTTTTTCGCATATGCCAGACCGCATGTTGCTGCCGCACTATTTTGGAAAAGTGGACAAAGTCGTCTTTCTCTGTGTTTCTTGCGGGTAGTGCATACTACCATATATCTCCCCCCTCCACAGTAATGTCCTCACACTTCCTTGACACCAACCCCCCGCCAGTACTGTCCTTTGCCCCTATTTACATTATCCCCCAACATTATTATCCTCAGCCCTCTTCACATTACTGTCCTCATTGCCCCCACATTCCATTTCTCAGCTCCCCCAATTTAATGTCCACATCTCCCCCCACTGTAATGTCCACATCTCCCCCCACTGTAATGTCCACATCTCCCCCCACTGTAATGTCCACATCTCCCCCCACTGTAATGTCCACATCTCCCCCCACTGTAATGTCCACATCTCCCCCCACTGTAATGTCCACATCTCCCCCCACTGTAATGTCCACATCTCCCCCCACTGTAATGTCCACTTCTCCCCCCACTGTAATGTCCACTTCTCCCCCCACTGTAATGTCCACTTCTCCCCCCACTGTAATGTCCACTTCTCCCCCCACTGTAGTATCCACTTCTCCCCCCACTGTAGTATCCACTTCTCCCCCACTGTAGTATCCACTTCTCCCCCACTGTAATGTCCACTTCTCCCCCAGTGTAATGCCCACATGTCCCCCAGTGTTATGCCCACATGTCCCCCAGTGTAATGCCCACATGTCCCCCAGTGTAATGCCCACATCTCCCCCACTGTAATATCCACATCTCCCCCCCACTGTAATATCCACATCTCCACCCCACTGTAATATCCACATCTCCCCCCCATTGTAATATCCACATCTTTATTACAGAGCAGCTCCACTACCACAAACACATTTTGGCAGACTATGAACTGGGTGTTCTTCACAAATTCCCACCACAACATCCCATAGAAAGGGTAGACACATATTTTTTTTCCATTGGCAGCAAGGTAAACTTTCCAAATAAACAACGAAAGCAATTTGATTCAAAATTTTAACTGCAAATTTATGTGTTTTTTTTTTGTAGTAAATTCCCAATGAACTAGTAGAGATTATGTACAGTAAATTCCATCAGATGGTAGCAACTATAATTTAATACAGTCTCCCCCACTGTAATATCCACATCTCCCCCATACATCACAGTCCGCTCAGCCCTCCCCACCCTGATGTCCTCAGCCCACCATATCACAGCCCTCAACAACTCCACTTTAATGTCCTCAGCGAGTCAGCACACACTTTCCTCCTTATCAGTGTCCTCACTCCCTGTAACTTCGCCCCCTCCCTCACTTACCTTGCACAGACCGAAGATTGGAGGGAGGCATGGCATGTCTCGGATGGAGGGCGGGTGTTGCAAGATGGTGATTGGTTGCTAAGACCGCCCTTCATCTTAGCAGCCAATCACCTGATTGTTTACCTCCGGCAGCTCCGCCCTCCATCCAGAACTGTCGGCTCTGTGTGAAGATTTAACAGAGACAGCAGGGGGAAGAAAAGGCTGCTAAATGGCGGTACCGCGGCGGGCCGCATAGGAGAGTGAGGCAGTCCGCCATTTAGTGATGCCCGCCCTAGAGGGTTAAGGCAGTGCTGCAAAATAATGGTGGCCACACAATATATTGACATTTTGGGCCCAATTTGGACATTTTCACTTAGGGGTGTACTCACCCTTGTTGCCACCAGTTTAGACAATAATGGCTGTGTGTTGAGTTATTTTGAGGGGACAGCAAATTTACACTGTTATACAAGCTGTACACTCACTACTTTACAAGGTACCAAAGTGTAATTTCTTCAGTGTTGTCACATGAAAAGGTATAATAAAACATTTACAAAAATATGAGGGGTGTATTCACTTTTGTGAGATACTGTATTTACAGATAATGAGAAAAGGTATTTTGCAGTTTATATTTACTAAAATAATTGCATTTCCATGTTCTGTGTACTGTGGGAGACCAGATATAATGAATGCAGGTTCTGGGTTTAGTAACACTTTAAAGCCCACCTTTTACCATGACTTGTGTTGGGCCATTTGTAAAGGGGTTACACAGTATATCACTATACTATTGTTATGACCAGGTTCTGTATATTGCACCCGTAAATTCATCTTTTGTTAATGCTAAACTACATGACATTGTGTCAATAAGTTATTTTTCTATAACTTGAGCATCTTTCAAAATAAAATTACTGAAACCAAAAACTGGAAAACGAGAACAAATGTGTAGTTTCGTCAATAGCATAGCAACTGATCCGGCTTCACTACAAATAATTTGAGATGAACTCTATGAAGTGGTTGCTTATGTCATTTTTCTACAGCAGATGATACAGCTTCCTTGGAGAGCCAAGAGGTTTGAGCCCATGGTGGAATGCTTTTGGTTTTGCGGAGTAGATTTGGGAATGAATAAACCCTCTATAAAATCAAATGACTTTATGGAAAAAATTTAATTGGATTTGTAAATTGGTCATTGCAGGCAACATCTCTACTTTCATTCTCATTTTCTTCTCTCCAGGTTTAATGACTCAGCCCCTAAGATCTGATAGAATCCCACTGAGAATAAACCGAGTACATGAAAAATAAAGATATTGCCCATAGCAACTATTTAAATGGACCATCACATCTGTAGCTGCCTCCTCCAATTACCTCTCTTCCTTAATATTCTCTCTCATGTTTCAGTCTCCTTCCTATATCCCTCTGGAAAACACAGTTGGTACCTTTCTTACCTTGCTATAAATAAACCTTTCCTGACAGAAACATGGATGGTGCCATTTCTACCTAATTAAAGCGTTTGTTAACCAAAAAAAAAGGAAAAAAAGAAGAAAAAGAAAAAGGGTCCTGCTCCTTTAATCCTTTCGCTGCCAGGCCCTGTCCTCCATTTTGTACACTCAGGTGGCCAGACCATTTTTGAAATTTTTCCTTTGTTTTTTATTTTTCACTTATAACTTTCAGAATTTGTGAAAGACCCCCCAAACTATGATAAGAAGAATAAAAAGAAGGTGCTACTGATTTTTTTTTAGACCCTGTGGTATTTGTGCAAATGTTTATCAAACCAATAGAGTTGCAAAAAATACACTAAAACCAATATTAGCAGATAAAAACACAGAAAATTTTACAAAATGGATTGACGGGGTGATCTGACTGGCGGGGGGACACATCTGAACCCCCTCCCCAAGCCCCATGGAGCACCTGAAGCCAGTGGGAGTGGAAGTGGAGGGATGCCGGCTAAAGATGGTGGCTGCTGGGGGTCAAGAAGGGGAGTGAAGGGGAGAGGAGAGTGGGGTGGGAGGGGGCAGTTTTAGAGTGCAGCGGGGGGTGGAGAGGCAGGGGACAGGGAATCAGCAGCGTGGGTGGGGCGGTCACATTAGGGGTTATTAACTCTGATCAGCGAGTTTAAATCCACTGATCAAAGTTACAGAATTATTCAGCAGAGTCTGCTGAAGAATTCTGATAAAAGCTTATGGTCATTGAAGTGACCATAAGCTTATAGGAGAGGGAGAAATGAGGTCCGTATGCCGTACTGACCTGGCCACCTGCAGGCACTTCTGTATGGCGTATGGATCTGGCAGTGAAAGGGTTAAAGCATGTTATATGACACAGTGCTTGTCCTGTGTCATTTAACCTCCTGTAACACCTAAAAAACCTGGCTGATCCTGCCAGTTTCTCCCCACCCCTCTGTAAACTGACCACGGCGTATCATGGCTGCTGACCATGGTCAGTTTACGTGCCTCCGTCATCCGCAGCCTGCTATCTGCTCTCCTCTCCTGTGTCCTCCTATCCCTCCCATCTCCGTCTGTGTGTGATCTGCCCCTCCCACCTCCTGCTGCTCTGATAATGCTAACCTGCATACACCATCAGCACTGCCTCCTATTGCATTGTCCCCCTCTGTGTATGATTTATAAAATATAAATGCTGCAAATACCTAATTTCACAGCCGAGATTGGGATCACATGACCAGCCAGCTCTTTCCCTCTCACCTCCTCCTTCCCTCCAGACTGACATCAGCAGGGGAATCCTAGCCCTGCCCGCTGCATCTCTCAGAGGAGGAAAAGAGAAAGCTGGCTGGTCATGTGATTGCATTCTCAGCAGTGAAATTAGGTATTTATAGAATTTATTTTTATAAATCACACACAGAGGGGGATACTACAATAGGAGGCAGTGCTGATGGTGTATACAGGTTAGAGTGGCTTAACAACCACTTTAATTAGCCTAATTTGACTAATTAAAAAGTTAGCATACGTATATTTATATGGTCCAGTTGGGTATGTATACTAAATCGTAATTGGTCTAATGCAAAAGCAGTATAAAGTATTTACATGCAGGGTTGTTCAAATCACTAAATGTAACCACTTCCATACCGGGCCTATTCGGGCACTCCTCTCCATCATGTAAAAATCATCTTTTTTTGCGAAAAAATTACTCAGAACCCCCCAAACATTATATATGTTTTTTTCAAACGCGTTTTTTTTTCTGAAAAAAAAAGTTTCACGAATTAAACAATAACTAAACAGTAAAGTTAGCCCAATTTGTTTGTATAATGTGAAAGATGATGTTACGCTGAGTAAATAGATACCCAACATGTCACACTTTAAAATTGCGCACACTTGTGGAATGGCGCCAAACTTTGGTACTTAAAAATCTCCATAGGTGACGCTTTCAATTTACTTTACAGGATACTAGTTTAGAGTTACAGAGTAGATCTAGTGCTAGAATTGTTGCTCTCGCTCTAACGCACACGGCGATACCTCACATGGTGCATGACTGGTCCTCTTTATGGAAAGATAAGACCCCACATTTCTCTTCCAGGCTGAAAAGATTGAGATAAAAAAAAATGACCAATCTCTTTCTTTCCAGCCGAGAGCTCGGCTTTGTTTATTCTCGCAGGTTGGGCTTGACGTCATAACGTCGCGCCCGGGCCTCCGACGGTCATAGAGATGACTAGGGACCATCTGAACACCGAAAATCTCTATGATCATCGTACAGCGGCAGCTTCTTTCTCCGGGTCGCCGCTCACACGAGCGAGCCAGGAGAAGCCCGGGAGGGCAGGAGGTGGGCAATGTCCCCTCCCACCGACTGTAAGAACGATCAAGCGGCTGGACTGCCACTATGATTGTTCTTACGGTGCACAGAATTGCTGGCTCCAAAAGATGATATCTGAATGATGCCTGTAGCAGCAAGCATCATTCAGATATCCCCACTGAAAGTCAAAGTCGTCACATAACGTCCTTGGGCTGGAAGTGGTTAACCATGTAGCAAACAATCAGGTTTTTCTAGGAAATTAATCATTTCAGCTGCCCTCTAGGAAATGTGGCATACTGTCTCTCTGATGCTGCTTCTGTCAGGCTTGTTCTGTACTACAGTAGCAGCTACGGAAGCTGCTGTGTACATCAACGTTCCTAAACAGTGTTCAGAAGCTTAATTGAGAAATGCAATGTAACAGAATTATTGTTACATTGAATTTACTCATATTTCATATATATATATATATATATATATATATATATATATATATATATATATATATATATATATATGCACACACACAGCAATCAGCCATAACAGTATGGCCACCCACCCAATACTGAGTATGGCCCCCTTTTGCTAAAACAGCCCAGACCCATTGAGGCATGGACACCGAACTAACAGCAACATGAATGGCAGGACCCAAGGTTTCCCAGCAGAATGATGCCCAAAGCATCACACTGCCTCTGTTGACTTGACTTCTTATACCACATCCTGGTGCCATCTCTTCCCCAGGTAAGTGACGCACACGGCCATCCACATGATGAAAAAGAAAACGTGATTCATCAGACCAGGCCATCTCCTTCCGTTGCTCCATAGTCCAGTCCTGATGTTCATGTGACCATTGTAGAAGCTTTTGGCTATGGACATGGGTCACCATAGGCTTTACATCCCCACACATAACAAACTGGCATCCCAGTCTTAGTCCGTAGGGTTCAATTTTGAGTTGGCCCACCCTTTGTAGCTATAACAGCTTCAATTCTTCTAGGAAGGCTGTCCACAAGGTTTAGGAGTGTGTCTGACCTCACAAATGCGCTTCTGGAAGAATGGTCAAACTTTCCCAAAGACACACTCCTAAACCTTGTGGACAGCCTTCCCAGAAGAGTTGAAGCTTTTATAGCTGCAAAGGGTGGGCTAACTCAATATTGAACCCTACAGACTAATGCCCTGTACACACGGTCGGACATTGATCGGACATTCCGACAAAAAAATCCTAGGATTTTTTTCAGACGGATGTTGGCTCAAACTTGTCATGCATACACACGGTCACACAAAGTTGTCGGAAAATCCGATCATTCTGAACGCGGTGATGTAAAACACGTGCGTCGGGACTATAAACGGGGCAGTAGCCAATAGCTTTCGTTTCTTCATTTATTCTAAGCATGCGTGGCACTTTGTGCATCGGATTTGTGTACACACAATCGGAATTCCTGACAACGGATTTTATTGTCGGAAAATTTTATAGCAAGCTCTCAAACTTTGTGTGTCGGAAATTCCTATGGAAAATGTGTGATGGAGCCTACAGACGGTCGGAATTTCCGACAACAGGGTCCTATCACACATTTTCGGAAAATCCTATCGTGTGTACGGGGCATAAGACTGGGATGCCATTAAAGTTCATGTGCGTGTAAAGGCAGGTGTCCCAATATAGTGTGTATATATATATATATATATATATATATATATATATATATATATATATATATTTTAATATATACAAATCAAAAGTGTGACTTTTGATCTGCATATGTCGTCAGCTAATGAAAACCTTACAAAAAAAATAAAACAGTTTCATAAAGTGTCTCTGTTAAAAATGTCTCCTTACTTTCTGTCCTGGGGCAACATTGTCACCACAAGAAAGAGAAATGGGAGGAAAATCCCCCCCCTCCCAAGGCTAGGTTCACAACACTAGCCTGCACTGTGCATTCCGGTTGTGGGAATCGCATCTGTTCCTAGAAGACGCGCAGGTGTGCCATTTATTCGGAATGGCATCTCAGCATGCAGTACGTTTGCGGGAACCGCAGGGAAAACACATGGTCAAAAAGACTATGCAATTTTTTTGCGGCCATGCTTTTTAAAAGGTGTATGCACCTTTTTTTTTTTTTTGGAATGCAGGCGCAGCAGCCCATTTGTAATTGGCAACGGGCAATAATTCATTTGTGGGCACATCCCAAAAATAAATCGCAAAAGAGTAGAGCATTGTTAAGTTTTGTATTCAAGATAGGCAGGAAAATCTTGAAAGGGAAGGGCTTTTTATTGTCACAATCAGGAGGAGTTATTTCCTACTGCAGACTATAATCAGATATTGCAGTTTGCCAAGTCTGACGTTATTCCCAAGGCAAGACTGAAATTCAGATCATAATTTACAGTGTGAGTAACTTCATCACACTGTAAGCAAAACTAAGGTCTACAAAATTCTACCAAAGTACTAATTGTTAAAAATAATGAACCATAGAAATGAATAAGTATGAGGCTTAACCAGCAAAAGTGATTTTATGAACCCCCCACCCCCAAAAAACAAAAAAAAAACAAAAAACAAAAAGAAAAAAAAAGCCTTTAACTAATTCTATTGCTATAAAAAAAATCATAAGTGTATATCTAAATATATCATTGAAATAATATATTTACTAATATTCTTGTGCAAACTTCGTTAGTAACTAATTTCTGTGCTCAATATAGCAATCTCTGCTACAGTATGCACATATAGCATCTCTAGCTCAAAATTATGACAAGCATTGAAGAGGAAGCAAACTCTCCCACTCAGTTGCTACTTTTTATCTAAACCATTATATAAGCAAACATTACAAATTGTAAATAAGCCTCAATTTCTCCAGGGATTAGCCTGCGCCATTTTAGGTACTGTTTCCCGAGTCTGCACTGCAAATTACTTCTGCCCTTCCATGTATGGCTTGCTGTATTCTCGCACATGTATGACCGCGTCTTAACCAAGCCTCCATTTCAATCCAACGTTGCTATGGCGACCGTGCTCCACCGCTCATAGCCGACCTGACAGTGCAGAATTACACAGTAGTTTTGCCATTCACATATTGTGTGCCTGTGAGGCTGCTGTATGCTGCTGCTAAACACTGCTATGCTATGTAGTCCGATGGCAAAGTATACACCCTATGTGATGTCACATGGGGTATAGTAGGAAGTTCAGAAAGAATCTGAAGTCTTGCGGGTTTTGATCACAGTGCCGCTGGGAGAGGAAATCACTTCCATGGCATCCTGTCAATGGAGAGACTGTGTAACGGCACTCAGAGCGTGCCGTGAAAAACGGGAGAGATGCGCATGCGCCGGTGACGTCACTACTCAGAACTAGGCGGGTTACAAGAAAAGTAAGCAAGTAACGAGACATCTACATGCAGAAACCATTAGCGTTTTTTAAGCAGACTGAGATGTGATAAAGTTGTGGGTGAGAGTTTACAACCACTTTAAGTCTTAGGCCCCATACACAGTATTACATTTTCTGCAATTTTTGTATTCAGATTTACCAAAACCATATAATATGAGTTTCAATTTGTATGCAGTCAGGCAGGCCCTTGCTCTACATGTTTTGGTAAATCTGAATACTGTTTGCCGCCCCCCCTCAAAAACATTTTTCCACCGGCCGCCACTGCAAACGTTATCTCCATTACATGAGAGTGGAGGATTAGTAGTTTACAGAAGGAAAATAGGATTGTTTGTGTTTTCAGTTCAGCTCAGATTAAGAGCCTGTTCACACCAAAATACAATGAAAAATGCACAGATAAATCTATTGTATTTACACGTGCTTGCAGGTGTTTTGCATTGCATCGCACTTCGTTGCATTTCGTTTCTGGATGTGTTCAGATGCATTTTTCAGTGCATTTTTTTTTTTAACGTTTTTCCCACAAACTTCTTTTTTTGGGCGCATTGCCAAAGAAATGCAGCCTGCACTACTTTTTTCAAACGCATGTAATCTCAACAAAATGGTGTGAACTAGACCCTTTGAGAAACATTTCCTCACTACCTGTCAAATGCTCTCCAACGTGGATCACTCTTCAAAGACCAAAGGTTATGTAACAGAGCCCTGTTACTGTTTCTGTATATAAAAATCTTTATGCCAATAGCTTTACTCAAAGTATATCCCTCTTAAGTGTCTACTTGTCCCAATTAAGAGCACCAAGTGTCATTTCTTCCTGCTGCTTCGTTCCTCTATCTGCATGAATCACTTCTGACAAGTTTTGCTGACACCAAGAGAAAAAGGTGACAGGGGAGGGATAGTCAGCTGACTAACAGAATCAGCTCTGCTGCTGTGTAAAGAGGGGGTGTGTCCCATCCCTCCAATCAGCTCCCAGAGTTCTGCAGAGTGCAACTTCGGCTCTCTGCCCCCATCCTCCGCCTGCTTTATAAATTCTGCACTTTGACTGGATGTAGAGAAGATCGCAGATAAACAGGTACAACTTAAGTGGGATGACTTGTTTTATCTCTGTATCACCTGAGGCCATTCACTTCAATGGGTAAATGTAAGGGTTTACAACTAATTTGAAGTATATGTAAATCCTCACCTTGTAAAACAACCCATTCAGTTTAAAATAAAAATGCAGTATATATAAAAACAACAATATAAATACTTGTATTAATTATTTATTTTTTATAAGAGATTGCATGATCTCTGTTCTCAGTTGCGTAAGGGGCTTAAAGAGGTAGGGGTGGAGACTGCAAGAGGGAAGGTCAACAGGAGGCAGAGAAACAGCAATTCACTGCTCTTCTCAGTGCTTAGCTGTGTGGGGGTGGGCGTGCCAGTACAAGTCTGACCATTGGAGTACCGGTACAGGCACAGGTAGATCGCTCATATCACATGCTGATCTATGTCTTCTTTGATGTAAGTGCAATACAACCCTTTCTTTAAAATAAATGTTTTAAATACTACACCATGAGAGTGTTCTTTCCTCTCCCTCTCTATATGGTAACACTGGAGCTCTGAATATGGTATCTTTGGTATCCTACATTGTTGTGGAAATTTTTATTAATGTATGTTTTCAGATGTCCCCCAGTGTATGTTTTGCTGCAATATGCTCATGCGATCGTATACGCACACACAGACCTTGGTGGAAGACCATTGGCTGTGGCAACCTTCCTGTGGACACATGAGATCTGTTTGCTCTTTTAGGGATGTTTGTTTATGCCTCACCAAGAGGCTGGCCACCCCATAGCAATTGCATTAACGCTCCTAACAAACAGATCTGCGTACATGGGAACCATCGCATAACCGCACAAAAATTATGGCCCACTGAGCCATGATAGAGTACGGGTCACGTCATTGGTAGCGGTAGGAATGTGCACACAATCGTGTTCAGTGCCCTGTAAGTAGTGTTCAAATTGTGAGACACTTTGTGTCTCAACAAGAAGCTGGCCACATGGCTCTGCACAGGACCGTCTGCACACGTTACTACTAGAATTCTATTTGAATATATACATGTGTGTGATTGGTTCTTTTCAAAGAATACAAGTGTCTGATTGGCTGATTCTGAAGCCACCACCTTCCTTGGTTATTCATGTTTACAGTATAAATAAAGGCAGCAGATCATGCTAGGGAGGATTTTGCTAAGCTCAACGTGATACCAGCGTCTGTCTGTGTTACTTGGAGATATACAAGCACGCTTTCCCGGCATTATACAAGAAAGCTATGACTGTGCTTATTAGCGCACGGAATTATTTGCTTATAAAGAGAAGCTTATAAAAGTTCCACAACAACATTGAATGGATGTCAGCATCACTTTGGATTGTATTTCTGTGACCTCAAGTGTGATATCTTGGAGTTTTTCCATATGTCCATTTGACTGCCTGTATAAGGGGTCAATTAAGTCTGGTGAGTGCATAGTGTGCCTGCATGCTAGTGGAGAGGAACATTTCCTATATTCAATGAGGACATCATTAATGATTGGGATTTATTAATGGACTTAGAATATGTACATGCATTTGTTTATTCACTATGGTGGTGTGTAATTCATGTTATACAAGTGTTTTTTTTTTCCTGTTTTTCTCACATTGGAGTACAGGTAGCCTGTGCTCCCAAATAAAATACAAAGAAAACTGACCACACTGGGGTGGATGTGCTTCCATGCATGGTGTGGTTAGTTAAAAATAGGAAAGCAGGGGGACTGCCAAGATCATCAGATATCTCACAAAGTAATAAATACAGAGAACAGGATACTTTTTATGCAAGTACGTGGTAGAACAGGCATGTACAGTGTATTCAGACCCCCTTCAATTTTTCACTCTTTGTTATATTGCAGCCATTTGCTAAAATCATTTAAGTTCATTTTTTTCCTCATTAATGTACACACAGCACCCCATATTGACAGAAAAACACAAAAATTGTTGACATTTTTGCAGATTTATTAAAAAAGAAACTGAAATATCACATGGTCCTAAGTATTCAGACCCTTTGCTCAGTATTTAGTAGAAGCACCCTTTAAATCTAATACAGCCATGAGTCTTTTTGGGAAAGATGCAACAAGTTTTCACACCTGGATTTGGGGATCCTCTGCCATTCCTCCTTGCAGATCCTCTCCAGTTCTGTCAGGTTGGATGGGAAACGTTGGTGGACAGCCATTTTTAGGTCTCTCCAGAGATGCTCAATTGGGTTTAAGTCAGGGCTCTGGCTGGGCCAGTCACGGAGTTGTTGTGAAGCCACTCCTTCGTTATCTTAGCTGTGTGCTTAGGGTCATTGTCTTGTTGGAAGGTAAACCTTCGGCCCAGTCTGAGGTCCTGAGCACTCTAGAGAAGGTTTTCATCCAGGATATCCCAGTACTTGGCCGCATTCATCTTTCCCTCGATTGCAACCAGTCGTCCTGTCCCCGCAGCTGAAAAACACCCCCACAGCATGATGCTGCCACCACCATGCTTCACTGTTGGGACTGTATTGGACAGGTGATGAGCAGTGCCTGGTTTTCTCCACACATACAACTTAGAATTAAGGCCAAAAAGTTCTATCTTGGTCTTATCAGACCAGAGAATCTTATTTCTCACCATCTTGGAGTCCTTCAAGGTTTTTTTTTAGCAAACTCTATGCGGGCTTTCATGTGTCTCGCACTGAGGAGTGGCTTCCGTCGGGCCACTCTGCCATAAAGCCCGACTGGTGGAGGGCTGCAGCGATGGTTGACTTTCTACAACTTTCTCCCAACTGCATCTCTGGAGCTCAGCAACAGTGATCTTTGGGTTCTTCTTTACCTCTCTCACCAAGGCTCTTCTCCCCCGATAGCTCAGTTTGGCCAGACGGCCAGCTCTAGGAAGGGTTCTGGTTGTCCCAAACGTCTTCCATTCAAGGATTATGGAGGCCACTGTGCTCTTAGGAACGGTAAAGTGGATGTAAACCCAATGTCATCCTTTCTAAACTACTGCCATAGGGGTTATCTATAAGGATATACATGCCTCCTGCATGTATCTTTACCTGTCTAACGTCTCCCCTCTGTCTGTTATGAGAGCTGAAAAACTGCAGATTCTGTGGGTGGGTCTGTTGTCTGGAGCTCGGTGGGTGGAGTCGTGATGTCAGTAGACTCCCCGCCCACCTCTACACTCCCCTTGTCAATATGCATTTCCTCCTGTGTATTTCTAACTGAACTTCTGCTATGATCACTAACATCCAGTGAAAAGACAGGAAAGTAACCACATGACTTCAGCATGCCAAATCATGGTGAGGTGTGGAACAGCCAATCCTTGCAGAGCTGCTGAAGAAAGGAGTGGGGGAGGGAATTAAAAAATAATGCCTGTGTCTTAGGCTGTCACTCACAGCAAGAGGGAGTATTTGACAAAGTTTTTATCAGTTTGTCAAGATTTTTCTCTCTGAACAATAAAAGAGAATTGCTCAGAGATGGATTAACTCTGTGTGGCAAGACTGGGTTCAAATGATAGGAAATCTTATGCTCTACAGTATGATATTAAAAAAAAAAAAAATTCGGGTTTACAGCCACTTTAAGTGCAGCAGAATTTTTTTGTGACCTTGGCCAGATCTGTGCCTTGCCACAATTCTGTCTCTGAGCTTTTCAGGCAGTTCCTTTGACCTCATGTTTCTCATTTGCTCTGACATGCACTGTGAACTGTAAGGTCTTATATAGACAGGTGTGTGGCTTTCCTAATCAAGTCCAATCAGTATAATCAAACACAGCTGGACTCAAATGAAGGTGTAGAACCATCTCAAGGATGATCAGAAGAAATTGACAGCACCTGAGTTAAATATATGAGTGTCACAGCAAAGGGTCTGAATACTTAGGACCATGTGATAATTCAGTTTTTCTTTTTTTAAAAATCTGCAAAAATGTCAACAATTCTGTGTTTTTCTGTCAATATGGGGTGCTGTGTGTACAATAATGAGGGAAAAAAATGAACTTAAAGGATTTTAGCAAATGGCTGCAATATGACAAAGTGTGAAAAATTTAAGGGGGTCTGAATACTTTCCGTCCCCACTGTATAAGGAATATTGGGGTAACATACACTTTACTGTAATATTTTCAAAAGAACATATGTAAAATGTATATGGGCAGTGTTTAATGTTATAAGTAAATCTAAATAATGCACAAAAAAATATATGTGACATTTATAATAGGAGTCTAACAGACTGTAAACTAATTTAGTAACATAACTTACACTTTGATTTATTCTCCATTTCTGTCTTCGCCGATTCATGTGATGTCACTGCTGGTGGCAATTTTTTCCCCATTGCCTGAAATAAAACAGAACACATTATATTTCTGTACACTAATACATGATAGACAGATGTCATTTGAAAGGACTGCTGTATTTTGAAATAGATTTCATTTCTGAGATGGGAAGTATCAGTTTTTATTGCTGTGTTCCCAGTGGGTGACTTCCATTCACTTCCTGTGCGATAACTAGGATTGGAAGTAACAAAAAATCTCCTTAAAGTAACATTGCAAGAATGGAAAGGGATTCACTCTAAAGCTAAAATGTAGTTCTATTTATTCCAAATTATCTTTGTGTAGAAAAAAAAATCTAATTCTAAACATACGTGTAAAAGATCTTAAATCGAAGAACGTTTGTAATATAGGTCTTTAAATTTACAAATACTAGATACATATAGAGATAATCAAAGTATATTGTATAATATTATCCATTTCTGGATAAAGCAGAATTACCAAAATCTGTCAAAGTCTATCATTAGGCTTACCAAGGAAAGCACATACAGTACAATATTTTGTCTATCCTCTCAGAATACCTACATTTTTTATTTGAATTTTAGCCCTCCTAAGCTTCTCTGTCTCATACATATTAGTACAATATATAGCCCAATATAGGTTTCAGCGGTTCTGTAAAATAAACAGAGCAATAAAAATTGGAGCTGTTCAGCGAAGTACCAGAACGTACCATCTTTTTTTCTAAGGCCCCTTTCACACTAGGGCGGTGGGTGCGTCGGCGGTAAAGCACCGCTATTTTTAGCGGCGCTTTACCATCAATTTCGCGGCGCTATTCGGCTGCTAGCGGGGCGCTTTTATGCACTCCCACTAGCGGGCGAGAAAGGGTTAAAAGGACCGCAAAGCGCTGCTGCAGCAGCGCTATGCCAGCGATATAGCCACGCTGTCCCATTCATGTGTATACAACGCTCCTTCACCGCTCCAAAGATGCTGCTAGCAGGACTTTTTTTAGCGTCCTGTCAGCGCACCGCTCCAGTATGAAAGCCCTCGGGGCTTTCATATTGGAGAGACATCAGCAGCTCTTTCAGGGCACTTTGCAGGTGCTATGTTTAGCGTTATAGCGCCTGCAAAGCGCCCCAGTGTGAAAGGGGTCTAACAGGTTTTATAAGCCAGTTGGGGTAAGTTACCAGGTGCAGATACGGCATCCTTAGAGCTCATTTGGCCTTGCTTTTCCTGTAGGTCACAGGAGTGCACTTCGTTCTGCACTTCTGTGCCCTGTATTCAGCTGACAGCGGGCTAAAGCAACATCACCCAGCTGCTCCAGAACCTGGAGGGGTCCCGACTTTAAAAGAGAAGTTCGGGATTTAAAAAAAAAAACAAAAAACAATTATACTCACCTAGGTATATGCAGCATCGATCCAATGCTGCATCTGTCCCTCTCCAGGGAGAACTGAGCAATCAAACACCGCTAATCGATTAGTTCTCCCCCTCCGCTCTGAGCAAAGAGCTGTGACAGTCAGTCACTGGCTCTCTGCTCTGCCCTCCAGCACTTACTGGAGCACTGGGCTGTGAAGTGGTTGGGAGCGGCTGACTCAGGTTCTTGGCAGATTGCTGACAGGCTGAGCCAGGTGTTGGTCCAGGCATCTGGGTGGACCGACTGAGTGACGTCAGCTGACCGATTTGAGTCCACTGTCGCCTATAAATGGGTTACAGGACACTGCACTCCTGTGACCCATTTTCAGCCGACAGTTTGCTAAAATCAACCGGGTGAGAATGTCAGGTTCTCCTTTAATGTCAGGATCAAAGCCACTGAGAACCTGAGCCAGCCGCTCCCACCCCTCCACAGCCCGGCACTCCAGTGCACGCTGGAGGGGCAGAGAACAGTGGTGGATGACAGTTACCGGCTCTCTACTCACTGAAGACCGACAACTGAGCGATCAGCGGTCTTTGATCACTCAGTTCTCAGTCTTAGAGGTAGCGGGGGACCAATGCTGCATCCACCTAGGTAAGTATGTGCGCTTATTGTTTTCAAAACTCAAACTTCTCTTGTAAGAAGACTATAAGACATCAGAATTTTACTAATTAGGTTGCATTTGCTTTGTCTAAAGTGAATTGTGAGTATGTTAACCAGCATTAGCAAGGTCTATTATGGGCACTGTCTCCACTATTCTTTTATATTATGGGCACATTCGCCACTATTCTTTTATATTATGGGCACTGTCTCCACTTTTCTTTTATATTATGGGCACACTCTCCACTATTCTTTTATATTATGGGCACACTCTTCACTATTCTTTTATATTATGGGCACACTCTCCACTATTCTTTTATATTATGGGCACACTCTCCACTATTCTTTTATATTATGGGCACACTCTCCACTATTCTTTTATATTATGGGCACACTCTCCACTATTCTTTTATATTATTGGCACAGTCTCCACTATTCTTTTATATTATGGGCACAGTCTCCACTATTCTTTTATATTATGGGCACAGTCTCCACTATTCTTTTATATTATGGGCACAGTCTCCACTATTCTTTTATATTATGGGCACAGTCTCCACTATTCTTTGCATTGTCCAAAAAGGAATGTTGTTTGGCATGTCAGAATTAGGTTCAATAACAAAGCAAACCACTTCTCATATCTCAAGGAATACATTCCTATTTCCAATACGCATCTTTCTTTAATATTATGACATAAATGGAAGAGTCTTCCATGAATTACTTAGAATCAATCAATCAATAAATCTCACTGGCTGGCTAGAATCACGAAAATTCAGGAAATTGAAAACCTTACACTGCCAATGAAGGAACAGAGTGAGAACTATTGTAAGATTTGAACCCCTTGCTTTTTCTATAAAAAACAGTCCCCTCTGGCTTCACAGAAATAACTTCTTGCCCCTAGATCTTTATTCTGTTTTCCAAGACCTCTGGGGGGTGGCCAGGCAAGGAGGGGGATCCGACTCCCCTTCCTTTGGCCAGGTACTTTTCCCTCCCCTTCTTTTGACCTGTGATTCTGTTACTCCTTCCACCCCCTCTTTTTTTTCCTTTCTTCCTTACCATCGGGGAGGATAAAGAGCCTCATCCACAAATACCACAAAAGACTTCAAGCTGTCATTGATGTTAAAGGGAGCAATACACGGTATTAAGAACGGGGTATGTAAACTTTTGATTAGAGTCATTTGGGTAGTTTCTGTTGTCATTGATTTAAAAAGAGCAAACACAGTTGATTGATAATAAATGGCTTTAACCAAACATTAACAATGAGCGAAAGAAAATTTTTTGTGTTATCATTCATATTCTCTGCAAAATGGCCAAGAAATCATAAATTCTGCCAGGTTATGTTAACTTATGAGCAGAATTGTATATACTGGAATTTTTTTTATTTATTTTTTATACTAGTAATGGTGGCGATCAGTGACTTATAGCAAGACTGCGATATTGCGGCGTACAATCTGACACTTTTTGGAAACTAGTGACACTAATACAGTGATCAGTGCTAAAAATATGCACTGTCACTGTACTAATGACACTGGCTGGGAAGGTGTTAAACATCTAGGGCAATCAAAGGGTTAAATGTGTGCCTAATCAGTGTTTATGTGTACACTGTGTGGAGTTATTACTAAGGGATGTGATGGATTTTATTCCCTGGTTCGCAGGGAAACAAAATTCACAACATCCCTGCTGACAGGACAGAGCTCTGCATTGTTTGATATGCAGAGCTCCATCCTGTGTCTCTCCTCGACAATCGGCGCGCGCGCGGGGGGGGGGGGCGGATTTTTATTGGCCGGCACCCACTGAACAGCTTCTGCTGTGACTAACTACAGCAGAAGCGGCAAGCCCCTTAAAGTGGTGTTTCACAAAAAAAAAAAAAATTAGATGTCAGCAGCTGCAAATACTGCAGCTGCTGACTTTTAAAATAAGGACACTTACCTGTCCCGGGGTCCAGCGATGTCGGCACCCGAGACCGAGCCGTCCCTCGGTCCTCGGGTGCTGCCGCCGCCATTCACACTGAGGGAATCAGGAAGCGAAGCGTTACCGCTTCACTGCCCGGTTCCCTACTGCGCATGCGCGAGTCGCGCTGCGCGTCTTCACTGGTCCCCGTTGTGTTGTGGGAACTGTGTATTTCCCACAACACAACGGGGGTGGGCGGGGAGTCTGCGGCTAGCTGTACCCGGAAGTGGGTGCAGATACCTGTATTATACAGGTATCTGCACCCCCCTCCCCCCTGAAAGGTGCCAATTGTGACACCGGAGGGGGGGAGGAATCCGATGAGCGGAAGTTCCACTTTAGGGTGGAACTCCGCTTTAAGTGCCGGATCACGTACTAGGCATGTGATCCTGTGCAGCGGAGCCACTCTGCCGCCGTATAACTAAGTTATGCAGTTGGCTAGTGGATAAAGCATGCGGTGACCGCCAAAGAAATTTACAGTGTACTAAAAGTAAAAAAAACCTGGCCACACACAACTCAAATCAGCCAAAATTTGAGCAGTGAGTGGCCCTGTCAACACCACCAGACACAAACTAAAACAGATTAAAAAAAAAAAATCAAAGGAACAGGATGGACAATTGTTGCCAAACAATTACTGCATCTTATCAGACGTGTGTCGTAGCTACCTGAATACAATAGTCAGCAGGGGAGAATTCTCCATCCACACGGGCTGGATATCAAGCGGCGTTGACATTGGGCCCATGTACACAGCAGCCGGTCCAAAGGGGCATGACCAGAAAAAGGCTGCCGATCGGCATCCAAGCAGCACTCCCAGCCAATGGCTGGTAGCCGTCCTCGTGCCAGAACCCAATAGCTCGCTGTACTAATATCACATCATTAGTACAGTGGCTCCTCCCGAGCACTCCAGTTTTTTTTTCATTCAGCCCACTGGGTTAAGCGAAATAAAACTTTGTGTACTAGGCTTTAGAGAGAATTCCCTAACTTTGGAAAGATATGGTCTCACTTAGGCTGGCTATACACTAGTACATTTTCGAACAAACGTTTGAAAATTCTGATCAGTACACTCGATGACTTGACAAATGTCAATCGAAAGTACTTGAAAATCTTGTTTACTTTTAACATTCAATTTTGGAACAAAAACTTTCTGGAACAAAAACCAAATACTCCTGTTTTTTGTTCCAGTTTTTGCCTCCTGCTCCTTTGAATTTTCTCATCACTACAGCTGAAAACTAATGGAGATTCAACTCCACTAATGATTAGGAAAGTAAACGGACATTTTGAAATGCACAAAATGTTACTAATGGAGGGCAAGCTTCACTGTGGAGTCTACAGGGCAGGAAGTGAAGGGAGATCTTCCTAATAAGCACACATGGGTAAAGAACTGACAGAAATTGGAGGAAGCATGTATGCCAGAGGGAATTACCGTACCCTCACTTTGAATAGATAACAGTTCACTTCCTGTTCCTGAGCCAACAGCACAGGAATTGAAGAGAAATCTGCCTAAGTAATCAACCCAGATGGCAAAAAAGCGCTCCCTCTATTCTATTCAAAACAAATAACAAAGGATATTATTATGAGCTTTAGATATAGAGCTGTGGAAATGAATTAGTGTTATAATTATCAATAAATCCTGTTGTAACCAGATCAATATGTCAAGCCACAAAGAATTATTTTAAATGCATTGCTCTGAAGTCCAGCAATCCAATCGAGATTAAAATACATTGCTGGCATTTCCAGCTCTCAAACATTGTAGTAATGCCTAGTTTATTGCCTTTGAGGAACCTCTGGAGGAACCCCAAGGCTCCACAAAACCCTGGTTGAAAAATAAGGACTTGCAGGAGGACTACGCTTGCAGGATATCAAATACACTCAGTACTCCTGATTCCTGTGCAATTTCTGTGTGATTCAGCACGACTACTTTTAAAAAACGCACTGCAACCGGACTGCATGGTACTGTGGTACCATGTGATCTGGTGCAGGCAAACACACTGCATTTGCAATGTGCGTTTGGGGTTTTGTTAGGAACCTATTGACACCTAGAGCAGATCACACACCCAGTGCGTTTGGAACACGGTGCTGTAAACGCACACGGAATTTTGTTTTTTCCCGCACTGTGTACAATACAGACACCTGTAGTGCTATTTACATTAATGAATATTCCTACATTTTGGAATATATATTCATGTAGTGGACATAATTGCCATCTGAGCCTGCAATGGTCAAGGTGATTTTAAACTTTGCAATTACACAGTACATCAAGTAGCTGAAATTTGGAATTGGGTATGCTTGGGAGCAGCAGATTCACGGGTTTTCAAAGAATAAGAAACAGAAGGAAAAGAAACAGAAAGTGAAGCTGCAAAAAGAAAAAAAGCAATGTTCAGAATATGAAATGAAACTAAAACTAAATACAGAAATTATTTATATATTTGTATATATAGCCTGGATTTGCAAGGCAAAGCAGTCTTTAAAGAGGTTCTTCACCCTAGAAGCAAAACATTTTAAGTCAGCAGCTACAAATCCTGTAACTGCTGACTTTTAATAATAGGACGCTTAACTGCCCTGGGATCTAGCGTTGTCCTCACCCGAGCCAGCTCTTCGCCAGTTTTCGGGTCCCTGAAGTGTTTACTTTGGGAAGCCAGCTGTGACGGCTTGCGCCGTCACAGCTGGCTTCCTGCTGCGCTTTCTAAATGGTCCTGCAGCCTTCTGGGACCTGTGATCTGTCCCAGAAGCCGGCGGGCCGAACTTCCACTTGGATCGCTGTGGCAATTCGACCTGAAATGGGAGCGGGTACCTGTCACAACCACATACACGCTCGCCCCCCAAAAATTTAAGTGCCAAAACTGAAAGAGGAGGGGGTTAGGAGGCAGAGAAGTGGAACTGCCCTTTTTTGGGTGAAGTTCTGCTTTTGGATCAAGAAATCTTTGGAACAGATTCCAGAGGCCAGGTAATGGTCTGGTGAGCACCATAATTAATGTATACAATGGAACATTTTCGACACATCTTTAATATCAATAAAATGTTTGAACGGGATCAGTTTGCACTATTTGATAAAACAAAAGTCTCAGTGAGCCTCCTTTTAGGTAATTCATATTAAAGATAAATTCCTCATATTCAGTCTTGCACAGTTGTACTGAAACTTACTTACTGTGAGCTTGTCACAATATCGCTTCCCGGCCTTTTGGCTCAGATCAAGTGTAGTATCTATTCTTATCAGTTGCCAAGTGGTGGCCCTGTGCTAACCGTCCCTGATCCATGGCGGTGGGTTAGGGGTGGCGGTGGCTATGCAAATCCACTTAGCGTAATGGTAACCTGGACGGTTAGTATCAGGGAGAGCTGAAAGCGGACTGCTCGACGTAACTAAGGGCCATTAATAGGTCTCCTTTAGAGAAAGCCAGAAGAGAAGCCTCCTGATGGAGATGGAGAACCACTGGGTCTGGCCGAAGGGTCGGGCCCCTTCTGGCCTAGATTGGTGTAGTTCCTGTTAGTTTTTGGGGAAAGAACACTTGCTCCCCTTTCCCACCGAGCGGGGGGGGGGCGGTTAGTATTTCCCGAACGTAATTAGGAAGGAGCGTTGGGAGCGGTGGTGGAGCCTAATGCCCTGTACACATGACCGGTTTTGCCGTCGGAATAAACACTGAAGGTTTTTCTGACGGAATTCTGCTCAAGCTGTCTTGCATACACACGGTCACACCAAATTCGGACCGTCTGAATTTTCGACGTAAAAAGTCAGATGGGGCATACACACGGTTGGAATATACGATGAAAAACTTCCATCGGACTTCCATCGGGCGATGAGGGTTAGGAGACTCTCCCTAAGCTCTCAGAGCTCCAGGCCTTCCTGGTTGGATAGGGCTGCACCAGCCTGGCTGTGGGCCAGGGATGGAGAAAAGCCCGTGGTGTATGTGCCCCTGGAGTGGCAGTCCAGGGGTGCCATAATTCTCACTGTGTTGAGGGGCACTGAGTTTTGTTGGCACCATGGTCACTACACTTACACACTTTTTGCGCACCTGCCTCTAGGGACGAGACTTTTGGCTGGGACCAGAGGAAATTTTGAATCCTGGACAAAAGGCCGGCCATTGTATTCCACAATGGTCACTTTCACTTCCTCTTCTCACTTGCTCTTCCCAATTTCTTTTATTTATTTACCCCTGTGTTTGTCACTTTTTTTTGCATTTTTTTGTTGATTGTGTACACTGTTTGTCACTGTGTGATGGTAGGGTGTGGGTCCTCGGGCCTACCCTGAAAGTCTTGGGAGGGGGTGGACATGGCCTTCTGGCTTGGTTCGCCCTCTATCATGGAGTCTCCCTTTGGGGGAGCCCCACCAAGTACTTGGGTGGGTCTGTTTCGGCAGACCCTCCAGAGAACAGGGTCCGTCCGATGGGCCATAGTGAGTACCTCAGTCCCCTTCTGGAGCCCAACGCTCTGGGTGTCCAGGGTAAGGTCCTTCCTTGGGAGGACCATAGTACACCCGTTGCATATTTTCACTCTTTATGTGTGTGCACTTTTTTTGGCACCGGGTGGAGTTTTTGGTGTGTTTCACACGCCACTGGCTTTTCAAAAAAAAAAAAAAGTGTGCAAAAGTGAGCACAAGCTGCTGCAAGTCAGATAGACGATGCCTCCATTTCTGGGGCGGTATGATTTCCATCATCTAGCCCTTTCCTCTCAAACATTATTTAAAATCCCCAGCCTGCCCCTATTATTAATTGGCCTTTAGTTTAACAATGAAGGCTTGGCATTACATGTGGGCATTACCTAGGCAGCCTATATGCAAATGCAGTGTGCCTAGGAAGTCTTACTCCTCAAGACTGATATCCACCCGTTAGGGGCTTTTGATATTTGCATAACTAAGAGCCAGCCGTGATCTGCCTGCATTGTATAAGGAAGCACAGAGACCCAGGTGGTCTAAAATAAAGTATGTAATGAAAATAGAAAGAGTTTCTAATGGCTTAAGGTTTTTTACCTTTATGCATTCTATGCATGAAGGTAAAAAAACGTTCAATCTTCCGCTCCCCTCAGCCCTCTTATACTTACCTAAGCCCAATCTTTATCCAGCAATGTGCACGAGAGCAGATCTCTCCCCCGTGTCTCCCTCCTCATTGGCTGAAATGCAGCATCAGGAGCCATTTACGCTTTTCAGCCTTTTGGCTAAGATCAAGTGTAGCATCTGTTCTTATGAGATGCCAGAGGAGGCGTTGTGCTGCTCCCATTGGGGAGGGCAGGCAAATCCAATGGTGTCATTGCATCTGAAAGGACGGTTTCGGTAGTGACTATGCCGAGCTGCCCGACAGATACTGGGGGCCGGCCCATGGTTGAGTCTGAGCCGTCTGGAAGGGTGCTCCTGGTGAGGATGGGTGCTGCATTGCGTCTGGCGAGAGGGTCGAGTCCCTGGCCTTCTGGCCTAGATTGGGGTAGCTCTAGCTCCGGACAGTTTTTCGGGAGAGAACACCGGCTCCTCTCTAGCGGGGGGAGGAGCTCTCAGAACTTCATGCCTTCCTGCCTGGGGTGGGGTCTGCTGTGGTCTGGGTCATTGGTCAGGGTTGTGCCGCTGAAGTGGCAGTCCAGGGGTGCCCTAAAATCACTGTGAGTGAGGGTCACTTTGATTTGTGACACCACGGTCACTGCACCATATACATGCTTTTTTTAGCAGCTGCCTCCTGGGCCGGGCCTTTTGGCTGGGACCGGAGGAATTTTGTATTCCTGGCCGGAGGGCCTGGCCATTGTATTGCACAATGGCCACCTTTTCACTCTCATCTCCACTTCCTTAATCCCCCACTTTATTTTTATTCCTTTGTGTGTCACTTTTTGTATTTTTGTGTTGTACACGGTTTGTTGCACTGTGTGACTGGTAGGGTTGCAGGTCCTCGAGCCTGCCCTGAAAGTCTCGGGAGGGGGTGGACATGGAATTTTGGCTTGGTTTGCCCTCTCTCATGTGGTCTCCCTTCGGGGAAGCCCCATCGAGTACCTGCGTGGGTCTGTTTCAGCAGGCCCTCCAGAGAAAGGGGTCCGTCTGGTTTCAGGCCAGATGGACCAAGTGTAAGTACCCTTGTCCCTGTCAGGAGCCTAACGCCCCGGGGGATTCAGGGCATGTGTACCTGTTGCACTTGTTGTGTTTGACTCTTTATGTGTGCGCACATTTTTTTGGCACCGTGTGAAGTTTTTGAGTGTGTTTCACAAGCCATGGGCTTTCAAAAAAAAATAAAAATCAGGAGCCATTGACTCCAGCCAGTGAGGAGGGAGCGGAGGGGGGGAGCTTGGAAGCCTTCTACTGGGGCACTCGGCAAAGGGGAGAGGACCAAAATGACGGTGGGGGACCTGAGAAGAGGGGTTTCTCTGTGCAAAGCCACTGCACAGAGCAGGTAAGTATGACATGATTGTTTTTTTTTCCCTTTTTATTCCCTTTAGAAACACTTGGAAATTGTCATAAGCAAATTAATGAGGGCGGAAGCAGGGAAAGCAAAACTACCAGCAGATAAATATTTCAGGTTTAATTGAATGCAGACCTTCATGGAAATGGACAGAAGTCATGAATCAGCAATAACTTCCCCATCTGATATTCTGCTTTGATGAAACAGCTGTCTTTAAAGAGCAAAACTGAAGCTGTAACCTTAGCCTTAAAAGGTCTTCTGAATGTCTACTTATTTTTTATAAGCCAAACAAGCTGTTTATTCAGATCATAAAAAAAAAAGCTGAAAATTCCAGAACAGTGTCTGAAGCCAGTTCTCTCAGCCTATAAACTGTTTAATAAGTGCCCATTTATAGCTCAGTACATTCAGAAATAGAATGTATTTGATATTACTAGGAAAAGGAGTAGGGGGAAAACCTCAAGATGGGAAGAACAC
Organism: Lithobates clamitans; assembly: GCA_037952925.1. Taxonomy (NCBI): domain Eukaryota; kingdom Metazoa; phylum Chordata; class Amphibia; order Anura; family Ranidae; genus Lithobates; species Lithobates clamitans. The sequence goes on from JBBGZY010000286.1 coordinate 3,052,666, forward strand.
CCAAAACTGGCGGTGAGATGTCAACATTTGAAATCACCAAATGATATAAGAAGCCAGTGGGTGGTTAATAAATCCAGTATCACTTTTGTTTAGATTAAGCCTTTAACACTAGTAATGACCAGTGCTAAGGTAGGGTTACCAGATTTTCAAAACTAAATCCAGCTGACCATGCCCACTTTTGGGTTGGGACAGGGGCAGAGCAGGAGGTAGGGGATGATAGCGGCATGTCAAATGCACCACACAAAGTTTTGAGTGTGGCCAAATTGTGCTAACAGTGTGAGGGGCTTGAAAGAGTATGTTTTTTTTTCTTTATATCAAATATTTTTTATTGAGTTTCGTTATTTAAATCGCACACAAACAACACAACTTTTCATGGCAACTTACAACTGCCAAGGAAGATCCATTTGTAGCCTAACGTGAGCAATATATGGACAACATCATGCAGTTGTCATCCTATCGGCCACTTAAGGCACAGATCATGTTAAGATAAGACTAATTACAATGCTCTCCATGAAAGTTTGATATCAATAAAGTAATAAATGTATCAACCCAGCTTGCTTGTGCATTTATTGAAGGTAGCTCTATCACATCTAGTTTACAGGTGGATGGACCCCAAGGGGAGATGGCCATTACACTAACATCTGCATACGAGGCACGCCATCCAGGAAAGAGGTCAACATGACAACAATCTATTCAGAATAAGTGAAGTTGGGGCTAAACCTGATGTAGCAAGCAACATGTCCCAAATTTTTTTAAAGAGCGTGGGGAAGTTCCTATGTTGGTATACCAGTTTTTCTCTACATTGAGTGGTATTGATTTGAATTCTCCATTCTGCCCAAGTAGGAGAATGTGGGGACAACCACTTCAAAAGGGGTATGGTTTAATACTACACAAGCATATTGTGCTTTGGGTCAAGAGTGCAGGCCAAGGTGTGTACTGCAGGTCACCCTTAAGGCCCATACACACGATTGGACTTTTCGACAATGGTCCGACGGACCTGTTTTATCGGACAATCAAACCGTCTGTATGCTCCATCGGAGAATTGCTGTTGCTTTTTCAACAGGCAAATGTTCGCTGTGCATGCTCTCAAACTTTTCGACAACAAATGACCGATGGAGGATAATCCGATCGCGTGTACACAAGTCCATCAGACTAAAGTCCAAAGTACAAGCACACATGCTCAGACCAATGCTAAACATTAGCCAACAATAGCAGAAGTTGCCCAAAGAGTGGCGGTAAAGAGCTGAAAAACGATGTGATTTGCTGAAAGTTGGCTGAAAATGTTCTGCCGTGTGTATGCAGAACAAGTTCACAGCCAACGCCCATTCGGACAAAAATCCACGGAAAAGTCTGACCGTGTGTATGAGGCTTTACAAGCAAGGAAAGGCGGCAAATAATCCACATCTTTACCTCTTGCAACAAGGTCTGCACAAGATGAGAGGGGAGGGACTGGGGAGACTATGAAATATCATCATCATGTGACATCATTAATAACCCAGGACATAGTCTGGAGCAGACACACCCCATACCTCATATCTCATCCTGCTCTAGGCCATACACAGAAATGTCACTAAGATGGATTACCCTGCAGTTGCCTAGGCCAGGGAAGCCATTCATAAAGTTGGAAAGAAATTGTGGGCATGGTCTTTTAACCAGGGATGAAATTTGCTGCATTTTTTTAATGGGGACAGCCCCCTAAAATCAGGAACTGCCTCCAGAATCCAGGGACATCTAGTCACCCTATGCTATGGGGCAGTCAAAAGCAAAACCATAGTAAAAGATGCAGCCTGTCACTTGACTTTACAGTAAAAAATTATGTACCAATCAGGTTTCACGTAATTTTCTTAATAGCAGTTTTCGCCCAGGATGTACAAGCGGGTAGATTGGTAAACATTTACTACTACTACTACTAATGTATGCAGCTAGGAAAAAAAAAGGTTAAAAGAGAAACTACAAAAACTATTGATTTTTTACTTTTGACATTCAGCTTCCCTGCAGCATTGTCAAACTCCACACGATTCTCTTCATTGTGACAATCGTTTTCTTTCTAGGCAAGCTGTTTTGAAGAGCTATGAGCAGTATCAGTGTCAAAATTTACAACTAATTCACTGTACAGTAATAACAGATAAAAGCAAAGAACTTGACAAGAATATACTGAAATACATTCAAACTTTTTTCAGCTCTGCCACATAAAACGATAATTGCCTTGCCTTGACTTCAAAGCTATTTTAGGCCATCAGCCTGGAGAAACATGAATTTAGTACCAAAACAGGAAGAAGGTAGAGCGTGATCGGACTGCTTCACGAATGCCCAAACCTGTCAATTTTCACTTCCTATAATTTCTTTTAGAGCCAATGTCTTGTGATATTTATTATAAAGCCATAAAAAGAGTGATGATGTACAATAAAGAATGCTAAAGGCTGATGTTCTTCATAAAGCTCCATCCATCCAGGCATTGATAAAATTAATTTATAAGCCTAGTCTTTTTTTTGACAAACATTTAACAAGCTTCAAGCAATGAACTGCAAACAGCTAAATACACAACTGAAATACATATATGGGAACTGTATCTGCCAAAGGATTAGCATTTCCGTTCATCTAATGCCGAGACTTATGCTAGCCATACGCTGTTAGAATTTTGGCCCACTCAAAATTACTTAAAGTGGAGTTCCACCCAAAAATGGAACTTCCACTTTTTGGATCCCCCCCCCCCCCTCCGGTGTCACATTTGGCACCTTTCAGGGGGGAGGAGGGAGCAGATGCCTGTCTAATACAGGTATTTTCTCCCACTTCCTGGCATAGATCACCGCTGTGATTGCGGTGACCTACGCCACTTCCGCCGCCTACCCCGTCCTCCCCCGCTGTATTCTGTGAGACACAGAAAACAGCAGGGACCTGAGAGGACGCACAGCGCATGTGCAGTAGGGAACCAGGAAGTGAAGCCGCACGGCTTCACTTCCTTATTCCCTTACCGAGGAAGGCGGCGGCAGCAGCCGAGAGCCGAAGGACGGATCGGCTTCGGCTGCCGACACCGCGGGCTCCCTGGACAGGTGAGTGCCCATATATTAAAAGTCAGCAGCTGCAGTATTTGTAGCTGCTGGCTTTTAATATTTTTTTTTTTAGCAACCCTCCGCTTTAATCGACTTTTGTTGAAGGAGCCAGGTTGAAAAATATTGGTCGAACAGCGCTCTTTCGATGTTCTGACTGCTAGCGCTAATGGCTTACAGAATGCAATACTCTGGCAGGGGGATTCATCCATCAATGCAATTTCTGCGGATGGAAGGACCTATAAGGCTCCATGCACACTGGCTTAAAAAATGTTGCTGCTACAGGAGTTTTGTGTTCTGCCTATAGAAAGTACTCAATGTTACCCTATGTGTCCATGCACATTAGGACGATTACAGGCATATCTTAAGCTCAACGTTTAGAGGCAGGAAAAAAAAAAAAAACACCTTCTGGTTTGCATTTCTGATTAGAGCTTACTGGCAGAAAAAATGGAAAACTCTCCTAAACTCATCTAAACTTTGTACAAAAAAATGCTCTATATGAGAGTTTTTTTACTGCCAAGAGAACAGAAGTTTTTTTTAAGCCCAGTGTGCACGGAGCCTTAGATTTCTTTTGTTCAAATCCAAATCCACTGCACAGAGCAGGTAAGTATAACATGTTTATTATTTTTAGAGGAAAAAAAAAAAAAAAAAGGACTTTACAATCACTTTAACTCCCCATTTCCAACTTTGACACCTCATTTCCCTATACATTCCCCAACACCCCCCTCACTGGGCGTTTTTCAGGCGCTTTAACGGCTGGAAATAGCCTCTGCTAAGCGCCTAAAAACCACCTCCTATTCATTCAAGTGTTACTCTTCACACTCGGGCCGTGCGCTTGCGGGATGTTCCAAAAAGTCCTGCAAGCAGCAGCTTGGTTGGACACCCTGCCTATTGGAATGAATGGGCAGTGCTTCGGAAGCGCCACAACACAGGAGTTTTTTTACCCCTTCTTTGGGGTTAAAAGCGCCCCTCTAGCGGCTGTAAAGTGCGGCTTAAACAGCGGTAAAGCGCCGCTAAAACGAGCAGCGCTTTACCACGGCCACAGCCCCAGTGTGAAGGGGGTCTTTATCACCCTGGTACAAGAATTGCAGGACTATGCATATATTTCGCATTCCCATATAAAAATTGTGCTTACTTACAGCAATGAGGAAAATATAAACAAACCAAAAAAATGGCTACTTCAAGAACCTGTACTAGAATAATGGAAAATTATTATAAATAGCATCTTTACAAAGTATAGCACTTCGCTGCACAGAATACTAAACCTACTAGAGAGGTGGAAAGTACATTTAAATTTGGACGATTTATTAAATGGTTATTCTCAAAACATTCCTATTTAGACATTGAATTGTACAGTGCCCATTATGTGTATATTCACACTTGCTGTGTGTATTGGAAATTCTGATTGGGTTTCATTATTCGGACCGCTTACCAAGGTAAACACAGCTGACAGCTCCTCTGACATTCAGATAAGATTAGCTTTCAAAACATCAACCAGACCAAGCAATACTGAATTCATCCAAACTAGACTTTGTATAATCTCTGCTATGCCTAAAATGATGAAACATTCAAATTCATGGCACACATCACAAAGAGACAGATGAAATAAAAAAAATAAAAGGTTAAAAGAACATTCTGCCAATAGCAATTAGCTAAACTGCATCACTTTTTTATTCTGGATGTCTAGAAACATTTGTGACCAGTAAAATTACCCCTCATTCATTTGATGATTGTCAAGCGGCTGTAACAGTGCTGCCAATAATTTGAGAAGTTATTTGGTTGCCTTGTAATTAACCCTTCAAAATTTCCCAAGGACAGCTTACAGGTGAATTTTTTGGGCTTTCAAATTCTCGGAACCTTCCAGCGTGTGAGTGAGCGTTTTTTTGCTGGCACGGAAACGCAATCCAAGCTGGGAGATGAATTGTGGTTTCAGAAAAGTTGCCAACAGCCTTGCAGGGAAGATGTTGGCCTGTGTTTTCACCAGGTTTATCAATCTCAAATTTGAATTTAGTCCTTTCTTTGTTTTCACTAATGAAATGGAAATTCATGAATGTTTTATGAGATACTAGTAGGGCTGACTGATTATTTTACAATTTGGAACATTACCAGCAGATTAATCAGGCAGCCTCTAAGCCATTTATCGAGGTTTAATTTTAATGCATGGAAATTATGCTTTCATATATACCAAATATTGCTGATTAGCTTGTGGACTCTCCAACATGATGGTGGGTGTTACGCTGAAAAGTTCTGTATGGGGCAGAAAGCTAAATGCTACAGTATTTTCAATGACAACATGCCTGATGCCGCATACACACGGTCGGATTTGCCGACGTGAAATTTTCGATGTGAGCTAGCTGTCGGAAAGTCCGACCGTGTGTATGCTCCATCGAACTTTTGCTGTCGGAATTTCCGACAACAAGTGTTTGATAGCAGGTTCTCAAAGTTTCCACCAACAAAACTTGTTGTCAGAAAGTCCGATTGTGTGTAGACAAGTCCGTCGCACAAAAGTTCACGCATGCTCTGAATCAAGCAGAAGGAGCTGCACTGGCTATTGAACTTCCTTTTTCTCGGCTTGTCGTACGTCTTATACGTCACCGCATTCTCACGTTCTGAATTTTTGGCCAACATTTGTGTGACCGTGTGTATGCAAGACAAGTTTGAGCCAACATCCTTCGAACAAAAATCCACGGTTTTGATGTTGGAAAATCTGATCGTGTGTACGTGGCATTAGACTCACTTTGCAGAGGCAAAAGTAATGTCTTTATTTTTGGTATTCCAAAAAGAAACATTTGCTTGTGTTTACTTCCTGCATTCACCTTTCTTCTTTCCCATGTGTGTCAATGAGAATGGAAAAGCAGCTCAATGCAACCGAGAAGCAGCTTGATGCAACTCAACCACAGCTTGTTATAACTCAAAAGCAGCTTCTTAGGCAACTGAAAAGCAAATTAATATTAACTCAAATGTGAGTCAAAGCATTTCAAAATTACATAAAAGCATAATGCCCTTGACTTGCTTCAGTCTAAGGCCCCATTCATGCCTCAGCGTTTTGGAGCTTGCAGTTCAAAGCTCCAAAACGCTGGAGGAGAAAATAAGGAGTTGTCTATAGAGATGGTTCAAATCGCCACTACAAGTCGTTTAAAGCCAAACACCTGAAACTCCAAAAAGTTCTGGAGCTTTTTTTGTAGCTTGAATCAGGCAGATTGGTGTGTTTTTGAATTGTTTTTTGTTCCACAGATACTATTTTTCCTGTTAAACCCCTGATGAAGGAGAATACACTCATCTCCGAAACGCATTGGGTATAGGATTCTGTATCCTCAATTTGTATATTCCTGATTTTTTGTATCCATTATCATGTTTTATATTCTATGTATTTTTCTACAATAAATGTATATGATATTTGTAAATTTCTATTTTTCTTTTGGCAGTGCCTTTAAAATCCCACCCTAGGGGTTTTCTTTTTTTGTTCCACAGAAATGCATGGAAATGTTTGATTCGCACTTTTTTTTCTCATGTTTTTCTGCTCAAATGCAATAAATAGTATTTTGAATTTATTAATTATTCATTTTAACAACTACTTACAAAGCCATCCACAATTTAGCCCCCAGCTACATCACTAGCCTAGTCTCTAAATACCAACCTACTCGTTCTCTTCGTTTCTCTCAAGACCTTCTGCTCTCTAGCTCCCTCTTTACCTCCTCTCATGCTCGCCTCCAGGACTTTTCCAAAGCCTCTCCAATCCTATGGAATGCCTTACCCCAATCTGTCCGATTATCTCCTACTTTATTAGCTTTAGACGATCCCTGAAAACACTTCTCTTCAGAGAAGCCTACCCTACCCACACCTAACAACTGTATTTTCATTTTCTCCATCAGCTCACCCCCCACAGTTATTACCTTTTGTTTCAATTGACCCTCCCTTCTGGATTGTATGCTCTAACGAGCAGGGCCCTCTGATCCCTCTTGTATTGATTTGTATTGTAAGTGTACTGTCTGCCCTCATGTTGTAAAGCTCTGCGCAAACTGTTGGGGCTATATAAATCCTGTATAATAATAATAAATACATAAATTATAATCATAAATAAATAATAATAAAATAATAATTAAAAAAAATAATATTAATCCCTAATCCTAACCCCAATATGAACTCCTAACCTAACAAAATAAATAATATACTCCTAACCCTAACCTTTAACCCCTAACCCTTAACCCCTTACAGAAAAAAGTTTAAAACAATTAAAAAAACAAATAAAAGCAGATGAAAAAGCTGTAAAACATAACAAATTATTAAAACAGATATTTTACTCTATTGGCTAATAAAACAATGCTGTACAAAAACGCACATACAAACGCTCGAAAACGCAACACTCAGGTGTGAATGCAGCCTAAAGCTCATCCACACAAGCCCTGAGGCAGGTCATACTAGTCCCATCTCCTACTCCATGTCTATGAGCAAGACACAATGTTATGTGCACTAATTCACATTTTAGATTCAGCACATCCTTTATTTCTCATGGAGGTAAATGTAGGTTTGCAGACGCACACAAGTGGCCATGCACTGATCATAAAGAAGCATCTGTAAAGACACTTCTCTGGCCTGTGTGGAGTCAAAGCCCTTCACTAATCTGATCAGGTACCATCTTCAGTTACAGAGCGGGCTGGATCTAAACAGCCTATATGATGACTCATCGGTTGTTAAAAAGGCGGCGGCCAGCTTCCTGGCCCGCTCCTTAGTAACCAGCTATATACAGTATTTTTAAAGGGAAAAAAAAAAACACACACACACAAAAAAATTTATGAAAAAATGCGGGTTTAAAAACGTAAAACGTGCCTGAAAAACGCATCAACCGCACAGATGTGAACCTAGACTTACGCCAATCAGCCATAACATTATGACCACTGACAGGTAAAGGGAATATATCGTTACAATGGCATCTGAAAATTGGTGGGACATATTAGGCAGCAAGTGAACATGTTGTCCATGAAGTTGATGTGGTGAAAGCAGAAAAAAAAAAAATGGGCATTGCCATTTGTAGTGTATGGGGCTGTGAAGCCCATGGTGATCCATGTCCACAGCCAAAAGCTTCTAAAATGGTCACATAAACATCAGAATTGGACTACGGAGCAATGGAATGAGGTGGCCTGGTCTAATGAATCACATTTTCTTTTACATCATGTGGATGGCAGGGTGCATATGCGTCACTTACCTGGGGAATTTGGCAGAGGCAGTGTGATGCTTTGGGCATTGTTCTGCTGGGAAACCTTGTATCCCGCCATTCATGTGGATGTTACTTTGGTGTCCATGCCTCAATGGGTCAGGGCTGTTTTAGCAAAAGGGGGCCATACTCAATATTAGGTGGATGGTCATAATGTTATGGCTGATCGGTGTATAGGTGAAATACAATGCTAATTATATCTAGAATGACTGTGAATAAAATGATTGGCCTTCAGTTCCTTGATCAGATTTGAACAAAATATAAATCATATCCGAATATTAAATATCACAACATTATAAAGAAAAAACAACCTCAAAACAAAACAAACAAAAAAACAAAAACATTCCAACATATCAGATGGGCCCTGCCATACAGTATCTTGCTACATTATAAAAGACTAAAAATTAAAAAAAACCTCACATGCATCCTTAGATTTGCAATAAAAAAAAAAAAAAAGTTTTGTAAGCGCTTGAGACGGTTTTTAATGTGTATATCCAAAAACCTTTTTCAGCACTCCCTAATGGGATGTGCATACTGCCAACTTGAACTTACACACTCTCTGTTCCACTTCAGACTCATCAAATAACTGTAAATTAATGACTGTAGCTAGTGGAAAACTGGAAGTACGTACAATTATATGTTGAGGCTCAGATACAGTTAGCTCTAAAAAGCTATGTACAGCTCAATCTGAAATGCACATTAAATGCAAAAAACAGCAGCAATGGTGCTGCAAAAACATTGTAATTACAAGTCAAGGCTGATTAGTACCTATGAACTCTGGAGCATTGTACTTACAAGTCAAGGCTGATTAGTACCTATGAACTCTGGAGCATGCAGTTTGGCCATATACGAGTCTCCTGAACTAGGAATCTGCGGATGAGCCTGGAGGGTGCAGTTTGGCTATAAGTGTCTATGCTCTCTTCTATATAGAGCGTAATGTGCTTGCAGTTCAGCTAGATCTGTATACTGAGTGATGAGCCAGGAAGTCAGTTACCGGGACCTCTTCTATGAAAAGTGAAGTGAAAACAGCTGTATATTGTATTATAGGAAAGGTATGTTAGGGATAGTTTATAAAGAATATAATACATCTTCCACTAAAGCCAGTCAGTTTCTAACATCTATTGAGTGGTCGTCCTGGGTAACTCCCTCCATTGTTCTGTCTCCTCATTGATGTTGTATATATGTGGAACATATTAGGCTCTGTAGATTGAAAACATATGTCTATCTCCTTCCACAAACAGTCATTAAAGAGAAAGTAAACTGCTTTGTTTAAGTTTAGTGATTAATTTGTGTTTAACAATCTTTTTTTCCTTAAAGGCACCTCTTCCTTCAATTTGCAGAATGGTAGATGCTTCTGGGATACAACCAGTTCTGATCTACGATGAATGGAAATTGTGTATAAGCTAGAAGCTATTATGCTGTGAAGTGACGTAATTGTTTTGTCAATACCTCCAAAGTGGAAAGACTCCTAAAACCGCTCACAGGATGGGCTGGTGCCTCTAAGGTTTCAGTGAAATGGAAAGAACACAATAACCATAAGTGCAACACACATAATGGGGTCACAGTGAGGCCATAGAAGACTCATACCAGCCACATGTGGTTTGGGGATGAAAGTATGTTGAAGCAGACATGGCAATCAATGAAGGTCTCTTTCAAATATACAATTCTGACAAAATATTCTAAAGTCGGCCATAGACAGGTCCAATCTTACCTGGTTTAGCAGGAACTGGCCAAGATTCGAACCATGTACGGGCAGGCTAAATGACCCAATAACCCAATTCGATCGATCAACTTAGGTACAACTAGCCTGCAGGATTTAAATTGTGATTATTGCTAATGGCAATGGCCTGTGTTGATGGGGGAATCAAGCAAATTTCTTTCCTGCAACCATGGAAAATTCACTCCATTTATGGTTGGCCTAATGATACCAAATGTTTTATATTTTTACTACAAAGAGTAAATATTAACCTTTCTTGCACTGAGTACCCAGGGCTGAAATGAGCTATTCATGGACCCTAGGCACAGCCTTTCTCTGACCTCTCTATAAGTCCCTATCATGGTACCTTTGTCCACACTGTGGTTGCAACCAGCCCCCATGCATAAGTATCTCTCTCTCTAACACTGGTCCTCTACGCCAGCTTTTTTCAACCAGGGTGCTTTCATGTTTCTTCAGGTGTGCCTTGGCAAAATGCCTAAAAATTGCCCAAAAACTGTATACAGGCCAGCGGGTGGATCAAGCCTGCCTTTTAGTTACACAAAGCCACGGGTTTTAATAGTGCACTATTACAACCTTCTAGCCGCTGGCGTGCGAACAACCAATGACGCCATTGGTCGATAAGGAGAGTGTTGGGTGCCTTAACAGCATCCTTGTTTGCCCCTCCCTTGCCCATCTCCATCAACACTGGGGTCACATTAGCTGAGTGAGGGAGAGTAACTGAGGGAGAAAAGTTGCACAGAAAAATACTAGTCAGTACTGGTGTGCAAAGGTGTGTTTGCTTTGGAAGACTATATCACCTACCTCTAATGTTGGGTGTCCTACGTGTGTGGATGTCACTGCTTTTTGTAAATCTATTAGTTACATTTTTTACATTTTAGAATGGGGTGCCTTGACTGAAAAAGGTTGTGTCAAGGTTGGCAGAAAAGGTTGAGGTTAGCAGTCATGTGAGCACTAAGAAAACACCAATAGAATAACAACTTGGACATCAACTGTTAATGATTGTGGGTCAATGACCAACACTCAGTAAACCAGAAAAAAAAGGGGCTGCTCTTAGACACAGCAACCCTTCTGACAAATAAAACTTTTGCCACAGCACCGGATGGGGCCTGTGCTTGGGCCTAACCACCATGCTCTGTTTCTTTCCCACACTGCTCCTCCATGCAACCAACTGCCATTATTATAATATAATATGTATAATGGCAATCACGTGATCACTAATGCCGCGTACACACGAGCAGACTTTACGGCAGACTTTGCCCGGCGGACGGGATTTCATCGGACAATTCGATCGTGTGTGGGCTCCAGCGGACTTTGTTTTCTCAAAAGTTGGGCGGACTTAGGTTTGAAACATGTTTCAAATCTATCCGGTGGACTCGAGTCCGGTCGAAAAGTCCGCTCGTCTGTATGCTAGTTCGACGGACAAAAAACCACGCTAGGGCAGCTATTGGCTACTGGCTATGAACTTCCTTATTTTAGTCCGGTCGTACGTCATCACGTACGAATTCGACGGACTTTGGTGGATTGTGTGTAGGCAAGTCTGTTCATTCAGAAAGTCCGTCGTAAAGTCCGTCGAAAAGTCTGCCAGGCAAAGTCTGCCGTAAAGTCCGTTCGTGTGTACGCGGCATAAGACAACCTCTGTGGAATAACAAAAATAATAATTGCTCATAGCTGTGGGCCCATGACCAGCACCCAGTAAACGCCCAAAGAAGGAAGGAGTTTCTCTTTAACCACTTCACCCCTGGAAGGATTTACCCACTTCTTGACCAGGCCATTTTCTGCCATACGGCACTGCGTCGCTGTAACTGACAACTGCACGGTCGTGTGACGTTGTACCAAAAACTAATTTGATGTCCTTTTTTCCCACAAATAGAGCTCTTTTGGTGGTATTTGATCGTTTTTTTGAAAAAAAAACAAACAATATTTTTTACTTTTGGCGATAATAAATACCCCCAAAAATAAAAAAAATCCTTCCTCAGTTTAGGCCAATATGTATTCTGCTACATATTTTTGGTTAAAAAAATCCCAATTAGTGTATATTGATTGGTATACGCAAACGTTATCGCGTGTACAAAATAGGGGATAGATTTATGGCATTTATATAATTTTTTTTACTAGTAATAGTGTTGATCTGCAATTTTTAGTGGGACTGCACCATTGCGGTGGACAGATCAGACACGGTTTACACTTTTTTGGGACCAGTGACATTTATACAGTGATCATACTATAAAAGTTAACTGATTACTGTTAAAAAAACACTGGCAGGGAAGGGGTTAACCACTAGTGGTGATCAAGGGTTTAAATGTGTTCCCTTGGAGGTGTTTCTAAATGTATAGGTGCTGGGCTGACTGGAGGAGGAGAGAGATCGCTGTTCTTAATCACTAGGAACAGACGATCTCATTCTAGTCCAGACAGAATGGGTCTGTTCGTTTACACTGGCTGATCCCCATTCTGCCTCTCTGTGAAGCGTTCGCGGGTGTCCAGCGAAAATAGAGTCTGCCAGACCCGCTGGTTGGCTCCCCCGTTAGCGAATGGGCGCACGCCCACAGATCGCTGTGCACACGCCCGACGTACAATGACGGCGATTTGTGCAGCCGAGCCAACCTGCGCAGTACAACTGCTGCGGCCGTTCGGCAAGCGGTTAAGATAGTGACTTGTCTGACAAACAAACAAAAAAAATGGCCACAGCATCAAAAGGGGTCTGGGCAAAATGATTTCTAGACTTCTAACCATCAAGCCCTGTCTGTAGACTTTACTATTTAGCAGGATGTATAGCATGTACATACAGTGGATATTAAAAGTTTACTCACCCCTGTTAAAATGTCAGGTTTCTGAGATGTAAAGTTATGAGACAAAGATACATCATTTCAGAATTTTTTCCATCTTTAATGTGACCTATAAACTGTACAACTCCGTTGAACAACAAACTGAAATCTTTTAGGTGGAGGGAAGTAAAAATATAAAACTTAAATAATATGGTTGCATAAGTGTGCACACCCTTAAACAAATACTTTATTGAAGCACCTTCTGATTTTATTACAGCACTCAGTCTTTTTGGGTATGAGTCTATCAGCATGGCACATCTTGACTTGGCAATATTTGCCCAATCTTCTTTGCAAAAACACTCTAAATCTGTCAGATTGCAAGGGCATCTCCTGTGCACAGCCCTCTTCAGATCACCCCGCAGATTTTCAATTGGATTCATGTCTGGGCTCTGGCAGGGCCATTCCAAAACTTTAATCTTCCTCTGGGGAAGCCATTTTTTTGTTGATTTAAATGTTTGCTTTGGGTCGTTATGCTGAAATCGTCGGGATTGGGCGACAGATAGACCAGACGTGACGTAGGAGTACGAGCTTGCTGCTCGTAGATTATATGCCTTGCTTAACTGTTTTAAATGTGAGTAAAATTACATTTTCAATTAACACCTTTTAAGAAACAATATCACACTATTGTAGCCCCTTTGTTTATATACCACCACCCTGAAGGAGACTAGGTGGAAACCCCAGAATCACAATCAAGGAAGGTCTGCAGTGTATCCCGCTCCTAGGGCAGCGTTCACAACAGAGAGATAAGAGGAGGCACAAGGATCCCCTATGAGAGATATCTATACCTAATGTGGTTACCTTACAGCAGTAAGGTGAGAGGCTTGTGAGCACTGAGGTGCCACATACACTATAAGAAGAGACACCAATCACTGTTATTCACCGTTTGGAATGTGCAAGAAGTAGAGCACTTTTCGTTTCAGTTGCACTTGGATTCACATTGTTACCTGGGACTTTCTTTACACATTTGTATTCATCTTACCAGTCACTTTATTGGTACTTGAGATTTATGGACATTTAGAAGTACTATCAACATTTTTTGTTCATGCGTTTATCTATGTATGTATTTATGCAGATCATGTCATATATTGCTTAGTATCACTTGGTATTGTTGACAGCGCATCATCGTTATTCATACACTTTACAGCCACAGATTTGCTTTTCGGTGTTTGCAGCAGTCATATTCACTTTCCTTTATTTACGATAGCGCAGGAGTACCAATTTATTCATTCCTCTTCATGTTCAGCTTTCTAGCAGAAGCCTGAAGGTTTTGTGTCAATATTGACTGGTATTTGGAACTGTTCATGATTCCCTCTACCTTGACTGTTCCAGCTGAAGAAAAACAGACCCAAAGCATGATGCTGCCACCACCATGCTTCACTGTGGGTGTGATGTTCTTTTGGTGACGTGCATTGTTGTTTTTACGCCTAAAAAAATCTTTTGGAATAATGGCCACAAAGTTTAAACTTGGTTTCATCAGACCATAACACATTTTCCCACATGCTTTTGGGAGACTTCAGACGTGTTTTTTCAAAATTTAGCCAGGCTTGGATGTTTTGCTTCGTAAGAAAAGGCTTCTGTCTTGCCAATCTACCCCATAGCCCAGACATATGAAGAATATGGGAGATTGTTGTCACATGTACCACACAAGCAGTGCTTGCCAGACATTCCTGCAGCTCCTTTAATGTTGCTGTAGGCCTCTTGGCAGCCTCCCTGACCAGTTTTCTTCTCGTCTTTTAATCAATTTTGGAGGGGCGTCCAGTTCTTGGTAATGTCACTGTTGTGCCATATTTTCTCTACTTGATGATGACTGTCTTCACTGTGTTCCATGGTATATCGAATTCCTTGGAAATTCTTTTGTACCCTTCTCCTGATACCTTTTAACAATGAGACCCCTCTGATGCTTTGGAAGCTCTCTGGGGACCATGGCTTTTGCTGTAGGATGCAAGAAATGTCAGGAAAGACCTACTAGAACAGCTGAACTTTATTTTGGGTTAATCAGAGGCACTTTAAATGATGACAGGTGTGTAATGACTCCTATTTAACATGAGTTTGAATGTGATTGCTTAATTCTGAACACAGCTACATCCACAGTTATAAGAGGGTGTGCACACTTATGCAACCACATTATTTTATTTTTTTATTTTTACACCCCCCAAACGATTTCAGTTTGTTTTTCAATTGAGTTGTACAGTTTATAAGTCACATTAAAGGTGGAAAAAGTCCTGAAATGATTTATCTTTTTACATCACAGATATCTGACATTTTTACAGGGGTGTGTAGACTTTCATTTCAAAATAAACAATATTTTAGGCATTAACGCTTGATGATAAAATGATTTACATTTAACTGATCACATTCAAACTAATTTAGAAACACTAATGATATATTATAGACTGCCTTTAAGAGCTTTCATAAGTTTGTCAGACAGACAGAGACGTGTTAGTTAAAAATATCAGGGTGTTTCTCCCTCAAGAAATGTAAAGCATGTAATTTGGAGGCAAGAGTTAGTAATTAAAACAGTCACCAAACATAATCTTTCTGTACAGGAAAAATAACTTTCAGATAAATATGTGCATATGCTCATTTGAGTCAGTCACTTTACTAAGCATCAATTGTACTTAAGAGCAATAGCGCAGTAACTAGGCCACGATAATTGGCCAAGTTAAATAACACAAGCATGCCAGCTCAGCAATTAACCTAAACATACAAACTGACATTACTTGACTGATATGTTCTAATAATATACCAAAAACAAAAAGGTACACATGTAACCTAAACATCAGAGGTAATAAATCACACCCTGGATTAATGACAGTGTCTTATAAGGAAAAAACACAATAACTTTGGCAAGGATGACATTTTAAGAATGAGTAGGAGATTTCAAAGACCAATGACTATGTAAATGTAAAAGACTATTGTGTATACAGAGATATCTATACGCATAACTCCTGCATGCTGTGTGCAAATGCTGCATGGTTTGAAAAAGCGTTTTCATATGTATAGGTATAGCGTCATTGGGATCTATAGCTTGAAAATGCCACAGAGTGCTATTATACAGATAAGGCTTATAATATATATATATATATATATATATATATATATATATATATATATATATATATATATATATATATATATATATATATATATATATTATTATACACACACAATTTTACAAAAAAAGGATATACAAAAACAATATTTCTACAACAGATGTCTTGTCAATAATCCAATGGACAGTGCTCCAGACAGACAAACATATGATATTAAAACCTCGATATTAAAGCTTTTTACCACCCCTCCTTCACACTCCCCTCTAACCCATGCTGACAGTCTTTTTTCCTCTTTACTTTGTGAAGTCAGCAATATTCATCTAAGCTCCCCATCCAGGTCCCTTACTGCTAGTGCAACGGACTGCTAATTTTGCAATTCAATGTCACCCCAAGTCTAACAGTCCCCTACCACCCCCTCTGATGACGTCAGTTCACTTCTCTCTCTTGAGAAGACCCTACCCGTGGCCATTTACCAGGATGTGTCCATGTCACGCAAGCAGTGATGTGGACTCCAAAAAGGACCCCAAGCAGGAAGTAAACAGAAGAGAAGGGCACAAGTCAGCTCTCCTCCCCACTGGATCCTCTTCCATCTCTTGTCCCCAGCTAGTGAGATATTGGAACAGAATAATTAACAAAATTACCAAAATATACCAAGTTCAATTGGAGGTGGACCCGCTGACATGTCTGTTGGGGAGTCTCACTGAGGAACTGTACCCCCCACCGGTGTACATTGCCCTCACAAGACTTTTATACCTAGTTAGAAAGCAGATTGCTCGACTTTGGCTTTCGGCACAAGTCATGACGGAGGCGCAGTGGATCCAAGCGGTTAACAACATCCTTACTTGAGAAAGAAACACCTATTATCATAGGAAATTGCCAAACAAATTTATAAACATCTGGCAAAGCTGGTTAAAAGCGGAGTTACAACTACAAAAAAAAAAAAAAAAAAAGTCAGCAGCTAAAAATACTGCAGCTGCTGACTTTTAATAATCAAAAACTTACCTGTCCCAGGGTCCAGCGGTTCGGGGGAACGAAGCCCCGCTCGTCTCCCCCTCCTCTCTGTGGCGCCGGCATTGTCACTATTGGGGCGCTGCGACTGGCCAGGCAATCATCTGGGACCTGTGACGTGTCCCAGATGATTGTCGAGATTGAGGGGGGAGAGGGGAACTTACTTCCGGCGCCATGGTGCCCCGGGAGGAAGTGGGAGCTGGAACCCTCTAAAAAGATGGTTTTCGCTCCCCCCCATAAAAAATTACATGCCAAATGTGGCATGTCAGGGGGTCACCTTTCATTTTTGGGTGGAACTCCACTTTAAGTTCCCCAGAGTTGGCTCCCCCGCAGCTGGTCCTGGATAGATTACTACTGGGCTAGATAATTGCCTGCACTACTTCCAAAGGAGTGATCACATGAGACTACTTATGACCTGTCAGCATCAATATACCTTACACGATATCAGACAATAACGCGTGGTATTGGGTTCTCTCTAATACAAGTGATTGATATGTATTTACAGTTGGTTTGTGCCTCTCTTCTTTTTTTCTTGTCTATCAGTTTATATTTTTTTGATAGTGTAATGAACGTGAGGTATCATGCAATGCCTGTCCTTCTGTTGACAGACTGGTTGGCTATGCAGTTAGAGAGCTTTACTGTAAAGAATACCTGGTTCTGCTCAACATTTTAATGGAATTGTCAGAAGATGCAGTGTCCTTCATATTCAAGGCAGTTGTGTGATACATTGAGACTAGGCTGGTGATGTGGACAGTACCCAGTAAGTGTGGCTGATGAAACTGAAGAGGGACAGCCTGTGTGAAGACAGGCCAACAGGGAGAGAGTTGCAATAGTTGGGGGAAAGATAACAAGTGATTGAATTAGCAGCTTGGTGGTGTCATTGGTTAAGGGGCAGATTTTGGACATTTGTATGCTATGAATGTGAAGGCAGCAAGATCTGAACGGTGATTGGAAGTTGACTGCAAAGGTCTAGGAGTCTTGGATTAAACCAACCCCCGGTAAGAGGGGATTAATAGCTGTGCTACTGACACAACATTGAGGAAACATATTGTGAACTCAGTTTTGGAAAGACTGAATTTGAGGAAGTGGTACGACATCCATACCAATAGGTCAGTTAGTAAATTAGTATTGTGAAAGGAGACTGAAGGGATGAGCTGAAGATTAAAAAAAGATGTGGGTGTCATTAGCATAGAGGTGGTATTGAAAGCCATGGGAGACTATGAATTGACCAAGGGAGGAAGTCTAGATAGAGAATCCAAGGACAGAGCCTCGAGGAACCCCTACAGAAAGAGAAGAGGAGAAGACAGAGTTGTAGGTGACATTGAAGAAGTGCGTAAATAGGTACAAGGAGAATAAGAAAAGAGCAGAGTCCTTGAGGGAGTAGTGTATTTTTGCAAAGCAGTTAATAGATCACTGTATCAAAAGGCAGCAGAAATGTCTAATAGTATGAGTATGGAGTAGTGGCTGGAAGTTTTTTACTGAAATGGATGGAGACTGAGGCACTCATGTACAAGTATTGGCAGAGGTGGTGTTGTTGACATGTATTGTTAAAGTGCTGGTATCTTTCTGAGTGTCACCCTACAAGCAGAACTAATATATAGGCATTAACTGTTTCCCTGAAACAAGCATTTGTAGCAAGTATTTGTAACTCTGGTTAGCTACTGGATCACACATTGTTGTATCACTTTAGCTATGGAGTGACACCATTAATCAGAATCTGCAGTTCTGCAGCCTTTCTGTTTTACCTTCAATCATGTCTATATTCCCATGGCACACATTCCTGGAAACAACAAGGCTCATCAGTAATGGGTGCTGTAGCGACTACCAGCTGGATACTGGAAACATCACAGATAAATGTACACATTCGCCAGCACACCAAGGATCCTCAAATATCATCCGAAGGCTTTTATTGCAGAAATGATCTTCACATGCCTGACGAAGGCATCCGTGGCTTCAAAACATTGCACTTGTCCTTGTGATGTAAACTTTCTGCAATAAATGTCTTTGGACGATATTTGAGGATCCCTGGTGTGCTGGCAAATATGTACATTTATCTGTTTTACCACAAAGCTGGTAATGGGAAAACTTAATCAATTCTCTCATATATGCATGTACCTCTCTTTACAAATACCAGAGCCTGAAACATATTAGAGTGGCAACACAAATCATATAGGAGGGCCTGGTCTCCTTCTGAAAATATTAGTTCCTTGGCTGCATCTGGCTTGAACACATTTTGGGTCACATACCAGGAACAAGCATGGTGTATAAGAGTGTCAAAGCTTACTTTCATACTTGTTCCTGGTCAGTGATTCAAAGCATATGCAGGGCAGGCGTCTAGCCTTCTCAAAAGAAAAGTACAGCAATGGCAGACTACATAATTCTCACAGTTGTACTTATATATGTAAACAATTCTAGATATATATATATATATATATATATATATTTACACACACACACTATATAAATAGATTTCTTATAGAGAACCCTTAAAGCCTCATACACATAGGCCCCCGTAGACGTCACGTATGACGAAACATGTAGGGCGTGGCGTCGCAGTGCTAGCCATCACGTGTTTTGAAGAATTTGTTTGCACGGGCGTTCTGCCTTTGAATATGCCGGCTTTTTTAATGATACTTTTTTATCTGAGTTTTAAATGATCTCTTGTGGTTTGTTTTAACCAATAAATACCCTAAAACGATATCACACTATTGGAGTTTTTTCTCCGTTTGCCTCCTTCTCCTGTATATGGACTTTTCCATTTCTGAGTCCCCCCTCTGAGGTTCGGATAGTTGGATCATCCCGGCCACACGGAAGTCGGTGGTACACGCTGTCAGGACCAGGAGATTAACAACTTGTCCCTGCAGAGGGTGAAATCTGCAAGCTCACAAGACCTTGCCACAGGGGAGGTCCAACACTTGGGGTAAGCGCACATCTATCACTTCTTTCATCGTTATCAATGTATACCTGATCAGAAGTATTTTGGCTCTTCAATCCTTGGTGTGTAGTGATGAAACACATGAAGCGGACTTTTTCTTGTTTGATTTAATGCGATTCACATCATTATGGACTGATTACAGACGGCTTTTGCTTATGATTATTGATTTTTATTTTTTGCACTTTTGGATAAGATTTTTATGCACTCACTGTTATCATACGTATGGTGTCTTCTTAGCACTTTATTTAATTGTTTTCATTTTTGCTAGCGCAATTAAGTTTATTTTACATAGGCTCTGAGGCCCGAAGACTGTGAATGGCCTTATGTTTATGTGGCTCAAGCTGCCAGTTGCTGGGTGAAGGCAGCCCATGTAAGTGTATGGGCACATAGCGGCTGCACGAACACAGTCACTTGGTCTAGTTTGACAGGCGTGGGTTATTGGGCATGAACATGTCCTGATTGTGTTCGGGGCTGCACTCCCACACACCTGTCAAAATAGGGTAAGCTGACTTGTCTATGTAGCTGCTATGTCCCCATCCTCTTACATGAGCTGCCTTTACACAGCACTTGGTGGCTCACGCCACAAAAACACACAGCCACATTTATATAGACTCAGCACCTGTGTGAATAAGGACTAAGAATAGAAATATGAGAGCTGACATTGCTGATTTGAGAACTTGTTTGTTGGGATCTCAGATGCAGGGTCTGGTAAGAAATGGCTCTCCCTGCTAAAATGTTACATCCAAAGCCCTTTTGGCTAACATCATGTGTGCAAATATTGGTGGTGTTAAGTAATTTATCCTCTAATCTTTCTTTATGTATTTGCTTTAACAAGCCCGTTAACCTCTACTGATGCTGAAAGCAGAAACAGAGTAACCAGTGCCCATACTCGGAACCTTCTCCTTGCGGGGTGGGCTTGCTTAGAGAAGCAATGCAAGTCAAAGCAATGTCAAGTCAGCAGAAAGCAAAGTGATGCCCAATTAACCAGGACGTTTATCCTGAGCTGTGCTCCCTCTTGGACTTAGTAGATGGGGGGCAATGTCTAAAACCTTCAAATTGCACCTTTTGATGCCCGTGCGGACTCTTATCTTATCCTTTGACTAGAGATCCACTTTAAGTTAAAAGGAAGCACAAAAAACTTCTGTCGGACATCATCCAAACAATACCAATCGTCCTTGAAGTTTTATAGCAAAGCAGCATATCTATATTACTAACTCAACTCAACTAAAGTTACATATTAACATGAAGTCTATATTTAGACATATACCCATAAAAGTTTTGAGGAACTACAGGTTTTAGCATGTTCCAACTGTACTAAAATTTGCATGACATATAACCAATCACAGATAGGTTATTATTGTTGTAGCCAAGTTTATAAGCCCCAAAAGATCAGATCTTATTATACATGATTTACAGTATATAGTTTGCGTAGCACTTTACAATATAAGAAAGACAGCACAGTTACAATACAATTCAAAATAAGAGGCTCACCCTTCTAGTGAGAGCTTACAATCTAAGTATTATTAACATGAGAAAATATGTTAAACTATCAAGGTTACACAAATAATAAATTGTTTAACAAGCATTAAAACATAGCTACACCATCTAAGAGCTGTCATATCTTACAAAACCTGTATCAGCCTGTAACTACTACACCTATCAAACATCTTCTCCCCTAAAGAAACATTTCTTTCCACTCGTAATAAAGCAATTTATGAACGTAGAAGTCCTAAAACGGACACAACATGATTATAGCAGAAAAAAAAAAACAGCACATCTTCCTACTTCCTTTATGAGGGAACGTGTGGAAAAATAAATGTGGAAAAAATGAAAAACATCTGGAAACGCAATGTCTTTTACAAAAAAAAAAAAAAAAAATGAAAAATGCCACATATTCCAAGACAGCACAAGCCTCCCCATGCTAATCAACACAAAGCTAGCAGCTTCTCTAATGAAGATCCTCAAAGTCACTCGTCACCAACAAGAAACTTTCCGTTTATCCTAAAACAGAGCAAGAATTCACAGAGCTGAATGAGGTTCCCTGTGTCTTTTTTTTTTTTCTGGTTCCTGGGCAGAACTCTCCTGCCACATCATATGTTGTATATTTTAGAATAAATACAATTATTAAAACAATGAAATACCTCATCTCCCATTGTGGAAAAGTGCCTGCTGTGTAAAAATGTCCAAGAAGTCAGCACCCAAAATCCTCCCACTTCCTTCAAGCAGCTAAATACACAAAGCCTGACAGACACAGCCTAATACTGAGTCACACTTAGGGCCAAATGAGCTTGCAGGAAAACAAAGCTTCCATTTGTTTATTACACAGGAAGCTTGGAGCTGTACACCAGTTGGGAGACTTGATGCTGTGGCTTTCCACTTTTTTTTTTTTTTTCTCTCTCTCTCTCCCAAAAGGCAGATTCTAACGCAGCCTATTCCAAGTAATGATGCAGCAGGAATAATTTACCAGTCAGAGTAGGAAGAATCTGCAATATCACTAAAGCGGTCTCTGAAGATTCATCCTGCAGAGCTTTACAATTTTGCTCAACCAGGAAAAAGGACGGACTATTCGTACTTATTGCAAGTATTTTTTCATACCACGTTAATCAATTTGAAAGCTGAACTCCAAGCACCTATAACAGTGGGTGTGAATTAAAAAAATCATTAATGCTAACTCAAATTTTCCTTGTTCAAAGCAGTGTAGCAGGGTGCTTTGGTAGCGACGCCTTTTATTTAATTTATTAGGGTCCTTTCACGCGGGACGGATCCATGATGATCCCCCCGTGAACATCCGCTTGCTCAGCGGGGATCGCTCCATTGTTCCCCGCTGAGCCGGCGGAGGACATTGTGCAGGGACCGCCCTGTAAGATCTCCGCTCTCCCCTATGGGGGGATTGGATGAACACGGACCGTCTGTCCGTGTTCATCTGCTCTGCAGACGGCTAGAGAAATAGGATTTTCCTCCGTCTGCAGAATCGGACCATAGCGGGGACGGATGATATCGGGTGTCATCGGATGTTCATCTGCTTACACCTGCTATCCCATAAGTATGCATATATGTCCGTGTTTCATCCGAAATCGGATGGATGAAATACGGACTTACGGTCCGCACGTGTGAAAGGGGCCTTACGGGTACTTATTTAGCACCGTCATTTCACGCAGCACTTTATTTATACACTATATTACCAAAAGTATTGGGGCGCCTACCTTTACACACACATGCATGGCATCCTACTCTTAGTCCGTAGGGTTCAATATTGAGTTGGCCCTCCCTTTGCAGCTATAACAGCTCCAACTCTTCTGGGAAGGCTGTCCGCAAGGTTTAGGAGTGTGTCTATGGCAGAAATGGCAAACTTTGGCACCCCAAATGTTTTTGAACTACATTTCCCATGATGCTCATGCACTCTGCATTGTAGTTGAGCATCGTGGGAAATGTAGTTCCAAAACATCTGGGGTGCCAAGGTTTGCCATCACTGGTCTATGGGAATGTTTGTCCATTCTTCCAGAAGCACATTTGTGAGGTCAGGCACTCATGTTGGACAAGAATACCTGTCTCGCAGTCTCCACTCTAATTCATCCCAATGGTGTTCTATCGGGCTGAGGTCAGGATTCTGTGCAGGCCAGTCAAGTTCCTCCGCCACAAACTTGCTCATCCATGTCTTTGTGGACCTTGCTTTGTGCATTGGTCCAAATCATTTGGTGGAGAGGGGATTACGGTGTGGAGTTGATTTTCATTGGTTGGGCTTGACCCCTTAGTTACAGTGAAGGGAACTCTTAAGGCATCAGCATAACAAGACATTTTGGTCAATTTCATGCTCCCAACTTTGTGGATTGCTTGTTTAGAGTAGCACTGGGCATCAGAGGCCACCTAGATCAGAGAATCATGGGAGCACAGATCTTTTCAGAGCCAACTACAGTCTGAAAAAAATTTACCAACCATTTGTATAGCTATTCCATCTGTTTTTTTTTCTGAGGGGCTTCTCTTTTGAATTTTTGGTACCCTATTTCTACCGTGATATAGACCAATGTTTCTCAACCTATTTCAGTCAAGGCACCCCTTAAAAATATGGACAATCTCAAGACACCCTTTAAAATTATGTAGAGTCTCAAGGCACCCAATTCTAAAATGTAAAAAATGATTCTAATAGTTATACATAATGCGGCAGCATTGAAACACGTAGGACACCCAACATTAGAGGCAATTTATTCTTCCAAAGCAAACACACTTTTGCACACTGGTACCGACTAGTATTCCCTGTCTCCTCTCCCTCAGTCAGCCAATGTGACCCCAGTGTTGACGAAGAGGGGCAGAGGAGGGTCAAACAAGGATGCTCTGCAGGCAATCAACACCCTTCTTATCAACACTGATGACATCACTGGTTGTTAGGACGCCGGTGGCTGGAAGGTAGAAATGGTGCAGAATAAAAACCTTTGGCTTTGTGTAAATAAAAGGCAGGCTTGAATACATTTTTGGGCACGTTTTAGACATTTTGCCAAGGCACCCCTGAAGAAACCTCAAGGCACCCTGGTCAAAAAGAGCTGATATAGACACTTTGGGGGTTGATTTACTAAAACTAGAGAGTGCAAAATCTGATGCAGTTATGCATAGAAACCAATCAGCTTCCAGGTTTTTTGTCAAAGCCTAATTGAACAAGCTGAAGTTAGAAGCTGATTGGCTACCATGCACAGCTGCACCATATTTTGCACTCTCCAGTTTTAGTAAATCAACCCCTTTGAATTGTGAATAGTTTAAAAAAGTATTATTCTGCACGTAAAAGGTACATTTGATACGTATACACGGATCTCTTTTCCTCCAGTGCATCCATCCATACCCCCCCCCCCCTAGTTAGAAAGCACTCCCTAGGAGCACATTTAACATTTTGATCGCCCCTGGTGTTAACCCCTTTCCTGCCAGTGTCATTTATACAGTGACCGTGCATTTTTTTTTAGCACTGATCACTGTACTGGTGTCACTGGTCCCCCAAAAGTGTGATTTAGTGTCAGATTTGTCCGCCGCAATGTCGCAGTCCTGAAAAAAAAAAAAAAAAACGCTGATCAACGCCATTACTAGTAAAAATAAAAATTACATTAAGATATCCCATAGCTTGTAGACGCTATAACTTTTGTGAAAACCAATCAATATACACTTATTGGGATTTTTGTTTACCAAAAACATGTGGCAGAATACATATTGGCCTAAATTGATGAAGAAATTAAATTTTTTAATGGGTATGTTTTATAGCAGAAAGTAAAAAATACATTTTTTTTTCAAAATTGTCACTCTTTCTTTGTTTATAGGGCAAAAAATAAAAACCTCAGAGGTGATCAAATACCGCTAAAAGAAAGCTCTATTTGTGGGAAAAAAAGGACATCAATTTTATTTGGGTACAGCTTCGCATGACTGCGCAATTACCAGTTAAAGTAACGCAGTGCCGTGTCGCAAAAAATGGCCTGGTCAGGAAGGGTGTAAAACCTTCCGGAGCTGAAGTGGTTAAAGTTAATCCACATTACTACTAATGCTACTGAAGCACAGTAGAGTGCTTTAGTAGCATTAGTAAGAATGTGGATTAACTTTAACCAAAAAAGGTTGTGTTCTTAGAAAAGAACATTCACAAATCTCATTCCATGACATATTCCAAAAATAAGGGGATTATTCTTCATTTCCAGATAGTGGGTGAAGCCATGCAAATATTTCCTTTTTTTAAAGCAATTATTTACATGGCACCACCCACTATGCTATGCTAAATTGGGGAATAATCCTCTTAATTTTGGGATATACGATTGAAAGTGATACAGTGCCTTGCAAAAGTATTCACCCCCTTGGCTTTTTACCTATTTTGTTACATTACAGCCTTTCAATGTTTTGTTTAATCTGAATTATATGTGATGGATCAGAACACAATAGTCTAAGTTGGTGAAGTAAAATTAGAAACATATATACATAAAAGAAATTTTATTTCTGAAATTTCTTTTCAGAAATAAAAAAAATTGATAATTGGCATGTGCGTATGTATTCACCCCCTTTGTTATGAAGCCCATAAAAAAGCTCTGGTGCAACCAATTGCCTTCAGAAGTCACATAATTAGTGAAATGATGTCCACCTGTGTGCAATCTAAGTGTCACATGATCTGTCATTACATATACACACCTTTTTGAAAGGCCCCAGAGGCTGCAACACCTAAGCAAAAGGCACCACTAACCAAACACTGCCATGAAGACCAAGGAACTCTCCAAACAAGTAAGGGACAATGTTGTTGAGAAGTACAAGTCAGGGTTAGGTTATAAAAAATATTCAAATCTTTGATGATCCCTAGGAGCACCATCAAATCTATCATAACCAAATGGAAAGAACATGGCACAACAGCAAACCTGCCAAGAGACGGCCTCATACCAAAACTCACAGACCGGCCAAGGAGGGCATTAATCAGGGAGGCAGCACAGAGACCGAAGGTAACCCTGGAGGAGCTGCAAAGTTCCACAGCAGAGACTGGAGTATCTGTATATATGACGACAATAAGCCGTACGCTCCATAGAGTTGGGCTTTATGGCAGAGTGGCCAGAAGAAAGCCATTACTTTCAGCAAAAAACAAAATGGCATGTGGGACACTCCCAAAATGTATGGAGGAAGGTGCTCTGGTCTGATGAGACTAAAATTGAACTTTTTGGCCATCAAAGAAAACGCTATGTCTGACGCAAACCCAACACATCACATCACATCACCCAAAGAACACCATCCCAATGGTTTCGAAAATCAGTTACATTCCTAGAATGCCAGGATTGCTAACACTCACATGTTTGTGTCTTCAACCAAACTGTCAAACCATCAAATGGCTGCTGTCATAAGTGATCACATGTGCACCACCATGGCAGTTGCAGATCTAACAGAAGCAGCTTCCTTGGCTGTAGAAGATAGGAGGGTTTAATTCCGCTTTAAAGCTGTCAGCAGATCGGCCTCTACAAATTCGGCAATGCCTAAAATGGAGAGCAACTGAGCATGTGCAGAGCAGGGTGATATTTTTTAATGTTTTACATAGTACCTGCAAAAAGGGCCAGCCTGAAGTGATCTAGCAGGACTAACTCCACTTTCCACTTTTAGGGCTCATTTACACATGCTTCGACTTCAGCAAGTTTTTATGATGTGTTTTTGATGCTTCGGTGGTGCTTCGATGAAGCTTCAGTGGTGCTCTTTTGAAGCTTGGCAGATGCCCTGTGCGTGTGTTGATATCTCACACCTGCAATTCCTCCAAAACAAAGCGAAGCTAAAGCCGAATTGAAGCCTCTCAAAAGCCGCAGGTGCTTCAAGCGAGCTTCAAAAGAGCTGTCATAGAGCTCTATGGAGGCTTTGAAGATGCTTTGAAGCACCACTAAAGCTACATGGGGTATAATTTTTGAAGCAAAGCAAACACAAGGTGTAAACAGGACTGTAAGCTAACCATTTTATTTAGTGACATGAGCTTTGACTGGCATTTTGTTAAAGCTTTCTGAACACCAGTCAAAGCACTGGTCATTTATTAAAATGGTTAGCTTACAGTCCGGTTTACACCTTGCTTTTGCTTGGTGCTTCGGTGGGTCTTCAAGCGAGCTTTGCCATAGACTTCTATGGAGGCTTTGAAGACGCTTTGAAGCACCACTAAAGCTATATGGGGTATAATTTTTTAAGCGAAGCTGAAGCAAAGCAAAAGAAAGGTGCAAACAGGCTGTTAAGCTATTTTATTTAGTGACAAGAGCTCTGACTGCCGTTCAGAGAGCTTTAACAAAGCGTGCCCGCAGCCTTGTTTTGAAGCAAGTGTAAAATAGCCCTAAGGGCTTTGTTAAAGCTCTCTGTCGCTCCAGCCAAAGCTCCTGTTACACCTGCTTTACCTTTACTTTGGCTTCGCTTCAAAAATGATACCCCATGTAGCTTTAGTGGTGCTTCAAAGCCTCCATAGAACTCTATGGCAAAGTTTGCTTGAAGCACCTGCAGCTTTTGAGAGGCTTTAATTCAGCTTTAGCTTTGCTTTGTTTTGGAGAAATTGCAGGTATGAGATATCCACACACACAAGGTATCTGCCAAGGTTCAAAACAGCCTCACTGAAGCCTCACCAAAGCATCACCAAAACTTAATCAAAGCACCACCGAAGCTTCATTGAAGCACCACCGAAGCATCAAAAACACATCATAAAAGGATGTTGAAGCGATAAGCGTTTTATCGAGTGCTGAAGCAAGCGAGCCCTAAAAGGTACCATCCAGGGGTAGCTTTTTTTAGCAACTGTAGTGACAGTAGTGGTTTATTTTAAATTGTGAAAAGGAGGTCCATGTCAAGAGGTTTTGTATTTCCGAAAACGCTAGATATAGTACACAAGCATAGAATAATAGATGTACTACAAGTCTGACAAATAAATCCATCACCTTTCCTGTAATAAATGAAAACAGTCCACTTAAAAGGCAACACTACAATTATTAAAAGGAAACAATCTCACACAACAGACTTCCTGCTACTTCCCAGAGAGACCAGCCAATGACATAACGTTGCCAAAATGACAATAGAATGCTCATTTCCTATTGACACAGACACTGGTTTTGACAGGAAACTTAACAGAAAATGGTTCAAAAATAAAACCTCTTTTAATAGCACCTGTATGAATAAGATATATTTTTGTTGTAGCTGGACGGTTGGACCTCAGATACCCCTCTGCAGGCTGGATATGCCTAGCACTGGTAACTGTTAACTCCAATCACCCAAAGAGAAATGTTATCATCTATAATAGTCTATATTACCACATTTCTCTGGCAGCCAGCACACCTGATGATGGTTGTAGCCTCAATAAGGTGGCAGCAATCTGAACAAGCCAGACCTAAGTGTACTGATCACAAATTTTGGTCTTATTTACCCAAATTCTGAACGAATATTTTTTTTGTGGGCCCATAATAACCAAACAAATATAAAACTACACCGGAAATAACATAGAACAATGTAAATGTACACACTGTCAGCATGCTTCAAGCTAAACTACACTTTCCATTGTTTATTTGGGCCAGCTTATCCCAAACAAACTATGTCCCTCACTAACACGTGAGGCCGCTGGATGTGCGGTATAAAGTGTATGTAGCTGAGGCTACATACATCACACCGGACTGGGTTCTGGGTTCGAGCCGAGACTTCCTGTCTCATACCCAGAACACAGTAGAGTCTATCACAGCAGAGCCCAGCCATTCAGAGCAAGCAATATATTCTATTAATGAATGCAAAGCTTCCTCTGTTTGGCCAGAGGGTGACATCATCAGCCCACCACTCTGACTCAGGGGAATTAGAGGAAGCTTTCTATTCATTGCTAGAAAACATTGTTTGGGGTGCCATTTAGAATGTCTGGCACCCAAATGCACGTTGCGCATTTTTCAGCGATTGTCGCGTGATTTGGCGTTGATTGTGCCGGTGATTCCAAAGCGGAAAGTATGAATGGGGCTTTAGGTCTACCCAGCTATGCTGTTACGTTTATTCAATGTAACAATGCCAAAGGCTATGATAATTTCCACAGTGCAGTAGCCGTTATCAAGATTTCCATTTACTGAAGTTAGAACACCATTAATAATTACCGTATATACTCGAGTATAAGTCGAGGCCCTAATTTACCACCAAAAAATGGGAAAAACTTTGTGACCCGAGTGTAAGACGAGGGTGAGAAATGCACAGCTACTGTAAGTGGAAAAGAGGGTCAACAATGCCCATTTGCATGCCTCACTGTGCCAATTTGCAGCCATAGGTCCCCCGAACTTCAAACTCGGTAGTAAAGGGTTCCTAGATGCCCCCTAGCTGCAACCAAAATTTGGGGTCTCTGAACCCAAAGGGTCCCAAAATGACATTGCTGCAGATGGACACAGTTGACCGCCTTTGGGGCCCCATATCTCGGGGCCACTTAGTGCTAGGAACCCCAAATTTGGTGTGCAAACCCAGTGGAACTAGCACCATAAAATATCTAAAGCTGGCATTTCTAGCACCAAGTGGCCCTGAGATACAGGGCCCCAAAAAATCGGTTCAGAAAATGTCAAGTACTTTTCTGCAGCAAAGAATGACATTTTCCGAACCGGATGTGGGGCCCCGTATCTCGGGGTCACTTGGTGCTAGGAACCCCAGCTTTGGATATGTTGTGGTACCAGTTCCACTGGGTTGGCACACCAAATTTGGGGTTCCTAGCGCTAAGTGGCCCTGAGATACGGGGCCCCAAATTCGGTTCAGAAAATGTCAAGCACTTTTCTGCAGCAGAGAATGACATTTTCCGAACCGAATTTGTGGCCCTGAGATACAGGGCCCCAAAATTGGTTCGGAAAATGACATTTTTTGCTGCAGAAAAGTGCTTGACTCGAGTATAAGTCGAGGGGGGCACTTTCAGCACAAAAAAATGTGCTGAAAAACTCGACTTATACTCGAGTATATACGGTATACAGCTGGTTTGGCAATCTGATGATCGCAATGTACCTGTCAACCATGGGCAGGTGACAGGTAGATTGCGAAAATGTTCTTGCTTTGCTGACCCCCCCACTTAGGAGCCACTCTGTTCCCCAGCCTCCACCACTCTCATCCTCTTGACATAGCGGAGAGCGGGAGGCAGCACAGCTCAGGATGGAGGGTAGGAGCAGGAGCTGGCCAAGTTAACTTTTTAAGTTAACTGGCAGGTGATTGGTTGCTTGGACAAAGGGCGGTTCTAGCAACCAATCACCAGCTTGGTAATATAGAGGAGGCGAGCCCAAGATAAAGCTGGAGTCGCTCCTGTATTTCCCACGCTCCACTTCTGCCCTAGGGATCTGCAGAGGACACTGTTATTAAGATGTTTAAAATACCTGTCTTCCAATGATCCCCTGTATTTTCCTTCTCCAGCAGCTGAAAGTCAGCTGCTTCTCTTGCTCTCCCTCCCACCAGCATTCAGCTGCTGCAAGAGGAAAAATCCAGAGGAGCAATTCCAGTAAATGCCTCCCCCACTGCCACTCTTGTCCTGGTTCCTCTTTTTTCTGCCCTCCAGGCCCCTTGTGTGCTCCCCTTTCACCAAAGCAACAACCCAACAAGGCTCCTAAAAAAAATATAAAAATAATATTGTAAAAAAAAATAATAAAAAAGTAAACTACTGAAACTGTTCACTGCACTGCTCTTTTTACAGTAAAAGAAAAAAGGACGCTGAACCCCAGTGATCTTTGATCTCTTTCATGATGTTCAGGTAGATCTCCACCTCTCAATGGTTGCCTATCCTCGATATACAGTACACCATATTGGGCAGCATACAGAGGTACACAGAACAAAGTATCAAAATGTGACACATGATGAGAAGAGCGGCCCTGACCTTTCAGGTTTACAGTCTAAAAGGTGAGGAAATACACGGGTATTCAATAAAGCCCAAACAACACTTTTCTAGCGGTCTTCTGATGGCCCTTTAGAATGTCATATGCCAGGTTCAGAAATCCCTGTCGCCAGGTTTTAGTAGCTTTACAGACACATGCGACAGATTCAGGTAGTTCTTTATAAAGCCACTTTGTGTTACTGCAACATATTAAACAGTTATTACCTCTAGTTCATAGATAACGTAACTGAAGGTAAGTGGGTGTACAGGCACAGGCTGCGTGCCTGTCTCTGTACACGGTGTAGAAGGTGGCATTTTTTAAGGTTGTAAAGTCAGAAGTTTTTTATCTTAATGCACTCTAAGCATTAAGATAAAAAGCCTTCTGTGTGCAGAAGACCACCTCAGCCCCCCTAATACTTACCTGAGCCCCCTCTCTATCCAGCGATGTCCACAAATGCCTCGACTGTTCGGGACTCTCTCTCTCCTGATTGGCTGAGACACAGCAACGGCACTATTGGCTCCCGCTGCTGCCAATTAAACTCAGTTAGCCAATCTGGAGGCAGGGCTGAACGGCAGCTCCGTGTCTGAATGGACAAAGGTAGCTGCAGCTCAGCTCGGGTGCCCCCATAGCAAGCTGCTTGCTGTGGAGGCACTCAACAGAATGGAGGGGCCAGGAGCGCTGCTCTGTGCAAAACCACAGCACAGAACAGGCAAGTATAACATGTTTTTATATATAT
This sequence comes from Lithobates clamitans, assembly GCA_037952925.1. NCBI lineage: Eukaryota > Metazoa > Chordata > Amphibia > Anura > Ranidae > Lithobates > Lithobates clamitans. Next base: position 3,084,499 of record JBBGZY010000286.1, read on the forward strand.
ATATATATATATATATATATATATATATATATATATAAAATAACAGACATACAATCACTTTAAGGAAGATGACAGTGGCTGCAAATGATTGGCAGCTGACGTAGAGAGGAAGATGAATACAAGAATAATTCATGATTTACCCTATTTTAATTTTAATATAAGTTATATCTTTTAATCTTTCTCTCTGTTCTCAATTTAACTTCTATATTGTTTTCTGCTCTTTACTGTACATCAGCTGTTTTTGCTTTAAATGCCATCTCATTTTCTTCAACATAAAATGATTGAATGAGCTTGTAATTTTCCAGTCACCTCCCTCTACTTCCCTATGCCTAAATAACAGTTCATGCTGATGACATACAAATAACGGCAGCTTCTTACTCAGAAGTAATTGATTCTGCTCTCATATTTACTGTCATGGGGTGCAGTGTATCCCTCTGTGCCACTGAAGGGTGATGGCCAACTTATCAGGCAAACATAGTACAGAATCACAAGGCAGGAATGTAGTCAGGCAGGTTTGAGGTTGGGGCAGGTAGGTGGCAAATATAGTAAGAAAACAAGCCGAGGTTAAGGCAGGAAGTGGCAAAAGTGAAGTCTGATGCTGAACACATTTAGTTAAAGCATAACTAAACCCAAGGACAAAATCTTGGGTTTGACTGTGCCAGAAATGCAGCATCCGCGTCATTTCCTGTAAAATAACTGTAAAGTTTCTTTATAATTAACTTTGCAAACTAGTAATCAAATCACCCTACATGTAATGGAAATGAACAAAGGCAAACAAGTCTGAAGTCCAGTGGCGGCTGGTGCTCAAAATTTTGGAGGGGGGCGCAAACAAACTGAAAAATATTGAACCCCCCCCATCAATTGCAGCCTCACTGTGCCCATGAAATGCAGCCATTGTGCCCAATAAATGCAGCCACTGTGCCCATCAAATGCAGCCGCTGTGCCCATCATACGCAGCCACTTGTGCCCATCATACGCAGCCACTTGTGCCCATCATACGCAGCCACTTGTGCCCATCATACGCAGGGACTTGTGCCCACCGACCCCCCCCACTCGCAGGGCTCGTGGCTCTGGCAGCACAATTGAACACACCCCCCCAGTACGCGGCTCTGACATTGTGGCACTTACCGCGACCTCTGCTCCAGCGTGTCTCCGAGACCTCCGCTCCTCTTCCTAAGCGCCAGGCATCCCATAGGGTGGCCTGGTGCTTTGGCCAATCAGGAAACAGTGAAAAGAAAAGTCCCATCTATTCAAGACATTAGTGAGATGTCACGGTTTAAACCACCAAATCAGAAATCAAAAAGTCCAAGTGACAATAGGTGTAGTGCTGTAATAGCGAGGAGGGGTCCGCCACCAGAGAATAGAAGGGGTTACTTCTTACCAGAAGGCCATGACCCCCCACCACAGAGGGTCACAGCAAGCAGAAAACTTTAAATGTCAAAGGATGAGTACTGCCAGCGGTCTCCACCAAAGGTCATCTCAACATCAGCTGATGTTGAGATGACCTCTGGTGGAGACCGCTGGCAGTACTCATCCTTTGACATTTAAAGTTTTCTGCTTGCTGTGACCCTCTGTGGTGGGGGGTCATGGCCTTCTGGTAAGAAGTAACCCCTTCTATTCTCTGGTGGCGGACCCCTCCTCGCTATTACAGCACTACACCTATTGTCACTTGGACTTTTTGATTTCTGATTTGGTGGTTTAAACCGTGACATCTCACTAATGTCTTGAATAGATGGGACTTTTCTTTTCACTTTATTATACGTTTTGCACATGAGTTTATTTTTATATTTATATTCAATGTTATGTATGATCACTGTATAATTCTTTTTGCACTGCAGACTCATATTTTGCACTATCAGTATTAGCGCAACCCCTTATTCTTTCCATACCCATTTACAATTGATGTTTTTTGTGGGGATTGCTGCTGTACACAGATTCTTTTTTGGTTTATAGCGCAGTGTTTTCCATTTTCTACAATCAGGAAAGAGGTCTGACGTGCTGCCTCCTGATTGGCGGGGAGGAAGGTTAGTGTGAAAATAGTGAAAATTAATTTGCTATCGTCACACAATTGGGTGGGATCAGGGCGCACACTCTGCGCCCCGAGCCCACCCTATTTTGAAGCCTATTAGAGTGTCTGGCTCTAATCAGGGGCTTCAAAAAGTACCACCCCCTTCCGTCCCCGCCATGGGAATCCATGCGCCAGGCGTCCTGAAAGGGGCCGGGCGCATGGATGGGGGGGTGGCGCCTGCATGCCCACAGTGCACGGGCCGCCACTGCTCAAGTCCAATCTGAGTGGCTACTTCAATGAATGCACTTGAGTGAGCTGAGACACCCAGGAACAGGAAGGATTTTATTCACAGGATTTCCAGCTGAAAATAACAGGGAAAAACTGAAAAATAAAAATATTCTAAACTAAGAATTGGTAGGGTGCAATATATATATTTTTAGTTCTTGAGATAAGATACACTTTAATAACCAGAAATGGGAGCAGGATTCAATGGAGGGGCAGGAGAGAAGGTCTGAGGCAGAATGCTTGCCCTGCAGGGTACAATGCTCATGGAGGAAGCATACGCTGGTTCAGATTTTAGGTTTGTTTTGATAACAGCTGTTTTTGGATATCATTCCTGAGGAAAAGGACAAGGCTATCCTAAAAACTATGACTGTTTTCTTGCATAAATAATACTTTGTATAGTAGTTTTATAAACATCACTAAAAACACACGCAATGGTGGCAGATAATATGGAAATAGTTCATACAGGAATATGAGCGCTGCATTTAGGAAAACTTATATGAAAAATGTTGTCTACTTAAAATGTTACTAAATCCAGGACCCTGCATTCACAGAACATGGAAATGCAATTATTTTAGTAAATATAAACTGCTAAATACCTTTTCTCATCAGCAGTATATAGTAGTCTTAAGACTTCTATCAGTGTCTGGCTAAAGCTTAGAAGAGAATTAATACTACAACTGTCCTATGAGGTTGCAGGACCCCTTACCCTCTGTCTGGACAGTGCTAGTTGGAGCTGTGCTGATCACATGCACCCTCCCAAGAAAAAAAAACTTTCTAGCAAAACACACCAAACTGAGCATGTGCAGAGTGTCCCAAAAGCTCTGTACTATCAGGATAGATTGGAGGACAGTGGAAGAAGGTGAGGTTCAGAGAAGACAGGATCAAACAGCCTTTATACACAATGCGCAGGATTACCCCTTAGGTTCCACAGTGAGTATAACAAGCATGCTTTACTGTATAAACCGACTGATATTACCGTTGTGGGTTTAGTAACACTTTAATTCTATGTTTAGCCTCTTTGTAAAGTATACTTGAAGTTACATAAAAAGGCACAGTTGTGTAATTGCAGGTGGTCATTTTAGTTTTACTACTGAGTGTCCGGGATATCTAAATCTCTGAGCACTCTGGAATGCCAATTTTGCCATTCATTTACCAGCCTGGCTTTGCTACCTCCTACCCACTGTGTTTTACACTTGACCAGTAAGTCAAATCATCCTGTCAAAGAACAATAGTAAGGTGCAGGGGAGAAAAGGAAGAGCCCTGCACCCCCTGGTGCACCTCAAGTTCCTTTGCAAATAACAACCGTGCATTTAGAGGGAAAATTAAGTACGCAAAGAGATCATCCATTTGATGAAGGATGGCTCAAAATCCCCATGTCTATCGATCAATTTTTCCTGCAACATCGGTTTGCCAAAGGCTTTTTGGTACCAGTGATACCAGACAACTGTTTAACTTATTTTTTTCAGGCTGCTACCAAAGGCATATGGATAGTCCAAGAGATATAGCTGAAATTGCCTACAGTGAAATGTATGGTTTATTTATTTAAAGAAGAATTTGACTCTCCCCTTTTTCTCCCCTCCTATCCCCCTAACCTGTTATGCAGTATTAGGCCAGGAGCTGTATGCTCAGCATAAGTGAAAGGCCTACATGACAGAGTGTCCAAGTCTAGGCTGTAAGTAGTAAAGGGGATCATTTCTTTGGCTTGTTTCAAAGGAAAAACAGCCTTACCTTATTGGTGGAAGGTGGGGTGTGGCAGGAAGTGGTACTAGTTGTCTGATAGGGGAGGTGTTGTCTCTAGGACCAGTTGGAGCTGGGACAGTGTTGAACAAGCATCTCCCGCTCTCCTTCTACTTCACGACTTTTGTTGTTGTGGTTTTGTTTTTACCTTTTTCTCACTTTTTTTTTTCTCTCCTGTGCCAGGGCGTTTGGTTGGTGGTTTGCTCTTCCTGCCAGGTATCGCTCAGGGGGGCTGTAATGTCATAGCATCGGGCAGAGGTCTTTGGGTTTTTGAAGGCGGGGGTGGTTACGATTTTTGGAGAACGATGGGTTGGGCCCATCTCAGGTATAGGTGTACTCTCCCTACTAAGTGTGATCAGTAATATGTTATTTATTAGTGGGCTGTATCGGGTTATAAGTAGGTAAGCAATTGTCCCTGATGCAGTATAATTGCGGCTGGGGCCCTTGAGATGCCAGCGTTGGTAGATACAGCCGGTTGTTCATTCACATGTGACTTTAAAAGCCAAGACCCATTAGAAGGTCAGTTAGTTTTATTATTATAGTTATTTTTGTATATACACTCACTGGCCACTTTATTAGGTACACCTGTTCAGCAGTTTTTGAAATACTCAAGCAATTGATCTACTGGAATTTTCACATGCAACCATCTCTAGGGTTCACAGAGAATGGTCCGAAAAAGAGAAAATTTCAAGTGAGTGGCAGCTGTGTGGATGAAAGTGCTTTGTTGAGAGGTCAGAGGAGAATGGGCAAACTGATTTGTGATCATATAAAGGCGACCGTAACTTAAATAACCAGCTATGAATAAGCGCCATGATGGGGCGTGAAACATGTTAGCTATCTTTCCTGTTCCTCCCTGTACATGAGGTGACTGCATTTGTATTTTATTTCTTTATATCAATAAAGATACCTTCTATGGTGTGCGGCCGTCCAGGATATTTTTCTCTTTCCTCAAGCTTGTGCAGAGCCAGCACCTGTGAGTTCCATTAGGGCGGGTGTCTTGATACGGATTTGAGAGATTGGAGCGGCAATCTTTAACTTAAATAACCACTCGTTACAACCAAGGTACGCATAATACCATCTCTGAAGCACAACACATTGAACCTTGAAGCACATGGGCTACAGCAGCAATAAACCACACCAGGAGCACACCTGTCAGCTAAAAACAGGAAACTGAGGCTACAATTCGCACAGGCTCACCAAAATTGGACAATAGAAGATTGGAAAAACTTTGCCTGGTCTGATGAGTCTCTATTTCATCTGCGACATTCAGATGGTAGAGTCAGAATTTGGCATTGTTTAAACGCCACGGCCTAGTTGAGTATTGTTGCTGACCAAGTCCCTCCCTTTATGACTACAGTGTTCCCATCTTCTGATGGCTCCTTCCAGCAGTATAAAGCACCATGTCACAAAGCTCAAATCATCTCACCACTGGTTTCTTGAACATGACAATGAGTTCACTGTACTCCTATGGCCTCCACAGTCACCAATCCAATAGAACACATTTGGGATGTGGTGGAATGGGAGACTCGCATCATGGATGTGCAGCCGACAAATCTGCAGCAACTGTGTGATGCTATCATGTCAATATGGACCAAAATCTCTGAGGAATGTTTCCAACACCTTGTTGAATCTATGCCATGGAGAATTATTGCAGATCTGAAGGTAAAAGGGGTACTAGCAAGGCGTACCTAATAAAGTAGCTGATGAGTATATATATATATTTATTTATTTATTTTTTTTATTTATTAACATTAACCACTTCAATAAAGGGCACTTTCACCCCCTTTCTGCCCAGGCCACTTTTTAGCTTTTAGAGGTGTCGCATTTTGACTAACAATTGCGCGGTCATGCAACACTGTACCCATATGACATTTTTAGAGTTTTTCACACAAATAGAGCTTTCTTTTGGTGGTATTTAATCACCACTGGGTTTTCTATTTTTTGCTAAACAAAAAAATGCCAACATGTTTGGGGAAAAAAGGCATTTTGCTTTGTTTCTGTTATAAAAATTTTGCAAATGAATAATCTTTCTTTATAAGTTTAGGCAAAACTGTATTCTGCTAATTTTTCTTTGGCGAAAATAACCCAAATCAGTGTTTATTATTTAGTCTATAGGAGAGTCCACAAACCATGGTATATACAGTATATATCTGTAAAATGATCAATCCTGATGTACTGATGGCCTATCTCATTTCTTGAGGCCAAAAAATGCCAGGACAGTACAAATACCCCCCAAATTACCATTTTTTGGAAAGTAGCCAGTCCAAGGTATTTAGTGAGAGCCTTGGGGAGTTTTTTGAAGTTGTCATTTTTTGTCACAATATTTTGGAAAATGAAGAAATATTGTCACCAGTGCAGTACTGTGTTATTATATAAAAAAATAATAATTTCTCTTAAATTTTGTTTCTTTTTTTTAACAAATATTTTTCTTTAACACACTATGACTCGAGCAATAGTGTTACCATAGTACTACTCTGGAGAAGTGATCAGGATTTTTTTTTTTACAAATTATGATTGCTTATAGCACTTAAACCAGTGGATTTCACTATTATAAGCAACCATTTTTACTGAATGAAACAGATTCATTCAATGTATTTTGTTGTGATTAGCTGTGATTGGCAACAGCTAATCACATAGTACAGAGGGACTGCGATTGTCCCTTCTGTACCATGTGATCACTGTGACCAATCCCAGCTAGCAACTTTCATACACAATGGATGGCATAAAAGGAAGCCATCCATTGTTTATAATTATCATGTGATCTGCTGTGATTGCACAGCAATAACATGGTACCGGCAGCGGGCCGGTACATTGATCAGTCATCAGCTGTGTCTGGTTAGCATGGATAGTGACAGATTGCACTGCAGCACGGCCTGTGGGGCACACATGAAGCACATTCTGAGAGAACGTCATATGGTATCTACCCAGAATGATGAATGTCCTGCCCAGCCTACTGTCAAATAACTAAAGTGGTTAACAAGTTGTATTGTAATTATGTTTTTTTTTTTAAAAGGCTGCTCATGTTTGGTAGCACTCTAGGGGGTAGTTCTGAATATTGCCACGGCAGCTGTAACATGGGCAATACCCCAGTCATTTGTTCTCTTGTAAATACACTCTCACTTGCCTAGCGGATCCAGGGTCATCTTGCATCAATCCACTGTTAAGCTGTCTTTGCCTGTGCCCCACCTGCCAATTTGCTGCTCCTCCTTAGCTGGCTGCCTCTTCTGGGTTCAGGCGTCTGACCCCCCTGATTCATGAGGCTCCAACCCGACTGCTTTGTAAATGGGTTCCTGCAGACTCCTGGGATATGTGGGGGGTTGGGTGTAGGACATGTCATTCTGGCCTACACCAGAATGGTGGTAGGGGATGAGGACACTGCTAAAAATATAAAGAGAGAAGAAATAGCACCCCCAGAAAAGGGCTATTGATAATGCAGAGGGGGTGGAGGCAGAGAATAAAAGTGTATTTCCCAAGTAAATTCCACTTTAATAAGGCAAGTTTTCTTGATTTTTATTTTTTTATTTTTTTTAAAGACAATTGGATAATTGTATCAAAGAATGAATCAACAGAAAAAAGGGAAGCAATTGCAATAAAAACGAACTTCTGTATATTACTCAAATATCCCAGAAATACAGTTTGGTTACTCAGAGATCAGTCATATTTTTCAGAACCTCACAAAGAATACTGAACTACATTAGTGCTCGTTTCAGAAGCCTAAAAAGTTATCCACACCACAATAATACACATATTAGGGCAAATGTGGGTGAAAATAAATTAGGAATATGGGGGCATACTGATAAAAACCCCACATGAACATAGACTGCTGTTATTGAATAAGCCTAGCCAAATGTATTACAGTGATGTATATTTAGAAGATGGATAGTTAAAGCAGTAATTTAGTCTATGGATTTCACAGTGGTCTTCATCCCGTATGGTAATTTAAAGGAGTGCCTAATTTAGTCACCGAGAGATCAGGAACAGTCAGGAGTTAATGTAAAAAACATATTTTAGGTAGAAATGTGTGGGCAGCTATAGTTTACAGCTCTAATGTTGCTTCCTTCTTAATTCCATTTTCAAATGAATGATTTAATTTGGAGAAAAATAAACCAGACAGAATGCCTAGAGAAAAAGCCAATTGGAAGTAGTAAATAATATAATTCCCCACACAACAATGTGCATGATTAACTCTATATTGTCCCCAGTTGCTGATTTTTTTTTTGAGTATTCAGTCTTTTGCAGAACGACCCAGAGGCTTGCATTATGAAGACGGAAGTGAAAAATAGGCTTTTGGCTATAGTAACAAATTTTAGCTATTATTTGACCTTATTCTACACACAGTCTTTATTCTTAAAAAGGAACAGAATTCTGGAATCTGTGGTGTGAAAAAAAGGCAGGACGAGTGTAAAGGATTAAAAGGAACAAAGCTGTCAGTGCTGGGCCAATCAGCTGCTGGCAGGGCACTGCCGGTACACAAAGGGGCAGGGACGCCCACATGGCCATATTAGGCCAATGATGTCACAAGCATCCCCACCCCTTTGTGTATGAGCATAACCTCCTCTGCCTGCAGCTGATTGGTCCGGCACTGACAGCTTCCTTCTGATTTCAGCTGCACATATGCTTGGACTGAATCCAAGCTCATCCCTACTAGTCACCAGTGGTCACCCTGCAGCTGAACTTTCCAGGTTACTGTCATGTTCAATTTTCCTTTAGATTTACCAAAAAACATGTAATATGAGGTCTAACCTAAACAACTTTTAATTGTATCCAATTAGGCAGGCTCTTACACTACATAGGTTGAAGGTAAATCTAAAGGAAAATTGTACAAGAAAATTGAACATGTATGGCCAGCCTTACCATTCCCTGTCCTGTACTGTGTCAGCGTTGGTAGAGACAGGACTTTGCTTCCTCATGTCAGGGGCCTCCAGCATGGAGAACCCATTCAAAATAAATGGGCTGAAATCGCACTGCACAGGAGCACACAGTGTGTTCCTGTGTGGGCATAGTGTGGACTGGCACTCAGCGTTGGAATTAACTTCCATGTTAGCAGTAACACAGCAACCCAGTCAAAATTGATCTTCTGCTGAAGCCTGGTTTGTTGCTACTGGCTATTGCCTAAATATAAGGGCTCTTTATGGAATAAGACCACTTGTGTAATCTGTAGGAAAATGAAACATGGTCTACTCTTTATAGGAAGTTGATATTTGTGTTGTTTAACTGCCTTCGTTGGGAATTCTCTATATACAGCAGGAACTTATTATTTGTTATTAAAAAGAGCTGCTCAGGATTAAATTGTAAAATGCAGATCCTAAATGCAATTATGCTATTGCCAAATAATGTGACCTAGTGGAAGAAAAATGTAATAAAGTCAGATCTAAACCACAGTTATTTAAAAAACTGCACAAATAAGGGTCTGCTGGTATTAGTTGAAGAGCTAATGTGAGCATACAGCTCAACAGCAGCACACAGGAGCCCCAAGGTTGGACAGACCGAAGATGAAATGTACCTGGGTGAGCCAGGGTTTGTATCACTTAGAGCAGGGGTCTCCAAACTTTCTAAGCAAAGGGCCAGTTTACTGTCCAGGTTTCGGTCGGGCCAGACTGGGTGGAATAGTGCCCCTTGTTGGTACCAGTGGGAGGAATAGTTTTCCATTATTATTTCTCTGACGGAATTCCATTCAAGCGGTCTTGCCTACACACGGTCAAGCCAAAGTCCGACCGTCCAGAACACGGTGACGTACAGCACATACGACGGGACTAGAAAAAGGAAGTTCAATAGCCAGTAGCCAATAGCTTCTGTCCCGTAGTTGCTTCACAGCATGCGTTGTTTTTGGTCCGCCGGAACAGCATACAGACAAGCGGTTTTCCCCAATAGGAATTGGTTCCGTCAGAAATATTTAGAGCATGTTCTATTTCTAGGTCCGTCAGAATTTTTGAAAAAGGAAAGTCCGATGAGGCACACACACACACACACAATTGGAATAGACAATGAAAAGCCTCCGCTCGTGTGTACGCGGCATTAGAGTTTGTGGCAGCAACCTTCCTATGGACTGAAAATTCATGGAGTGGCTCTGAGAAGGGGACAAGTTTAAAATAAATGCAGGTTAAAATAATTTACAGTGTATATAGAAAATAATCACCCCCCTATAAAATAATCACATTTTGTTGCTTACAGCCTGAAATGAAATTAAATTTTATCCAGCTGTACTTACTGTACTTCGTGAAAGTGAAAGATCTAACACCAACATTTCAGAAAAAACAAAACAGACTCACTGAGTTGGAGAAAGGATCACCCCTCCTAAAAATGACTTCATAGATTCACTCAGGTGTAGCTACTCACCTTCTTAATGGCACACAGAGCCATTTGACTTTTAACTGTGATCAGCTGTGGTCATTTGATTAGCTCAGAGTAAAACGAGTTTTCCTTAAACATTTCAGCCCCTGATAGTGCAACTGAGGCAAACAATCAACTAAGGGGGGCAAGGCACTGTCAAAAGATTTCTAGGATAAAGTTGTGGACAGGCGATGGATACAAAAAAAATTCAAAAGTTTTATCAATGCCTAGGAGCACAGCATGGTTTATTATTAAGAGGTGGAATTATTTGGTACAACACAGACCTCTCCCTGGATCAGGATGTCACTCCAAGCTGGATGAAAGAGACAGGAGGAAACTTGTCAGAGAGGCTACCAAGAGGCCTACAGCAGTTGCAGGAAGTTATGACAAAGAGTGGTCATTGTGTGCATGTGACAACAATATCACGAATTCTCTACAAATGTGGCTTGCATGGAACGGTTGCAAGAACTATAATTTAATTATTTGGCCTCAACGCCAAACGATATGGCGGAAATTCAATACACATATCCAAATAACACCATTCCTACAGTAAAGCACGGAGGTGGTAATATCCTGTTATGGGGGTGTTTCTCTTCAGCGGGGATTGGAGCACTTGTCAGGTTAGAAGGAAAAATGGATGGGGCAAAATACCATCAAATTCTTGAGGAAAATCTGCTGCCCTCTGCCACAAAGTTGTCAATGGGAAGGTTTACCTTCCAACATGACCGTGACACAAAGAGCACAGCAAAAATGACCACACAGTGGTTGAAGGAGAAACAGGTGGATGTCCTTGCATGGCCTAGACTTAAACCCCATTGAAAGTCTGTGGAATGACTTGAAGACTACAGTCCGCAAATGGTCACCATCAAATTTAAGTGAACTTGAGCAGTTCTGCAAAGAAAAGTGGGCAAATATTGCAAAGTCTAGATGTGCAAAGTTAGTAAAGACATATCCCAACAGACTAAAGGCTTTAATTAAAGCAAAAGATGGTTCAACAAAAAACTGACACAAGCAAGGGGGGGAATTCTGTTTCTAACTCAGTGATTAATTGTTTTTTTTTTGTTTCTGATATGTTGGTGTTAGATCTTTCACCTGGATGTTTTAAAGTTGCACTGAGTAAATACAGCTGGATAAAAATAGGATTTTTAAATACAGCTTACCTGTAAAATCCTTTTCTTGAGAGTACATCACGGGACACAGAGTATTCATTACATAGTGTGTTAGATCAACATCGGTGATTGGACACTGGTTAACCCCAATTAAGGAGAATTCCTCCCCTATATAACTCCTCCCATACGGGGAGGACCTCAGTTTTGTAGCAAAGCAATAGGTAACCACGTAAAACCCATAGAAGGGCGGGAGCTCTGTGTCCCGTGATGTACTCTCAAGAAAAGGATTTTACAGGTAAGCTGTATTTAAAAATCCTATTTTCTTGATCATACATCACGGGACACAAAGTATTCATTACATAGTGGGATGTCCCAAAGCAATGCTCATTTGAGGGGAGGGAGACACAGATCAGAAAATATAGACCGCAAACGGACCAGAGGAACTAAACTGCAGCCCGCAGTACACTGCGCCCAAAGGCGGTATCCTGTTGCCCTCTTACATCCACCTGATAGAATCTGGTGAATGTATGGACTGAAGGCCAAGTCGAAGCCTTACAGATCTGAGCCATGGAGGCCTGGTGATGCACTGCCCAAGAAGCACTAACAGCCCTAGTTGAGTGCGCTTTCACATGAAAAGGAGGAGTCTTCCTCTTTATATCATAAGCCTTAAAAATAACCTGTCTAATCCATCTAGAAAGAGTGGATTTCGAAGCTGCTTGGCTTTTCTTATGGCCATCTGGCATAATAAACAATCAGTTTTTCATATCTGAGTGGTTGCCTGCAGATAGACACTGACTGCTCTAACCACATCAAGAGTGTGCAAAGATTCTTCCTCCGCGGACTGCGGATCCGGAAAAAAGGATGGTAGGATTACATCTTGATTCAAATGGAATCCTGAAACCACCTTAGGTAAGAAGGAACGATTAGGACGCATAACAATCCTGTCCTTGTGAATAATTAAATATGGCTCTTTACAAGAAAAAGCTGCCAATTCTGATACTCTCCTAGCAGAGGATATGGCTATCAAGAAGACTAATTTTTTAGTCAAAAGCGCTAAAGGAGCCAGGTGCCAGGTTTGTAGTAAATAAGCCTGGAGGCCGGCTTTCTGGCATTGACCAGAGTGGAAAGGACTGACTCCGAGAGCCCATGGTCTTTTAAAATGTGGGTTTCAGCAGCCAAGTCATCAAAATTTAGACTACGTAAAGCAGGGTGGCAAATTGGACCCTGTGTGAGCAGATCTGGCCGGAATGGGAGGACCCAAGGTCTGCCCACTGCCATCTTTACGATCTCTGCATACCAAGGTCGTCTGGGCCAAGCCGGGGCTACTAAAAGGACCGACTTTGCTTCCCTTTTGACCCTTCCCAGGAACCATGGAAGAAGTGGGTTCGGATGGAAGGCATACATTAGATTGTACTGATCCCATGGGATTGTCAGAGCATCTGACCCCTGAGCAAGTACATCCCTTGTTCTGGACACAAATTTGTCCAGCTTCCTGTTGAATCTGGACGCGAATAGATCCACATTTGGTGTTCCCCACCTTTGACATATGGTTTTGAATATGTCAGGGTGTAGGGACCATTCTCCTGGGCATAATTGCCGGCGGCTTAAGAAATCCGCTTGCCAATTTTCCACTCTTGAGATGAATACCGCAGACAGGCAGGGGACATGACTTTCTGCCCATGCAAGAATGCGATTCACCTCCCTTTGGGCATCCAGACTTCTGGTGCCTCCTTGGTGATTGATGTAAGCCACAGCCGTGGCATTGTCGGATTGTATCCGAATAGGATGACCCTGTAGCCTGTAAGACCAGTCCATGAGGGCCAAGTAAATTGCCCAAATTTCTAGAATATTGATGGGCAAGCGTCTCTCGGTTGCAGACCATCTTCTCTGCGTGCATGTTTTATCCAGAACTGCTCCCTAGTCTGTCAGCCTGGCATCTGTGGTTACGATCTTCCATTATAGTGGAAGAAAGGCTTTGCCCTTCAAAAGATTTTTGGTTCGTAACCACCAATTGAGGCTTTTGCGTATCCTTAGGGATAGGCACATTGGAAGATCCAAGGCATGAGTCTTTTTGTTCCAAGCTGTGAGAATGCTTCTCTGCAGGGGCCTTGAGTGAAACTGGGCAAATGGAACAGCCTCGAAAGTGGCAACCATCTTTCCTAACAGTCTCATACATAGCCGAATGGATGGAATATTTTTGCTTAACATTAAGCGGACCAGAGCTCTTACGGCCTTGACCTTTGGCTCTGGTAGAAACACCCTGCCTTGAGCGGTGTCTATGATCATGCCTAGATACTCCAACCTTGTTGAAGGTTGCAAAGAAGACTTTTCTAGGTTGATTATCCAGCCTAGTCTTTCCAAATGTCTTACTGTCTTGAAGACAGCGCGGTTCAGGTGTGCCACCGATTGTTTTATGAATAGCAAATCGTCTAGATAAGCTACCACAGTTATGCCCTGAGCTCTTAGATTTTCTAAGAGAGGGTCTAGAATTTTTGTAAAAATTTGAGGAGCTGTAGCGAGACCGAAAGGAAGGGCCGCAAACTGGAAATGGTGCTGGCCTACCGCGAACCTTAGATATCTTTGGTGAGCGGGAAAAATCAGCACATGAAGATATGCATCCTTGATATCTATTGATGCCATAAATTCTCCCCCCTGCAGGGTGGAGACCACCGAACGAATTGACTGCATTCGGAAAGATCGAATGTGTAGAAACTGATTCAGATCCTTTAGATCTAGGATGGGTCTGACATCTCCATTTTGCTTTGGAACAGTGAAGAGATTTGAGTAGAACCCTGAACCCTGATCTTTTGGGTTCATTTCTACTACCACTCCCTGGGATAGTAAGCGATCTAAGGCCAGTAGCAGCGGTTCTTGCTTTACTGGATCCTTGGGAACTCTTGACCTTAGGAAACGAGCTGGTGGAAGCTCTAGGAACTCTATTTTGTAACCTAGAGATACTGAAGAGACCACCCACTTGTCTTGAACCTCTTCCCGCCAGGCTCCTGAAAACTGTAGGAGCCTTCCCCCCACTCGGCCGAGTGGGGGCGCCCCTTCACAGGGATGTTTTGTGGCTCTGCTTGGCAGGCTTTCGTCCCCAAGCCTTTTTCTGCCCTTGGGTGTGACCCTGGGCCCTTCCTCTGAAAGTAGATTGGGAAGGCCGTCGCCACTGCTTAGAGCCTGATGTTCCAGGGGAAGGGGAAAGAGACCGTTTGAATGGTGGACGAAGTGTAATTTTTTGGATTAAATTATCTAGGTCATCCCCAAATAGGCATTCCCCTTTGAATGAGAAGCCAACTAAATATCTTTTACATGAAAGCTCTGCTGCCCAACTTTTAAGCCAAAGGAACCTGCGCATGTGTACCAACAGAAGAGACAAACGAGATGCTTGCTGGGCAGAATCCAGAATGGCATCAATCATAAAACACAGCATCTGTGGAAGGTCTGCATAGTTCTCCACTTCCTCACTGGGAAAGGAGGCCAAGCATCTGCTTAACCTGTTCCTTGAGGAATTGACACAAACCCACAGTTGCAACTGTAGGTTGGACTACAGCGCCAGCCATGGAGAAGGAGGCTTTTAATAAAGTTTCCAGCTTTTTATCAGTTGGATCTTTAAACACCTGAGCATTGTATAAGGGACAGGTCAGGTTTTTATTCACACAAGAGACAGCCGCATCCACGGATGGGACCTCCCACTTCTTGGTTAAGATTTCCTCCAGAGGATAAAGCATAGAACACTTTTTAGGAGGAGTAAACAGTTTGTCCCCAGTCCTCATACAACAATTTATCCATTAAAGGATGAATTGGAAAGGAAAAGGCAGTCTGTGGGATCCTTCTGACCCCCAGGAAAGAAACAGGATGTAGCGGTCTCAGCAGAGGACATTTTAAATGTGGAACACACTAGTTCAGTATAATACTGGACCTGCTTCTTGAGTGCCTGAGTGGAAGAAGTTCTCTCCTCTTCCTCTGAATCCTCAGACTGCTCTTGATCCCTATCTCTGGATAGGGATCTCTCCTCATTGGTAGAAGATTCATCTGAAAGAGAAAGTGCAGCAGAGGGAGGGGATCTACCCCTTTTTCTGCTATCTTTTAAGGAAGTTGAAATAAAATTCATATTTCTTCCCTCAAAACCCTCCAATGTAGCCCTAAGGGAATCCTCTGTGACATACGCTGGGGCTGTAACATTAGGAGAGGCTGCAAAACCTGATAGGGGCACTGACTCATCCTGTGAGGCTGGCTCCAGTCTTGCAGGGGGGATTGTATTCTGCAGGCATCTTTAGGACCCCTAGACTCAGGCGGTGACTTTCTTGTGCCTTTGTTACCTCCCCCCGGGACCCTTTTATGAGGAAACATAGTCCCAAGCTACAAAGCAGAGGTACTAGTATATATGCAATCACGGTTGTGCTAAAAGTCTCACAATATACATGTATGCTTAATACTGCACAACCTGATGCCGAGTAGGTGTCTTAGGTTAGCCTGGATACGACCACTTAGGATGCTCACACTCTGTGTCCATCTGTTTACAGAGCTCTGAAGGCTCTGGGCTTTTAAATTAGTCACCTGGCGTCTGCACACCTGCAGTGGAGGAAGTGAGCAGATTGGACACCAGCTTCACTGAGTGTGTATCCGAAAAGCACGTAAATTTGCACCTTACTCCCTCTAGTGGTGGAAATCAGGTAAGACATGCAACTACTCATTAAAGAAAATCCATTTGTAATATAAATATATATATATAGGATTAACTTCTCTTACCTGTCCCCATTTCAGGGACTGCTGAGAACAGACAGTTTCCAGCCTTCACCCATCACAGCGGGTAGCGTTGTGCCAACCTTCAGGGTTTTTTGGGTTCCTACTTAGAGAAACCTCTTACCTGGACCTGTAAAAGACTCTGCCAGAAACTTTCGTGCCACTGTTTTAATAGTACACCAAGCCTGGTTTTTCCCAGAGCTCAATCCTCCAAAGAGAGACTTGCAGGCAAAACCTCGCTTCTTTGGATGACGAGGCCCGGGTACCATGCCATCTTGGGAGTCAAAATATCGGCCCGAGATATGGATCCGGTCAGCATAGCCCTTTAAGCCCCCGCAGGGACCAAACTGGAGCTTTCTTCACAGCACATGTTTTACATGACCAACCACTGGTCTTAGACACTGGTAAAAAAAACTGAGGTCCTCTCAGTATGGGGAGGAATTCTCCTTAATTGGGGTTAAGCAGTGTCCAATCACCGATGGTGCCTATCTAACCCACTATGTAATGAATACTCTGTGTCCCGTGATGTATGATCAAGAAATAAGAACTGCGTCTGTCTTAATTTCAGGCTGCAAAACAACACAATGTGATTATTTTAAAGGGGGGGGGGGGGGGCGATTCTTTTCTATACCCACTGCAAATCTATTGAAGAAGTGAAAATTACTGGTAATTACAACTAAGGCTAGTAATGTATACAAGGCATCTCAATGAGTCAGAGCCTCACTTTATTGTAATCCCTGGGAGCACCTTAAAGTGGTTGTAAACCTCAGACATGAAATATGAACAAAGCATATCCCTCTATAGTGTGTACTTGTTTCAATTAAGAGCACTTGGGCCACTTTCACACTGAGCCGCTTTACAGGCGCTATAGCGCTAAAAATAGCGCCTGCAAAGCGCCTCTCCTGTCACTCCAGTGTGAAAGCCCGAGGGCTTTCACACTGGAGTGGTGCGCTTACGGGATGTTAAAAAAAATTCCTGCAAGCAGCATCTTTGAGGCACTTTAGGAGCAGTGTATACACCGCTCCTAAAGTGCCCCTGCCCATTGAAATCAATGCACCTTCAAATCGCTTTGGCAGCGGCGCTTTAAACCCTTTTTCGGCCACTAGCGGGGTTTTAAAGTGCCCTGCTAGCGGCCAAAAAGTGCAGCTAAAATGGCGGCAAAGCTTTACTGACGATGTCCCAAAGACCCCAGTGTGAAAGTGCCCTAACTGTTAGTTCTGTCTGCTGCTTAGTTCCTCTGCTATCAGCCTCAATCACTTCTGACAAGTTTTCCTGACACCAAGAGAAAAAAGGTGACAAGTGAAAGGTTCTTGCTGCGTTTCAATGCATTTCAACGAGAAGGTGCGTTTTTGGTGAGTTTTTGTTAACGGACCACAAATGCAGCAAGCAAGATTTTTAACACCACATTGGAAGCGCAACGGACCAGTGTGTAGACATACATTTTTCTTGAGCTTTTCTTGCGCTAAAGGTGCCGATAATGGGCGACAATAAAATCACATTAATTTAAATTCATGATACTATCATTGAAAAGTCGAATGTAAAATGATTATTTATAAAAATATATCTTTTTTAAAAACTGTCATTTTTGGTTTTCAGCCAAGTGCATCCTGAATTTTCGGTACCAATGTTCATTTTGGTGCACCTCTAAATACAAGCAGCACATTTTTTTTTTTTCTTGCAAGTCTATAATTTAATTTACAATCACTACTAAATCTATACTTGGGTGAGCAGATCAGTTTGATTGAGAAAGTGGTCCAAGAAAGTCATACCCCTGGGGCCAAAAATCGGGTTCTGTCAATTCTTTTAGGATACTAAACAATGTGATAAACATCGTTTTATTAAAGACAACACCGGATACTACACTGTTTGCTTTCCCCTTGTGTAGTAATAAATATTTAGCAGAAACCAAGGATTCATTTGATGTGCCACAGCTATCACATATGGTTACATCAAACATAATTTGGGAAAAATCTCAGTATTTACATGGATGTTGAGGACAACAGCTGTCCAACAAGGGAAGTTTACTTCAACATCAAACCAGAGTAAGCAAAATCCCCTCTAAAAGCTTTTATGTTTAAGGGACTTGCACCAATGGACACACCTGTACAAGGCATGGTGTACATTTCCGTTCAGATTACTAACTCCATAGATAATAAAAGGAAGATTCCTGCTTTTTGATTTCCATCCAACTAGGGGAACACCCAAGCATTCTTCTGGTTCTATCAGTGTCTCAAACATTCCCTCGCCAAGGTGTACCTCTTTGTTAGGTTCTAAAATTTGGGGTATGATGTTATGTCATTTACAAAATACTTCTGAAATAAACAGTCATATTGGAAGTGGTCAGTGGCGTCTCCAGCTTTCATATTTAGGGGGGGCACATGGGGGGACAGGGACAAAAGTAGGGGGGCAACTATAAAATGAAATTTATATATATCTCCTGGGGCCCTTTACTACGATCCCACAACGGCCCTTTCACATGTTCTGCAGTGAGCTCCCTTGCTACTGTATTGGGGCCCCCCAGGGTGGCAGAAAACAAGAGATATATGTCACCAGCATACCAAGAAAATATAAGGGTCCAAAACAGTGGGAGAACTATCAGGGTTGCAAAAAATGTCTTGCCACCGGGCCCTGGTGTTCTGCCACTGTGGGGTTCCCCAGCCTCCTCTTGCTGTCCTGCCCCTGCTATTGACAGCGCTGGTCTGGCATCTCTTGGAATTTCCAGGCTGGTTCTCCTGTCCTAAGGATGGGAGAAATCAGTCTGTTTTTTCAGTAACTGAGAGTTTTGGTGGAGACCTTCCTGCAACTTGCTCTTCTCCCTGCCAATGAGGATGCAGGGGAAGGAGTAGATCGGGCGGCCCTGGTTATGCAGTTTTAGCGAGCAGTTTTAGCGAGCAGAGGGAGGGGGAGGAATCACCCGCAGGAGCTGACTGGGGACACTCTCCCTCATTGCCTTTTTGTAAAAAAAAATAAAAAAAAAAACATTTTTTTTTTTGGGGGGGGGGGCACATGGTGGGGCACAGCATAATGTTGGGGGGTCAGGGCCCCCTCTGCCCCCCCCCTAGGGACGCCATTGGAAGTGGTATAGGGCAGGGAATGGAAAGAGCAAAGTTATAACCAAGTATACAACTTGTTCTCACACTCCAGCTTCTCCAGACACAGAGTTTGATTTACTAAACTAGGAGCGAGCAAAATTTGGTGCAACTCTGCATAGAAACCAATCAGCTTCCAGGTTTTATTGTCAAACCTTAATCGAACAAGCTGAAGTTACAAGCTGATTGGCTACCATGTACAGCTACACCAGATTCTGAGTGCTCCATTATTAGTAAATCTCCCCCACAATCTTCACTTATAAATTTGGTTCTTCTTCACATTCTTCAATCCCCTCCACTGTTTTCTATCACAGCTCCACTCTCAACTGTACCTCTGCGCTCCAAGAACAGATTTCTGAGAGTCATATCTTGGAAAGAACCGCCTAGTGCTAAGTATAATTAACGCCGGACAATTACCATCCTTTCCAGTTCGATTTTCTGAAGCTTTTTCCATAAAGTGTTATTAAACTCAAAACCGAAAAATGTAATATATTGCAGCTTACCAATCATTACATGTGGTGACTGCATTATTATTCTTTTTTTTCAGGTTGCATTCACACCTAAACATTTTCAGCTCGTAAAACGCCAGAAAAAACGCACGAAAAACATCCAACAAGCAAAATCCCATTCATCTAAATGGCCCCCGTTCACATCTGAGAGTTTTGTAGCCTGTAGCAAAACACCTGAAGCTCAAAAAAGTACGAGCTTCTTTTTGGGCAGATTACAGACGTTTTTCTGCTTTTTACATTGGTGACCTTTTGACCTGTGCAAAATCGCAGCAAAAAAAAAAAAAGGGTAAAAACGCGCGACTTTCTGCCTGAAAACGAAACGCTCACGTGTGAATGCAGCCTCAGGCTTTTTTCCTTCTGTTTTCACCTAGTGATTTGGCCAGTAATGCACCTCCTGTATTAGAGTGCCTCCGCTCTGAAAGAATGAGAAGAGGGCCACATTTGGACAGCAGCATTGGCAATCTGGAGAAGGAGAGTGTTAGATGTACTAGCAGATTTAGATACACTAACAAATTGAAGCCAAACACCAACTAATACTTTATATGCAGTTACAGCAAACAGTTTTTTCCCCTTTTGGAACAAAGGTTTTAGCACAGCTCAGTTGTTTCATGGACGTCCTCCCGAAACCACGCCCCTCACGTGGCCCTTGTGGGGCACATCCGGCACGCTTTGTGATCGCTGTGTCTTTTGCACGCAGCTGATCACAGATCGTGGTAAAGGGCAAATCACAGCAGCCCATTACCATGTGATTAACTGCATCCAATCCCAGCTGATTACAAGGTAAACAGACTTGTCGGTTATCGGCAGTACTTTCCTCGCTGTCGTAGTATTAGGAGAGGAGAACTGGTAATGGGAAATCCTGACAGGGGACATGTACACAGATAATCAGGGGACTGATCATCAGTGCCACCTCATCAGTGCCGCATATCAGCGAAAAATTACTTATTTGAAAAACGTTATAACAAAAAATAGTTTTTGTTTTTTCAAAATTTTTCATTTTTTTGTTTGGTTAGCAAAAAATAAAAAACCCCAGTGGTGATTAAATACCAGTAAAGTGTTGCATGACCGTGCAATTGTCATTCACAGTGCGATAGCACTGCAAACTAAAAATCGGCTTGGTCAGGAAGGGGGTATAAAAGCTAAACATTGTAAGCACCCCTGTCAGTGTTAAATGTATTGTCTCATCCCTATCAAAAAACAAAAGAAAGCAATTCATCAAAGAGGAACACGCAATATAGCAAAAATATATAAATTTTATTGAGAATAATTCACTTAGACACCAATCAAAAAAATGGTTGAAAACCAGATACCAGATGGTGATGGTATCTGGTTTTCAACCATTTTTTTATGGTGATGGTATCTGGTTTTCAACCATTTTTTGATTGGTGTCTAAGTGAATTATTCTCAATAAAATTTATATATTTTTGCTATATTGCTTGTTCGTCTTTGATGAATTGCTTTTTTTTGTTTTTTGATATGCGTGGTTAATTCAGAGGAACGCACCCACTTCTACGCCAGAGTCAAACCGATTCCCAAAAGTCGTTCCTGTACTACTTTTTGTGACTTCAGGGTGCGATTTCAATAGACATCTGTGCAAAAACCCGCACAGATGTCTCTGAAATCGCCCCTGAGTTCGGAACTGACATGCAGGAATTAAATCGTGCGAGTTCAGCTGAACTCGCACGATTTCATTCCCGCTGTCAGTGTGAACATGAGCTCAAGAGAGCTTGTTCTTTTGAAAAACAACAGACTTACTGACTGGTAAGCGGCTGGTTGAATGAGAAAAAGAAAAAACTGTATTGTCTAAAAAAACTGCCTTGGCAAGCTGCAGTATAATAAGTTTGCTTTTGGGTTTAATATTGATTTAAAGTGGTTATAAAGGCAGAAGGTTTTTTATCTTGCATCAAGATAAAAAACCTTCTGTGTACAGCAGCCCTCCTCAGCCCCCTAATACTTAGCTGAGCCCGATCTTCCTCCAGTGATGTGCACGAGTACCTCTGCCATCCGGGACCCTCCCTCCTGATTGGCTGAAACACAGCAGCTGTGCCATTGGCTCCTGCTGCTCTCAAAGTCAGTTTGCCAATCAGGAGAGAGAGAAGGGGCTGGGCCAAACCACAGCCCATGTCTGAATGGACACAGGGAGCTATGGCTTGGCAGCCCCCATAGCAAGCTACTTGCTGTGGGGGCACTCGGCAGGAGGGAGGGGCCAGGAGCGCCGAAGAGGGACCCGAGAAGAGGAGGATCTGGGCTGCTCTGTGCAACAATAACTGCACAAAGCAGGTAAGTAAGTATGACATGTTTGTTATTTTTAAAGAAAAAAAAAACAAGACTTCACAAATGAGAATCACTTTAAGGACAAGCATGTCCCATACATAACCTTTATTTTTACTGTCCTAAGCTTTATCTTTTTTTAAGGCACATTCCCCAGTGGGAATGTTGCTAATCCTAGCAACGGCAGCGCCAAAATACATTGTTTCTGCCACATACAATATGACCAACCAATATCATTAATATCCTGCATAACTAAATCAGTAAATTCAACAATACCAGAACATTTTTAGGGACAGGAGCAATAGGAAAAGACTGCAAACTACCCAACATTTTAATTGCCCATAGTTTCCATATCTGAAAATATTTTGTGAAACTATGCCTATGTGGGGATTTTACTAAAGGCAAATATGGGCTCTTCACTTAGCTTAGAGAATAAGATGAAGCTCTGGTGACTTCCAGCATCCAATCATTTGCAAACAAAAATAGTTTTTGCCGTTCCTATTCACGAGAAGTCGATCTAATACAGACTTGTTGGAAAATTTGTGTTTGATCAGTACTGCCGTCCAATTGGCTGCAGCATTATTAAGAGTATTATGACAGCGGAGGGATACCCACTGTCAGAATACAACAGTGCAGTGGGGAGGATTCCCCCATCCACCTGGAATGTGTGGATAGGAAATCAATTCGCTTTCTCTCAATCAGCCCGCTGGTTGAGCCTATAGGCTGAACCCAAAAAGTCTATCGGTGTATACCTTGCAAAGTGAACAGCTTGTTTGCCTTGAACTTAACTGAAAGCTTTTAGATTCCTCCTATGCAAAGAACCTGGCTGAATGTCATATTCAATGCAGTAGTTATAAAACATAACGGACCTAGTTTATTAGTGGCAGCACTTTAGGTAACTGTGTTATATTACAAAAATTGAGTAGGATAGGGTGATCTAAGAATTATAAGTGCACATATTATTGAGAGTACATCGTCGGTGGCATTTTAAAAGTAGGGCATTGCCTATGTTGCCAAAGGCTTGGGAAGTGCAGTAAGTGCACCTGTTATATTTACATATACATAAATATATATCTATAGATCTAATTGTAGAACTGTTTAAACTTCTAAATATAACATACTAACAATTTTAATTCAATTACTGAAGCAGGGAGGAATGCCAATATCCAAATTAGCTGAAATCATAAACCAAACATCGGCTCAACATCTTGATTTGTGCCTCCATGATCTAAAGCAAATGTTTTACCCTAATGTGTCTACACCCATTAATCTCAACGATCTTGAAGATTATAAACCTACTTTGTGAAGATCTCCACTGTGATCGTTCTGTACCTTTGACTATAAGCTGATCAGCAGCACCTTTCCTTCACACTACCATACGGAGGGGCCTCTGAGATCCCACATACCATAGACCTGTTCAACAGTCCTTTGAAGTGACTCTCATACACAATATTACCAGGAAGCAACCCAGCAGTGGCCTATGAGGCATCTTTCAACATCATTGACAAACGTATCAAAAAATCCAAATTTTGTCCACCTTTGATCAGTACAGCCTGTAACACCTTGCGCCAACTATTGGTACCTTGCAAGCCACTAGGGTACATAGCGGCTAAATGTTCTAGAGTTTAACCATCTCTTTTAACATGTCTGTCATGAAGGGTAACCCAAAATTCATGCTGAAGACCTTCTTGGGGTCCCTCATGTGACTGTGGAAGGACTCATTCAAGCTCCAGAAGTTGTGTTTCTTAAAGGGATCTCCTCCACACTGAAGATAGCCTTAGGCATAGCTGACACAATAGCCTGGCGCTATCCCAGAGGATTGTCATGTGCCTTATCCTCTATCAACCCCTCTGGTTCAGTGTCAGTGAGCTGCTCCACATCCTCACCCTGGGCACTGTCATTTTGGTATAAATCTTTAGGCCTCTTGCACATTGCTGTCTGAAAATGCTCAGACTTCAGGCATAAAGGCGTTTTTGTTTTACCAATCTAAAATGCAGCCCACTGTTGTCAATGTGCCTGTACACACAGGCGTGTAAACATATACTGCGTATTGATCAGTAAAAAAAAAATAAAAATACAGAAATCTGAGTCGCAAGAAATACAATATTTGCAAATTCCAAGCTGCTTGTTTGCGTTTGCATATTTGCAAGTGCTGTACAGCCCATCCCTGCGTTTATTTTCAGCCAGGAACCTCTGATGTTCATACATAAGTACAGTGTTCAAGAGGCCCAAGTCAGTTCAGTCTGCATTAACACATTTTCAACCTGAGTTTGCGGCTCTTGTTTAAAACATACAAATTTACTGTCACCTTTGAGGGAACAGTTTTGCCCACTAGGGTGGCTCCAGAGTTGTCCCGAGAAAAAAATTTAGCTCTCACATTTCAGCCCCCTGGTTGGTTTCTAAGGCAAGCCATACATGATTCATTTTCTATTGTTCAACCAGCAAATTGAACAAAAGAAAAGGAATCGATTCAGACATCTGAGGTGAAGACGGAATCCCTCCCGCAAAGCTTTTGCATCTCGACAGTGGGGAGAGTTTTTCCGTCGTCAGAATACACTCATCAGCACCTCAATCTATAGCAAACGGCACTGACCAAGCAAAAATTTTCCAAAAGGCTGGTTGTACAGAAGTCGATCAAGAGATCGACTCCCTCTCTTTTTTCTCCCAGCAGAGTGCATGCTGGGAGCTGTAGTCTCTTCCCTGTGGAGAGCAATGGGTCGCTGTGATTGGCCCTGCGTTGTGGCCAAAGGGGAGGGGAAAAGAGCGGGCAGGAAGCTTGGCGGCAAACCTAATGAGAGAGCCGCTATCTCTTCTCCCGCACTGCTGACAGGAGGAAGGGGGGGCGAGTGGGGGGAAACATTCTGACATCCCGCAGCTCGCCTCTCCCCTGTCACACCGCCACTATCACAGCTTCACTGATGGGGGTGGAGGATGGGGGGCTTGACAGCACCCACTACACCTGCCAGCTTTCTTTATGGTGTTACCCAGGTACGGTCGTCCCCCCACCCCCATCCCCATAGCGACGCCACGCCACTGCTCCCATCCCGCCTCCGGCCAGCCTCTCAGTGTGTGACGCTGGGCAGGGAATACCAAGTACCTGTCAGGGGGAGTATCTCCACTGACAGGGGAGTGAATAGGTGAAGCGCTGATCTGTTCTAGGCTTGTGCTGGGTGCAGGAGCGCACTCAGCACATCTTTGCAGGTGTAGGTATTAGCGGCTGGTGTATCCAGACAGTTTTAGAAGCACACAGCCAGCACTTCACATGCGCCACCTTTCCTCCAGTAAATAGTTCCACCCCTTCTGCCCCCCCCCCCCCCGTACCGGCCCTGAGTCTAACCTTTCTGCGGACAGCCTCCTATTTACAAATGCCGGGCTCTATCCAGAGGAAGAGCTCCATGGAAACCAGAAGTTCTGAGGGTAAACGTCCCTGCCTGACATTTTTATTTAGTTTTCATTTGTTAACGAAAATGGAATTGATTTTGGTCAGTGGACGAAAATGTGGTGTACTTTTTCTTTCGTCACTGTAAAAATGCCGCTGACGGAAATGATGACGAAAACGTTTTCGTTGATGAAGTTAACACTGGGTGCAACACTGTCACACCACACATTTGATTAATTGAATTATATTCCATCGATAGTAAACAGCAGATGGGATGAAACACACAAACTCGTTCATAAATTTTTAGGCGCCTGTTCACAACATTGCGCTAAGGAAATATGCATTGGTGCAGTGGTTCTCAACCCTTCTCGTGCCGTGACCCCTTGATAAAATTTCCCAAGTTGTGGGGACCCCTAACAGTAAAATTATTTTCGTAGCATGGGTTGTCAGCACCCAAGGCAAGACAAGTAATTTGTACCCCTAACCCACGGACATTTAGGGCTCCCTGAGTCCCTTCCACTCGTACAGTATTAAAACCCCTTATGGTACATTTTAGGATGTACCATTCTCTTTGTTCTCCTTTCTTTCCCTTTTATCTCTCTCTGTCCTAATTTCTTGTTTTTTTTTTCCCCATCCCTCTCTCTAGCCGTCTTTCTTGTTCTTTCTCTTATTCTTTCTTTGTTCTTCCCCCTCTTTTCCGCTCCTTTCCATGTATTCTCTAATTTTATTCAATCTCTTACTCCTTGGTGGGGGGGAACAGGATGAGTGGCAGTGCTGGTGGGGAGCTGGGATCAGCCAACTTAGGAGCTGTTGATCAAGGTCATCTGCTAATCTGGGAACTGTAGTTGGGACTTTTAATGGCAACTATAATCACAGGTAGTGTTACTCACTGTGTCTCCGGCTTCACTGTGTCTCCGACTTTGTGGTGTCTGGCAGCAGTGACACCTATGCCGAAATCAGGAGATGGGGTCTCCTCCAGCCCCTCCCAATTCACATTCCTCACCAGTCAGCTGACCTCTAGTCTTTGCCCCCCAGTCATGCCATCAACTGAATGGGCGGATGTGAAGAGGCTGTGTGGGCAGCCGCGGGCTCCAGGAACAGCCCAGCTGTGCTTCCACAGGCTGCAGGGACAGCCCTGCTGGGCGAAAGCAAAAAAGGCTGGAGAGCGGTGCGGGCTTCAGGAACAGCCCAGGATTCGGTGACCCCTGGCAACTTGTCATTCGACCCCCTGGTTGAGAACCACTGCATTAGTGGATGCAGTACTAGTTCTTCTGAATGCATCTTATCAACAGATGTGCATTGTGGTGCATGTCTGTTGGAAAGGTGCTTTAGGGTTCATTCTGTGCGGCATCCCAACACACCTAGCCAACGGATATACAAAGCAGTGCATAACAACGCACTAACGTGCATTGTAGTGCGCTGTGTTATAATAATTGTACATGCACTTTTTTGGTGCACTAGGCAGTCCATTCAAACAAATAAGCTGCCTTAATGCTATGTACAGTAACACTTGCCATAAATTTGTCTTAATGTTTGTGTGCTTACACAGCGCAACAATGTGAATAGACCTTAATGAATATTTTAAGCATTTAGCATACCTATATAAATGACAAAAAAGAAAAAAGCATATATATATACTGTATATTTACCTTTTCTACAGGAGGAATGTCATTTTCCATTTCTATTGACCTTGGTCTTAGCTTAATTGGCTTGTCTTTGAAAATATCCCCAAAGCCAAATCCCCTGATCTTTTTCGCCTGGTTTTCTGCTCCACTTGTTCCATTGGTCCCTTCTGATTTGGAGTCGCCCCCATCACTCTCTGAGCCAGCAGTATCTTTAAATCCTGGCAGGAAGGAAACATTAATTGTGATGACAATTCTTCCATAGGACTGCAATCATTACATAAGCTCATATATACTGAACAGGAAACCGTTTGATTTCAAAAGTATACAGTAAAGGGTATGATTAAAGATTTACAGTATCTCACAAAAGTGAGTACACCCCTCACATTTTTGTAAATATTTTATTATATCTTTTCATGTGACAACACTGAAGAAATTACACTTTGCTACAATGTAAAGTAGTGAGTGTACAGCTTGTAAAACAGTGTAAATTTGCTGTTCCCTCAAAATAACTCAACACACAGCCATTAACTGCTTCAGCCCCAGAAAAGATTTTACCCCCTTCCTGACCAGAGCACTTTTTGCGATTCGGCACTGCGTCGCTTTTACTTTGTATGAACAGACGATCTGTCTGTTCTCCCCTCAGAGAACCGGAAACTGTGTGTTTACACACACAGATCCGGGTTCTCCATGAGTCACTCACATCGGCTCGGGGCGAGCGGGGGGCCCGTGCACGCCCCCTTGTGACCACAGGGCGAAGTGACGTTACATAACATCGTTTCTCCCAGCCGTGCCATTCTGGCGCAGTACAACTGCGGTGGCTGGTTGGCAAGTGGTTAATGTCTAAAACGCTGGCAACAAAAGTGAGTACACCCCTAAGTGAATATGTCCAAATTGGGCCCAATTAGCCATTTTCCCTCCCCGGTGTCATGTGACAAGGTCTCAGGTGTGAATGGGGAGCAGGTGTGTTATATTTGGTGTTATCGCTCTCACACTCTCATACTGGTACCTGGAAGTTCAACATGGAACTCTCTGAGGATCTGAAAAAAAGAATTGTTTCTCTACCTAAAAATGGCCTAGGCTATAAAGAAGATTGCCAAGACCCTGAAACTGAGCGGCAGCACGGTGGTCAAGACCATACAGCAGTTTAACAGGACAGGTTCTACTCAGAACAGGCCTCGCAATGGTTGACCAAAGTAGTTGAGTGCACGTGCTCAGCGTCATATCCAGAGTTTGTCTTTGGGAAATAGATGTATGATTGCTGCAGAGGTTGAAGGGGTGGGGGGGGGTCAGCCTGTCAGTGCTCAGACCATACGCCGCACACTGTATTAAATTGGTCTGCATGGCTGTCATCCCAGAAGGAAGCCTCTTCTAAAGATGATGCACAAGAAAGCCTACAATCAGTTTGCTGAAGACAAGCAGACGAAGGACATGGATTACTGGAACCATGTCCTGTGGTCTGATGAGACCAAGATAAACTTATTTGACTCAGATGGTGTCAAGCGTGTATGGCAGCAACCAGGTGAGGTGTACAAAGACAAGTGTGTCTTGCCTACAGTCAAGCATGGTGGTGGGAGTGTCATGGTCTGGGGCTACATGAGTGCTGCCGCCACTGGGGAGCTACAGTTCATTGAGGGAACCATGAATTCCAACATGTACTGTGACATACTGAAGAAGAGCATGATCCCCTCCCTTTGGAAACTGGGCCGCAGGGCAGTATTCCAACATGATAAAGACCCCAAACACACCTCCAAGAAGATCACTGCCTTGCTAAAGAAGCAGAGGGGAAAGGTGATGGACTGGCCAAGCATGTCTCCAGACCTAAACCCTATTGAGCATCTGTAGGGCATTCTCAAATGGAAGGTGGAGGTCAAAGTCTCTAACATCCACCAGCTCCGTGATGTTGTCATGGAGGAGTGGAAGAGAACTCCAGTGGCAACCTGTGAAGCTCTGGTGAAATCCATGCCCAAGAGGGTTAAGTGAGTGCTGGTAAATGGTGGCCACACAAAATATTGACACTTTGGGCTCAAATTAGACATTTTCACTTAGGGGTGTACTCGCTTTTGTTGCCAGCGGTTTAGATATTTTTTAATGGTTGTGTGTTGAGTTATTTTGAGGGGACAGCAAATTTACACTGTTATACAAGCTGTACACTCACTATTTGACATTGTAGCAAAGTGTCATTTCTTCAGTGTTGTCACGTGAAAAGATATTAAATTAAATATTAAAAAATATGAGGGGTGTACTCACTTTTGTGAGATACCGTATATGTATTTTAGTGGATTTCAAAAAGGTGTTATTGGGCACCAATTCTGTGTATAGACTGTAGTCAGAGGGCAAGAAAGAAAACAAATTTATAACTTGTGAACAGAATAATTATAGTACAATTACACTACACTATGCAAAGTGCTGCTTTTGAGGGCTCTGGACAACAAACTAACCATTACACGCAATGTAATATGAACCTGAACCTAAAGGCCCCTCCCCCCCCCAATCCCAAAAAGAAATTACAAGTGCACATAGTATGTTATTTGGCAAGTAAGGTGGTCATTTGAATCCTAAGGGTCCATTTACATATTTGCAGTGCATTAATGAACATGCTTTAACGTGTGTAGCATTAAGGTAGCCTACTGAAATCAATGGGCTTGCAGTGCACAATAACATTCCAAAAGGTCACAAAATGTTTGCAGCAATGTGCCACAACACACTATGGGGCACTGCCTTAGTGCAGGGGTCTCCAAACTTTCTAAACAAAGGGCCAAGTTACTCTCCTTCCTACTTTAGGGGGCCGGACTAGGGCCAGTGGAAGCAATAGTGCCCCATTGCTGGTGTCAGCGGGAGCAATAGTGCCCCATTGCTGGTGTCAAGGTAAAGAATTCTGCCCCATCGTTGGTGTCAATAGAAGGAATTCTGCCTCACTGTTAGTGTCAATGGGAGGAATAGTACCCCATCACTGGTGTCAATAGAAGGAATTCTGCCTCACTGTTATGCCGCGTATACACAGTCGGAATTTCCCACAACAAAAGTTCGATGGAAGCTTGTTGTCGGAAACTCCGACCATGTGTACGCTCCAATGGACATTTTACGTCGGAATTTCCGACAAATAAAATTTGAGATCTGGATCTCAAATTTTCCAACAAAATCCGTTGTCGGAAATTCCGATCGTGTGCACACAATTCCGACGCATAAAATTCCACGCATGCTCAGAATCAAGCAAAAGAGCCGCACTGGCTATTGAACTTAATTTTTCTCGGCTCGTCGTATATGTTGTACGTCACCGCGTTCTTGACATTCAGAATTTCCAACAACATTTGTGTGAATGTGTATGCAAGACAAGTTTGAGCAAACATCCGTCGGAAAAAAAAACATGGATTTAGTTGTCGGAATGTGCGATCGTGTGTACGCAGCATTGATGTCAATGGGAGGAATAGTGCCCCATCGTTGGTGTCAACAGAAGGAATTCTGCCCCATCGTTGGTGTCAATGGAAGGAATTTTGCCCCATCGCTGGTGTCAATGGAAGAGATTCTGCCCCATCGCTGGTGTCAATGGAAGGAATTTTGCCCCATCGTTGGTGTCAATGGAAGGTATTTTGCCCTATTTTTGGTGTCAGTGGGAGGAATAGTGTCCCAAGGGTGAGATAAAGGCAAGCAAAGGGCTGCATCCAGTCCCCGGGCCACAGTTTGAGGACCGCTGCCTTGTATTGGCGTGCTATTCAAAATGAACGGCACTGCAATGAGCTAATTCACTTAATGTGTGCTTTTCAGTGAAAATATGTAAATCGGCCCCTAACGTAAGTCTCCCTCAAAGGATAAACTGGGTATTAAAAAGGGGGATTCATCCCTCCAGGTTTACTTACATCACATATTACATGTGTTACTATGCCATTCATTTTGAATAGCACCCCAGCACGATAAGGCAACGCACAAGCTTTACAAAGTGCTGCAACACACCATGTGTTGTGGCATACCTGCTTTTTGGACTGTTTGGGGCATGAGAAGCTCATTGATTTCAATGGGCTGTGGCAATGCAGTCCACTTTAATGTGTGCATTACGCGTGTTACTGTACCTGCATTAATGCACCACACAAACGTGAATAGGTCTTCAATATCTGGATAAAGTCAGCGGAGAGCATGGAGAATTTGCATTTAGTCATTCACTTTTTTCCAGTAGAATAATGGACAGCTTTTTTCAATATTGCATAATTTATGCTACTTTTTATAAACGGTTGCCCAACCAGAACAGTTTTACAGTGCACATAGTATGTTATTTGGCAAGTAAGGTGGTCATTTGAATCTTAAGGGTCCATTTACATATTTACCAGAACAGTTTTAAAGGAAAATATCCTCCCTGAGTAACAGTAAAAGGTTCATTCAGTTTACCGTGAAGCTGAAGTTTAGTCTTTTTTCTTTTTCATACAGCCCCAAACATATATTTGTTATGTGTAAAGGTGTTTATCCCAATACCTGCAAGGCTGCTGCTTCATGTAAAAATCCTTTCTTCAGTGCTTTCTTCATATCCACTAGATATTGCCCTGAGCAGCTGTCTTCCAGCACCGTGAGAGCAGAGTAAAAAAAGAGTTTCAATGATTTCCTGCCCCCATCTGTCCTAAATCCCATGCAGAGAGCGCCTAGTACTTGTCTGGCACAATGCATTGCGTTCTGTGAATGATGGAGGAATTATAGAATGAAAGGCTCTCCACGGCCCATTCACAGAATGTGATGAATCGTGGGAGATAGGTAGTATGAGCTCTCCTAATAGCAGAGAGAACAGAAGGGGCTGGCGAGCAGCACAACTCTTAAAGTGGTTCTAAAGCCTTTTTACTACCTTAATGCATTCCTTGCAATAAAGTGGTTGTAAACCTGAGACATGAAATATGAACAAAGCATATTCCTCTATAGCAGTGGTTCTCAACCCCCCTAGTGCGGTGACCCCTTGATAAAATTTCCCAAGTTGTGGGGACCCCCAACAGTAAAATTATTTTGGTAGCTTGGGTTGTCAGCACCCAAGGCAAGACAAGTAATTTGCGCCCCTAACCCACGGACATTTAGCACTCCCTGAGTCACTTCCACTTATTAAAACCCCTTATGGTACATTTTAGGATGTGCCACTCTTTCTCTTTGTTCTCCTTTCTTGCCCTTTTTATCTCTTTCTATCCTAATTTCTTGTTTTTTTCCCCCATCCCTCTCTCTACCCGTCTTACTTGTTCTTTCTCTTATTCTTTCTCTCCCTTTTTCTTTGTTCCTCCCCCTCTTTTGCTCTCCTTTCCATGTAATTCTCTTTTTTTATTCCTTTTCTTACTTCTTAGTGGGTGGGGGTAATGGGATGAGTGGCAGTGCTGGAGGGGAGTTGGGATAAGTGGCAGTGCTGGCGGGGAGTTGGGATGAGTGGCAATGCTGGGGGGAGTTCTGATCAGCCAACTTATGTGCTCTTGATCAAGGTCATCTGCTGATCTGAGAACTGTAGTGGGGACTTTTAATGGCAACTATAATCACAGGTAGTGTTAGTCACTGTGTCTCTGGCTACACTGTGTCTCCGACTTTGTGGTGTCTCGTAGCAGTGACACTTATGCCGAAATCAGGAGATGGGGGTCTCCTCCAGCCCCTCCCACTTCACATTCCTCACCAGTCAGCTGACCTCTAGTCTCTGAACCCCCAGCCATGACGTGAACAGAATGGGCGGCTGCGAAAAGGCTGAGTGGGTGGCCACGGGCTCCAGGAACAGCCCAGCTTG
Organism: Lithobates clamitans; assembly: GCA_037952925.1. Lineage (NCBI taxonomy): Eukaryota > Metazoa > Chordata > Amphibia > Anura > Ranidae > Lithobates > Lithobates clamitans. Next base: position 3,117,312 of record JBBGZY010000286.1, read on the forward strand.
CTGGTCGGCCACGAAAAGGCTGGGAGAGTGGTGCGGGCTTCAGGAACAGCCCAGGACTCGGTGACCCCTGGAAAATCATCATTCGACCCCCAGGTTGAGAATCACTGCTCTATAGTATATACCGGTCTCAATTAAGGAACATCATTTCTGTCTGCTGCTTTATTCCTCTGCTATCTGCATGAGTCATCAAGACACCAAGAGAAAAAAGGTGACAGGGAAGGGAGCTCCAGCTGATTGATAGCCTCAGCTCTGTTCCTGTGTGAAGAAGGGAGGGGGGTGTCCCTTCCCTCAAATCAAATCAGATCTCAGGGCTCTCCTCACTGAGCTCTGCACAGTGTGTTACTGCTACCCGCCCCTTTTTCTCTGACAGCTTAGACAAGCTTTATAGCTTAAAGCTACATCTAAACAGATGTAGAGAAGACTGCAGATAAAGAAGTACAATTAATGTAGAAGAATTAGTTTAATCTCAGTGTATCCCCTGAGGCCAGTTACTTCACTGGGTACATGTGTGGGTTTACAACCACTTTAACAGCTTCCAGACCGCCCACCTTACATATACTGCGGCAGGGCAGCTAGGCTGCGCAAAATGACGTACCTGTACGTGATTTTGTGCACGCGGTGTAGGGGGAGCATGCAAGCCACTGGAGCGCCGCTCCTACTGTGATTGGACACAGCGGGAGCCAATTAGCAAGTACGGCGGCCGCCATGACCCACCGATTGTTCACAAGAGAGACAGAGCAGTGGTGTGTGTAAACAAGGCGCACTGCTGCTCTGTCAGTGAGCAAAAGAGAGATCTTGTGTTTCAGCTAAGCTGAATCACAATCTCACTTTTCCTCCAGTGTATTCACTCCCCCCCCACAGTTGGAAAGCACCTCCCAGGGAACATATTTAACCCTTTGATCGTCCCTGGCGTTAACCCCTTCCCTGCCAGTGTCATTTATACAGTAATCAGTGCATTTTTTTTAGCAATGACCACTGCATTGGTGTCACTAGTCCCCAAAAACTGTCATTTAGTGCTCAATTTGTCCACCGCAATGTCGCAGTCCTGCTAAAAATTACTAGTAAAAACAATAATAAAAAAAAGTCCCTAAATATATCCCATAGTTTATAGATCAGTGGTTCTCAACGCCTGTCCTCAGGACCCTCTAACAGGCCAGGTTTGCAAGATAATTGAAATACATCACAGGTGATATAATTTACTGCTCAGTAATTGCAGTATTCTAGTCTGCATCTCCCCAAGGTAATACTTAAAATCTGCCCTGTTAGTGGGTCCTGAGGACAGGAGTTGAGAACCATGGTTATAGATGCTATAACTTTTGCGAAAACCAATCAATCAATATACGCCTAAATTGAATTAAATAAAAATATTGTTTTTTTATTCCAAATTGGCGGTCTTTTTTGTTTATAGCGCAAAAAATAAAAACCGCAGAGGTGATCAAATACCACAAAAGAAAGCTCTATTTGTGTGAAAAAAGGACATCAATTTTTTTTTGGGTACAGCATCGCACGACCGCGCTATTGTCAGTTAAAGCAACGCAGTGCCGTAACGCAAAAAAATGGCCTGGTCAGGAAGTGGGTAAATCTTTCCGGGGCTGAAGTGGTTAAGGTAAAAAGGTTATAGGTAAAAGTATTCACCCACAACCCCCTTTTATTTACCTGAGCCGTCATTCAATCCAGCGCGGTGCACGTCTACAGCTCTTCTCTCACTTCCAGGTTTCACAGGCTTTGCCGTGAGATCAAAGCCAGTGACAAGGAGAGATGCCAGCCACTTCACTGCCTATCTCTGCACGTGTCCATGCGATCTACTTGTATGCTGCCTGCAACTGACAGATAGATCGCTGCAGAACCCCTGGGGACCTCTTGTGGAACCCTAAGGTTCCACATAACCCCAGTCGAGAAACACTTATATAGAGTTTGGAAACATTCACATCACAAGCTGCAATTTGCAAATATTGTGAGGAGGATTATTCTTTTCCAAATGCTACAAGGACGACAAAACACATCCTGGCATGTCAGAGGTGCCCTAAAGACATTAACAAATACTTTACGAAATCAAATGATGAGAATTATAATGAAAATGAGAGTAGCTTTTCTCTCCAGAGACTGCTTTTGGATCATCACAAAGTGTTTCTTCACCAGCTGCGTCTTCAAGTAAGGAAGTGTTACAAACCAATTCAATTTGTAAAACTACTCCATGCTGAATATTTTTAAATTTTTTCGGCAAAAGAAAAAACAAAAAAACACAGAAATGTTTTATTTTTTTCCCTCATGGCTTCAATATATCTGGAAATTTTACATCCTTCTTGTGTCGATAGGCTTTTTCATAAGATTGGTTTTGCATTCTCACAAAAGTCTCCTCCCAAAAATACACAATACCTTCATTTATAGATAAAATGACACCTGAAAATCAGGAGGACATTGATCAAGCTCTTTCAAGATCAATATATGCTTCTGGATCAGCATTGTCAATATCTGAAAATGCATATTGTCATGAAGCGTTTATATTCTTCTGAGGGAAAGGGGGTGCTTACCTGTTCTCATGTATGGTTGAAATGTTCTTAACACATACAGTCCTTGTTATTCCATTTGTAATAAAAAAATAACATTTTAAAAAGAAAGTTTAGTTTATTTACTGAATAGGCTGTACTTTTATTTCAAGCAAAATACTTTCATATACACTCCATTTCACATTCCTGAAGTAACACCATGACTTTCAATTTGTAAATTTACTCCACGCTGGGGGGAGGGGGGGGGGGGGGGACAACGTGTTTTTTACATGGCTTCAAAATTTCTGGAAATTTTACCTCTCTAGTGTGAACAGGGCCATATAGTGTACTATGGTCATGGTAAAGCGGTCATGTGTACAGTGTGCCTCAGGATGACTAATTAGCCCTCCTAATCCTTATCTTGGGACTACAGAATGATTGACAAAATGATGTTGAAGATATGGGAGAGTAGGTGGATCGGAGTAGCTTGGCAAGAGAAAACTAGGCAGGGCTGACACCACTCAGTCCACATAAAACCTGTGTTGTTAGCCCACAAATGTACTTAGGAAACGAGTGCATTTCTGGCCGATCAACAGAGGTTTTCTGTACTTGAAGTGTCTTTAAATAGATAAAACATGGGAAATGTATGGCATATGTGCTTTTTTCTTTTTTTCCTGACATATACTTTAATATTCCAGTTTAAGCAAGAAACTTTACTTCTATGTGAAGATCATGCTGTCCTAAATTTTCCTTTGCTTACTTAGCTCCCATGAGTCCCTGTCTGTCCTTGTGCCTCATCTCTGGCAAGATGCCTAAACAGTAATAGTAACAGCATATTAGTTTTAATCTTTACGATTCAGCCTCTCCCATCAGCAGCCATAATTACAGTCCGCTCATTTAAACAGGCAGGAAAAATGACATTATCCTTTCTGAGACTGTAAAAAAGGCATAAAAATCTTTTAAACAGACATTAGGAGTTTTAAAAAGGGCACAGGGAGTGCAGTAGGCAATTAGCTAATTGAATAGCTTTTTACCAGGTATGCAACTGTTGATTACTGCTAAGGAAGAATCAATGGAGTCATCGGAGCTAAGGCGTTCATGGAAACTCTGAGTTTTAGATATGCATTGATTTAAAAAAATTTTTTTTTTAATTTTTAAAAAGTTGAGCTGGGATGATTAAAGCACCATACACACTATCAGATTGTCTGCTGACTTTTTGCTTCAGATTTACCAAAACCATATAATATGAGGTCAAACCTTAGGAGTTTCAATTTGTATGCAATCAGGCAGGCCCTTGCACTACATGGTTTTGGTAAATCTGAAGACAAAAATCAGCAGAAAATCTGATAGGGTGTATGGGGTTTTAGAAGTCTAATTTCCATAGCACTGTTAGAACTGTAAAAGGGGTAACCCGTGTTATAGGAATAGGGGTCACAGAGGCTGCAAATTAGTATCCAAAGGTCCTCTTTTGCCATAGTAAAATATCCCTTAATTTCTTAAAGTGGTTGTAAAGTCAGAAGGTTTTTTTATCTTAAAGTGTTACTAAACTAAGTAATATGAAAATAGTTCATCAACTGAGCATGTGCAGGTTGGCTACTCTGCCTGTGTTAGCTGGCCTTCCTGAGATAGACAGTGCAGGAGGGGGAGGATTCAGGATAAAACAGCCTTTTTACACAATGCAGAGAATTAAACCCTCAAGTTAGTATAACAAGCATGCTATGCTGCATATACAGTAATACCCAAGTGTCCTAAATGCTATCGCCCTCTGCACGAGGAACACCTCCACCGCGCCAAAGTTGCCCTCCTAAAAAACTATTAAGAACAATACAAACACCAGTGAAAGTGGTTTAGAATGAACTAATCGGTATAGAAAATGTTGAGCTGCCCCTTTAAATGGCAATAAGAAACAATGGTAAATTAAATTTAATCCTACATATCGGTTGTATACCAAAAATGGAGAGCCGACATGTAGGGTAAATTAAAGGCGCTCAGAAACACTTCAGATGTAACTAGGTTGTATCAACATGTATGACAATGTCTGGTGATTAGGCAAGTTCCCTGGATATATATATATAAAATATATATATCAGTGTATCTAAATGTGAAGTGATGGTGATACCCTTTATCTATGAACCAATCACCTGGGTGTGATACACCTCTAATGAGCACAAGCACTATGCAAAATAAAATTGTATACTTGACCGTATACAATAGTGGTGACACCCTCTAATAATAAATTAGTGGTCTGAATGTGCCATGCTGAATTAACAACATGCCTCAGAAGTGCATATAAAAAACAAAACAAAACTGTGCTAACACAAATTATATAGTAGTGATATGATCTAATTAGTGAATCAATCAGCGGAGTGTATCACACCCCTATCAATCGGCTGATTGACTAGGTAAAATTCATATGATAACCATAATAGTGATACCCCCTCCTAATGAATAAGTTGTCTGTGTACGGCACACTAAATGAATGGCGGACCACACACACAAAAAAACTGCAAAAATAAGGAAATTGAATAAACGAAAATTATCCACCTCTGTACTGTGAAATAATCACAAACCTTTTTAACGTGACAGCAATGTAATATGTGACAATCATGCATATGGTTCAGTTCATGCTGCAAAGTTCAAAACTCTAAATACAGTCCATGAATAGAACCAGCCTTCAGTGGGCTGTAGGTGATCTAAACTGGTGACGGTGAAAAAAATAATAATAAATCCAGTGCTCCACACAAATGATTCTTCAGTGAAAAAATATCAACTTGTTGAGAAGCTCCGTGTTTCTTCCACCTCACCACTGTGCTAGTGAATCGCACTCTCCAGACCTGCACTCACCGAAATAGTGTGCCCGCACTCTCATGCAAGGCAAAACCAGCTTTCTTTACCACACTCATGGGCAAATATTGTATACGAGGTTTCACAGGAATGATGTTCAATGGATCCACATAAAAGAGAAGGAGTGCTCCAATAGTGTAATTCAGTAACAACAATTTATTAAAATCACTGCAAACTTCATACATAGCACTCACATTTAGAAAACTTGAATAAGCTCAACACTTGTGATAAACTTCAAACTTCAACTCAGTGGATTCAACAATAACAATGGTCACGGCGGACCCGAGGTGTACAGCTGCTAGATGTGCTCTCACCCCTCCCTCGGGATACCTCCGTCTCTTCGTGCGCTCGTATCCTATTCTCCTGTGTGGCTACCAGCAAGTACGTCACAACTCACAGCCACGCCCCGACATGTTTCGTCATAGATCGACTTCCTCAAGGGATAGGCCAATCCCTTGAGGAAGTCGATCTATGACGAAACATGTCGGGGCGTGGCTGTGAGTTGTGACGTACTCAAGGGATCGACTTCCTCAAGGGATAGGCCAATCCCTTGAGGAAGTCGATCTATGACGAAACATGTCGGGGCGTGGCTGTGAGTTGTGACGTACTTGCTGGTAGCCACACAGGAGAATAGGATACGAGCGCACGAAGAGACGGAGGTATCCCGAGGGAGGGGTGAGAGCACATCTAGCAGCTGTACACCTCGGGTCCGCCGTGACCATTGTTATTGTTGAATCCACTGAGTTGAAGTTTGAAGTTTATCACAAGTGTTGAGCTTATTCAAGTTTTCTAAATGTGAGTGCTATGTATGAAGTTTGCAGTGATTTTAATAAATTGTTGTTACTGAATTACACTATTGGAGCACTCCTTCTCTTTTATGTGGATCCATTGAACATCATTCCTGTGAAACCTCGTATACAATATTTGCCCATGAGTGTGGTAAAGAAAGCTGGTTTTGCCTTGCATGAGAGTGCGGGCACACTATTTCGGTGAGTGCAGGTCTGGAGAGTGCGATTCACTAGCACAGTGGTGAGGTGGAAGAAACACGGAGCTTCTCAACAAGTTGATATTTTTTCACTGAAGAATCATTTGTGTGGAGCACTGGATTTATTATTATTTTTTTCACCGTCACCAGTTTAGATCACCTACAGCCCACTGAAGGCTGGTTCTATTCATGGACTGTATTTAGAGTTTTGAACTTTGCAGCATGAACTGAACCATATGCATGATTGTCACATATTACATTGCTGTCACGTTAAAAAGGTTTGTGATTATTTCACAGTACAGAGGTGGATAATTTTCGTTTATTCAATTTCCTTATTTTTGCAGTTTTTTTGTGTGTGTGGTCCGCCATTCATTTAGTGTGCCGTACACAGACAACTTATTCATTAGGAGGGGGTATCACTATTATGGTTATCATATGAATTTTACCTAGTCAATCAGCCGATTGATAGGGGTGTGATACACTCCGCTGATTGATTCACTAATTAGATCATATCACTACTATATAATTTGTGTTAGCACAGTTTTGTTTTGTTTTTTATATGCACTTCTGAGGCATGTTGTTAATTCAGCATGGCACATTCAGACCACTAATTTATTATTAGAGGGTGTCACCACTATTGTATACGGTCAAGTATACAATTTTATTTTGCATAGTGCTTGTGCTCATTAGAGGTGTATCACACCCAGGTGATTGGTTCATAGATAAAGGGTATCACCATCACTTCACATTTAGATACACTGATATATATATTTTATATATATATATCCAGGGAACTTGCCTAATCACCAGACATTGTCATACATGTTGATACAACCTAGTTACATCTGAAGTGTTTCTGAGCGCCTTTAATTTACCCTACATGTCGGCTCTCCATTTTTGGTATACAACCGATATGTAGGATTAAATTTAATTTACCAATGCTGCATATACAGACTGATTTTACTGTTGTGGGTTTAGTAACACTTTAATGCATTCTATGCATTAAGATAAAAAACCTTCTGTGTGCAGCAGCCCCCTTTAGCCCCCCTAATACATACATGAGCCCCATCTCTATCCAGCGATGTTCACTTTTGCCTCGGCCATCCGGGACTCTCCTCCTGATTGGCTGAAACACAGCAGCGGTGCCATTGGCTCCACCTGCTGTCAAAGTCAGTTAGCCAATCAGGAGAGAGAGGGGTGGAGCAAAACCAGGGTTCCATGTCTGAATGGACACACTGAGCTGCGACTCGGCTCGGGTGCCCCCCATAGCAAGCTGCTTGCTGTGACGGCACTCAACAGGAGAAAGAGGCCAGGAACACAGAAGAGGGACCCAAAAAGAGGAGGATCTGGGCTGCTCTGTGCAAATCCACTACACAGAGGAGGTGAGTGTAACATGTTTGTTATTTAGAGAAAAAAAACACTTTACAATCACTTTAAGGACCAGGCCTAGTTCTGACATTTGTTGTTTACAAGTTAAAATTTTTATTTTTTGCTAGAAAATTACTTAGAACCCCCAAACATACATACATACATACACACACATACACATAAATATATATTTAGCAGAGACCCTGAGGAATAAAATGGACATCGTTGTAATATTTTATGTCACACTGTATTTTTTGGAAAAAAATAACTTTTTTTGAATTTAAAAAAAAATGGTAAAGTTAGCCTAATGTTTTTGTATAATGTGAAAGATGATATTACGGTGAGTAAATAAATACCCAACATGTCATGCTTTAAAATTGCGCATGCTCGTGGAATGGCAATAAACTATGGTACTTAAAAATCTCCATAGGTGACGCTTTCAATTTTTTTACAGGTTATCGTTTACAGAGGAGGTCCCACGTGTGGTTTGAACACCGTTTACATATGTAGGCATGACTTGGGTATGCGTTCGCTTCTGCGCGCGAAGGACAATTAGACAATTTTTTATTTAATTTATTTTACTATTTATTTTTACGCTGTCCCTTTAAAAAAAAAATCCTAAAAAGTTTTGATCACTTTTATTCCTCTTACAAGGAATGTAAACATCCCTTGTAATAGAAATAAGCATGCCAGGGCCTCTTTATTGCAAGATCTGGGGTTAAAAAGACCTCAGATCTCACATTTACACTTAAAAAAAAAAAAAAAAAAAGTCGTTTTGCCTTTAACCGCTTCAGCACCGTAAGATTCCTGACCAGAGCACTTTTTGCGATTTGGCACTGTGTCGCTTTAACTGACAATTTAGGGAGTGATTCTAACTGTGGGGGGATGGGCGATCACTGCTCCAGATGACAGGGAGCAGTAGATTCCTGTCATGTCACTGGGCAGAATGGGGAAATGCCTTGTTTACATCTCCCTGTTCTGCCTCTCCGTGACACGATCGTGGAACACCAGCGGACATCGAGTCCGCGGGACCTGCGGGCACGGTCACGCTGTACCCGGCGGGCGCCCACTAGCCCCGCCATTTAAAGTGGACGTACAGGTACGTCCATTTGCCCACCGCTGCCATTGTGCCGATGTATATCGGTGTGCAGCGATCGGCAAGTGGTTAAGAGATGAAAAAAATCATCCATTTAAGGCCGGAATGCGGAAGGGACGTCGGACATCGCTCTGTTCCTCTAAGGTCATAGAGCCGAGTGGGGGCTATCTTACCCTCACTTGGCTTCCTGCCAAGACACCCAGAGGAGCGGATCAGCTCTGGGTTTAGCAAAAGGTCCGGTAAGTTCGGAGACGACTGGGAAGTGGCAGGAGGGGCACCTCTCCCTTCGCCTCTAAAAGTGATGCCGTGGCGAATCCGGTGCCAGGACCACTTTTATCAGAAATACCGGGGTTATGGCTGCTAGCTGCTGCCATAACGGTGGTATATAACGTCAAACTAATGACGTATATATAAAGTGGACGGTTCAGAAGTCACTTTGTCTGGTCTTGGTCTTGCAGATTGGTGCAAACTGCTACAATGTGTCCTAACAGGTAACAAAAACTGTACAAAGCACTTCTAGGTTGAGAATGGAGAATACAGCTGAGAGAGGGGGGCAGGAGCACACAGGACTTATACATTCACCAAACAGCACATGTATACCTCACTCATTCACATGTGCAGGAGTGCCAGGATGACCACCTTCTGTGCGTGTGCAGGAGTGAGGTCACCACCCCACCGTGCAATGAAGAGGCCTGAAGATAGGCACTCCGCAGAAGATGGACAGCTAAGTATGGAGACTTTATATCTGCTTTAGGCAGCTAAAGCAACAGTTTTTTCCTTTTGGGATAAAGGTTTTACATAAATAAAAGCTGATCATTGTAAGCACCCCCATTAGTGGGAAATGGATTTTCTCAACCCTCTCACTCAACCTTTTTTTTTCCAGTCAAGGCACCCTTTAAAATTGCACAATCTGGAGGCACACCATTCTAAAATGTAAAAAACGAAACTAATAGTTTTACATAATGCAGCAACATCCACACATGTAGGACACCCAACATTAGAAGAGATTTATTCTTTCAAAACAAACACACCTTTGCACACTGGTCTGGTACTGACGAGTATTTCAGCATTTCTCCTCTTTCTTAGTTTCTCTCCCTCACTCAGCTAAAGTGACCCGAGTGCTGATGGAGAGGGGCAAACAAGGATGCTGCACAGATGCCCGACGTCCTCCCTATCAACCGATAACATCATTGGTATTTAGGACACTGGCTGCTGGAAGGTCGTAATAGTGCACAATGAAAACCTTTTAACTAAAAGGCAGGCTTCATCCATCCGCTGGCTTGTATACGGTTTTTGGCCAATATTAGGCATTTTTCCAAGGCACTCCTGAAGAAACCTGGAGGCACCCTGGTTAAAAAAAAAAGGCTACTCTAATGGTCACATCTGCAGGACAGTTTGTTCTTTTGAAAAACAGACTTACTGGCTGGATCACCAGGTAAAAACAAAAGAAAGACTAAAAAAGAAAACGAATGCAGCCAACGCATCTAAGAATTAATAACCTGCAATAAAATAAAATGGTTGTTTTGGGGGTTTAAAACCACTTTAAAGCTGGCCATACACATATAGATTCATTTTGTTCATCCACACTAACATGATGATGGACGAATCCTCCCTGATGTGCCATTGCATTAAACAGTGCCTGCATGCGATTGAATGCGGGCGCTGTTTAGCCACCGTTTTTCTAACAGACTCCTCGTACAAAAGTCAATGAAACAACTGACTTTTGTAGAATGCATTGGTCCCGGCAGGGCCGATGTTTGCTGGCTCAAATGACATTTGAGCCGTGTATCACCAGCTTTAAGGTGGTGGGGAGAAATACATAGTGATACATGGTGAAGGGAGGCTCAGACACATCAGCTGCATTAGGATCTTGGAAAAAATGCAACCCTTTTGTGAACAATCTCACACAAACTCAACCAGGGTTCTAGTGCTGCAATAAAGCCAATTTACCAATGAGCCACCATTAATAATAGGCTTTATTATTAGCTACATATGACTTTTATTTTGTTATATTTTAAATAAAGGTACCAAATACAGATCATTTTTGTTCTGCATGCAAGATGGACATTTCACACATTTAAAGGAAAAGAAAAAAAGACAATATCTTACTTCTGTGAGCCCAATGCAGTGTGTAGACAGGGATTTGGGCTGTATGCTGTAAGAGGCTTCAGAAAGGGATGGTCCCCGAAAGGTTTTGCCATTCACCATTCTAGCAGGGGATGTATTTTCTCTAAGAGGTATTCTAGCAGTCACTGATGCCACACGTCACCCTTTTTGCTAGTCCAGCGCACCAGTGCCGGCATTACACCATACAGCCTTATGGCTATTGCCAAATCCTGGGGAGTGTCCACACACCGTACTGCCAATACCTCTGTGGTTTTACAGATGTTTATCAAAGGGGCAGATTGGTTGGTACATTTTTTCGGTGCTGTGTGTTACTTATATGCTATAGTTATACCATATACGATGGAGGCAATAACAAGACAAGCATTTTGGGCAAGCCAAAGCTTGCTGCAACAGTCAGACAGCTTTTGATACATGCCAAAAGAAAAGACAAAACAAAAACCTTTATCTACAGCTCTGTGAAATGCTGCACTGCCTTCTTGAAACAGTCTTTCACTCATGGTTAGTGTTTGGCTGAAGCCATTTATTATCAATAAACTGTGTTTACTCTTTTAAAATCATAATGGCAACAGAAACTACCCAAATGACCCTGATCAAAAGTTTACATACCCCAGTTCTTAATACCGTATATTGCCCCCTTTAACATCAATGACAGCTTGAAGTCTTTTGTGGTATTTGCGGATGAGGCTCTTTATCTTCTCAGATGGTAAAGCTGCCCATTCCTCTTGGCAAAAAGCCTCCAGTTCCTAGAAATTCTTGGGCTGTCTTGCATGAGCTGCACGTTTGAGATCTCCCCAGAGTGGATCAATGATGATAATAAAGTCAGGAGACTGAGATGGCCACTCCAGAACCTTCACTTTATTCTGCTGTAGCCAATGACAGGTCAACTTGGCCTTGTGTATTGGATCATTGTCATGTTGGAATGTCCAAGTAAGTCCCATGCGCAGCTTCCTGGCTGATGAATGCAAATGTTCCTATAGTATTTTTTGATAACATAATGCATTCATCTTGCCATCAATGTTGACCAAATTTCCTGTGCCTTTGTAGCTCACACATCCCCAAAACATCAGCGATCCACCTCTGTGTTTCACAGTAGGAATGATGAACCTTTAATCATAGGCCTTGTTGACTCCTCTAAATGTAGCGTTTTGTGGTTGTGGCCAAAAAGCTCAATTTTGCTCTCATCACTCCAAATGACTTCAAGAAGGTGGCAGAAGGTTGCCAGAATGTTTTAGGCTTGTCTCTGTGCTGTTTGGCGTATTGTAAGCGGGATACTTTGTGGCATTTGCGTAGTGATGGCTTTCTTCTGGCGACTCGACCATGCAGCCCATCTTTCTTCAAGTGCCTCCTTATTGTGCATCTTGAAACAGCCACACCAAATGTTTTCAGAGTCCTGTATTTCACCTGAAGTTATTTGTGGGTTTTTCTTTGCATCCTGAACAATTTTACTGGCAGTTGTGGCTGAAATTTTAGTTGGTCCACCCAACCGTGGTTTGGTTTCAACAGAACCCCTCATTTTCCACTTCTTGATTACACTTTGAACACTGCTAATTGGCATTCTCAATTCCTTGGATATCTTTTTATATCCCTTTCCTGTTTTATACAGTTCAACTACCTTTTCCCACAGATCCTTTGACAATTCTTTTGCTTTCCCCATGACTCAGAATCCAGAAATGTCAGTGCAGCACTGGATGAAAGATGCAAGGGTCTGACAGGAGTCCAGAAACTCATTGACCTTTTATATACACACTAATTACAAGCAAACAGATCACAGGTGAGGATGGTTACCTTCAATAGCCATTCAAGGGGGGCGTGGCTTGGCTATGGCGCTGTGAGGCTGCTTTCTCTGGGAGCTCTGTGCCTCGCTTAGGCTGAGAACCGGATCTAGCGCACGTACCGTCGTTAAAACTGCATGTCCATGACGGACAGACCTCCGGGATCACCCGCAGCTAACAGAACCGCGGACATTGCTGCCTATTTTCTGCGGAATTCGGCAACTCCGTCACAGGCCCAGCATCACAGCATCGCTCAAGAAGACAGGCAAGGGGCTCCCTAATGCCCTACAAGGTAATGGGTCTCTTCTTCACAGACCGGACTCCCCGATCCTGTCCCCAGAAATCCCAGGGGCTGATAGCTGTTCATCCATACAGTCTGCTAACACCCAGGAGCAATCATTCCCTGAATGCTGGAAAGGGATAATCGCCCTCCTCCCCACTAAACAGGACATCACTGAATCTGCAGCTACTATTGTGAATACCCTGTCTAAAGAGATTCATGATCTAAATCTAAAGATACTGTAGACTCCAGGGTATCAGAGGTAGAAACATCTGCTTCTCTGCTAGAGTCAAGAAAGTCAGACATAGAAAAGGCTCATGTGGATTATAAAAGGCGCCTGATCCTGATGCAACTCTCCATAGATGATGGCGAGAATCGCAGCAGGAGAAACAACATCAGAGTGCGCGGCCTGCCTGAAGCTACTTCAGGAAGTGATCTCAGAGCAACGATTGTGGCCATATTCAATCGACTACTGGACAAGCCCCCTACAGCGGAATTAGAACTGGACCGCGTGCACCGCGTGCAGGGTCCTAGGGGAGGAGATGATCTTGCACCGAGAGACATATTGGCGAGAGTCCACTATTACACAATTAAGGAAGAAATCCTGAGAAGGGCATGGTCCCAGGGCCCCTTGGACTTTGATGGGGCGTCGGTGCAATTTTTCCCTGATCTATCGCGGCTTACCCTGCGCATGAGAGGCCAACTGCGACCATTGCTGGAAGCAATTAGAACGACAGGAGCCACCTACAGATGGGGTCACCCCTTCCACCTGATCGTACTGAAAGGGAACAACTCGTTTGTGCTGCGTTGACCAGACCAACTACCGGACTTGTTTAGGTTCCTGGCGATCCCCGGGTTCTCGATACCCAACTGGTTGGACTTCCCGATCACCTTCAATAACTCGCGATCTACATCACCAAGACCTCAACGAGCCAGCAGACGACAATGGCGCTCAAGATCCAGGACAACTCCAAGAGACAATCCTACCTCGCCGGAGTCTTAATCGAGCGCACTGGCCGGAAGGCTACTTACTGAGAAGCAAGAAGGGGACTCCTGTGGTCCTCAGAATTCTAGACCACACTGATATCCTTTTCTTTTTGACCGCACAGAAAATCCTCTGAGTTTTATGAGTAGGACATAAAGTGATTCAGGGGTATATTATATGTATGTTGGAGGGATTTTTTACCCCTCCGCGAAAAGATGACGTGCCTTGGATTGGTGTTTTGATTTAAATCTTCCAGGGGGTCTCGCCGCACCTCCACCTCATTGTCCCACAGTTTATTAAGGGCAGTTATGACACCGTTTGTTATTTTTCTTTTTTCCTTTATATGTGGGACATGGGGTGGAGGGGTAGGGGGGACTCTAATTCAAAAAGGCACGGAGTCGTATTTGGGATTTTTACCCTCTTGCTCCTTGTCAAGAGAGTGTTAGTTGCAATACTTATACTATATTAGGAATGTTGGTTCACATAGATCTCTTAGTTGATATACATTCCATTTTAGGTGGTTTGCATACACACAATCTGAAGATTCTATAGCATAGAATCAAGTTGTTTATGGATTCTTAGTTTGTCTCCTGTCTATAACGGTAATAGTCAGGTATTGCTCATCATGCCGGTTCTCTCCTGACGACACGTCTCCCGTTGTGTCGCAGAGTCTAGTCTTCCACACCCACTAATAGGAAGCGCATATTTGCGCAAGGCTTAATATAGCAACAGTTGGATAATTAATGTATCCTTCCTAGTATTTTTCTTAATCCTTTTTCAACTCCATTTCCTCCTTTTCTCTAGCTCTCCGTCCTTCCCTCTATACCTGGTTTTCCTTCCCCTCCCCACCCCAACTTTCTAGCCCCCTTTTTTTTTTTTTTTTCATTAACCCTCCCCCCTTTTATCCCCTCCCTATACCTCTCCGAGTTATTTTTACCCTCCCCCAATTTGATATTGGTGTGCGGCATGGCCCCCCCGGGAAGGCCTCCGGAAACTCACCCTGGAGGGGAGATTAAATTTACCTCCCTCAATGTCAGAGGCCTAGCTACACCGGAAAAACGCTCCAGACTGCTTTCAGATCTCAAAAAAACGCGCACACAGGTGGCGTTCATTCAGGAAATGCATTTCAAACAGTCGGCAGTCCCCAAACTCCGTAACAGGGACTTCCCCAATGTATACCATGCTCCCTCCCCTCTATCGAAATCAAAGGGGGTCAGCATATTGATAGCCAGATCACTGCCGTGGACGCTATTAGAGGAGAGAGCTGACCCACTTGGCCGATTCTTGCTCTTAAAAGGCAAAATCAGAAATACCACAGTGACCCTAGTAAACATATATTTCCCTAACTCTGACCACCTGTCTTTTTTGCGATCTCTCATTCCCTTAATCTTAGATTTCCGGGAGGGTTTGTTCCTGACGGGCGGGGATTTCAATTTTGCTCCAGAACCATTACTAGACGTATCGAGAGGGGCATCTCATTTGTCTTTTTCATACCTTAAAAAACTCAAGGTAGAATTGACCAATCTATAGTTAGTTGACCCCTGGAGGATCATGCACCCTGGTGAGAGGGATTTTACCTATTTTTCTGCGGTACATGGTACATACTCCAGGATAGACTTCTTTCAGATCCAACATAAAGATCTACCGTATGTCACCTCATCCCAGATTGACTACATTTCCCTCTCTGACCATGCCCCTACGCATGTGACCCTTTGCTGGGATACAGAACTCAGGTCCCCTCCGACTTGGAAACTAAACGAGTCACTACTACAAATCCCCGAGGTACGGGAGGAGATAGGCAGGGCACTGACCAATTACTTCTCAGAAAACATAGATCCCTCGCTGTCTCCATTGACAGTTTGGGAGGCCCATAAGTGTGTAATAAGAGGGGAATTAATTAGGATTGGGGCAGAGGAAAAAAAGGGAAAGGACTAAACAGATTGACCTTTTGATCTCCCAGGTGCGGACTCTCGAGCTACTTCACAAGAAGTCTCTAGCGGAAACACACCTCAAGGCTTTATTGAAGGCCAGGGGTGAATTGAAACATAAAAACGGTACAAAATCTGGCCTGGGCTAGAAGGTCCATGTTTGAATTCTCTAACAAGCCAGGTACCATGCTGGCCAGACTACTTCGTAGCCCGAGACAACGCACCTATATTCCCTCTATAGTGACGTCACAAGGATCTACAGTCCACACCTCCAGGGATATAGCTAATGAATTCGCTGCATACTACCAACAATTGTATAACTTACACAAGGGGGAACATGCTGAGCTTTTGACAGAAAGGGAGGTGGCAGCGGGTGAATACATCAGGTCTTCGGGTATGCCTACTTTGCCAGCTTAATTAGGAGACTCCCTTGAGTCGGACATCACCCCTGAAGAACTCTCACTAGCCTTGGCCCAAACGAAGCCAAGGAAGGCGCCTGGGCCGGATGGCTTCACCCTGACCTACTACCAGACCTTTGGGTCTAATTTATCGACACACTTTCTGAAAGCTTACAACACATTAAAAGAGGGGGGCGTCAATATGGTAGACTCCCTACGGGCATTTATTTCTTTGATCCCAAAAGAGGGGAAAGATTCTAGCCACTGCAGTAATTACCGCCCGATTGCTCTACTAAACGTGGATCTTAAATTGTTCTCCAAAATTCTGGCTAACAGAATACTGCCACATATCCCACATTTGATCCACTTTGACCAGGCGGGGTTCGTGCCGCTGAGGGAGACGAGGGACAATACCATAAGAGTCCTCAACCTTATTCACGAAGCGCGGTCCGTCAAGAAGCCTTTTCTGCTACTTTCTACAGATGCGGAAAAGGCTTTTGACAGGGTGGCCTGGCATTTTATGCGGGCCACTCTGGAACATATTGGTGTTGGCCCAAACATGAGAGGCTGGATGTCGTCTCTCTACTCGGCTCCCTCGGCGGCTGTAAGGGTCAATGAGTGGCGGTCGGACTTTTTTGACATCTCAAACGGGACGAGACAGGGGTGTCCCCTGTCTCCACTGATTTTTATTTTGACTCTTGAGCCGTTCCTATGTAGCGTCCGTGGGAATCCCAATATAACTGGGATCACGAAGTCCTCTGGACATCACAAAATCGCGGCCTTCGCTGACGACCTAATATTCTTGGTCTCCAATCCACGAATCTCATTACCCAACATCTTGGCAGCTCTACCATGTATGGCGAAGTCTCAAATTTCAAGGTCAACTGTGCCAAGTCCGCAGTGCTGAATATCACTATACAAGCCACGGAAGCAGTAAATATGAGCAAATCCTTCCCGTTTCGATGGGCGGAGAAATCTATCCGCTACCTGGGGGTGGACGTCACTCCGGACTTGGCACACCTGTACACATGTAACTTCCAACCCTTACTCCAGAGACTTAAAATAGACCTTCAGACTTGGCACAAACTCACTTTGACCTGGTTTGGGCGATGCAATGCCCTGAAAATGACAGCCCTACCCCGGGTTTTATATATACTTCAAACATTACCGATAAAATTACCAATGACCTTCTTTAAACAAATACAGTCCATTGTGAGGGAGTTAATCTGGTCCCATAAATCCCCCAGAATAAACATGCAAACACTGTCCAGACCCAAGGAGAGGGGGGGCATCGGTTTTCCAGACATCTCCCGGTATTACCGAGCTGTACACCTTGCCAGGATTGTTGATTGGCATTGCAACAAGGATTCAAAACAATGGGTGGGAATGGAACCAGAAAACCCACCCGCTAATAGGAGCTACCCTTCAGGTAGCGAGGAAAATATTCCGCAATACGGATATATCACCGTTACCTTCCCCCTTGACACCTATCATAGGTAACCCAGATTTTACTCCCGGCCTTACAAGCCGTAGACTGAGACAATTAATTACTCATGAGAAACAGTCTCTGGGTGAGGTTTGGCCCCAGGGGGAGCTGCCACCTTCTTCCACCATCTCTAGACTTACAGAACCTCCGTTAGACAGCCTCAGTACCATCCAGCTTAGACACTTTCTGCAGACCCTTCAGAAGGCTCCCTATGTCCCACGGGGTCACACTCCTCTGGAATCTCTGTGTAAATCGGGGGAACCGATAAGACACGCACTCTCATTTTTATATAGCCTCCTCACTACTCAGGGAGAGGACAAGACGCCAGAGTTTCTATTGAAGTGGGAAAGAGACCTAGAGACTCAGTTTACCACACAACAAAGGGAGAAGATCTTGGCTTTGGCTCACAAGTCCTCGATTGCGAGTCATTATCAAGAATCGGGATACAAAATCCTGACCAGGTGGTATAGAGTCCCATATATGTTACACAAAATGAACCCTACGCTCTCGGATGGGTGTTGGAGGTGTGGCACAGAAGTAGGAAATATGCTACATGTCTTTTGGTCGTGTCCGGTCCTGAGACCCTTTTGGGAGGAGGTGACTTCGACCATTCAAAGTTTGACCTCGGTCGAACTTAAAGACAACCCAGCTGCATGCCTTCTACACCTAACCACCAGACCTACTAGTAAATACAAGAAAACTTTGACTATGCAACTCCTGAACGCAGCGAGAGCCTGTATTCCCATGGTATGGCGGGATCCCCTCCCACCTACTAGGGTCCTGTGGTACTCGAAAGTAAACTGTATTCTACGTATGGAGGAATTGACTGCAACTCTACAAAACAAGGAGGAACAATTTATGGATAAGTGGAGACCCTGGAGGTATTTTGTTGGTACCAGCGCATATCTTCAGGAGTTGGCACAAGCACAAACTCAACCTACTTGAGAGGACATCCCCGTAGGTAATACTAAAACAGGCACCTGTACTTGCCCCTTTGGGGTCTGGCGAGTGGGTCTGATGGGGGGGCGATGTCGCAGCCATACCCTTCCAACCCCCTCCTTTGATCTCTTCTCCCCCTCCTCCCTAAGTCCTTCCTGTCCTTCCTTCCCCCGCTTTCCCTCTGATTCTTCACTATACCCCCTTTTCTCTGTTCTTTTGTGCTGATAAGCTCACCAGGTAGCCGTGGGGACGGCGTTAACGAATTAATGAGAATATGTTAATCACGGTGAGCAGGAAACACATGCCCGTATAGCATTAGACACATCTGTCTTAAAAAATTTTAAGCATTACATTATGCATTAATACTGTTTAAGATCTGTTCAAGGTTTATACAAGGAGGCCCATTTGTAGGCTACCTTGCTTTATTATGTTTAGGAATGATGTATAGTTGGCTGGAACACACATGTATTACCCCACTTGTTTGGTGGACAACCTGATCTGGGTCTACGATCTCAATCTACTGTATCCTAAACATGTCAATGTATGAAAATGTATGACCTGTTTTATACTGGACTATGTATCCATGCCTTCTTTATTATAAAATAAAGGAATTTAAAAAAAAAATAGCCATTCAAACCCCTTTGTGTCAACTTGTGTGCATGTTATCAGGCCAAACTCACCAGGGTATGTAAACTTTTGATCAGGGTCATTTGGGTAGTTTCTGCTGCCATTATGATTTAAAAAGAGTAAACACAGTTGATTGATCATAAATGGCTTCAGCCAAACACTAACCATGAGTGAAAGAAAAGTTTTTGTGTTATCATTTATATTGTCTGAAAAATGGCAAAGAAATAATAAATTCTGTCAGGGTATGTAAACTTATGAGCACAACTGTATATATAATGACTTTAAACACAAACCTAAAAATCTAGGTTTCATTTACTGGGATTTGGCAATGAATGTTGGGCTGTATGCTGTAGGGTTTTTTAATAGTTAGATGGAGACATGAAAATCATTCTTGACTGTTTCACGCCACCATCGGTGCAACGTATGGAAAACATGGCTTTATGAAGTAAGGCTTGGGGAGTACCAACAATGGATAGACAGACTACTTATAGTGGACCAAAAGCATCCTAAAGTACCATGATAAACAGCATTACCTATTTAAAACAAAAGTTTTGGAAGTGATGAGAAATAAAATACAATAGTGGATTTTAACATTATAATGTAGCTTGAGTCCAACTTAGTTTAATTCACCAGCCCGAAACTAATCTTGGCTTTTTTAAGTTCAGCAAATAAGATGCCATTGGCTGAGAGCGCTGATCAGGAGCCAATCGGCAGACCTTTTTCTGTCATGCCCCATCGAAGCCGGCCAAACGGGCAGCTCCTGTTTGACCAGGTGCAGTACACACATGAGCCGAATGTCGGATGGTTTCTGTTGAACCGGCTGATGGTGCCCGACATTCAGCTCGTGTGTACTAGGCTTTAGTCTGGGAGGTGAGGTTTACAAAGAATATTAGAGTTATTGCTGGTACACACAAGCCGAATATCGGCCGGTAAAAGCCAGTTCAGCAAAAACTGGCCGATATTTTGCTAGTGTGTCTGACAGAAACCAGTCTAATGACCAGCAGCCTGTCCGACAGAAACCTAATGACCAGCTTTTGTCGAAGGGACATGCTGGAAAATCAGCATCTGATCAGCTCTGGCAGCCAATGGCTGCGCACGCTGATCTTTGTGTTCTAGCAGGGATTTGAATGAAAGAAAAACTTCTATTGTTTACCTAGTATTAGAGCTGGTCTCCATCACACATTTTCCATCGGAATTTCCGACACACAAAGTTTGAGAGCTTTCTATAAAATTCCGAACATGTGTACACAAATCCGACGCACAAAGTGCCACGCATTCTCAGAATAATTTAAGAGACGAAAGCTATTGGGTACTGCCCCGTTTATAGTCCCGACGTAGGTGTTTTACGTCACCGCGTTTAGAACGATCGGATTTTCAGACAACTTTGTGTGACCGTGTGTATGCAAGACAAGTTTGAGCCATCATCCGTCAGAAAAAATCCATGGATTTTGTTGTCGGAATGTCCGATCAATGTCCGATCGTGTGTACAGGACATTAGAGTTATAAGCAGGGTTGGTGTATGGGTTGGGGTTATAAGAAGAGCTAGTATAAGACCTAGGTGTTATAAAAGGAGAATTTGTGTGACGCTTGGGGTTACAAAGATGGTTAATGTGAAGGCTGGGGTTATAAGAAGGGTTAGCATGAAAGCTGGGGTTATGAGGATTAGTGTGGGGGTTGGGGTTAAAATAAGGGTTAGGGTAAAAGTGGAGTTACATGGCTGGTTATTGGTTGGAAGTCTTTAGGTAAAGGCCTCTTGCTGTCTACACTCTTTTGGCAAAACTACCACTGCAAAGACCCTGCCACTAAAAGCTTACATACTGGATTGTATTATCCTGTTTTACAATGTACATTATGCCTAAAAAAGGCTTTAGACAGTACAATAGTTCATTTGAAGTGTGCCAGGGCCACTGATAAGGGGGTAGCACCTGCCCTCGTGTACAGGGCCCAGGTCAGAAAAATTCAATGGGGGGGCACAGAGTAGCAGGAATGAGCACAATCACTGCAACTAAAGCCTCCCTATGTTTACAATACTTCAGTTTGTGAATGAACAGGGAGCCTCTGTACAGGGTGCTTCCTGATCATTCACTCAGATTAAGGAATCTGTGTCCTCAATCTCTTCTCTGTCTCACAAGTAAGACGCTGGGTGTCATCAGGGCTGGGCTCAGCCCTTCCTTCTGAAAGCTGGCTGCTCAGCTGTTGGCCAATTGCCAGCTCCTGTCTCTCCACAGTGACTCACCTGTTGATGATATCCTGCTTGTCAGTCCTGCCTACTTAAGCCATCCAGTCCAGGTGATCTCTGCCTTCGCCTTGGTCACATCCCTAGAGACACTCTCCTGTGTTCCTGTTAAAAACTTGCTTGGCTGACATTACTTCTGGATCCAGATCCTACTTGCTGTTCTACTACGTTCATCTCTGGTTCCCTGACGTTTTGGCTTGTCGGACTATCCGTTCCGGTTCCTGAACTCTGGCTATGTTTTGACTACGTTTACTCCGTTTACCTTTTTTTTATTATTATTAAAAAAGTGTGATTTAACTGTACTTCTGTCTCAGTCTGATCCATGGTTTCTGACAGGTGTCTGTTTAGATCCTTGATATTTCACCAAAGGTCACCAATGTAAAAAGCTGAAAAACGCCTGTAATCTGTCCAAAAAGAAGCTCATGTACTTTTTTGAGCTTCAGGCTACAAAACGCTCAGATGTGAACAGGGGCCATTTAAATGAATGGGATTTTGCTTGTTGGGCGTTTTTCGGGTATTTTTTCTGACGTTTTACAAGCTGAAAATGCTCAGGTGTGAATGCAGCCTAACTGTTCCTGTCAGCTAGGTTGTACAGGGCACCAACCCTGAAGTGTGCTACGGCATACAGAAAGTACAAATGTGCTAAAAGGGCCAGACTGATAAATAGAGATGTCTTTACTCTGAACTGTTTGAAATACAGGAAAACAATCACTAGATGCTGCTTATCGGTCTGCTAGTGATGGACTGGTGGCAAGCTGTGCTGTGAGACACACTGCCAGTCAGGTCATGCTCTGATGTTGAAGAGCAGCCTTGGAAAAATAATGGTTTTAGCACATAATAAAAGCAGAGTTAAGCGCTTCCCAGTAAAAGCTGCAGGGTTAACACAGCTAGGGAACTGAAACACGTGGGACACAATCCCTTTAATAAAAATGTAAGGCATGTTTTAAATAAGGTCAGGGCTCTCCAACAGACAGGAAGACAGAGCACTGTTTAACAGACATCAAACACAGTGTTCCGGTACATTCAATTTATAAACTGTAGCAAAGCGGTTTGAGTGCTTTTAGGGTGAAGATTGACTTTCCTAGGACTTCCCATACATTTTTAGAAAATGTTTAAAAAATGCATATTAAAAGGAACAGTGATTTTCATTTTGCATAAAATGAATTTAGACTGTAGGTTCGTGGCTTAGTGCTCTTTTTGCCTATGTTAGGAATTTCCTTTCAGGCCTATTTAATATAACACAAAGCCATGTGCAACTGCAGTAATCCACAGCAAACATGGGATTACAGTGGCCTCTGAACCTCTATATATCTGGTAAAAAAAGAATTAAGAGGGTTTCTGCTTCTATCAGTAAAGTGAAAAACTACTCCATCAACTCTGGTACAGGCAGAGGGTCTTTCTAGCTGTTACCCTGGGTAAACAGTTGTTTTTACAGCTTAAAAAAGCAAAAATTTGTATACACATCAGATTTCACATTGCACTGGGATGGCCATGGAGGGTTGTTCATATTTCTTATTCCACGCTGCAATTACCAATGATTACAAGTGAAAATACTGCTTACGACCATAGGGTGGAGATACAGAGACATTTAAAACGTCATTTATGAAATAATATTATAATGAGTCATGAAAGACTATGAAGCTCTAAATTGTTAACCTCTCCTTAAAATGCTAGCTGTCTGACTGGTATGCTGATCCAATGGCGTAAGCACTGATCCGAAACAACTATGCAGATCAGGAGTTCTGACTTCCTGATCAGCATGCCTGTTCCATCTCAGAGATTTAGAAAGTACTGTAGTCTAGCAACTAGCATTTCATGAGAAGGTCAGCGATAGAAGACTCCATATTTTTTTCTCAGAACAGTTTCCTTAAAGGGCGAACATGAGGCCACACCAAGTATCCCATATCTATAGTGGCAAGAGTCTTTTTCTAGGAGATAATTAATGGTTTGCGACGGTTATGGAAATTAGGAACATTAGGATCTAACCAAACCTATGTATCATAGGGATGAGAAACTAAAGCAAACATTTCTATTGGATAGACTTCATTTTTATTGGAATATTAGGCATATTAGTCCCTGATCCTGGATACAGGAAATAAGGATTCTCATGGCGTCGTGGTGGTATAGTGCCTGTTTTTTTATTTCACCAGCAAACTTTACCACTTCTTGACACTACTCTCGCCCTCCCTCTTGTCCTTCTGCTACCTCCACTTACTCCCCCTGGAGACACGTCTAAATATGAAATGGACTGGAATGTATGTCTAATTGTTGGTTTCATACAATGACAATCACAACAAGGATCAATACTTACAGCTGTCTGTCATGTATGACAACATTTTATACAGAAGCACTCACTGCCACATCCGGATAGTATAGAAACCACAAGTAAAAAAAGGTTGGACTTTACTGGCATAGCAAGGAGCACAAAAGGTTTATAAAAGAATACACTTTATTACATATAGTATTAAGGCATTTCCAAGATAGCTTGATAAAATAAACAACATAGTATTTGCTATGCATATAGGCAATTAGTTATTCAATGTATGAAAAGTACAATATCATGCACCGCAAGGCTAAGTTACCAAATCTTGAATGTATATATACATATATTCATCAAGGGTCAATGCGTTTCTCATTCAAGCTTCATTAGGACTCATGAAGAAGGTTATAATAACTATATAGAAAACAAAGCGTAAAACAAAGTTATATAAGGCATATGCGTAAACGTATTATGGCTTGGATCAGACGCATGTAAAGCCCCCCTCAATGACTGTGCACAGCCAACGCCTCAAAAACCTCCCTGGACGGGCACCAGGATATCAACAGGGACCGATCATATAGGGCAGCATGAGGTAACAGTCCTTAATAAAAGGACAAACAAACATGGGGACATAGTGTGTGAGCATAAATATCCTTGGATTCAAGCATAAAGCCATCTCAACTTACATGGTGACCATGTAATGAAATGTCCAAACAGTACTGCACTGCGCTTGGAATTTCCTCAAAAGGTGCATAAGGTCTTGATTCCACATGTCATCAAACAAAATGGGGGAGGACAGGAGGCTGAAACCCAGGCAAAGGTACAATAACCAGCAAGCTAGAATAGAAAACAAAAAATAGTGGTATTTACTATATACTGTATACTGTACTATACTGTACTATATTCCTACTGCCAATTATTGGGAGCATACATCCAGGTACTCAATTATTAAGAGAGGGACATTTGCTTGTTTGGCTTGCCTGGCCCATTTTGCTTGTATTCAAGGATATTTATGCTCACACAGTATATCCTCACGTTTGTTTGTTCTTCTATTAAGGGCTGTTACCTCACACTGCCGTATGTGATTGGTCCCTCTTGATGTTTCAGGGCCCATCCAGAAAGGTTTTTATAGGCGTTGGTTGTGCAGGGGCGAAAAGGCACAGATCTTACATGTGTGTGATCCAAGCGATAACATGTTTTTAATGCATATGCATGATATAACTATGTTTTACGCTTTATTTTCTATATAGTTATCACCTTCTTCATGGGTACTAATGAAGCTTGAATGAGAAACACGTTGACCCATGAGGAATATACATATATGTTCAAGATTTGGCAACTTAGCCCTGTAGTACATGATATTGTACTTTTCATAGATAAACAATTGCCTATAAAAGCAGCAAATACTATGTTGGTTTGTTTTTATCAAGCCATCTTGGAAATGCTTTTAATACAATTTATATTTTTATAAACCTTTTTATGTTCCTTGCTATGCCACTAAAGTCAGACCTTTTTTTAGCTGTGGTTCCTCTGAAAACATTTTGTTTATATCGGAGTCATATATTTTTGTATGGTGCCTTGACTGCAAGCTCATTGCCCTTGTTCTGTTTGTGACATAATATCTTGTATAAATAAGGAATTTACAAAAAAAAACCCCAAAAAAACAGAACAGGATCTATATACCAAATATTCTGAACTGTTTGTAGTATACCAAAAACAGATACTTCTACATGGTATTGACATGTGCTCTTTAAATCCGTGATCTTGTGGTACAACTATAATACCACATACATTCACAGAAAATCTAAGCCACCTACTCACGAAACTCACCTGGAGTACTTACAATAGTGGTGCAAGGCTTTGTATTCCTTTACTCGTGAACAGCCATCAAAGACCCACCAGCAACACATTGATCCACAGAATTCATTTACCAAAGACATTTTTTATTGACGTGCAATATCTAGCCGCTTTCCTAATTGTAGCTACAGTCATAAACCCTATGTGGTCCTAAATGCATTATAACTAGTTACTGAAATAAGGCAATCTCAATAAAGTGATAAATGGGATTATTTTGTTGCTGGTGTTTCTCTGAACACATCAGAAGTGCCTGTGGAAACCAGCCCTACCCGCCAACCTATTATAACTTTGATTGGGACTTCCCTCAGCCTTCCAAGAAAAAAACCCAGCTGGCCAATTTGGTTATGTCAATGAATGGGCTCCCAGAATGCAACACATATTAATGGGAGGAGAAAATGCACATCAACGCACATGTGTTATAGAAGTGAACTGATGTGAACCTAGCCTAAATGCTTCATATAAAAGCATCTTGCAATATTTAGCCATAGTCTGAAGTGAAGGGGGAATCATTTTAAAGTCCAATAGGTCCCACCAAGCAAAGACTTCTATAGGGCTGTGTCCAAATACCAGGGATGGTCTTATAGAAGTCTATGGGAAGTTACTGCACAGGCAAGGCCAACACAGATGATTTTTGGGTCAGGATATAATAAAATGCCAGATAAAGGAAGGTATCTGGGGAGGGGCAAAAAGGATAAATATCTTTTTACTGACAAAAAGATGAATGGGTCTCATAATTCACTAGTAGTGATTACTTTGCAAGTACAGAACGTATTGATGATTTAACGTATTTCAGTATAAAAGCTATTAATATGAATGAATGTGGTGTTTTTCTGTTTGGATGTTTCCATCTTGCCATATTCGTAATTTATTAATATGAATGCTCAAAGCAATTTCATTACCTGTGCATTTTAATATTAATATCTGAAATGTTTTAGTGCACATTTAACAGGATTGTCTTACCTTGCTTTATCTGATGATCTTCAAAATTTGCCCCAATTTCTGTTTCGGACCCAACATCCTTAATAAAATTGGAAGGGAACATTCCAGTCTTTCCATTGAGAACTCCCTCCCACCAGCCTTCCTCCACCTGCACACAAGAAACATAGAAAGAAAATGGGTAAGAGGAATACGTATATGATTCGATACTACTCCGGTTAAAATGCATTTCTGATTTTCATTAGTTGACGCTTTGATTAGATGCTGCCACGGCACTCAGTTCAAATATTTTCAGGGCTATCACACAGTGCAGGCTGCAAATTTCAACAGTCTTAGACCGACATCTGAGCAGGTAATAGGTGCACTTTAATAAGCACAGTCAGCTTAAAAAGTGCATATGAAATAAGAATTTTTGAATATTGCATGCGAAAACAAAAGCACACCTATTTGCCCTTAATAGAGGCATTTGCTTAAACAGGTGAAATAGGTTAAAAGCAAAGACAAGTGAGGCCATGTATCAGAGATGTAAGCATGGGTAAAGCATAGGAAAAAGCTAATGAGTGCAATGTATGGTGACGAGCATATGAGAGCTGTCATTTACAGTGCCTTGAAAAAGTATTCATACCTTTTGAAATTTTCCACATTTTGTCATGTTACAACCAAAAACGTAAATGTATTTTATTGGGATTTTATATGATAGACCAACACAAAGTGGCATATAATTGTGAAGTGGAAAGAAAATGATAAAAGGTTTTAATTTTTTTTTTTTACAAATAACTATCTGAAAAGTGTGGCATGCATTTGTATTCAGCCCCCTTTACTTTGATACCCCTAACTAAAATCTAGTGGAACCAATTGCCTTCAGGTGCCTTCCACCTGTGTGTATTTTAATCTCAGTATAAATACAGCTGTTCTGTGAAGCCCTCAGAGGTTTATTAGAGAACCTTGGTGAATAAACAGCATCATGAAGGCCAAGGAACACACCAGACAGGTCAGGGATAAAGTTGTGGAGAAGTTTAAAGCAGGGTTATGTTATAAAAAAAATACTTCAAGCTTTAAACATATCACGGAGCACTTTTCAACCCATCATCCAAAAATGGAAAGGGTATGGCACAACTGCAGCCCTACCAAGATATGGCTGTCCGCATAAATTAAAAGTCCAGGCAAGGAGAACACTAATCAGAGAAGCAGCCAAGAGGCTCATGGTAACTCTGGAGGAGCTGCAGAGATCCACAGCTCAGGTAGGAGAATGTGTCCACAGGACAACTATTAGTTGTGCACTCAACAAATCTGACTTTTATGGAAGAGTGGCAAGAAGAAAGCCATTGTTGAAAGAAAACCATAAGAAGTCCCTTTTTCAGTTTTCGAGAAGCCATGTGGGGTAACAGCAAACATGTGGAAGAAGGTGCACTGGTCAGATGAGACCAAAATGTAACTTTTTGGCCTAAAAGCAAAACGTTATGTGTGGCGGAAAACTAACACTGCACATCACCCTGAACACACCATCCCCACCGTGAAACATGGTGGAGGCAGCATCATGTTGTGGGGATGCTTTTCTTCAGCAGGGACAGGAAAGCTGGTCAGAGTTGATGGGAAGATTAATGGAGCCAAATACATGCAATCTTAGAAGAAAACCTGTTATGCTGCGTACACACGGTAGGACTTTTCGTCTACAAAAGTCCGACGGACGCAGACGGACCAAAGCCGGCTGACAATCCGATCTGTGTGGGCTTCCCTGGACTTTCAGCAGACTTTTCCAGCCGCAAATCTGACGGACTTTAGATTTGAAACATGCTTCAAATCTTTACGTCGTAACTAGGCCGGACCCAGAAATCCGCTCGTCTGTATGCTAGTCCGACGGACAAAAACCCACGCTAGGGCAGCTATTGGCTACTGGCTATCAACTTCCTTATTTTAGTCCGGTGTACGTCATCACGTACGAATCCATCGGACTTTTGTGTGATCGTATGTAGGCAAGTCCGTTCATTAGAAAGTCTACCGCAAGTCCGCCAAAAGTCTGTCGAAAGTCTGTCGGACGGGCTGTCGGACTTTTGTAGCCGAAAAGTCAGACCGTGTGTACGCGGCATTAGAGTCCGCAAAAGACTTGAGACTGGGACGGAGTTCACCTTCCAGCAGGACAACGACTATAAACATACAGCCAGAGCTACAATGGAATGGTTTAGATCAAAGCATGTTCATGTGTTACAATGGCCCAGTCAAAGTCCAGACCTAAATCCAATTGAGAATCTGTGGCCAGACTTAAAAATTGCTGTTCACAGATGCTCTCCATCCAATCTGACAGAGCTTGAGCTATTTTGCAAAGAAGAACGAGCAAAAATGTAGAGACATACCCAAAAAGACTTGCAGCTGTAATTGCAGCGAAAGGTGGTTCTACAAAGTATTGACTTAGGGGGGCTGAATACAAGTGCAGACTACACTTTTTACATATTTGTAAAACATTTTGGAAACCATTTATCATTTACCCTTCCACTACACAATTATGTGCCACTTTGTGTTGGTCTATCACATAAAATCCCAATAAAATACATTTATGTACTTAGTTGTAACATGATGTGGAAAATGTCAAGGGGTATGAATACTTTTTTAAGGCACTGTATATAGTTTTCTCTTTTTATAAAATAAAGTTTGGTGCGCAATGAATTCCCTTCTTGTGCTTTTTTACTTGTGCACATGAGTGGTGAAGACAGTTGGAGAGGAGGCTGCATGGTAAAAGACCAGAGGAATGGAGGCAGTCTGTGGCATTTCTATTTTGATTATACTTTTATTAAAGTTTTTTATCAAAATTAACACAAACATTCACACTTAATTGAGCAAAACATATATTAATCAACAATTAATGTAATGAAAAACCTACCTTAATACTTAGAACCCCAAGTATAAAAGTTCTTGGGTAACCCTGCATAAAACCAGCCCCAAACCAAGAACATAAGGAAAAAAATTGGGGGGGGGGTGCTAAATTCTCTCTCCTTTCCCTGCCACCACATCTCCTCACATCCTACCTTTTTTCATTCAAGGACACATACCACTCTATGTCTCTTAGTCCACTTTACTATTTTACAATACAGCCCACCTCTACCAATAACCTCAACTTTGAGGATGCACATTAAGATTCCATGGAGAGCACACTGCAGAAAATTTCCCAGAATCATTGTTTAACATTGCGGTCAGTTTCTCCATTCTCCACAAGTATGACTGCTGAGTAGCATAGGCTTATTTATGACCAACTAGTAAACCAATACCTTGCCCCCCAAAAAGACACGGAAGTTGATTAAGTTGGAAATAGTGCAAGGCCACAGCTTTATTGAACTTTTCAAATGTAACAACTTTCCAAATGTATCAAACAACAATGCCAGTCACAGTTATACTGTGAGCACCCATAAAACAAAGTCAGACAGTCTTAGAGGCATGCCCCTTTTCAGTGTCAGACAGGCATTAGACTGACCCCCAGAATTTTGCTTAAGGGCATAGCCCATAAAGCAACATCAATTGCTGGCAAGGTCAAAACCACCAATAAAGCTGTGACAAAACATCACATTGGGCAACTTTTGTGACAGCCGAGTCTCCTCAGAGCAGTTGGACGTGCCCCAGCGTAGCCTGTTTTTAGAGTTCAGGCTTCACTCAGTCACCTCAGTACTTTATAGTCAATCCTAAGGAAGCTACTTAACTTCTCTTTTCGGTTCACACCCACAGTGATGCCATGCTTCCAGCAGTCAAGGCTTACTTTCCATGAAAGGAGGTTCAAGGAGCCTTCATTTGCTCTACCCATTCCACCATTTTAGTTCCTCTTGCAATCAAAGTGCATGCCTGGTAATCCTACCAGTAAAATGTACTTCTTCTAAAAGGGTGGGAATGCTAATGCTGCAGCTTTGTAACCTTGTGTAGAGACTAGGACTACAGAGTTGCATGTTCCCAAGCTGAAGAATAGGGTTATCACATTGTGACTGGTGTTAACTTGTCTCCACACTGCTAGTCAACAACAGGATATTACCAGCTTTTCTCACTGACAAAGCATTGTCCACATGGTCTGTGATAAAGAGCATGGCTTGCATTTCTACTACCATATGAGCTGGTTCTATCCCACCTACCGTATTTGTATTTTTTATGTGTTGTACTGAACTGCATCCGGTTACTAATGTTTTGATGTTTGAAGACATCTAGTAGTGGTTTAGGGCCACTATACCTTGTTTATTTATGTGATTTGATATCTACATCTGTCCTTCCGTTCTGTTTAGTGATAGTTCATTCATTCCTAGCTAGACCTTCTATGTTTCTTCAGTGTTTAGTCAGTGTCAGTTCTTCTCAAAGATGGGGCTCAGGAAAGTCATTGTCTTCTTATATTTCAAAAGACTGGAAAAATATTCTCTGTACTGGAATTATCTGAAATAAAATTGTGCTGGATTTAATGCCTGTGTCTTATTGTATAGTAAAGCTGCCTGTGGATGGTGTCAAGTTATCAAGTGACCATACTGTCTGAAAAACTAGATCTATGGAGGTATGTCAATGCATAAAATGGCCTTTGAAACACAACAAAACCTTTCCGTTTCGCTCTGCTGTTTATTTTCAATTTTTAAGGACTACATACTCCATGGTATCTTGCTGCCTGCAAGCAGTGATGCCTGTACTGGCTCCACCTTCTGAAACACTTCCTCCTAGCATCACCGTAGTTCAGAAGGCAGGCTCTATGGAATTTGTGACACTGCAGTGCCTACTCACAGGGCATACTGAATATGTGCCACAAAATCCATGAAAGCAAAATGTGTGTGGATCATCACAAAGTAAGTTTACAAATTTCTAGGTTGGTCAGATTAGGAAATAATTAGACTAGAAGTAATTAAAAAAAATAAAAATAATAATGTAGAAATTAATATACGATTTTAGATTTTGACAATAGATACACTTTACTTGATTCCTAAAATCTTAACAGTAAAACTTATTGTTAGCCTTATGAGCTGATGCCAAAATGAAAACATTTCTCAGAAAACAACATTAAAAGCAAATGTGTGTTGTCAACTTTAACCAAATGGAAGCATGAAGGTAGACTATTGTATTCTGGATAGTGGTTGATTGCTAGAGGTTACTGTACACTAATGCACTATATATTATGTAGCACCCTCTAGTGTGTGCTACTAGTAGTGAGAGTAGGAAAAATATAGCTGGCTCTGGGTTAAACCTGAGTCATTAAATCTGGGTTAGGGTTACCAGAGGCCAGGGTTGGATGACTCATCCTGGCAGCCCTCTGGTGCCTCCCCATTTCTGGAATATTGGAGAATGTTCTGGAACTAGTGGGTGGAGCTGAAGAGGAACTTTATGGGCCCTATATTTATGGGCCTTTAGCCAATCCCCAAGAGTGGGCCTGGCAGTGAACTAAGAAAGCCCATAAATGGACATGGGCCATGCCAGCAGAGGAGTTGGTGGAAGATTGAGAGGCAGTGCTGAGGAGAGGCTGTCAGTGGCTCTTAAAGGGGGGGGGGTTACTTCAGGCTGGAGCCCGGGAGGGGTGGCCTGGAAAGATCCCACCACAGGAAGCAGTTGGAGGGATTCAAGCCGTAGAGGCAGCAGAGAGCAAGCAGAGACAGTGAGTAGATCAGCACGGTGCAGGGACAAAGCAAGTGGAGAGACTGTCAGCTGTAACAGTGATCTTTTGAAGACCATGGTGTGCCAAGTCTTCATTCACCTTGTCCTGGGGAATCTCCATGTGTGTGTGCAATTTAGGAGGACTGGAGGAAGCATATACCAGATGGGCTGGTATTTTCTGCATTGGTAGAAATGGGCTTAGTGTCTACAGGGAAGCAGAAGGAGATGCTGTTCACTCCACATGTGCTACGTTATCCAAAAAAGAGATGGGAAGTTCCTAGCCTATAATGGGCTGTTGCTGAACAAAGAGACTGTTAATTACCCTGGAGTGATCAGCAGGTGCTGTACCATAGAGGAACCAAGTGTGTGCAGGAGGAAGGAAGAAGACGATACTTTGTAAATAGGGGGGAAGTTGTCCCTTGTTCTGGATGTTTTTCAAGTTGGGTATCCTCATAGGTGTGCGCAGCCTACTGCATTAGGGTGTGCACCCCAAATCTCAAACACATGAACGCCACCTGCTGTCACAAAAAGGAGGCTCTGGTGGTGGGAGACAGTTGATTGGGAGCATATTACGTTACGCCCTAAATACGGGTGTAATGTGTTCCTACTGTTGAACCTAGCCTTTAATATAATGGGGGCATTTACACTGGCCACTGGCACCTCCAACCACCCACCTGGTGCTGTCCCTGGATAATGCTAATGCACATGGGGTGATTAGGATGTGCCCAGGCACAACTGACACACCCTGTGTGCACGCCTATGGGTATCCTATAATTCCCTACCCCATCCAAGTTAACATCTCCTAATAAAAACAACAAAAACAAGCCAAGGACTGATTTTCTGTTTGAAAGAATGAAGGAAACGCTATGCGACTGTGCAGACCTTTTAAATCTAAAAGTCAAAATAGTAAAACTTACCATTTTATTTATATTTTCTATCCTATAACAGCTTTAAAAGCTCTGACACATAAGCACAATGTCAAATGCATATGTGTGGGCTAATAAGCTATCATTACTTTTACATCAAAACTGATAACAGAAACATGAGTGACTCATCTGTAGGTGGATCGGCACATGTTATACATATGGACACAGCTGTGCACATATTTAGGTCATATTTCCACGCAGAAGAATGATTTCTGGTTATTTCTGCAGATAGATTACACTTGTAAATATAAGTAGGTATACCTTTTGTACAGTTTAATCATCAGAAATACAGTTATGCGCTACAAAGATTCTTTGTATAGTGACTTTTTTTTTTTAAAACACTTGCCGACCGCCGCAAGCACATTTATGTCGGCAGAATGGCATGGCCGGGCAAATGGGCGTACAGGTACGTCCCTTTGAATTTGCAGCTGTGTGGTTGCGTGCGCGCAGCCGACGGCACGCGCGAACCTACCGCGAGTAGGATCGTGGGTCCGGCGCACTCGATGTCAGAGGGGATACCCGCGATCGTCTCACAAAGCTGAAAAACAGGGAGATGCTAATGTAAACAAGCCTCTCCCCGTTCTGCCTAGTGACACTGTCACTGATCATAACTCCCTGTGATCGGGAGCTATGATCAGTGATGTGTCACACGTATCCACGCCCCCTAACAGTTAGAATCACTCCCTAGGACACACTTAACCCCTTCCTAGCCAGCTATTGGTTAACCCCTTCACTGCCAGTGTCATTTTTACAGTAATCAGTGCAATTTTATAGCACTGATCACTGTAAAAATGACAATGGTCCCAAAAATGTGTCAAAATCGTCCGATGTGTCCCCCATAATGTCGCAGTCACAATAAAAATCACAGATCACCGCCATTACTAGTAAAAAAAAAAAAATTATTAATAAAAATGTCATAAAACTAACCCCTATTTTGTAGACGCTCTAACATTTGCGCAAACCAATCAATAAATGCTTATTGTGATTTTTTTTACCAACAATATGTAGAAGAATACATATCGGCTTAAACGGAGGAAAAAAATTGTTTTTTTATATTTTTTGGGGGATATTTATTATAGCAAAAAGTAAAAAATAATGCGTTTTTTTCAAAATTGTCGCTCTATTTTTGTTTATAGCGCAAAAAATAAAAACCGCAGAGGTGATCAAATACCACCAATAGAAAGCTCTATTTGTGGGGAAAAAAGGACGTCAATTTTGTTTGGGAGCAACGTCGCACGACCGCACAATTGTCAGTTAAAGCGGCGCAGTGCCGAATCGCAAAATGTGCTCTGGTCTTTGGCCAACCAAATGGTCCGAGGCTTAAGTGGTTAAGCAAATCTGTTATCTAGAAGTGAGACCCCATAATAAAGGATTTCCCATTAGGCTAGAGGAGGGTTTAGTTCATCAGTTGGTCTTTATAGCTCAATGGAATCAAGTGAGTGGAGGGGTCTCGCCCCAAAAAACAGCAGCCCCATCTCCCACAATTGTGTATATATATATATATATATATATATATATATATATATATATATATATATAGATATAGATATAGAGAGAGAGAGAGAGAGAGAGAGAGAGAGAGAGAGAGAGAGAGAGAGAAAAATATATAGATATATCACTCGTACATACACAGTATCTCACAAAAGTGAGTAACCCCTCATTTTTGTAAATATTTTATTATATCTTTTCATGTGACAGCACTGAAGAAATGACACAATATAAAGTAGTGAGTGTACAGCTTGTATAACAGTGTAAATTTGCTGTCCCCTCAAAATAACTCAACACACAGCCATTAGGCTGCATTCACACCTAAGCGTTTTCAGCTCATAAAACGCTCGAAAAAATGCCTGAAAAATGCCCAACAAGCAAAATCCCATTAATTTCAAGGGCATCTGTTCACATCTGAGCGTTTTGTCATCTGAAGCAAAACAACTGAAAAACGCCTTAAGCTCAAAAGAAGAACATGAGCTTCTTTGGGGCAGATTACAGGCATTTTTATGCTTTTTATATTGATGACCTGTACAAAATTGCAGCAAAAAAACGCAGTAAAAAACACGCGAATGTGAAACGCTCAGATGTGAATGCAGCCTTAATGTCTAAACGGGCTGACAACAAAAGTGAGTACTCCCCTAAGTGAAAAGGTCCAAATTGGGCCCAATTAGCCATTTTTCCTCCCCAGTGTCATGTGACTCATTAGTGTTACAAGGTTTCAGGTGTGAATGGGGAGCAGGTGTGTTAAATTTGGTGTTATCGCTCTCACTGTCTCATACTGGTCACTATAAGTTCAACATGGCACCTCATGGCAAAGAACTCTCTGAGGATCTGAAAAAAAGAATTGTTGCTCTACATAAATTTGGCCTAGGCTATAAGATTGCCAAGACCCTTAAACTGAGCTGCAGCATGGTGGCCAAGACCATACACAGCGGTTTAACAGGACAGGTTCCACTCAGAACAGGCCTCGCCATGGTTGACCAAAGAGGTTGAGTGCACGTGCTCAGCGTCCTATCCAGAGGTTGTCTTTGGGAAATAGATGTATGAGTGCTGCCAGCATTGCTGCAGAGGTTATCAGTGTTTAGAACATACACCGCACACTGCATCAAATTGGTCTGCATGGCTGTTATCTCAGAAGGAAGCCTCTTCTAAAGATGATGCACAAGAAAGCCTGAAAACAGTTTGCTTAAGACAAGCAGACTAAGAACATGGATTACTGGAACTACGTCCTGTGGTCTGATGAGACCAAGATAAACTTATTTGGGTAAGATGGTGTCAATCGTGTGTGGCAGCAACCAGGTGAGGAGTACAATGACACAATGATACAAAAGTGTGTCTTGCCTACAGTCAAGCATGGTGGTGGGAGTGTCATGGTCTGGGGCTGCATAAGTGCTGCCGGCAATGGGGAGCTACAGTTCATCGAGGGAACCATGAATGCCAACATGTACTGTGACATACTGAAGCAGAGCATGATCTCCTCCCTACGGAGACTGGGCCGCAGGGCAGTATTCCAACATAACGACCCCAAACACACCTCCAAGATGACCAATGCCTTGCTAAAGAAGCTGAGGGTAAAGGTGATGGACTGGCCAAGCATGTCTCCAGACCTAAACCCTATGGAGCATCTGTGGGGCATGCTCAAAATAGAAGGTGGAGGAGAGCAAGGTCTCGAACATCCACAGCTCCTTGATGTCGTCATGGAGTGAAGAGGACTCCAGTGGCAACCTGTGAACTCCATGCCCAAGAGGGTTGAGGTAGTGTTGAAAAATAATGGTGGCCACACAAAATATTGACACTTTGGATGCAATTTGGACATTTTCACTTTACTTTAGTTACCAGCGGTTTAGACATTAATGGCTGTGTGTTGAGTTATTTTAAGGGGACAGGAAATTTACACTGTTATATAAGCTGTACACTCACTACTTTACATTGTAGCAAAGTGTCATTTCTTCAGTCTTGTCACATGAAAAGATATAGTAAAAATGTTACAAAAACGTGAGGGGTGTGCTTACTTTTGTGAGATACTGTGTGTGTGTATATATATATATATATATATATATATATATATATATATATATATATATATATATATATATATATATATATATATATATATATATATATATATATATTTATTTATTTTTCATATAATATAGGAATACATTATATATATTATTTAGTATAGCGCGAATTTCAGAACGCGCAAATAAATAGTCGCAAAATGGCAAGACCCGAAGGGTAAACCCGACCGGTTTCAAAACTTTTTTTGCATGGATACATGTCCCCTAGGTCAGTACCCGGGTCCAATACACTTTTTATGACAATACCTTGCATATAAGCCTTTAAAAAGAGGACTTTGGATTTTTCATGTTCGTGTCACATAGACTTTAATGGCATTCGCATCTTCGCTAGAATACCCCCCTCCCTGCAATAGGCAAATGGCCAATAGCCAATGACACATCAGCATGGGCATGGTTGTTTCCATAATATTAATGCCTCAAATGCAAAACATTATTGTATAGAATTAAAAGAATCAAACACTAGTAAATGCATTTTCTAAGCATGATTGTGTTCAGCTCAGTAGCCTAGTTGTCTGCACTCCTTGAAAGACTCAGGCCGTGGGTTCAAATCCCACACATGGTATCACCTACTGAAAGCTTGCATTGTACTCAGCAGCATATGCTAAAATAGGCAAATGCCTAATAGCCAATGCAACATAGTTGATTCCATAATATTAACTCTTCAAATACATGCAAGTATTCAATAATATAATGGTGTGGAATTCCAAAAATCATACACTAGTTAACGTGCAGGGTGTTCGTTGACATTTTTTTTGTTTATGTTTTTTTATAATTGACAATTTATTGAAATTTAAAATTTTCAAAACAGAAATAAGGTAAAGAGAGGCGTGTTACAGGCGTTATTTCTAACACCTCTTTGCAGATCCTCTCAAAGTCATTAAGGTTTCGAGGCTGACGTTTGGTAACTCGAACCTTCAGCTCCATCCACATATTTTCCATATTTTCTATGGGATCAAGATCTGAAGACTGGCTAAGTCACTGCAGGACCTTAATGTGCTTCTTCTTGAGCCACTATTTTGCTGCCTTGGTCGTGTGTTTTGGGTCATTGTCATGCCGGGAAACCCATTCACGACCCATTTTCAATGACCTGGTTAAGGGAAGGAGGTTCTCCCCCAAGATTTGACAGTACATGGCCCTGTCCATTGTCCCTTTGATGCAATGAAGTTCCACACAAGTTTTCCAGTTTGCGGCAATGGATACCTGTTTGTCCCCCCCCCCCAAAAAAAAATATCAGTTCCCCTTTACTCCCCATCGAGGTGTATGCACACTTCAGTCTCCCTAGGCTGCATACAAATATCCAACATTCTAGGAGTTTCACCAAGTGTTATTAGTGGCCTTTTACAATAAGTGGTATGATGTCAGGGAGGAGATGACCTGGTGATGGTTTTGCAGGTGCAGTAAAATTAGTCTTGGACTTCCTGTTCAGCTTCCCGCACCAAAAGTTAAAGGATATTCTGATCAGGCAGAATATGAAAGTTTAGATGCTGGGCGATCTCATTTCCATGCTTGCGGAATTAACAGAACTATACAGACAATTTTGATGGATCAGTCAGCTTACTGCCTATGCAAATGTGGTTCTGACAGTACTTGTTTGTGCTGAATACATCTGGCAGCTACAGAGCAGATAAGATTCACAAGAATTGCTGCCACTTTGCTATAGTCTAAGAGCTAAGTGCAAAGGTGGTGCAAACTCTCCCTTCCACCTTCAAGTTTTTCAGCACCATCACGGATAAAAAAAAAAGCACAACATTTTTGTGTCTGGAGGTGCACAGCAGCCCATTCACGCCACTGCACATCAGTAACGCTTGCTTACCATGCACGTTACATGCGTTAGTGCGTTGTGGTGCCATTTATTTTGACTATGTACCATGGTGCCTGGTTAGCATTAATTCATTCTGAATGGCACCCTAATGCACGTCCACAAAGCAGCTGCCGCAATTAATGGTAATGCACTAAATGCAGCAAGTACATTTTTTGATTCTTTCAAATAAATAAACATTACTCCGGTGTGAATGGGTCCTTACTGTACACCTAATAATAACAATACAATTTATATTCTGAACAAGCACTGCACTCAGTCTGCTTTTAAATGTCAAGTGTGTTCTTCTTCTGAGAGCTTTTTACCTTGCTGTCATAACCCTTTTTAGATAAAGTGAACAATAGAAAGGGGCAGACAAAGGCTAAGGCAAGAAAAGCCTCTCAAATTAGAATATGTAAATGCATTTTGCTACTTTCAGTTGCTGTAGATGTAAACTGTTCATCAATGAAGATTATCAGACACTGGCAACCTGTATCATCAGCCACAGAAGGCCGGCCAGTGCCTGAGATATTACAGAATTATACTCCAGGTTCTAAGGAGGTAGGTGTCAAAAACGAAGAATTATGTTTCTTATTTTACACTCTTGGTATTTCCAAGATCAGTCTAACATTATTATGAATTAATCCTGGCTTCTTCTCTATAACAACCAGAAAAGGATTTTTTTTAGATTATGTATAAATGTGTCTAATCTCCCAATGAACCTCCAAATATTTAACCACTTCAGCCCCGGAAGATTTTACCCCCTTCCTGACCAGAGCACTTTTTACAATTTGGCACTGCGTCGTTTTAACTGACAATTGCGCGGTTGTTCGACGCTGTACCCAAACAAAATTTGCGTCCTTTTTTCCCCCAGAAATAGAGCTTTCGTTTGGTGGTATTTGATCACCTCTGCGATTTTTATATTTTGCACTATAAACAAGAAAAGAGCCACAATTTTGAAAAAAAAAACAAACACATTTTTTTACTATAATAAATATCCCCAAAAATGTTTTTAAAAAACAAATTTCTTCATCAGTTTCGGTCAATATATATTCCTCTGCGAAAAAAATTGCAATAAGCGTATATTGATTGGTTTTCACAAAAGTTATAGTGTCTGCATGGCATTTTTATTATATAATTTTTTTTTACTAGTAATGGCGTGATCTGCAATTTTTAGCGGTACTGCAGCATTGCGACGGACAGATCGGAGACTTTTGACACTTTTTTGGGACCATTGGCATTTATATAGCGATCAGTGCTATAAAAATGCACTGATTACTGTGTAAATGTTACTGGCAGGGAAGGGGTTAACACTAGGGGGCAATCAAGGGGTTAATTGTGTGCTCCCTCAGTGTGTTCTGACTGTATGGGGATGGGATTGACTAGGAGGGGAGACATATGGTTTTTCCTACTTAGTAGGAGCAAACGATATTGCTCCTCTCTTCTGACAGCACAGGGCTTTGTGTGTTTACACACACAAAGCCTTGTGCTGGTGCTTGTGCCTGCCGGCTACGCGCATCAGGTCCCCCAGCAGGCGCGCGCACCCTCTGGTGGCCGAAAATGGGTAGAACGTACCCATACGGATTTCGCCACTGTGCCGCAGTATATCTGCGTGAACCGGTTAAAAATTGCTTTAGTTTCCAGTCATTCTGAAGCTGAACTCTAAACAGATAAAAGCATATGCAAGTTTGCAGTCATTTTGTGCTTGGCTGTGATGGCAGTGCTTAGTTGGTCACCTTACATTTCACTATGTAGTCACCGCCTTGCCTTAGATGGTGGCTGGACAAAGAAGAGTAGCAGACTAATTAGGTTTGGTCTGTATCGTACTGTCTGCATACAGCACAGCCTGATTGGTTCAGAGCACCAGAGCAGAAAATCTACCTTCATCTCCCGCCATTTTTAGCAGCGCTTTACTGTCGTTTTTCAGCACTTTTCGGCTGCCAGCGGGTGCTTTTAACCCCCACTAGCGGCCGAAAAAGGTTTAAAACCACCCGCAAAGTGGCGCTGCCCATTGATTTCAATGGGCAGGGGGGCTTTAGGAGCGGTGTATTCACTGTTCCTACAGCGCTGCAAAGAAGCTGCTTGCAGGACTTTTTTTTGACGTCCAGCCAGCGCAGCGCCCCAGTGTGAAAGCACTCGGGCTTTCACACTGGGATTGCAGCTGAGGCTTTTTTCAGGCACTTTACAGCTGCTATTTTTTAGTGCTAAAGAGCCTG
This sequence comes from Lithobates clamitans, assembly GCA_037952925.1. Taxonomy (NCBI): domain Eukaryota; kingdom Metazoa; phylum Chordata; class Amphibia; order Anura; family Ranidae; genus Lithobates; species Lithobates clamitans. The sequence goes on from JBBGZY010000286.1 coordinate 3,158,029, forward strand.
TAAAACGCCTCCAGTGTGAAAGGGGTCTTAGACTTCAGGTACATGCACTAGTTCTATTTAAGAATATGTATGTAGGAACACATAACTGTATTAAGAATTATTTTTACATTTGCTTGCAGTTCAGGATTTCCCCAGATTTTCTGTTTCTTCTGCAAATCAATCAATAGTTAGCTTGGGCTTGAGCCTTGAGGTACACTGCAATAGATTCATTTCCACACCGAATTTCAATTATTTCTAGCCCACTTTTAATATGATCTTCAAGCTTGAAAACCTACCCTTTGAAGAATTCCACGCTTTTACTTTCTTTAATTCTGTAACATATAATCACTATGAGCCCCCAATCCCAGAGGACACCTTGTATGGAGAAACGTGTTGAGTGGAGCTAGTACTCTGACGTCATCACGCAGAGGTGCACTTGATGATACCAGAGTTTCATTACCACCTGTAACCTCTTATGTGTCATGATCAGGGGTCAGGCTAGAAGACCAGTTGCTATTGCAGGAGTAGAACTACCACCAACCAGCAGTATAGGTACAAAGGCAGTCACCCAGGTGAATGACACAGGCTTATCTGAGGTGCGGAGTCTAAGTACTAACCAGTGTTCACCAGAGTTCCTGATGATGGAAATTAATTTTGCTGCATGTTAGTACCAAGTCACGGTCTTTAGGACTGGGTTGTGAACAAGCAAGCTATCGCTTGTGAAACGTCTACCATTGTCTGTATCTGTCTGACCCTTTTGACAATAAAGATGACATCGAGATAATTTGGAGTTTCAGTGTGCAACCAACTCCTTGTCTTGTTCGTCTTCCACGGTGGTGAGCCGAGGTCTGCACCTGTGATCCATCCTGCACCTGATTTTGCCTTGAGCGGTGTGCTTCTCTTTGTTCTTCTCTGGATCGCGTCACCAGGCGTTAAGCAAGCTGGGGTCCAGTAGTGGACAAGCAGGTAGGGATCAAACAGAAGCATAGTAAGTAAACAAGTCAAAGTTCAAAAATTAGTAGTCGCAGGTTGAGGCAGAAGCATAGTCGAGGAACAAGCTAAGGATCGATAACAAGTGGTAGCAAAATATGGACAGCAGCAGGGAAGATGAGAGTGAGAGACTGGCTGGAGAGAGCACAATAATCTGGAAAACAGGAAATGCAGAAACATGGCTTAAATCCGGAAGTTCATGGGAGGAGAAAAGCGTTCAGGGTTCAAGACAGGATCATTCAAGGAATTGTCCAGGGTACTGTCCAGCATTCCAGGTAGCTCAGCAAGAAGAGACATTACCTGCCACAGCAGAGGTTCCAGGTTCAAAGCTAGGCCCTGACATTATGTTTGTAAGTGTAATTACCTTTTAATAAATGATATTGCAACAGTTTAGCACTATAAAGCTTCTTCTCTTTTGTATTTTATATATACTTTTACTGGAGCTTGTTAGTGGAGTAGAGGCCGAGACAAACATCCCCACGGTGGGGACACTGCTTTCGAATCTGGCTGACGGAGTCGCAGAGTTATCTGGAGATCTGATAGTGGGAGCGTCGGCTCTCCATTGTGAGATAAACAAAGCGCAATTGATCTCTTTTCTTTTTTTTTTTATGAGAATTTATGTTGTGAGGGATATTTGAAAAGAGACAGAGCACCTCTCTTCTTGTTGGTATATAGTCACTATGCCCTGTGCATATGCCATGCTGTTACCCATTTCACAGAGCCTGCCCTCTGAACTAAAACTATACTGCAGAGGTACTGAAGAGGAATGCCGCGTACACACGGTCCTTCCGACTTAAAGTGTTTGATCGGAGCTTGTTGTTGGAAATTCCGACCGTGTGTAGGCTCCATCGGACAGTTTCCATTGGAATTTCCGTCGCACAAAACTTAGGATCTGGTTCTCAAATTTTCCGACAACAAAATCCATTTGCGTAAATTCCAATCGTGTGTACATAATTATGAAGCACAAAGTGCCACGCATGCTCAGAATCAAGCAGAAGAGCCGCACTAGCTATTGAACTTCATTTTTCTCGGATCATCATAAGTGTTGCACGTCACCGCGTTCTTGACGTTCGGAATTTCCGACAAGATTTGCGTGACCGTGTGTATGCAAGACAAGTTTGAGCCAACATCCGTCAAAAAAAATCCATGGATTTTGTTGTCAGAATGTCCGATCGTGTGTACGGGGCTTAAGAGTTTTCAGTGTGCACAGTCAGTACAGGAAACACACCACATGCAGGATCACTGCTTGCAGGAAGGAGCAGAGGAGAAGCTGCAAAGCAAGTAGAGAATTCAGGAAGTTGTTGAACTAGATGGCCAGTAGATGGCAGCGATTACAAAATGAAAGCTTATATTGGATTGTCAAGAATAACAATTCTTTATACTACTATTACAAAGCTAATGTTATAATAAAAAAAGTGTATACTGTGACCATAGATCTTCGGTAAAGTGGTGAAATATGAACAAAGCATGTCCCTTTATAGGGATACCTGTCATTTCGGTCCGCTGCTTTGTTCCTGTGCTATCAGCATAAATCACTTGTGATAAGTTTTCCTGACACCAAGAGAAAAAAAAAGGTGAAAAGGATTTCCAGCACCCAGCCTGTGATTGACAGCCTCATCTCTGTTCCTGTGTTTTGTGTGATTAGGGGTGTGTCTCTTCCCTCCAATCAGCTCCCAGAACTCTTCTCATTGAGCTCTGCAGAGAGTAACTTCAGCTCTCTGCCCTCTTTTTTTCTGAACGCTCAGACAAGCTTTATAAGTTCTGGACTTTAAACGGCTGTGGAGAAGAGAAGACTGCAGATAAATAGGTGCAACTCATGTCGGAGGATTTGTTTCATCTCTTTGTATCACCTGAGACCAGTCATTTGGATATGTGTAATGCCTAGTACACACGATCGGACTTTCCGCCAACAAAACCGTGGAATTGTCCGAAGGGTGTTGGCTCAAACTTGTCTTGCATACACACAGTCACACAAATGTTGGCCAACAATTACGTACATAATTACGTACTATGTGTTTTTTCAGCTCTTTAGCTCCACCCTTTGGGCTCCTGCTGCTAATTTAGTGTTAGTAGAAGTTTGGTGAGTGTTGATTCACGATTTTCTTTTCGCGCTTTTCATTTAGCGCTTTTCATTTAGCGCTTTTCATTCAGCGCTTTTCATTCAGCGCTTTTCATTCAGCGCTTTTCATTCAGCGCTTTTCATTCAGCGCTTTTCATTCAGCGCTTTTCAGTTCGCGCTTTTCAGTTCGCGCTTTTCAGTTCGTTTCTGAACGGCCGTTCGTCAACCAGCCATGTGGGGGAATCGGAGGAGATAACATGTTATTTATTATTGGCCTTGGAGTTATTGCTTCGACATTATTTTTTTGGTTGAATAATGATTTGATTTGGTATATTTTCTATATTTTTGGATGCATAAAATGCACTTTTTCTATTTCTGTTCTATTGGCAGATAGCATGTCTATTTTTTTTTTTTTTTATGCAGAATAAAAGAAATTGTGGAGAATAATACTTGGCTATGTGTTTTACTTCAAATGACAGTTTGGGAGTAGGCAGTTACATTTTAAAAAATACAATGTAAAATTGACAAGGAACACCAACATAGTTGTAACTTTGATCTTATAAACTACGAGATAATGGTGTTGTGGTAACTTGCACAAATAAAAAAAAAAATAAACCATATTATTCTTGATATCACTAGAAAAAAAAAAGCCTTTGGAAATTTGTTTGCAATAACTCCATCAGTATCACCAGCAAAGCAGCTTCATTATTATCCCATTAACCGCTTCAGCCCCGGAATATTTTACCCCCTTCCTGACCAAAGCACTTTTTGCAATTTGGCACTGCATCGCTTTAACTGACAACTGTGCGGTCGTGAGACATTGCACCCAAACAAAATTGATGTCCTTTTTCTCCCACAAATAGAGCTTTCTTTTGGTGGTATTTGATCACCTCTGCGGTTTTTATTTTTTGCGCTATAAACAAAAAAAAGAGCGACAATTTAAAAAAAAAAAACGCAATTTTATTTACTAATAAATATCCCCAAAAAATATATACAAAATAAATATATATATATATATATATAAAAAATATAAACACAGTGTTTTAAATGATCTACTAATAGACTAAATTGTCACACTAGACAGCGCTAATGTTGAGCAGTTATCAACTAAACATGCGGCCAACAACACATGCATAGGAAAATCCTGTAAAAGAAAGTCCCTTAGGAAAAAGTCCCTTGAAAAGAAAAGTGATGTAAAGTTCAGGGTGTAGCTCCAAAAAAAATTAATCAGGTGATCATGAAAACATTCCTCAGCGTGCACCTTCCACCGATCACTACGAATTCCACCCAGTGCGACCACTCTCCCCCTAGGGGGTTAAACTCACCAGAATTGGGAAGTAATAGAGCATTCAGAATACTAATCCATGCCAGCAACTTGTCGTTAACTCACTCATGAAGGATCACGCATGTTCAGGGCTCATAATAAGTCAAAAGGCAAAAAGAGAAGCGCACATAGCGTAATCCTGTTTATTGACTAAATTCCCTTACATATAAAACAACACCCCCCCCTTCAATAAACACGTACATCAATTTTCTTAAAAAACGAGCAATCAATCAAGCAGGTAGTGACAGTGTGTCTGCTTCACCATGAGACGCCAGCACCGCTACACAGGAGACGTTGACCACTTCCTGGTTATGCAGTTGGTTCAGGTGGAGCGCACGCGTCACTTCCTACGTCGCGTAAGCCACGCCCTGATGCGTTTCGTCATATCCTGACTTCGACAGAGGGCGTGGCTACACGACGCACTCATCGGCTTAAATATCCCTTTACAATCCGCCTAGCCAATCACAGCGCGACAGGGGTGCCGGCGTGTGCACGTCGCCAGCCCCAGTCCACACTGACTGCTTGTTACAGGAGGGGGAAAGGGACAATAAGGCTTTGCACATATTACACAAGCATAAAATTAAAAAAAAAAAAAGGATCAGATATAAAAAAACTTGGAATAAGAGAATTTACATCCCCGTGAATCACATGAGCCAGTCCCTAGATATACAAATCACTATACAACGTCGCTACACAGAAACAGGTACTACCCATAAAACGCACTGTGAGTTACATTCTAGCCTGGCGCACTTAACCATTATGCTAGCAGATCTAAATCAAAAAAACTTAATTCAAATGAATGTGTATAGGTTAAGGACACCATTGCTCACCATGTTCCTATTGGTATAGATACTAAAACATATAAAAACATTTGCACTCACAAAATGCAAATGTACATAGTTCTGAAACAGTGAGATATCTCAATAAATAAAAAAGGGAAGACACTGATGCACACTACATTGACACTGCTGCACAGTGTCTTCTCATAAAATCAATGAGGTCCCACAGCTAAATGCTAATCTAGATACCTCAACTTCAAACAGGAGATATAATTAGAGGAGAACCGGAGGAAACTAAAAATTACATATAAATATATGAGCAAAATGTATCCATATCCAATTGATATGATAAAATAAATTAAAAATAAAAAAGTATCAATATTAGAGGCATTAATGCAAGGAAAGTGACAAAAATATGGGAAATGATTCCAAACAATAAATGGAATATAAATCACAGTCCTAGAGGCATTAATGCAAGGCAAGAAATAAAATCAGAGGAATACCACCAGACTAAAGATAGAGCAACAGGGAATGAATAGATGAGGCAAGACCTTAATCGCAGATATTAATAGTCGCTTATGAAGCAGTTAATATCGAGATCAATATCGAGATAACTGCTTCATAAGCGACTATTAATATCTGCGATTAAGGTCTTGCCTCATCTGTTCATTCCCTGTTGCTCTATCTTTAGTCTGGTGGTATTCCTCTGATTTTATTTCTTGCCTTGCATTAATGCCTCTAGGACTGTGATTTATATTCCATTTATTGTTTGGGATCATTTGCCATATTTTTGTCACTTTCCTTGCATTAATGCCTCTAATATTGATACTTTTTTATTTTTAATTTATTTTATCATATCAATTGGATATGGATACACTTTGCTCATATATTTATATGTAATTTTTAGTTTCCTCCGGTTCTCCTCTAATTATATCTCCTGTTTGAAGTTGAGGTATCTAGATTAGCATTTAGCTGCGGGACCTCATTGATTTTATGAGAAGACACTGTGCAGCAGTGTCAATGTAGTGTGCATCAGTGTCTTCCCTTTTTTATTTATTGAGATATCTCACTGTTTAAGAACTATGTACATTTGCATTTTGTGAGTGCAAATGTTTTTATATGTTTTAGTATCTATACCAATAGGAACATGGTGAGCAATGGTGTCCTTAACCTATACACATTCATTTGAATTAAGTTTTTTTGATTTAGATCTGCTAGCATAATGGTTAAGCGTGCCAGGCTAGAATGTAACTCACAGTGCGTTTTATGGGTAGTACCTGTTTCTGTGTAGCGACGTTGTATAGTGATTTGTATATCTAGGGACTGGCTCATGTGATTCACGGGGATGTAAATTCTCTTATTCCAAGTTTTTTTATATCTGATCCTTTTTTTTTTTTAATTTTATGCTTGTGTAATATGTGCAAAGCCTTATTGTCCCTTTCCCCCTCCTGTAACAAGCGGTCAGTGTGGACTGGGGCTGGCGACGTGCACACGCCGGCACCCCCGTCGCTCTGTAATTGGCTAGGCGGATTGTAAAGGGATATTTAAGCCGATGAGTGCGTCGTGTAGCCACGCCCTCTGTCGAAGTCAGGATATGACGAAACGCGTCAGGGCGTGGCTTACGCGACGTAGGAAGTGACGCGTGCGCTCCACCTGAACCAACTGCATAACCAGGAAGTGGTCAACGTCTCCTGTGTAGCGGTGCTGGCGTCTCATGGTGAAGTAGACACACTGTCACTACCTGCTTGATTGATTGCTAGTTTTTTAAGAAAATTGATGTACGTGTATTTATTGAAGGGGGGGGTGTTGTTTTATATGTAAGGGAATTTAGTCAATAAACAGGATTACGCTATGTGCGCTTCTTTTTTTGCCTTTTGACTTATTATGAGCCCTGAACAGCCGTGATCCTTCATGAGTGATGTTAACAACAAGTTGCTGGCATGGATTAGTATTCTGAATGCTCTATTACTTCCCAGTTCTGGTGAGTTTAACCCCCTAGGGGGAGAGTGGTCGCACTGGGTGGAATTCGTAGTGATCGGTGGAAGGTGCACGCTGAGGAATGTTTTCATGATCACCTGATTAATTTTTTTTGGAGCTACACCCTGAACTTTACATCACTTCTCTTTTCAAGGGACTTTTTTTTACAGGATTTTCCTATGCATGTGTTGTTGGCCGCATGTTTAGTTGATAACTGCTCAACATTAGCGCTGTCTAGTGTGACAATTTAGTCTATTTTTAGATCATTTGAAACACTGTGTTTATATTTATGTATTCTGTTTTAGACGGCTGCTTTTTCCTGTTTTGATGTTTTTTCCTCTCTGCATAGCTGCAAAGTGGATTTTATTTATATATATGCACTTATGAATGTTTATTTGCATTTTTATACTTATCTGCATTTGGGATTAGCATAGTGACCTGGCGCTGAGTGGTGTTTTCTGCAGGCCTGGTGAAACACCTGTTTTTTTCATATAAAAAAAATGTTTTTCCTCAGTTTAGGTCGATATGTATTCTTCTACATATTTTTGGTTAAAAAAAAACAAAAAAAAAACGCAATAAGCGTATATTGATTGGTTTGCACAAAAGTTATAGCGTCTACAAAATAGGGGATAGTTTTATGGCATTTTTGTTATTAATTTTTTTTTTACTAGTAATGGCGGCGATGTGCGATTTTTAATCGGGACTGCGACATTATGGCGGACACATCGGGCAATTTTGAAACATTTTTGGGACCATTCACAATTATACAGCGATCAGTGCTATAAAAATACATTGATTACTGTAAAAATGTCACTGGCTGGGAAGGGGTCAACACTAGGGGGGCGATCAAGGGGTTGTGTTCCCTAGTGTGTGTTCTAACTGAAGGGGGGAGGGGACTGTGTAGGGGAGATGACAGATCACTGTTCATACTCTATATGAACAGATGATCTGTCTCTTTTCCCCTCAGAGAACCGGAAACTGTGTGTATACACACACAGATCCCGGTTCTCCGTGTGTCAGCGGCGATCGTTGGATCCCGGCGGTGATCGTGACCACCGGGCACTCGCATTGGCTCCAGGGGCAAGCAGCGGGGAGGGGTGCGCACGTGCCCCTAGTGGCTACAGGGCGAAGCGACGTAACATTCTGCCACAGTACAACTGCGGCGGCTGGTCGGCAAGTGGTTAAAGAAGAGGAGAATTGTGCGCTGCATTTGGAGATTTCATAATTTGCTACGTCACAAATGTTAATTTTCCATTACGAACGCTAGTTTACAAGACCGACTGCTTCTGAGCATGCGTGTTTGTACTTTGAAAAAAGGAGAAAATCAGCGCGTGTATGATGATAAGCAGCTGAACACCAGGGTCAATCAATCAAATCCCTTGAGTCAAAGTATAAAGAAAGGTGCAGCGCTAAATGAACTAAACAAAACAATATGAGATAGCAGTATCCAGAAAATTATTATATATAAAAGATGATAGCAAAATCAGTAAATCCTCATATGGCATAAAAAGCATTAAAATGCAAATAGAGTCCATAAACTTTGTCCATGAAAAATCAACCCAGTGAACGTGATGACATGCAGATGCAGGTGACTGTGGTGCCCTTCACCGATATCTGAAATAGCCTCTCACCTGGCCAACAGGACCCTTTAATCATAGAGGGTCATACAAGCCTTCCCTTACGGGTCATAGACATGGATGATGTTCAAAATCAGGGACCAAGACTCCGTCATACACCGGGTGGACAATTTCGGGTGATCCAATGGTATATATAATACAAAATAATAACATATAGTGCTCTCCGTTTAAGAAAAGATTTATTAAAAGATAAGACAATGCACTTACATAACTAGCACTTCTCAAGTGCCAGTGGAACAGCGTAAGACGATGGTGTGTACACACAAGCGAAAATGGAGCATGCGCGATGGCCGCGGGTGACGTCACGACGTCTCGATCTGGACGCGTTGCGTCCCAGTGGGCGGGGACTTCTTCAGCAGATGATTGGACAACGTGGGCACCCGCGCTTTATTGAGGTAAGTTACCATGGTGATGGAAAACAAACTCAAACGGCGCGCTCACAGATCAGGAGAGGAAATCCGGAAGTGTCCCCATAAGGGACTTATACTAAACGGAACTCATAGTGAGCGCACTGACAGAACATAAATAAGCAATATGTGTAATAAAAACATAAAAATATAAAAATAGGGGGGAATGCTGTATAAAAATTTGTAACTACTCATAATATGCATAAAAATTAATTCCAAAATATCTAAATGGAATAATATTACTATTAAAATCTCAAAAACTCATCCGCGGCCATCGACTGCTCTGATAAAATCAAACAACAACCTAAGAAATACTGTCCAAAATACATAAAACTATTGCAATTATATTAAGATAATAAAGTTAATAAAAAATACATAAACTATGACAGAAAACATTTTCTTCATTACCGGTCAGATATGAAACAATTAGTATCAAATTCTACGTTTAACCCTTCGGGGCAGAGCACTTTTGTCTCGTATATCCAATAAGACTCTCTCTTACTAAGTTGTCTAATGAAGTTACCTCCTCTCCAGTGCTTAGTGACCCTTTCTATGCCCCAGAATTTTAGACCTTTCGGGTTCTGTTGATGAAAAGTCTTAAAATGTCTAGACACATTATGAGTCTTAAGGCCTTTCTTAATGTTGTTGACATGTTCAGCTATTCTGACATGTAGTGGCCTTGATGTTCTACCTACATACTGCAATCCACAATTGCATTCCAGCATATAGACAACTCCCACCGTATTGCATGTGATGAGTTGTTTAATGTCGTACTCTCTGTTTGTGGCTGAAGCTAAGAATTTTTTCCGTTTCTTAATGTTTCCTTTTGCGTGTTTGCATGGCACGCATCTCCCACACGCATAAAAGCCCCCAAGAAAGGAAAAAAGCCTATCAGAGGCTGGAACTGGTGGATTCAAAACACCCGGGGCTAAACGGTCCCTGAGAGTAGGGGCTTTTTTATATACAAACTGAGGGCGATCTGGTAATGTTGGACCAAGGATTTTGTCTTGCTTCAAGATTGACCAGTTCTTTTGGATAATCTTTTCAAACTTACGGTATTGGATGTTATAGTCCAACACGATTTTGAAATTTTGATTCTCTCCAGAAAGAGCCTTGACAGAATCAGTAATAAGTTCCTCTCTTTTTAATGATGTTACTCTCGTTACCTCTTCATCAAGAGAGATACGATTGTAACCTTTTTGTTCAAACCTGGAGGATAATACTTGAGATTGACTCACAAAATCCTCTACGGAGGTACAATTCCGACGCAACCTAATATATTGTCCCCTGGGGATATTGCATAACCACGAATTGTGGTGGCAACTCCCCAGGGGAATATAAGAGTTGCGATCCGTAGGTTTAAAATAATTGGTAAGCTTAAATCGATCTTGTGAGATACTGATATTGAGATCTAAAAATACCACATTTTCAGAGCTGATGGTCCATGTCAGGGATATGTTTTTGTGGTTGCTATTCAGAGATTCAATGAAATCATCCAATCTAGATCTCTCACCATTCCAAATTAGGATGAGATCGTCAATGAATCTTCGATAGCACACCAGCTCTGGGGGGCGATGGAGAAAAACCGCCTCCTCCTCCCAGTGGGCCATGAAAATATTGGCCACACTGGGGGCGAAACGGGCCCCCATGGCTACACCTCTGGTCTGTAGATAGAATTCTCTATCATACCAGAAATAATTTTTTGTGAGACAGAAATCCAAACAGCTTAAAAGAAACTCCTGGTGCCCCCCCGATAAGGAGGAGGTGGCAAGAGCCCATTCCACTGAGGTCATAGCGTCCTGGTGACCAATGATGGTATACAAGGAACTTACGTCCGCTGTGACCAAGAAAGTGGTGGAAGGGGAGCAGTTCAGGGATTCTAAAATCTGAATGATGTGCTTCGTGTCTTTTAAAAAAGCTGGCGTTTTCATAACCAGAGGCTGTAAAAAGAAATCGATATACTGTCCTAACCTGGCTGTAACAGAATCAATCCCATTAACTATGGGTCTGCCTGGGGGATTATTGACATCCTTATGAATTTTTGGTAAAAAATAAATGACCGGTGTTCTACAGAATAAGGGATCCAGATATAAAGCCTCTTTTTTATTTAGAATCCTCCGATCCTTGCCATCCTCAATGATATTGTGCAATTCGTCTTTGAAAGACAGCATTGGATCTTTGGTCAAAACACGATATGTGTCTCGATCTGATAACAAACGACTCATTTCCCTTTGGTAGTACTCTTTACTGAGAATGACTAACCCACCCCCTTTATCAGCGGGGCGGATTACAATGTCCTTACGTTCCATTAATGATCTCATACCGCGCTTAATAAATACCGGGTCAGAAATTCTCTTAACCTTTAATTTTTCTAAATCGTTAGCTACCATAGTCTTAAAGACTTCCAAATGTTTGTTATCTGAGATATGCGGATTGAAGGTGGACTTATTACGTAACGTAGAATAATTTTGTGTCGAAGATTTCGTTCCCTGAGAAGGATGGGATAAGAAATATTTTTTCATGTTGAGAGTTCTGATGTATTTTTGAATACTAACATAAGTATCAAACTTGTTGAGATTTTTTATAGGTGCGAACTTTAAACCTCGATCTAAAACTTTCATTTCATCATCATTAAGAATGACATGACTCAGGTTATAAATCCCTAAGCCTGGTGTGGTTTGGGCCTTTTGTATTCGCCTCCCCCCTCTCCTTCCTCTCTTTGTTTTCGCTTTCGTGGAGGACCCGGATTTGGGGGTGTGTAAGGTATAGGCTGTCTCCAAGAATCCCCTTGATGAGATTGGTATTGCGGGGGGGGGTATCTCTGTGCCCCCCGCTGGCCTAAAAAATTATTGTTGTTGTAATTGTTGTTATAATTACCCCCACAAGATGCCTGATCCATAAGAGGGGCAAACCGATTATATGTGGGAATGTGTCCATTATATGAGGGGTAAGGACTACCTCTTCCAGAGGCACCCCCTCTATCTTGGTGCCCTCTGTATTGAGAAGAAGCTTCAGAGTGATGAGGATCTCTAACATGATTAATCCCTTGAGTGAATGACCCAGAGCCTCCTCCTCTACCTTTTCCTCTTGTGTTCTTTCCCTTTTGGTTGTTGAATTTCTTATTCCCATTATTGGGATAGGACTGAGGGGTTCTAGTGAGGGGAAGGTCATACTCATACACCGGCGTGGTTCTAGGGGTGTTGGGATATTCTGCTCCAATGTTGGACTGACTGGTCTGAGCATTAGGAGCTGTATCATCTGCAGGGGTGTTTTGCCATTTAAAAATCACCCCTCCATTAAAGTCATCAAAATCTCTGATAAACTTCTTCTTCTTTTTATTCTGTGATTCTAGATCCCATTTAGTGAGCTTATTTTTTAATACACCTGACAATCTTAGGAACTCCTCGCTATCTTTCAGAGGTTCTATATTCAGAGTTATATCTTTAATCTGGGAGTCAAGAGCTGTCATCCTCTTTTTCTTGCGAATCAAGAGAAATTCAAGCAGCTCAAAACCCCTCTTGACAAAAAAATCACTCCACTCTGACATGGACTGTACATCAGTGAGTCCATCATTGGGAGGTAAATCCCACCTAAGACGTCTCGGGATAAGCCTAGCAGTTAAGTATTGTTCAAAAGAAGTAATATCCCACCAAGTTTTGATCTTTTTTTCATATAAATAACCCAATTTCCTAAATGACTGGGGAAGATCATTGGAGGGTTCCAATGTGGGATTCCTGGAAAACACTTCATTTATCTTAATATCCCTTTTATCAAAATAGCTAAAAACTTCCATACCGCAGCTAGATTAATGATAATTGAACAAGAACAAGAAAAAAGGAGAAAATCAGCGCGTGTATGATGATAAGCAGCTGAACACCAGGGTCAATCAATCAAATCCCTTGAGTCAAAGTATAAAGAAAGGTGCAGCGCTAAATGAACTAAACAAAACAATATGAGATAGCAGTATCCAGAAAATTATTATATATAAAAGATGATAGCAAAATCAGTAAATCCTCATATGGCATAAAAAGCATTAAAATGCAAATAGAGTCCATAAACTTTGTCCATGAAAAATCAACCCAGTGAACGTGATGACATGCAGATGCAGGTGACTGTGGTGCCCTTCACCGATATCTGAAATAGCCTCTCACCTGGCCAACAGGACCCTTTAATCATAGAGGGTCATACAAGCCTTCCCTTACGGGTCATAGACATGGATGATGTTCAAAATCAGGGACCAAGACTCCGTCATACACCGGGTGGACAATTTCGGGTGATCCAATGGTATATATAATACAAAATAATAACATATAGTGCTCTCCGTTTAAGAAAAGATTTATTAAAAGATAAGACAATGCACTTACATAACTAGCACTTCTCAAGTGCCAGTGGAACAGCGTAAGACGATGGTGTGTACACACAAGCGAAAATGGAGCATGCGCGATGGCCGCGGGTGACGTCACGACGTCTCGATCTGGACGCGTTGCGTCCCAGTGGGCGGGGACTTCTTCAGCAGATGATTGGACAACGTGGGCACCCGCGCTTTATTGAGGTAAGTTACCATGGTGATGGAAAACAAACTCAAACGGCGCGCTCACAGATCAGGAGAGGAAATCCGGAAGTGTCCCCATAAGGGACTTATACTAAACGGAACTCATAGTGAGCGCACTGACAGAACATAAATAAGCAATATGTGTAATAAAAACATAAAAATATAAAAATAGGGGGGAATGCTGTATAAAAATTTGTAACTACTCATAATATGCATAAAAATTAATTCCAAAATATCTAAATGGAATAATATTACTATTAAAATCTCAAAAACTCATCCGCGGCCATCGACTGCTCTGATAAAATCAAACAACAACCTAAGAAATACTGTCCAAAATACATAAAACTATTGCAATTATATTAAGATAATAAAGTTAATAAAAAATACATAAACTATGACAGAAAACATTTTCTTCATTACCGGTCAGATATGAAACAATTAGTATCAAATTCTACGTTTAACCCTTCGGGGCAGAGCACTTTTGTCTCGTATATCCAATAAGACTCTCTCTTACTAAGTTGTCTAATGAAGTTACCTCCTCTCCAGTGCTTAGTGACCCTTTCTATGCCCCAGAATTTTAGACCTTTCGGGTTCTGTTGATGAAAAGTCTTAAAATGTCTAGACACATTATGAGTCTTAAGGCCTTTCTTAATGTTGTTGACATGTTCAGCTATTCTGACATGTAGTGGCCTTGATGTTCTACCTACATACTGCAATCCACAATTGCATTCCAGCATATAGACAACTCCCACCGTATTGCATGTGATGAGTTGTTTAATGTCGTACTCTCTGTTTGTGGCTGAAGCTAAGAATTTTTTCCGTTTCTTAATGTTTCCTTTTGCGTGTTTGCATGGCACGCATCTCCCACACGCATAAAAGCCCCCAAGAAAGGAAAAAAGCCTATCAGAGGCTGGAACTGGTGGATTCAAAACACCCGGGGCTAAACGGTCCCTGAGAGTAGGGGCTTTTTTATATACAAACTGAGGGCGATCCTAAGATTGTCAGGTGTATTAAAAAATAAGCTCACTAAATGGGATCTAGAATCACAGAATAAAAAGAAGAAGAAGTTTATCAGAGATTTTGATGACTTTAATGGAGGGGTGATTTTTAAATGGCAAAACACCCCTGCAGATGATACAGCTCCTAATGCTCAGACCAGTCAGTCCAACATTGGAGCAGAATATCCCAACACCCCTAGAACCACGCCGGTGTATGAGTATGACCTTCCCCTCACTAGAACCCCTCAGTCCTATCCCAATAATGGGAATAAGAAATTCAACAACCAAAAGGGAAAGAACACAAGAGGAAAAGGTAGAGGAGGAGGCTCTGGGTCATTCACTCAAGGGATTAATCATGTTAGAGATCCTCATCACTCTGAAGCTTCTTCTCAATACAGAGGGCACCAAGATAGAGGGGGTGCCTCTGGAAGAGGTAGTCCTTACCCCTCATATAATGGACACATTCCCACATATAATCGGTTTGCCCCTCTTATGGATCAGGCATCTTGTGGGGGTAATTATAACAACAATTACAACAACAATAATTTTTTAGGCCAGCGGGGGGCACAGAGATACCCCCCCCCGCAATACCAATCTCATCAAGGGGATTCTTGGAGACAGCCTATACCTTACACACCCCCAAATCCGGGTCCTCCACGAAAGCGAAAACAAAGAGAGGAAGGAGAGGGGGGAGGCGAATACAAAAGGCCCAAACCACACCAGGCTTAGGGATTTATAACCTGAGTCATGTCATTCTTAATGATGATGAAATGAAAGTTTTAGATCGAGGTTTAAAGTTCGCACCTATAAAAAATCTCAACAAGTTTGATACTTATGTTAGTATTCAAAAATACATCAGAACTCTCAACATGAAAAAATATTTCTTATCCCATCCTTCTCAGGGAACGAAATCTTCGACACAAAATTATTCTACGTTACGTAATAAGTCCACCTTCAATCCGCATATCTCAGATAACAAACATTTGGAAGTCTTTAAGACTATGGTAGCTAACGATTTAGAAAAATTAAAGGTTAAGAGAATTTCTGACCCGGTATTTATTAAGCGCGGTATGAGATCATTAATGGAACGTAAGGACATTGTAATCCGCCCCGCTGATAAAGGGGGTGGGTTAGTCATTCTCAGTAAAGAGTACTACCAAAGGGAAATGAGTCGTTTGTTATCAGATCGAGACACATATCGTGTTTTGACCAAAGATCCAATGCTGTCTTTCAAAGACGAATTGCACAATATCATTGAGGATGGCAAGGATCGGAGGATTCTAAATAAAAAAGAGGCTTTATATCTGGATCCCTTATTCTGTAGAACACCGGTCATTTATTTTTTACCAAAAATTCATAAGGATGTCAATAATCCCCCAGGCAGACCCATAGTTAATGGGATTGATTCTGTTACAGCCAGGTTAGGACAGTATATCGATTTCTTTTTACAGCCTCTGGTTATGAAAACGCCAGCTTTTTTAAAAGACACGAAGCACATCATTCAGATTTTAGAATCCCTGAACTGCTCCCCTTCCACCACTTTCTTGGTCACAGCGGACGTAAGTTCCTTGTATACCATCATTGGTCACCAGGACGCTATGACCTCAGTGGAATGGGCTCTTGCCACCTCCTCCTTATCGGGGGGGCACCAGGAGTTTCTTTTAAGCTGTTTGGATTTCTGTCTCACAAAAAATTATTTCTGGTATGATAGAGAATTCTATCTACAGACCAGAGGTGTAGCCATGGGGGCCCGTTTCGCCCCCAGTGTGGCCAATAGTTTCATGGCCCACTGGGAGGAGGAGGCGGTTTTTTTCTCCATCGCCCCCCAGAGCTGGTGTGCTATCGAAGATTCATTGACGATCTCATCCTAATTTGGAATGGTGAGAGATCTAGATTGGATGATTTCATTGAATCTCTGAATAGCAACCACAAAAACATATCCCTGACATGGACCATCAGCTCTGAAAATGTGGTATTTTTAGATCTCAATATCAGTATCTCACAAGATCGATTTAAGCTTACCAATTATTTTAAACCTACGGATCGCAACTCTTATATTCCCCTGGGGAGTTGCCACCACAATTCGTGGTTATGCAATATCCCCAGGGGACAATATATTAGGTTGCGTCGGAATTGTACCTCCGTAGAGGATTTTGTGAGTCAATCTCAAGTATTATCCTCCAGGTTTGAACAAAAAGGTTACAATCGTATCTCTCTTGATGAAGAGGTAACGAGAGTAACATCATTAAAAAGAGAGGAACTTATTACTGATTCTGTCAAGGCTCTTTCTGGAGAGAATCAAAATTTCAAAATCGTGTTGGACTATAACATCCAATACCGTAAGTTTGAAAAGATTATCCAAAAGAACTGGTCAATCTTGAAGCAAGACAAAATCCTTGGTCCAACATTACCAGATCGCCCTCAGTTTGTATATAAAAAAGCCCCTACTCTCAGGGACCGTTTAGCCCCGGGTGTTTTGAATCCACCAGTTCCAGCCTCTGATAGGCTTTTTTCCTTTCTTGGGGGCTTTTATGCGTGTGGGAGATGCGTGCCATGCAAACACGCAAAAGGAAACATTAAGAAACGGAAAAAATTCTTAGCTTCAGCCACAAACAGAGAGTACGACATTAAACAACTCATCACATGCAATACGGTGGGAGTTGTCTATATGCTGGAATGCAATTGTGGATTGCAGTATGTAGGTAGAACATCAAGGCCACTACATGTCAGAATAGCTGAACATGTCAACAACATTAAGAAAGGCCTTAAGACTCATAATGTGTCTAGACATTTTAAGACTTTTCATCAACAGAACCCGAAAGGTCTAAAATTCTGGGGCATAGAAAGGGTCACTAAGCACTGGAGAGGAGGTAACTTCATTAGACAACTTAGTAAGAGAGAGTCTTATTGGATATACGAGACAAAAGTGCTCTGCCCCGAAGGGTTAAACGTAGAATTTGATACTAATTGTTTCATATCTGACCGGTAATGAAGAAAATGTTTTCTGTCATAGTTTATGTATTTTTTATTAACTTTATTATCTTAATATAATTGCAATAGTTTTATGTATTTTGGACAGTATTTCTTAGGTTGTTGTTTGATTTTATCAGAGCAGTCGATGGCCGCGGATGAGTTTTTGAGATTTTAATAGTAATATTATTCCATTTAGATATTTTGGAATTAATTTTTATGCATATTATGAGTAGTTACAAATTTTTATACAGCATTCCCCCCTATTTTTATATTTTTATGTTTTTATTACACATATTGCTTATTTATGTTCTGTCAGTGCGCTCACTATGAGTTCCGTTTAGTATAAGTCCCTTATGGGGACACTTCCGGATTTCCTCTCCTGATCTGTGAGCGCGCCGTTTGAGTTTGTTTTCCATCACCATGGTAACTTACCTCAATAAAGCGCGGGTGCCCACGTTGTCCAATCATCTGCTGAAGAAGTCCCCGCCCACTGGGACGCAACGCGTCCAGATCGAGACGTCGTGACGTCACCCGCGGCCATCGCGCATGCTCCATTTTCGCTTGTGTGTACACACCATCGTCTTACGCTGTTCCACTGGCACTTGAGAAGTGCTAGTTATGTAAGTGCATTGTCTTATCTTTTAATAAATCTTTTCTTAAACGGAGAGCACTATATGTTATTATTTTGTATTATATATACCATTGGATCACCCGAAATTGTCCACCCGGTGTATGACGGAGTCTTGGTCCCTGATTTTGAACATCATCCATGTCTATGACCCGTAAGGGAAGGCTTGTATGACCCTCTATGATTAAAGGGTCCTGTTGGCCAGGTGAGAGGCTATTTCAGATATCGGTGAAGGGCACCACAGTCACCTGCATCTGCATGTCATCACGTTCACTGGGTTGATTTTTCATGGACAAAGTTTATGGACTCTATTTGCATTTTAATGCTTTTTATGCCATATGAGGATTTACTGATTTTGCTATCATCTTTTATATATAATAATTTTCTGGATACTGCTATCTCATATTGTTTTGTTTAGTTCATTTAGCGCTGCACCTTTCTTTATACTTTGACTCAAGGGATTTGATTGATTGACCCTGGTGTTCAGCTGCTTATCATCATACACGCGCTGATTTTCTCCTTTTTTCTTGTTCTTGTTCAATTATCATTAATCTAGCTGCGGTATGGAAGTTTTTAGCTATTTTGATAAAAGGGATATTAAGATAAATGAAGTGTTTTCCAGGAATCCCACATTGGAACCCTCCAATGATCTTCCCCAGTCATTTAGGAAATTGGGTTATTTATATGAAAAAAAGATCAAAACTTGGTGGGATATTACTTCTTTTGAACAATACTTAACTGCTAGGCTTATCCCGAGACGTCTTAGGTGGGATTTACCTCCCAATGATGGACTCACTGATGTACAGTCCATGTCAGAGTGGAGTGATTTTTTTGTCAAGAGGGGTTTTGAGCTGCTTGAATTTCTCTTGATTCGCAAGAAAAAGAGGATGACAGCTCTTGACTCCCAGATTAAAGATATAACTCTGAATATAGAACCTCTGAAAGATAGCGAGGAGTTCCTAAGATTGTCAGGTGTATTAAAAAATAAGCTCACTAAATGGGATCTAGAATCACAGAATAAAAAGAAGAAGAAGTTTATCAGAGATTTTGATGACTTTAATGGAGGGGTGATTTTTAAATGGCAAAACACCCCTGCAGATGATACAGCTCCTAATGCTCAGACCAGTCAGTCCAACATTGGAGCAGAATATCCCAACACCCCTAGAACCACGCCGGTGTATGAGTATGACCTTCCCCTCACTAGAACCCCTCAGTCCTATCCCAATAATGGGAATAAGAAATTCAACAACCAAAAGGGAAAGAACACAAGAGGAAAAGGTAGAGGAGGAGGCTCTGGGTCATTCACTCAAGGGATTAATCATGTTAGAGATCCTCATCACTCTGAAGCTTCTTCTCAATACAGAGGGCACCAAGATAGAGGGGGTGCCTCTGGAAGAGGTAGTCCTTACCCCTCATATAATGGACACATTCCCACATATAATCGGTTTGCCCCTCTTATGGATCAGGCATCTTGTGGGGGTAATTATAACAACAATTACAACAACAATAATTTTTTAGGCCAGCGGGGGGCACAGAGATACCCCCCCCCGCAATACCAATCTCATCAAGGGGATTCTTGGAGACAGCCTATACCTTACACACCCCCAAATCCGGGTCCTCCACGAAAGCGAAAACAAAGAGAGGAAGGAGAGGGGGGAGGCGAATACAAAAGGCCCAAACCACACCAGGCTTAGGGATTTATAACCTGAGTCATGTCATTCTTAATGATGATGAAATGAAAGTTTTAGATCGAGGTTTAAAGTTCGCACCTATAAAAAATCTCAACAAGTTTGATACTTATGTTAGTATTCAAAAATACATCAGAACTCTCAACATGAAAAAATATTTCTTATCCCATCCTTCTCAGGGAACGAAATCTTCGACACAAAATTATTCTACGTTACGTAATAAGTCCACCTTCAATCCGCATATCTCAGATAACAAACATTTGGAAGTCTTTAAGACTATGGTAGCTAACGATTTAGAAAAATTAAAGGTTAAGAGAATTTCTGACCCGGTATTTATTAAGCGCGGTATGAGATCATTAATGGAACGTAAGGACATTGTAATCCGCCCCGCTGATAAAGGGGGTGGGTTAGTCATTCTCAGTAAAGAGTACTACCAAAGGGAAATGAGTCGTTTGTTATCAGATCGAGACACATATCGTGTTTTGACCAAAGATCCAATGCTGTCTTTCAAAGACGAATTGCACAATATCATTGAGGATGGCAAGGATCGGAGGATTCTAAATAAAAAAGAGGCTTTATATCTGGATCCCTTATTCTGTAGAACACCGGTCATTTATTTTTTACCAAAAATTCATAAGGATGTCAATAATCCCCCAGGCAGACCCATAGTTAATGGGATTGATTCTGTTACAGCCAGGTTAGGACAGTATATCGATTTCTTTTTACAGCCTCTGGTTATGAAAACGCCAGCTTTTTTAAAAGACACGAAGCACATCATTCAGATTTTAGAATCCCTGAACTGCTCCCCTTCCACCACTTTCTTGGTCACAGCGGACGTAAGTTCCTTGTATACCATCATTGGTCACCAGGACGCTATGACCTCAGTGGAATGGGCTCTTGCCACCTCCTCCTTATCGGGGGGGCACCAGGAGTTTCTTTTAAGCTGTTTGGATTTCTGTCTCACAAAAAATTATTTCTGGTATGATAGAGAATTCTATCTACAGACCAGAGGTGTAGCCATGGGGGCCCGTTTCGCCCCCAGTGTGGCCAATATTTTCATGGCCCACTGGGAGGAGGAGGCGGTTTTTCTCCATCGCCCCCCAGAGCTGGTGTGCTATCGAAGATTCATTGACGATCTCATCCTAATTTGGAATGGTGAGAGATCTAGATTGGATGATTTCATTGAATCTCTGAATAGCAACCACAAAAACATATCCCTGACATGGACCATCAGCTCTGAAAATGTGGTATTTTTAGATCTCAATATCAGTATCTCACAAGATCGATTTAAGCTTACCAATTATTTTAAACCTACGGATCGCAACTCTTATATTCCCCTGGGGAGTTGCCACCACAATTCGTGGTTATGCAATATCCCCAGGGGACAATATATTAGGTTGCGTCGGAATTGTACCTCCGTAGAGGATTTTGTGAGTCAATCTCAAGTATTATCCTCCAGGTTTGAACAAAAAGGTTACAATCGTATCTCTCTTGATGAAGAGGTAACGAGAGTAACATCATTAAAAAGAGAGGAACTTATTACTGATTCTGTCAAGGCTCTTTCTGGAGAGAATCAAAATTTCAAAATCGTGTTGGACTATAACATCCAATACCGTAAGTTTGAAAAGATTATCCAAAAGAACTGGTCAATCTTGAAGCAAGACAAAATCCTTGGTCCAACATTACCAGATCGCCCTCAGTTTGTATATAAAAAAGCCCCTACTCTCAGGGACCGTTTAGCCCCGGGTGTTTTGAATCCACCAGTTCCAGCCTCTGATAGGCTTTTTTCCTTTCTTGGGGGCTTTTATGCGTGTGGGAGATGCGTGCCATGCAAACACGCAAAAGGAAACATTAAGAAACGGAAAAAATTCTTAGCTTCAGCCACAAACAGAGAGTACGACATTAAACAACTCATCACATGCAATACGGTGGGAGTTGTCTATATGCTGGAATGCAATTGTGGATTGCAGTATGTAGGTAGAACATCAAGGCCACTACATGTCAGAATAGCTGAACATGTCAACAACATTAAGAAAGGCCTTAAGACTCATAATGTGTCTAGACATTTTAAGACTTTTCATCAACAGAACCCGAAAGGTCTAAAATTCTGGGGCATAGAAAGGGTCACTAAGCACTGGAGAGGAGGTAACTTCATTAGACAACTTAGTAAGAGAGAGTCTTATTGGATATACGAGACAAAAGTGCTCTGCCCCGAAGGGTTAAACGTAGAATTTGATACTAATTGTTTCATATCTGACCGGTAATGAAGAAAATGTTTTCTGTCATAGTTTATGTATTTTTTATTAACTTTATTATCTTAATATAATTGCAATAGTTTTATGTATTTTGGACAGTATTTCTTAGGTTGTTGTTTGATTTTATCAGAGCAGTCGATGGCCGCGGATGAGTTTTTGAGATTTTAATAGTAATATTATTCCATTTAGATATTTTGGAATTAATTTTTATGCATATTATGAGTAGTTACAAATTTTTATACAGCATTCCCCCCTATTTTTATATTTTTATGTTTTTATTACACATATTGCTTATTTATGTTCTGTCAGTGCGCTCACTATGAGTTCCGTTTAGTATAAGTCCCTTATGGGGACACTTCCGGATTTCCTCTCCTGATCTGTGAGCGCGCCGTTTGAGTTTGTTTTCCATCACCATGGTAACTTACCTCAATAAAGCGCGGGTGCCCACGTTGTCCAATCATCTGCTGAAGAAGTCCCCGCCCACTGGGACGCAACGCGTCCAGATCGAGACGTCGTGACGTCACCCGCGGCCATCGCGCATGCTCCATTTTCGCTTGTGTGTACACACCATCGTCTTACGCTGTTCCACTGGCACTTGAGAAGTGCTAGTTATGTAAGTGCATTGTCTTATCTTTTAATAAATCTTTTCTTAAACGGAGAGCACTATATGTTATTATTTTGTATTATATATACCATTGGATCACCCGAAATTGTCCACCCGGTGTATGACGGAGTCTTGGTCCCTGATTTTGAACATCATCCATGTCTATGACCCGTAAGGGAAGGCTTGTATGACCCTCTATGATTAAAGGGTCCTGTTGGCCAGGTGAGAGGCTATTTCAGATATCGGTGAAGGGCACCACAGTCACCTGCATCTGCATGTCATCACGTTCACTGGGTTGATTTTTCATGGACAAAGTTTATGGACTCTATTTGCATTTTAATGCTTTTTATGCCATATGAGGATTTACTGATTTTGCTATCATCTTTTATATATAATAATTTTCTGGATACTGCTATCTCATAGTGTTTGTACTTTGGACTTTTGTCCGACGGACTTGTGTACACACGATCAGAAAGTCCGACAACACACATTTGTTGGCGGAAAATTTGAAAACATGCTAGCCAACATTTGTTGGCAGAAAGTCCGACGACAATTGTCCGATGGAGCATACACACGGTCAGACTTACCGCCAACAACCTCACATCCATTTCCCGTCGAAAAGTCAGATCGTGTGTACGGGCCTTAAGGGTTTACAACCAGTTTAAGGTTCTCCACAGTAATCTTTTATCCTTGCTGATATGCAGGGAATCCAGCTACAGGGATGCTAGGGTTACAAGGTTTCTCTTATTAAAATATTAAGGCTCCATTCACACCTGAGCGTAGCAATTTACTAGCGTATTTCAGGCATTTTTTTAAAAGCGTTTTTGCAGCTCTTTACAGGCATTTTTAAATCAGTATATAAGTGTATTACAAGCGTTTTACAGCTTTAGGGGTTTTTGTTTAGCCAATAGAAAGCACTAGGGGGGAGGAGAGGGAGAGGAAATTAGGGGTGTAAAGCTGCTATTTGAGCAGAAAATGCCAGTAAAGCGCTCAAGTCAGGCATCTCTATTGAAGTCTATGGGGTCAAAAACGCTTGTAATCTGCAAAAAGAAGCTCATGTACTTTGAGGGACAGGCATTTTGCTTTAGGCGACAGAATGCTCAGATGTAAACCGGGGTCATTTTAAATTAATGGGATTTGGCTTGATGAGCATTTTAGAGCTAGGCCCCTTTCACGCGGGCTTGTCCGTTTGGTGTACTCTGCTTGCTCAGCCGGGGGATCGATCCATTTATCCCTGCTGAGCAGGTCTGTCTCCACTCGTTCGACTCTGACGGACCTGTCAGAGTCCCACTCTCCTCTATGGGGAGATCGGATGAAAATGGACAGTCTGGATTTGGCGGAGAGGAATGGATAGCAGCAGGTGTCATCGAACATGTCATCACTGACATCCGCTGCCCCATAGGGTTCAATGGAGCGTCCGTTCAGGTCTGCCTGAAAAACTGACAGACTGACCTGCTTGGAAAGCCTGTGTGAAAGGGCCCCTACAAGCTTCAGGCAGAAAATCACTCAGTGAATAGAAACGAAGGATGGCCGCACTCCCATAACGATGCAATTGCAAATTATTCTGAAGACAAGTAAAACCAACAACACTTAATGGTGTACAGGCAGGAGGAAGCAGGTGACGCGTTTCACATGACTAGCATGCTTTGTCAGAACTATGGTTGTATGAAATGCATCACCTGCTTTCCCCTGCCTGTACACCATTGTGTGCTGTTGGTTTTACCTGTTTTCAGAAAAAACTGTAACTGCATTGTTATGGGAGTGCGGACATCTTTCGTTTTTATTCTATCTGTTGCAGTGACAGGGCGTGCACCCTGCTCTATGAGATGTTCAATCGGATTGCAGCCTTACCTGCCCACCTGGAGCAGCTAGACTCATTTTCTTACTCAGAAAATCACTCAGGTGTGAACGGGGCCTAAGACTGATTGTTTAATCAGCAGACCGATCTTCCTCTTTGGTACTCAGTTTGAGGATGCTACATCAATAGCACATCTCAATATCTGTAGAGGGAGGTAAGGTCCTGGAATGAGGTTTCCAAAAATCTTGAGATACAACATTTTTTTACAGTTGCGAAAGTTGTACTTTTCCACAGAAGTAGAGTTCCACTTTAAGGTTGGAACAAGGGATATAGTCATTAAGCCTCTATAAGGATGACTGGAAGGTTTTCTGAGTGTCACTCTGAAAAGTTTGTTAATAGTTGGCTTCTCCCAACAGTTTTTCTATTTTATATCGTGGTGGGAAGTTACTACACACAAAGGAGAAAAAAAGATCTGAACATATTAACTACCAGGTCTCTGAAACCTTCCAGTATCTGTAGGTGGCGGGAGTTTAAAAAAAAAAACTAGTTTGAACCTAATTATTGAAATTGCGTTACTTCATTACAAGCTTGAAAAGTCTCCATGTGGGTTGCACAACACAAGCGCCACGTGAACGCCTACATATACCACACACTTCATATTAAAAATAGTAATGGCACTTCGCTCAATATACACCCACTGTGCACAACATTACAAAACACAGTCATAGAAAGGAAAACTTTTCTCAAAAGCAACAAAATACATTGTCTTTAGTCCTCCTCTACTACGCGAACATATATTTATGAACCAATACGAAACAACTAGTCTCCAGGCTAACACTATTGGGCAATCTGTATATGTCTGTAATCTCTCTAATCTGCTCACTATGGCACAGGGCATAGGAACTAGTTTGCCTGGGAGAAAACAATGAGCTGGTCGGCGCTTTTACAATTAAAGAACCTGTGTTTTTTCAGAAAATGTACACAATGTAATAACCCACGGTACCTAGCTCTACTCTAAACTTCAGTAGGAGAACCACACACTACTGGTAGTGCCTGTATTGTAAGCATTCAAGTCATTTTTATTAATTTTCAAGTTATACAATTATCATTATAAAATCAGACAATCAAGGACAATTCATTGATACATATATTGTCCCAAATCGAGTTGAGTAAGAAAACGAGTGAAAATATCAACCCCTTACTCTACCCTCTTTTAACCAATCCCTCCCCCCACCCCCACAATTGCTTTCCAAGAATATAAAAATCTCTTAACTTTAACACTCCTTATTACCGACCATGTACATACTCCTAAATACCGTTTCCCTTGGATCCTACCAGCACTAGAGTATTATATAATTCTACCCTGGCACCACAAACCCCAGATCTTTGAAAATTTCTTATAATTCCCCCTTCTACCGTATATAGTCCTCTCTGTTCTGACCAGCGCGTTCATTGTGTTAACCCATTCTTCCGAAGTAGGGGGCGTTGCTGATAACCATGCCTTCGCAATCAACTTCCTCGCCTGGTATAGCCCCCGCACTATTGCTATACCTATGTGATCCTCCCCCATGTTCTTACTAAATAGCCCCAGTACACACGCCTTGGCCTCGTATTCCACTCTTTTCCCAAGCCTAGCTTCTATAATACTTAGGATCTCAGTCCAATACCTTACTAATTTCGGACACCTCCACATCATGTGTACAAGGTCGCCTGTCTCCAGGCATCTAGGGCACTTGTCATCTGGTCTTTTTCCAAATCTATACAGTTTCTTGGGGGTATAATAGGCTCTGTGTGTCAATAGAAGGTGCGATGCCCGTTGCGACGGGGAGAGAGATACCAGTGGGCCGAGCTCTAGTACTTTCTCCCACTGGTCATTACTCAATTCCCCCACATCGGCCTCCCACCCCTCCCTTGCCCGCAAGAGTGGGGTCAGACTAGTTGCCCTTTCCGTTAACTGGGCGTATGTCCCTGATATCAGCCCTTTAAGGCCGGGTGCCCTCACCACCCTACTAAGCATAGGTGCACTACACCATTCCAGTACCGCAGTCCTGAATTGCTTCTCTAGCGCGTGTCTAACCTGGAGGTAAAAATAAAATGTTTCTTTGGGAATTCCGAACTCCTGCCTTAGGTCTGTAAAAGATTTTAATGAGTTGCCATCAAATATTTGCTTCAATCTATTTATGCCCGCCCTTTCCCAGATCCTATTTACTTCTATAGAGTTCAGTTCTTGTAACTGCCTATTCTGCCAAATAGGTGAGAATTCCGTGGGCCACCCATAGCCCATTTCTATCTTCACTGACCGCCATACTTTTGTAACCAGCTTGTGTGTTGGGAGTACATTTCCCAGTGTCCCGGCTTCCAGTGCCCCCGACAGGGAGTTATGCGGATTCCCTGACAGCATGATTTTCGCACATGTGTTCAGCTCTCCCCCACACTCACTTCCCCCCAGATGTTGCATCTGGGCCGCCAGAAAATATCTATATGGGTGGGGCACCGCCAGTCCCCCCTCCCTATTAGGGCGCTGCAGCGTCTGGAGACTAATCCTGGCCTGGCCCTTCTTCCAGATCAACTCACGAAAGAGGGAGTTTATTTTTATAAACCATTCCCTCCCAATCCAAACTGGTGAATTGTGTAATATATACATTAATTGTGGCATCCAGATCATCTTGATCAAATTTACGCGCCCTGCCATAGATAGAGGGAGTCGACACCAGATCTCCTTTTTCCTTTTAAACTTTTCTAGCAACGGCACTAAGTTGTCTCTAATATACTGCGTTGGGGTATTAGTTATTACTATACCCAGATATTTAAAGTTCTCCACCACTCTAAGATGAGGTATTTTCTGCGGAAAGGAACCCGTAGTCGAGTCAAGTGGGAGAATTGTGGATTTCTCCCAGTTGACTGATAGTCCTGAGATCGTTCCAAACCCCTCCACCAACTGCATCGCCCTAACTAATGACGGCCCCATATCCCCCAAGAACAGTAGCACATCATCGGCATAGAGTGCAATTCTTTCCTCACCGTCATCTCTTTTATAACCCTGTAGGCCTGGGGACTTTCTTATTACCTCTGCGAACGGTTCCATTGCCAGGGCGAACAACAGAGGCGACAAAGGACACCCCTGTCTAGTCCCCCTCTCAAGGGAAATCCGCTCTGAGTATGAATTATTTATTTTTAATCTGGCATTGGGGTGATGATATATTATCTTAAGCCACTTTATAAACCGGGGACCAAACCCAAATTTTCCCAGCGCCCACCATAAATAATCCCACTCCAGAGAGTCGAATGCCCTGGCGATATCCAGGGACAAGACAACTCTGGAGCCTGCGATTTTTACCGGCGTCTGGACGTTCAGAAAGGTTCTTCTTATATTTTTACTAGTAGACCTATTCTGAATAAACCCAGACTGGTCCGGGTGTACCAGACCAGGTATACATTTATTGAGCCTGGTGGCCAAGACCTTTGCCAGGATCTTGGCATCCGTGCCCAACAACGAGATTGGTCTATATGATGACGTATCCAGCCGGTTTTTCCCCTCCTTCTGGATCAGTACTATAATAGCTAGGGGTGCAACGGATCGTTGCCGATCCGTGATCCGTACGGATCACCCTCCGCGGATCGGCACACCCGCGATCCGCGGAGCACTTTTCGGGCCTCAGCCATAGGAAAGGCCCCGGCTTCGGCCTAGCTCCGGAGCCGGCGGCCATCTTGGTACACCCGGAAGTGGCCGCTGTCTCGACAGGAAGTGACATTTCGTCGCCGCCATCTTGCTACACCCCACACTCCTGCACAGTACAATAATGATAGAGTGAGAAGGGGGCAAGCGGACATCTTGTTACACCCACCGGAGTTTTAAATTTAAAAGCCATTTTCAACACAAAACTGAGCTTATATGCACAAATACTGTATTTATGCATATAAGCTCGGTTTTGTGTTGAAAATGGCTTTTAAATCTAAAACTCCGGTGGGTATAACAAGATTTGTGTGTTTTTTTTTTTTTTTTTTTTTTTTTTTTTTTTGTTTTTTATTTTTTTTGTTTTTTTTATGCTGATCCGAGGATCGATCCGATCCGTGACTCTGATCCGAGGATCGATCCGATCCGTGAGATTTTTGATCCGTTGCACCCCTAATAATAGCCTCATACATTGATAATGGTAAAGTCTCAGCTTCAGCTGACCAGTTAAATACCTTCAGAAGTTCTGGGGACAAAACCTCCCCAAATTGTTTATACACCTCAACTGGTAATCCATCAGGGCCCGGGGACTTTTGGCTCTGCATATTCTTTATTGCTTGCTCTATTTCTTCCAGTGTTATTGGGGCTTCCAGACTATTCATGTCTGTGTCCGAGAGCACCGGCAACACAGTTCCTCCCAAGAATTCCTCCATCTCTTCTTGTACAGGAGAGTGGCGTTTCTTATATAGATCCCTATAGAACTCTACAAATGTATCAGAAATTATCCCCGGGTCTGATGAGATGTCCCCTTTCTTTGTTTTGATCATAGGAATTGTTGAAGAGGGAGAGTTGGTTTTGGCCAACATAGCCAGCGTCCGACCAACTCTTTCCCCCTCGTCAAAACTCCTTTGCCTCTGGAAAATCTTCCTATTCTCTGCTCTTTTAAATTCTTCATTTTTATATTCTTGCTGCTTCAGTACCCATTGGTTTCGATTTTCCATAGTTGGATCTAGTACATATTTTCTTTCTGATTCCCGAACCTCTTCCCTAATACTCTCTTCCCTTGCCCTTGTTTGCTTCTTTAACTTGGAAATCTGTTGAATCAACAGCCCTCTGAGAAACGCTTTCAGAGAGTCCCACATCACACCCCCCGATGCAGTACCTGTATTAAAGTCAATAAATTCTTTCAGCCTTGCATTAATTTCGTCCCTGTTCCCTATCAGTCCCAACCATGTTGGATTTAGTGACCACATTCTCGGGCCCCCGTTATCCCGCATGGTTATTGTCAATATCAGTGGCGAATGATCGGACACTCCCCTTGGGCGGTATTCGATCGTTTGAATTAGGGGTTGGATTTCATTATTACCTATGGCCATATCAATACGGGAAAGCGTTTGGTAGGATCCTGAGAAGCAAGAATATTGCTGACTGGTGGGATTACGAGCCCTCCAAATATCACACCACCCCACCTCCTCAAGGAACTGTGCCAGCCTTCCCTCTGATCCTCTATTTCGACTAACCCCTGGCGGAAATCTGTCGATCCTACTATCAAGAACTGTGTTGAAATCCCCAACTATCACCACTGGGACCTCTCTCTTATCCTCCAGGAACCCTAATAGCAAAAGCAGAACCTCCATTTTAAAAGGTGGGGGGATGTACACATTTACTATAACAAAAGGCCTTCCCTCAATCAAACAATACAAAAAAATAAAACATCCTAATTTATCAATACTGATATCCCTGCAGGAGAACACCAGACCCTTCCTAATCAAAATACTCACTCCCCTTGAATAAGAGGAGTACACAGAGTGATATTGTAATTGAAATTTTTTACTTCTAATTAATAACTTAGTCTCGTCAGTCAGGTGGGTCTCCTGCAGGCACATCACCTCAGTAGCACATGATTCTAGCTCCTGGAACACAGTGGCTTTTTTCATAGGGTCACTCATACCTCTAATGTTCCAAGAACTAATTCCAAATGATCTAGGTTTCATTCAAATTGTACTTCAATAAAGAGCTATGCCAGTTATGCAGGTACTGGGATAGGTCCATCCTTCTGCTGATAGATCGATACTTCAAAGGCATACAGTTATGCTGTTTTAACCTGGCGCTTTTTTGAAAAGAATTACAAGGAAGAAGTCTCCAACATCTAGACTGGTCATACCAGTTCACCACATGTGCCCTTTTTCCCCCTAGCCTATTAACCTTCTGTTTCAAATCAATAATACCCCTTCTTGCCACACTCAGTGCTGTTATTATGGGAAGGGGACCAGGTGGGTCCAGAGGAATATTACCCCCGTACCCCCCCCCCCCCTTCCATACCGACATAAATTTCTCATTGTGTTCAATCTCAAAAAATTCAAATAGTTATAAACCAATATTTTTATCCACGTGCTATGTATTACAAATCTATTTAATACAACTGTGTTATCCCCTACTTTAAATAATCCCTTTTGCCCCCTCCCTTGCCTTACTCGGCGTGCCCTGGGAGCCTTCCTTGTGACCACTCTATTCCCCTCATCCCACCATCCTCCCCCCTCCTCCCCCCTCCCCCCCCCCAATGGATCCACTGACCCAAAGATTGCAATAACACCTATCATCAATCTAAACCATACTCTCATCCCACACATAATCCACCCAACCTCTCCCGGCCCTGCGGCAAAAAAAAAAAAAAAAAAAAAAAAAAAAAAAAAAAACAAAAAAAAAAACACCATCAGTCATCTGTATGCGACTTCAGCTTTATAAGTTCCTTTTGTTCTCTTCAAACCAGTCCGTAGCACCTTTGACAGATTCAAAAAAACGGATAGTTCCTAGAGCCTCTATGCGCAGCCGTGCTGGATACAATAACGCATATGAGATGTTATGGTTCCGTAATGTGCGCTTAATATCCAGAAAGCCTGCTCTTCTTCTTTGTAAGTCTGGGGAATAATCTGGATATATCGCTATTCTAGCACCATTGAAAAAAATATCTCCTTTCTCTCTAGACCTTTGCATCAAATTTAGCTTATCTTTATAACAAAAAAATCTTAAAATCATTGGTCTCGGGCGGTCTCCTGAGTATGCTGGTCTAGACGGCACTCTGTGGGCACGCTCAATAGAGAAAAACTGTGAAAACGCCTCAGCCCCGAACACCTCTTTAAGCCACTTTTCCATAAATTCTTCAGGGCAGGACCCCTCACTTTTCTCAGGAAGACCCATCACTCTTACGTTCTGTCTTCGGGACCTATTCTCCCATTCATCCATTTTAAGGCTGTTAGCGTCTAACTGTGCTTGCATTTTTTTGAACTCAAGTCGCATTGGGGTTACGATGTCTTCTACTTGGCTAACCCTTTCTTCCACCGTTTTAACTCTCTCGACTGTTTTCTGGAGTTCTTGTTTAATGCTGCCAAACTCCTCGCTCAAAGCTTTCAGCTCTTCCCACATCCCGCCTATCGAGCTTCTGCATGCATTTATGGCACATAATACCTCTTTTAAGGTGGGTTCTTGGTCACAAACTACATCTACAGTGGGGCTACTATCCCCTGCTCTTCCGGGCTGCTCCCTCTCCGGACTTTTTTTGTTTGTTGCTCTTGTGCTGGCTGACTGGCTATCCGGCCCTTTCCCCAGACTCCTTCTATCCCCTAGGCCCCCCGCTGAAGATTTTCCCGCGGTCAGTTGATTATTTTTGGCTGGAGATAGCGTAGCACTGTGTGCAAATTTTTCCAGCTTCGCAGCAGCTGATAATGCAGATGCGTTTTGAGACCCCTTTTCCTTTTCTTTGGCTGCCCGGGTGGTTTGAACAGGCATGTTTTCTAGGGGCTGCTGTAGCTGTTCTTCCCCCTTCCTCTTGGTCATAGCCAGCTAAAATAGTTTAGCAGCCTGTAACCCACCAGATTAACAGATTCAGCAGACAGTCCTTCCTCACTTTAGCAGACCGGTATTTATATAGCAAAGGACAAATCCCAAGCTCCCCACTCTACTATACAGTCTCTGTTATATATGGTTATATGTTCAAAGTCTTTACCTCTCTTCCATCGGCGTTTGGGGGGTCTATAGGGCCTCAGCAGTACTTCAACAGGGTTTTTGTCCCAGCCTTCCACAGTGTCAGTAGTATATCCCCAGTCAGCCAAACACAGCCAGTCACAGCCACGGGAACGGCGTCGGCGTTCGTTCCTGGCTCTCTGCACCGCTCAGCTGATCTTCTCGGCCTCCTCACTTACTTCTAGTCAGCATAACAAGCCTCCCGCAGCTGCGGCGTGGCGTTGCTAAGCAACCCAGCGACGCCACCAGCACAGGTCCCGAGCTCCGCTTAACTCAGCCGTACAACAGGGAGATAAAGCGACTAGTCTCCTTCAGCCTTCTTGTATCCTTCTCTCTAGGCGCTTGTCTCCCCAGTCAGTCAGCCTGCCGTCCCACAATATTCCAGCAAGGAAAGCCTCAATGCATCAATAGTCAGGACTCTGGAGCTCACTGGGTTCTCACACAGACAATCCCATTCAGGCAGAAACACTGGTGCAGCATCAGGGCCGGGAGAGAGCACTCACTCACTGCTCACACCTGCATCCGGTCACGCCCCTCCCTGTCTAGGAGTGCCTGTATTGTAAACTCTCAAAAAGTTGAATAGGGTCACCTCCCAAAAGTAGACTACTGACACATGTACTACTGAGGTAAGTAGATAGATAGGGGAGATTAAAACGGTTAATGGGCAGGCTGAATGTATCAAGTTGATTGATCGATCATGTATACAAAAGATACGCTGTGCTAAGGTGAAAATGTCAATCTGGAGATCATTAATGCATATGAGGTATACTGAAAATACCGCATAAGCGGCTTATCCAGCCACAGCAAGGCACAAAGGATATATGTATAAAAAAAAATGTTTTAAAGTGATAAGGTGCAATGTGTAAATAATATACTAGATGTATACCATTAGAATAAGAGTAGCGATGATTAAACTACTAACTGTATATACAATAAATGAAAATTTATAATCTGAAATTTACCGTGTAAAAAATATATATAAATAATATCACAGTGATAAGTGAAAAAAATACAACAAAGTGCCACACAATGAGTGTGAATATCAAATCCAAGATGTGATATGTGGTTATTAAAGTCCAATTTATGAAAGAAATGAACATAAAGTCCATAAAAACAGTTCATAAAAAATCCAACATGCGTGCATTAATCTTAGTACTTAGGGCTCAGAATTCCATGCTCAAGTGCCATCCAGTGACCCCCGCGGGGACAACCGCTCAGCTCAGAGCGTGCGTCTCAGCTGTGAGACTGAATCTAAACATGTTTATGAGCCATCCCACGGCTCAGTGATGGAATCCAGATACACAGTTTTCAGCAGCAGCTCCAGAGTTAGCAATAAAGGAAAAGAAAAACTGGATAGTGTGATATCGTTTATAAATGTTTATTGGAATAAAAGCTCCCCACATTAGGGTACTCACATTTGCAAGGTGCGTGAGTGCACCAATCTGATAACAGTCTCCAAAGTTTGCCTCAAAGTTTGCCTGTCAGGAGGGATAAGCTGTGCATCTTATCTCAGTGGAGTGAAAGGCTCCGTGCTCCGTCCTGGCCCCTCCCCTCTGGGGAGGGGGCAATCTGTAACACCATCCTCGGCAGACCCCCCATAGAAATGGAGAGATGCCACAGGGCCCTTAGGCCCAGGGGACGTAAGGGGGACCCTCCCAGGGACGCAATATGCTGCTTAGTCAGAAAGAGGACATACTACGCCTAGCCCGTAACCATGGCCAACTGCAACATGAAGGCTCGACCATACAAATATTCCAAGATTTGTCGGCCATTACATTGCAACATAGAAGGGAGCTCCGCCCTCTCAACGCTTTACGAGACAGACATATCATATACCGCTGGAAATACCCATTCTGTTTAGCTGCGACAGTGGGAAATCGTACAGCTCTCCTGCGCACACCGATGGATCTGCGTAAGTTTTGTGATATCCTGGGCATCCCGGAGGTTGCTGTACCTGAATGGTACAGTTAATTTATGCAACATGAACCCTGGATCTCCACACACCAAGGAGCGACTCCCCGCTTGCAACGCAATCGTGAGAGGCGCCATAAATCTTCCTCCAACTCGCCAAGGAGACACGCAGATGACATCACGGATCGTGACCCGGGATCTTCCCCTTCCTCATCTCGTCGGAAGACAGCATGCTAAACCTGTACCACCGAGTTTGTGAGTAACCTCGCACTATGCACCATCACACACCCCCTGTTGACATGTTTGTCACCACCATAGTCCCTACGTTTTTGCCCGGAACCATTATCTTACCACTTTACTGAGACCTCTGCAGATGCTCGGCTGATTTTTGATGTTCTGCAGACACCAGCTAAGTCGTGTTCAGAAGTAATGCATTCGACACAAACTAATGATCTACAACCTACTCCCCCTGGACTGCTCCAGGAGAAAGTGCAGAGCAGTTCCCCAGTTTTTCGGCCCAGCATTGGTGACTGTACTAGCTAGAGGACCACAAGAAAGAAAGCAGGAGTGTGGTTGTGTGTCCAAGAACCAGAGGGAATCCTACATGGAGTCCACAGTGAGTGGCACACAGCTGCCTCTTGAAGAAATTTTTTTTGCACACTGGCCTCTAGAAAGTATCTATCCCTGAGAGGCCCTTCTACCATTGACGCTATGCAATGATGTGTTCCGCTGTGATACTTGCCCTTTCCTTTTTTCCCCCTTTCTTTTTGCCTTTTTCAGGTCCGAACTGCAAGTTGAAGCAACTTTCTCGGCCTCAGGGATGGATCTATGGCTTGTGGACTCTATTCAGGTTTTCTTTTTCTAGCTTCTATTGTAACCTCTCTTCTAACTGAACCTAACACAATGTAGGCATTTTAAAGTGAACTAGAGTTGCCACAGTAGATGCTGTGCTCTGCAGTTCTGTATCATTAATACTTAGACATAATGAACACTGCTTGCATCCCTTACAACGTTATTATGTAATGTATGCTTCAAAGTACCCCATAATGATGTAACAATGTGTCTGACATGTGTGGCTGGTAACCACTACCTGCTTCTCGTGTTCTGTGACAGATCGCAGGACATGGG
Organism: Lithobates clamitans; assembly: GCA_037952925.1. Lineage (NCBI taxonomy): Eukaryota > Metazoa > Chordata > Amphibia > Anura > Ranidae > Lithobates > Lithobates clamitans. The sequence goes on from JBBGZY010000286.1 coordinate 3,193,409, forward strand.
AATCAAACGACGGAGGAAGAGGCTATCAGTGTGAATGGGCAGCTTGATGCGACATGGTAGGGGGAGATGTTGGCAATTCGCATAACGATTGTTTATGGCCTACAAATACCCACCCCTGATTACAGGGCGTGAATTTGCGGGAGAGACAATTGACCCACCATGCCCCTTGCAACCCTGACATCTCTGACTACGATATCCTCACACTGATATCCACTTTGGCGAGCTCAACTTCCGGTCCCCTGGAGTCCAATTTAGTGCTGAACTAGGTTATTATTACCCACGCATGCCAAGGGCGAATAGCGGCAGAAACTCGGACAACCATGGAATCATCCGCTTAAGCTCTGGCCCGCGAGCAATGAGGTAAATGAACTTAGACACACCACCCGCATATGGGGAAACCTAATGGGACACAGATCCTAGTGTGGTCCGATTTCCGCCTCTGTTATTTCATACTAAATCCCCCTTTTTAACCTCAACTCTGAACTGGGTAACCTGAAAACAAACCCAATAATTACTAAAGGGGCCATCTCTCGGATCCTCTTCTCGACCCTTTTTGTTGTTTTTGTTTACTATACGCTGTTCTACAAGTTAATGTTTCATTAAATGCTAGCCCTGGTTTGTCGATATTGCTTATATCCCAGTGCTATTCTCATAACCCAACTCAGGGTGGAAGGTTCCCCTTTGGATTATTTCCGGCTAACCCTCCCCTTACCCCATCTTTAACCCTTCCCTGTCCAACTAGGTGGACTGGCAGGCCTGTCTCCACCTCTAGAAGTAAGTGGTGATTTTATCACCTCACTCACACTACCCTTTGCTCACCACCCCCCTTATAAATTTGTATTTTTTTTTCCCCTCTCTCTACTTTTCCCTCCCTACCTTTTTTCCCTTTTCTCACCGCCTCTACTACCCTCTCCAGCTACACGTACCCTTGGGTACGGGTGAATAGGGTCATCCAAACTCAGCCACTTTGACAAAGTGAAACATGTCGCTCAACCCAACACACTCAGCTCCCCTCTCACTTAAAGTTTATTCTCTTAACGCTAAAGGATTGAACATCCCAGAAAAACGCAGCAGTGTCCTTGCAGAAGCACACTGACTTAGGGCTCAAGTCCTTTTTATTCAAGAAATACACTTTAAAACTACTACAACACGGCCTATCATGCCACCTGCCCGGACTCTAAAACTAAAGGAGTCTCCATACTGCTCTCCAAAACATTAGCGTTTGACGCCAAGAACCAGATGCTAGACCCGGGAGGTAGATTCATCTTCCTAAAGCGTTTATGGAAAAACAGGCCAGTGACACTAGCCAACATCTATTGTCCCAATACCAAGCAAGTCACATTGATGCGGGAGGTCATTGCGAAACTCACACTCTTCCAGACGGGACTACTAATCTAAGGGGGCGATTTCAACACACCTTTGGACCCCTTAACAGGTACCTCAACTGGTACCTCCTCTCTTCCATACTCTGCCCTACGCCAAATTAAGCACCAACTCGCATCCCTGACGTTACATGATACCTGGAGGACCCTCTTCCGGCGACACAGGGACTACACCTTCTCCCCTCCACACAATAGGTACTCACGTTTGGACTACCTGTTTGTGACACAGGCGGATCTTCCATACCTTCACAGCGCCAGCATTGAGAGCATGACAATATCTGACCATCACCCCACCACCGCCACCTTGCGATTCCCTGAAATAGTCACCTCTACCAAAACTTGGAAACTAGATGCTTCTCTTCTTTTGGACCCTGGAGACTTAGCTAATCTTAGACAGAAATTGACTGCCTTCTTTCTCCACAATGACACGCTGGATGTCTCCCCCGTGATACAGTGGGAGGCTCATAAATGCGTCGTCAAAGGCCAATTACTGTCAGCCTCAGCACGGAGAAAGAGGGAACGACAAGCCCTGATACTAGCACTATCTGACAAAATACGCACTCTAGAGGCCCAGCACAAACGCACACTAGCTCTTGCAACATCGCAGGAATTGGCAGAAACACGTTCCCTTCTGTTAGAGGAACTTTTCAAAAGGGCACGCCGACGTACTATCCGGACGCAAAAACTGTTTTATGAACAAAGTATCAAGCCAGGTCGATTACTGGCCAGATCCACTCAGCAACGTAAACTAGCTACCACTATTCACCACATTGTAGACCCATCAGGCACGATATTTACTAAAAATGAGGACATTGCTCGCCAGTTCCATCCCTTTTACAGTAAGTTGTACAACCTGCATTCGGGAGACACGGATCATACCGCACAGTTGAACCGTCAGAAATTGATTACAGACTTTGAGTAAACACTGCCCCTCTGCTTTGTCGGCGGATGATTTACAAGCACTAGAGGCTCCTCTGACTTTAGAGGAATTCCTAGAGGCCCTTAAATCCACGAAACCAGGCAAGAGTCCAGGCCCTGACGGCTACACGGCCCTATATTATAAAACCTTCCTGGACATCTTGGCACCACATTTTCTTAAAGCTTTTAATTCACTCTCTACCACTCCCTGCAACTCTGATAGGCTCCTAGAAGCTTATATTTCAGTGGTTCCAAAAGAAGGAAAAGATCCCACGAATGTAGCTAGTTATCGCCCAATCTTCCTTCTTAATGTAGCTCTTTGCAAAAATTTTGGCGAACCGCTTGTCCCACCACATTACTGCTTGGATAGGCTTGGACCAAGTGGGTTTTGTCCCTGGAAGAGAAGCCAGAGACAACTCTATTAAGGCCCTGAACTTACATACCTGGCTTACCTCCTCTCAACGGGAGGGCTTGTTTCTGGCGATGGACGCTGAGAAGGCGTTCGATAGAGTGGAATGGGGCTATATGGACGCCGTCTTGATCTCATTAGGGCTTAAACCTTGTATGCAGGCGCTGATCTCCGCACTATATGTTAATCCTAGAGCTCGAGTCAAGGTCAATGGCCATCTGTCGGACGCCTTCTCCGTCCAAAATGGAACCAGACAGGGGTGTCCCCTCTCCCCCCTGCTCTATATACTTACGTTAGAGCCCCTACTATGCTGCATAAGTGCCAATTCAGATATTAAGGGTATCCAGGTGAAGGAACGGGAATTTAAGATTGTGGCTTTTGCAGACGACGTCCTGCTTTTATCAACAACAGGAAGAGGAGACAAGGGAGTCCCCAGAAAGCAAAAAAGGGGAATGGTCAACAACGGCTTATGGTACAAAAATGCAAAAAGGCTTTTTTAGGGGGGGGGTATTTACATATACAAAAAATTCCAAATATATGTAAGATAAACAATGTATCTAAATAACACAGTCCGTCTCACTACACTAAACCAAAATTAAAAACCATGCTGCAACATTGATGAATAAAACTGCAGAGCGTGCCTGTAGGCCAAAAACGCATGAAGTGTCCATTTGAATCCAAAGAAAAAAAGTATAGCACCAAACATTACTTGGGGTAAGCTACTGATGGGATATTGAGTCTCATCAGATTGAGAAGTACTGAAAAGAAACTACATACATTCACATAGGCAAGACCTTACATAGCTGAATTAGGTGGGGTTTTTTAACCCTCTGTTAGAAAGAGATCCTCCACAAGCAGCTTCCAACCTCAGTGCACTAAATGTGTGTATACACCAGTTGTTTTGGAAATAGAAAGACCAGCGTTCCTGTTACTAGGTATGTCCAGTGCACAAACACTATTTCCTCAATGCAGCATATAAGGAGCAAAGGACAGACCACTCCAAAGAAAGGGCTTAGTCTCTTTTCCAATCTAGACCAGAATATTTTCACAGTTCATCAGTTTCAAGTGTGTGGAAGGCATTAAAAGAGCTTAGGGAAGCGGACCAAGTGATTATCAAAAAGAGTGATAAAGGAGGTAATGTCATCCTCCTCTCGGTGTATTTTTACGAGGGGGAGGTACGACGACTCCTAAATGATGAATCTACCTATAAAAGACTACACCATGATCCATTCCAGGACCTGGTGGAACTTATTAATGAGAAATTACAATGGGCATTTGAGGCCAATTTAATTTCTAAAAAGGAATTGGAATTCTTGAGAGTGGCTGACTTCAATAAACCAACATTTTATATAATCCCTAAGGTCCATAAGAACAGAAAGGCCCCTCCAGGAAGACCTATTGTCTCCGCCATTCGTGGTCCCCTGGAAAGACTGGGGAAATATATAGATTCCTTAATCAAGGACATGGTCTTGTCTTTGACTTCGTACGTACATGACACAGGGGACGTGTTGAATAAGAACAGTGCATTCGAATTCCCGGAGGGTGCCCTACTTGTGGGGATCGATGTGGAGTCGCTTTACACGTCTATTCCCCACGAGTGGGGCATTTTGGCGGTATATCACTTCCTAGAGAAACACTTCCCAGAAATGGGAGCCCAAAATGAATTCATCATTCATCTCCTAGAGCTTGCACTCAAGCACAACTTTTTCCAGTTCTCTGGATCTAACTATCAGCAGCTGCCTGGCACCTCTATGGGAGCCCCATGGGCCCCGGCCTATGCGTGTCTGCACCTGGGCTGGTGGGAGGAGGAGAAAGTTTATGCCTCGTCGATGTACCTCAGCCATGCATGTTGCTGGTTGAGGTACATCGATGATGTCCTGATGGTATGGGCAGGGACTTCAGATGAACTGGAGGTGTTTATGGCAGAGCTAGAAAATAACACTAGGAATATACATCTAACTTATACTGCGGATCCCCATCAACTCTCCTTCCTGGACCTACCAATCCAACTTGAGGGTGGTAGGTTGATTACTAGTACTTTCCGAAAGGAAACAGCCGCAAATACATTACTACAGGCTGATAGCCACCACCCCAAGTCTCTGATACGTGGGATCCCGGTTGGACAGTTCATGAGAATCCGCAGAAACTGCTCTACTGAGGAGAACTACTTTTCTGAATCTAAACAACTCTACCAGAGATTCAGGGAAAGGGGATATCCCCACCGTACCCTCAAGCAAACAATGAGCATCGCAGGACATAAGAGGAGAGCTGACCTCCTCTTACCCCAGAAGCAGACAGAACAGGAGACTGAGGGACTGGTGAGATTTATCACCCCCTATGGGGCCCAGTGGCACCAGGTGAATACAATCCTCTCAAAACATTGGCACATACTGTTGCGGGCTGTTGGGTCGAGGCAAACTATCGGTGAGAGACCGTCAATGGTTGCTAAATGAGCCAAAACCTCAATGACATGCTGGTGCAATCTGAGTTTGTACGGCCCTCAAATAGAAGTTGGCTCACTGATATGCCTCGGGTCAACGGCATGTTTCCGTATGGCCATTGTGGCACATGCAAGTATGTGGACCGCTCAAAAACCTTTAGAAATTCGGATGGTAATCAACAATTTGAGATCCGGTCTTTCAATAACTGTGCCACAACTAGAATACTCTATGTTCTCGAATGCCCATGTCATAAATTGTATGTAGGCAAAACTAAGAGACAGCTGCGTGTTAGATTCGGGGAACACCTGAAGTGTATCAGGCTAAAGGAAGAAACTTCAGTGGCTCAACATTTTTTGGATTTTCATCAGGGCAAAACCACAGGTCTGAGGTTAAAGGGCTTTTATGCCCTTTCTCTGACAGACCGCAGGGGTGACTTTGACAGCGTACTCCTACGCAAAGAGAAAAAATGGATATTCAGGCTTGGTACTCTTCAACCTAAAGGCTTGAACCACGAACTAAGCCTGAGTGTCTTTCTTGAACCATAAACATTAGGTTTGAAGTGTTTTATAAAGGTTCCCCGATTGCTCTCTTGGTTTTCTTGTATCTGCTTTGGTTGTTTTTGATATAATTTAATTCTGACCATGAGGGCCATTCCACTTTATGAGGAAATTTATTACAATGTCTATTGCGCTCTTTACTTGATGCCTGGTGATATGTGAGATTGTATTTCTTTCTCTCCCTTGCAAATAAGTACTTTTTCTTTTGAGCAACTGATTGGCACCTTTTTTCTTTTTGACTGCATTACCTGATGTGACCACAAGAGGGCAGTAAATAGCTATTTGGCATGGTTTGATATGATTGGACAGTGGTCCCTATTTAAATCAACCTTAATTCAATGCCAAATTGTTCTGAAGAAGTATGCGGAGGCGTACGAAACATTAACGCAGCCCCTGCAGGGCTTGTCAGCAGGCCTTCAACATGCTTCCCTTTCCAGCAATGTAAAAGGGTTTCCCTGTGATTTGCATACAGCACCATACTTCACAAGCTATTTCCGCATCAGCAATTAAATGCAAAGTTCCTGGTTCCTGGTCTTTTCCTAACCATGTGACCGGTCATGTGATCACACAGTCTGCAGTGTCTACTATTGAGGAGAATGGTGTGCTGTGACTACAGAATGTTGCTCTGAACTGACTGTGACCCGCTCCATGCCAAACAGCAAGACAGCAGAGTCTGAGGACATCTCCAGCAATTGAAAGTGGTGAGAGCCCAGAAGGGCAGTTTCTCTTTCCCTTCTTATATACTTATCAATAGTCTTTGCATCTGTTTGCCATTCACCCTCCTGCATGGTTTGACACACTTGAAACTGATGAACTGTGAAAATATCATTCTGGTCTAGATTGGAAAAGAGACTAAGCCCTTTCTTTGGAGTGGTCTGTCCTTTGCTCCTTATGCTGCATTGAGGAAATAGTGTTTGTGCACTGGACATACCTAGTAACAGGAACGCTGGTCTTTCTATTTCCAAAACAACTGGTGTATACACACATTTAGTGCACTGAGGTTGGAAGCGGCTTGTGGAGGATCTCTTTCTAACAGAGGGTTAGAAAACCCCACCAAATTCAGCTATGTAAGGTCTCGTCTATGTGGATATATGTAGTTTCTTTTCAGTACTGCTCAATCTGATGCACAATCAATACTAGACCACATAAGACTCGATATCCCATCAGTAGCTTACCCCAAGTAATGTTTGGTGCTATACTTTTTTCTTTGGATTCAAATGGACACTGTATGCGTTTTTGGCCTGCAGGCACGCTCTGCAGTTTTATTCATCAATGTTGCAGCATGGTTTTTAATTTTGGTTTAGTGTAGTGAGACGGACTGTGTTATTTAGATACATTGTTTATCTTACATATATTTGGAATTTTTTGTAAATGTAAATACACCACCTTCCCACCCTTAATAAAGCCTTTTTGCATTTTTGTACCATAAGCCGTTGTTGACCATTCCCCTTTTTTGCTTTCTGGGGACTCCCTTGTCTCCTCTTCCTGTTGTTGATATAGTGCCATTGCTCTTAGGGCAGGTATCTCGTCACATATTGATGAATCGGCTGGTACTCTATTTGCTATTAGCAACTTTGGTGAGTGTGGATTCAAGGACCTTTTACCCCCATTTTTTCACGTCCTGCTTTTCCTCTCTTCACCGTTGACATCTCTACCCAATCTCCTACATACGCTAGAACACTTTAAACTCCTATCTAACTTGAAAATAAACTACTCTAAGTTTGCGCTGAATATATCCCTACCCACGGGACTGGCCGAGCAATGTCAACGTAATTTCCCGTTTTATTGGAAAGCGGTAGCCATAACATACCTGGGGATCCAACTCCCTGCTGACTTAACAGAACTCTATAGCAGAAATTTCCAGCTAGAACTTCATAACATACGTCAATATCTCCGAAAGTGGGATAAACCAACCATCTCCTGGTTTGGAAGAGCATCCATTCTTAAAATGACAGTCCTGCCTCGGCTCCTATATAGAATACAAACAATATTGATTCGCTTACCACCCTCCTTCTTTAGACTGTATAAGTCCATGTGTAGGAGACCCTCACAGATAAGCTGGGCTAAACTGGTACTTCCTAAAGTGAGTGGAGGAATTGGTCTTCCCGATCTCCAACGCTATTACTGGGCGGTCCATTTAGCGCAAGTAGTCGATTGGCTTCTACATAACCAAGGTAAAGACTGGGTCTCTTTAGAACACCTGGTAACCAACTCAGATCTGTGTTATGCTCCCTGGTTGCCCAACAGACAGGGTTCACCAAAAGCCTTAACCCATCCACTGGTAGGAGCCACCTTACATGAATTCGAAAGAGCATGCACAGTACATCTTCTTCTAAAGGGGACGCTTCCTTCAACAAACGAAGCTTGCTACGCTCTCTAACACAGGGACATTTCCATTTTGGTCCTACCTTCAACTTAAACATTACCTAACTGACCCGTCCCGTAAACAAAACATTATAAAACCCCCCACAACCATGGAGTCACTCTGCACTCGCTCAACCCCCCCAATGCCATGTCATCTCCACGCTTTATCCGTCGCTATTCGATGAACCCTCCACTCTCCTGCATGTGGAACGTTCCTACTGGGAATCGGCCCTTGGCTCGGAGATTGACGAGGAGAACTGGGACCGCATCCATCTATACATTCACAAAGGGTCACTGAATGTATCGGTTCAAGAGAACAAATATAAACTAAAAACCAGATGGTATCGAACACCAGAGTTGATACACAAATTCTCCCCCTCAGTCCCTGACCTCTGCTGACGGTACACATTACTCCATATTTGGTGGGACTTCCCAGCGCTCCAGCCATTCTGGCGCGGAGTTCATGACCTGACAAAACGTGTCATTACTCCCTCTGCAATTCTGCCCTGCGCAATATCTCCTGCATCTAAATAAACTTCCTAAAAAACGTTATTATAAGTTGGTTGCCATGCACATGATTAACGCTGCAAGGATGTGCATACCGACCCATTGGAGGTCCACACCCCCCCCCCCCCTTTCTGTCACAGAATGGTTTAAAAGAATAAATTGTGTTGTCGAGATAGAGGAGCTAATAAATATATAGCCTTGGATAACATCTCCAAATTCACAACCATCTGGGAACCCTGGATTACTTTCAAAAGTTCCCAATCATACCAAGATCTCCAGTTGACTTCTTAATAATCTCCAACCAGGTTGACACCACCTCTGCTAACAAAGCCGAAGTTAAATTCAATCCCTATTATGGGATATTCAAGGGTAATGAACTTTATAAGCTGGAGAGGGTAGTTGGTGATGACCTCACCCCCTCTCCTCATCTGCACTCCTCACTGTCTGTCTTGTCTTTTTTTTTTCTCCTCTCTCTTCATCCCCATATGACCATCTGCCCCATTTGCATTCCCTTTTCCCCTGTAATATCACCCCTTGAGAATACACACTTCTAAACATCGTAGCCATATCTGACTGTTTACTCATAACTTAGAAAGGCATAGTCTTACTTCAATATGGCTCTATCTGACTACCTTTATAAACAGATGTGTATTACTTATGCAGGCTCATCGAGCCGTGACTGTATATGCTACGATTGTATTTAGAATTTTCTCAATAAAATCTTTATGCAACAAAAAAATAAAAAATAAAAACCAACAAATAACTTCAGGTGAAATACAGGACTCTCTGAAAACATGTGGTGTGGCTGTTTCAAGATGCACAATAAGGAGGCACTTGAAGAAAGATGGGCTGCATGGCCAGAAGAAAGCTATTACTATGCAAATGCCACAAAGTATCCTGCTTACAATACGCCAAACAGCCCAGAAACAAGCCTCAATCCTTCTGGCACAAATTGATGGCAAGATTAGTGCAGTATATTATCAAAAAATACTGGAGGAACATTTGCATTCATTAGCCAGGAAGCTGTGCATGGACGTACTTGGACATTCCAACATGACAATAATCCAAAACACAAGGCCACGTCGACCTGTCATTGGCTACAGCAGAATAAAGTGAAGGTTCTGGAGTGGCCATCTCAGTCTCCTGACCTCAATATCATTGAGCCACTCTGGGGAGATCTCAAACGTGCAGTTCATGCAAGACAGCCCAAGAATTTACAGGAACTGGAGGTTTTTTGCCAAGAGGAATGGGCAGCTTTAACATCTGACAAGATAAAGAGCCTCATCCACAAATACCACAAAAGACTTCAAGCTGTCATTGATGTTAAAGGGGCAATACACGATATTAAGAACTGGCGGTATGTAAACTTTTGATCAGGGTCATTTGGGTAGTTTCTGCTGCCATTATGATTTAAAAAAAAGTAAACACAGTTGATTGATAATAAATGGCTTTAGCCAAACACTAACCATGAGTGAAAGAAAAGTTTTTGTGTTATCATTCATATTCTCTGAAAAATGGCCAAGACATCATAAATTCTGTCAGGGTATGTAAACTTATGAGCAAAACTGTAGCTGTGCTGTCTGGTAGGTTTCTGTGGATCATAATTAGCTTAACAGAATTAAAAATCCATTGGCAGGTAAAGCCAATTTCTATATACTGTATATGTAGTTCAACAATGTATCATTTGCCTAGAGTTCAGCATTAAATAAGCCCAATTATGTAAAACAGGGTCTTACCTCTCCAAGAACTTCAATGATCTCCCCAACTTTAAGTTCAAGTTCATCTTCATTCTGAGGAAGATAGCTAAAGGCAACTTGACACCTCCTCCTCCTTGTACGTTCACCTGTGTATATAATGAGAAAGAAGGAAATCAAAGTCACCCAACCTGAGCTTACTTTAATGGAACATTCTGAGTAGATAGGATTTTTTTTATTCACATTTTATGTCCTTAGCATTACTATTACCAGGACTGATTCCTGCACTGTCACAGTACACAAAAGCCTGAAAAGCTGGCTTAAAAGATCCTGTGCAATGCTGAAATGCAGAAAACAGGGTTTAACAGACACATGGATGCCCACATACACTACAATCAAAGTTTTACTATACAATAAATGCAAATATTGAAGTGCTCTTGTCCTTTTTTGGCTCCTCTCCAGATGTATACCACTTGCATACCAGGCCTTTTCTGGCATTTTTTGGTAACAAGCTTAAATCAGTATTTTTTGCTAGAAAATTACTTATAACCCCCAAACATTATATATAGATTTTTTTGGCAGACACCCTAGGGAATAAAATGCCAATTGTTACAATATTTTATGTCACATGATATTTGTGCAGCGGTTTTTCAAACTTTTTTTTTGGAAAAAATTAATTTTAATGAATTTAAACAAAACACAATATATACCCAATTTTTTCTGTATAATATGAAAGATGATGTTGTGCCATGTAAATAGATACCCAACATGTCATGCTTTAAAATTGCGCACGCTCGTGGAATGGCGACAAATTACGGGACTTAAAAATCTCCATAGGCAACACTTTAAATGCCCTTACAGTTTACCTATTTAGAGTTACAGAGGAGGTCCAGCACTAGAATTATTGCTCTCGCTCCAACGTTTACGGCGATCTCACATGCGTGGTGCGAACACCGTATACATATGCGTGTGTGACTTACGGATGTGTTTGCTTCTGTGAACGAGCACGTTACATCTCTTGTAATAGAAATAAGGATGACAGGTCCTCTTTATGGAGAGATCTGGGGTCAAAAAGATCCCAAATCTCTCCTTTATCTCTAAAAGCAAAAGATTAAAAAAAAATATTTTTCTTCTTTTGTGGTTTACGTCCAACCTGGACAGGAATTGACGGCATGAGGTTGCTACGTTCCTCCACGGCCATAGAGGTGATCAAAGATGATCCAGTCTTTTATCACCTCTGTGATCAGCTGGCTGCACCGTCGGATCATTTCTTGGGCGAGCCGGCAGAAACGGTAAGCCAGAGACACACCAGCGAGCGGAGGGAGAGGGGGGGATTGTCCCCTCCTGACGCTTCTGAAAGCATTCCACAGATCTCATGAGCCGCTCAGAATGCTTTCAAGAGAAAGCCAGTCGATACCTGGGTTATGGCTGATACCTTCAGCCATAATGCCGGTAAACCACTTGCAAACTGCAAGGTATATATACGTATTGCGGTCGGCAAGTGGTTAGGTCCTGTACACACAGGACGAATATTGGCTGAAATCAGCCAGTACAAGTAGATACCGGCTGACATTTGGCACGTGTACAGGTCCTTGTTTGACAGAAGACGATCTCACTGCTGGCTTCTGTCCAACGGGCTTGCTGGAAAACCAGCAGGTGATTGGCATTCGATCACAGCTCCCAGCGAATGGCTCAGAGCGCTGACCGGTGTGTTCTGGCAGGGGACGATCCTCCTGTGAGAACACGATAGCTCAGTGGGGAGATCGAAATTGCATAGTTAGTACAGGACCTCCTTGAGAGTTCCTCAGCTTTTTTTCGTTCAGCCCTTCGGGCTGAATGAAAAAAAAAAGGTGCCCTGTGTATCAGGCTTTACCTTCAACCCAGGGCTGCAGCCTTTCACAGTGTTTTTATTTTTCATGGAAAATTTTTACTAATCTGGCCATATTTATACAATAGATCCCCATAAATTGTGATCCACTGCAAATATCTGTGAGGGTTATCATGTCAGTGTGAACCGAGGAAAGCCGGTTCACGCGATGATCAGCTGGGATTGGTCCCAGCTGATCATGTGGTTAGAAGCCTCCGTCAGAGGCTCCATACCACAATCGGAGTTGCGCTGTGTCAGACTGACATACAGCACCTCCAATCGCCACGCGAGTTGGCTTATTTTCCTGATCACATCATATGACATTCGATCAGGATAACAAAACCACTTTGTCGCCGTCATATTGCTATATGGCGGGCAGCAAGTGGTTAATATAGGAAAGTGTTTTGCTAGCATTAGAAACTACAGCATACATCACACGGTATATTTTTATTAAACCTATGATCTACCGGAACATCCATCGACTCCCCCAGCTATCCTCCTCCTAGAATGTATGATGCTTCATGTTTGCCCCCAAGCGCATAACTTTAAATTTATCAACAATAAACCTCATTTGCCACATAATTGTCCAATAAAAATTGTATTGAGGTTGGGTTGTAAGCTGGAGATATCCTGTAAGGATGTTATTTCACTACATAGTATGATAGTGAGTCCCTGTCCCTAAAAATGGGTTTAAAATGGACACAGGATTCTCAAAGAGTCAGTTTGAGAAGCTCCAGTGGAGGTTTTCTCTGGATTTGGCAAGGCTGGATCAGGGCTGGAAACTTGGAGACTCCAAAGAGCATTGGGTAGGACAGAGTCTTCAGTCTTGTGTCCAAGTTTTCCAGAAATTCTACAGGGTGTGTGTGTGTCCAGGTGCACACACTCATTATAAGGCAGATCTGAGCATAATTCAGAGGAGGTGGAGTTGGTGTTGGAGCAGTTGCTGTAGCCAGAAGGTAAGTCTGCTCCTGTTTAGGAACCAAGGCAATAACTTTGACATGTCACTCCATGTGAGAGAGGTTCCAGGTCAGTGGACTGAGAGAGCTGGGCCAGTTGAGAGAGTTTGGGAGACCATAGCTGAGACAACTGGGAGAAAGTCCTAGTGACCTGAGGAAACCGTGAGTCTCGGAGGAGTGAGAAAGCATGGAGTGTTAGGAGAACCCCTTCCTAGAGGCCATGAGTGGGCCTGCACAGCATGGTACTGCGACGAGTCTAAGTGAGCCTTGAGAGCCAGGTTACTTGGCATCTTTAATTTGTTGCATTTCTGCTGGAGAATAACCCCTGTGTGGGCAATCCATGCATTTATGAACTTTCATTTTGTTACTTTTAATAAAAGTGAGCTACCACGACCTAAAACTGAAGTTCCTGTTTGCTGATAACTCACTGAAAAATGCATCTACTGCTGAGCTAGACATCCCCCCATATTACAATAACTTGGTGTCATCTGCAGTGCAAACACTAAAATGGTACTTTTAATACCAAAATCTATATCATTTATAAACATGTTAAAAAGTAAGAGTTCAAACAATGAATATTGAAATACAACACTAATAACCTTAGACCATTCAGAGTATGAATCATTAATCTGTAATCTCTGAATGATAAAACTTTGTGTATTCCCACAATAGTGAACTTTTAAATTAGTGTGGTCCATTAGATGTTTATATTCTCTATTGTTTCGAGGTGTTGTGTAGCCTTCACAACATGCACAATGTTTATTTGGTGTAACCCGCAGGAAAACCATGGGTACACTGAGCAGAACTGAAACTGCTCTAAAGCTAAAAACTAGTGGCTATGTCATTCAGTATATGGCTGGGGGATAATCTTCCTCCCAATTTGTTGGTTTGCATTCTGAGTTTCCCAAGCTTTTACTGGATTGCAATTTGGATTTTTATAGCCGATATTCCTGCCAATCAAATGAAGTATTATGTGAGTGTTCATCCTTTTCCTGCAGAGAAGAGATAAAACTCCTCCAACTCCCACAATCTATTTAATGCCTTAATCCAGCTAAGCGCTGTTGAAGTAGAATGTTGTTTTTAAAATTTTAATGAAAGTGGTGAAAAGAACAAGGATGCAATATGTCCTTATTGACAGATCCCTGCGAGGCAAAGAGAGAGGTCAAGATGGTAAGTGTGATTATTCACAATAACAAGCTTAGAAGACACTTATTTTAGAACACCGCCAGGGAATATGAAGAAACCTTCCATTGTCTTCTTTACATTGCAAACACTGTTAGCTTGTAGATGGGTAGATTTTGGATTACCATTTGGTTGCACCTATGCATTTTTAGTGCTTTTTGCATTTTGCAGATGTGCACTACAGATCGTGTTCCATTGGAGACCATGTTAAATGGACTGTAGTGCAAATCTGCAAAAAGCACTAAAAATGCATAGGTGTGAATCAGGCCTTACATTCAGATTCCAACTGTTAAATGATATGGAGGCTTGGCAAGTCAGTATAAAGACATTATTCTATTGTGGTGAGGATGGATAACTCACCTAAAGAGGAACTTTACCCATAACAACTTGCTAAAAAAGAATGTTCTTTAGTAAGAAACACGCATTCTACATTAAAATAGCATGCTCCTTTTCCCGAGTAAAGAGGGTTTCAAATCCCACTGTAACTGAAAGAAAAACCTACAAAGGGGAGGGAGGCAGGAAGGACATCAATTCTACATAAATTATAAACAAATTAATAATTATGCTACCAAAATCAATGTGTGCTGTAAATTGCCTCCAGCATTGTTCTTTTTTCTTCTTGTCGGAGGTTGCCATTTTGCTGAAGCCCAGAGCCCCTGAACAGCAGTAAATATTTAGGCTGTCAGCAGATCAGCCTCTACATTTTTGGCACAGTGCTGAAAAATAGAGAGAGCAACTAAGCATGTACAGAGTAGGGTGAGACTGTTTATTACTGGATTTTAAAGAGTATAGGCACTTGTTTTACATAGCTACACCTGGAAAAGGGGACTTAATTTTCTGACCAAAGGTCCACTTTAACCACCTCCTGCCCATGCTATAGCCAAATGATAGCTACAGCGCAGGCCTTAATTGCTGTTAGGGCATCAATAGAAGTCTTCCCGTGCATGAGCTGCCTGCACGCCTGCACTGCCTGCTCTGTGATCACCTAGTCAATGAGACTCGGCTGATCACAGATCACATAAGGGGCTGGTCCCGGCCCCCTTACCATGTGATCAGCTGTCAGCCAATGACAGCTGATCACATGATGTAAACAGAAGATCGGTCATAGGCTTTTTTATCCCTCACGGCGTGAGAGGTAAAAAAGTGGATCACTGGCTTCTGACAGAAGGACATCGGTCCCAAACAGGGAGAGGCACTGCTAATATGCAGTGCAATCCTGTGCCACCTGCCAGTGCCACCTACAGGTGCATATCAGTGCCGCTTACCAGTGCCACCTATCAGTGCCCAGCAGTGCAGCCTATCAGTGTCCAGCAGTGCAGCCCATCAGTGTCCATCAGTGCACATCAACGAAGGAGAAAAGTTACCTGTTTTTAAAATTCTATAACAAACTTTTTTTTTCAAAATTTTCAGTCTTTTTTTCTTTTTAGCAAAAGATAAAAAAACCCAGCAGTGATTAAATACCACCAAAAAAAAATTTGATTTGGGTGAAAAAAATGTCATATGGGTACAGTGTTTCATGGCC
Source organism: Lithobates clamitans (assembly GCA_037952925.1). Classification (NCBI taxonomy): domain Eukaryota; kingdom Metazoa; phylum Chordata; class Amphibia; order Anura; family Ranidae; genus Lithobates; species Lithobates clamitans. The sequence continues at coordinate 3,209,208 of JBBGZY010000286.1, forward strand.
ACGCAATTGTGCGACAGCGCTGAAAGCTGAAAATTGGCCTGGGTAGGAAGGGAGTTTAAGCGCCCAGTAAGCAAGTGGTTAGGTCCTTTCCCAGTATGGAACCTTAATACAGCGTAAAACAAAATCACCAAATAACATGTCTTTAAGAGTTTCTCGTTAACTCACTTTAAAGGCAACGGAACGTGCAGAAATTAGTTTAAAAACCTGCACCACTGATTTACAGGAGAACTACACCTTTGTAAAAAAATAATAAATAGACATCTTTTTGCAGGTAAAAAAAAAAAAAGTGCATTTATTTTTTTTACTTGGAGCCTGCAAAGCATTGCACCTGTGATAAGCAGGTTATTTTAAGGGGTTATATTAATTTCTAGTTAAATGTTATGATCAGCGTAAAGTAGGGTGACCAGACGTCCCTGGTTTCCGGGAACAGTCCCTAAAATGAGGACACTGTCCCCGGAGCCCATCTGTCCCCGGATTTGTCATCTCTGCAGGGGGGCCCAGAGGTAGAGCGGGCGTGGACTCCCAAATCCTGTCCACCAATAAGCTAATCCCCCGGGAGCGCTGTGGCGGATTAATCCACCTAAACCCGAAAATGAAGAAATATAGTCTGCTTACTGTTCGCCGGCCCCCACTGAACACAGGGGGCCCGGAGACATTTGTTTTCTAAATAGCTGCACCATGGGGGATTAGCTTGTTGGTGGACAGGATTTGGGAGTCCCCGCTCGCTTTACCTCACCCCCTCCCCCAGTTTCCTGCAGTCCTAGTTGCCCAGTTCGATGGTGCCCAGGAGGAAGGGTGAGAACCAGATGTACTAGCAGTGCTCAGCTGGTCCCAGGCTCCCAGCTGCAGGAGCAACCACCTGCAGGAGAAGCACTGCTTTGCTAGGCACACATAACGGCTGCATTCCTGGGCACACGTGATGGCTGCATTGCTGGGCACTGGTCAGGCTGCATTGCTGGGCACTGGTCAGGCTGCATTGCTGGGCACTGGTCAGGCTGCATAGATGGGCACTGGTCAGGCTGCATTGCTGGGCACTGGTCAGGCTGCATTGCTGGGCACTGGTCAGGCTGCATAGATGGGCACTGGTCAGGCTGCATTGCTGGGCACTGGTCAGGCTGCATTGCTGGGCACTGGTCAGGCTGCATTGCTGGGCACTGGTCAGGCTGCATTGCTGGGCACTGGTCAGGCTGCATAGATGGGCACAGCTGAGCCCTGCATTCTTTATGTAGTGCACTCTGTTTTTTTTCTCTATCTTATCTTCATAACATTTTTTTATTCTTTTAATCTTCAATCTTATCTTTAACGTATACATCATACAATCATTCCATAAACACATACCACATACACTGCATATATAATTTGAGAAAAATATGCTTATAAAATAGTTTACTATTTGCCAACAAAAAAAATATGTCCCCGGATTTAATTTTAAAAATCTGGTAACCTTAGCGTAAAGTTGAGATAGAGGATAGGGGTCAGGGCAAGTGGGACATTGTTTTTTTTATTTTCTTACCTTCTGAACACTAGCACACTACAAGCAGGGCTGGGATGAGGGGATCAAGCTGCACCCTGGGGGAGAAGGGAGCAGAGTAGAGAAATGGGCTGATTATACTGCCTACCCTACCCCTCCCTTTGGCTACAGTGCATGAGCTGAATGAATGAAGGTACAGGACAGCTCTGTACACATTCCTCCAGTGAGCTGTGTGTGAAATAAGTGCAGTGTCCAGGCCAGTTTTACCCCTGAAAATACTTTATTTTCTCTGACCCAGCCATGACTGTGTCAGTTAACTGTATGTGCCCTACCTACAGTCCTGGTATTGTCCCATATCATCTGAATAGTTCTAAAACAACACAATTAACGTTTGTTAAAATTATAGGAATGTTGGAGATCATAATAGGTATTTACTGAGATGACTTACACCAATTGCGTGACACCATGCCCACATTTTGCTGATCAAATATCTGCCCACCATAGTCGTAACTGCTGTCTACATATTCTTACAAATGCTCCTTTGTTGCCTTCATTATGTCATGATTGCCCGTTTATTGTTCCCAAAATGTCAGGATTGTAGGTTTGTTGCCCATGTGTTGTAATATTTGCATGTTTGAAGGCTATGTATTATCAGTTTGTCATTTTTTCTCAGATGGCAATATTACTATAATTTAATCTCCTGTATGGGTATATTAAAATTATAGGGATGTCAGTATTTACTGAGATGATGACTTACACCATTTAACCATGTTCAGTTGTGTGACACTGTGCCCACATTTTGTTGATCAAACATCTGCCCACCATATTTGTAATTACTGTCTACATTCTACATACTCTTGAAAATGCCCTCATGATGTCATGATTGCCCATTTGTTGTTCATGTATTGTTAGGGTTGTAGGTTTGTTGCCCTTGTGTTTTAATATTTGCATGTTTAAAGACCATGTACTGTCAATTGGCCATTTTTTTTGTTTAGAGAGCAATATTATTATTTGTTATATCAGCACTTGCAGGTCTATCACTATCAAACCACGCCACTGTTAGTCCTATATTTTGTCACATGTGCACCACTATTAAACCCTGCAATTGGCGCAGCACATTGCCACTATACTCTCCATTTTGGCTATTAGTCCTTCCTCCTGCCCCTAACTCAGGCTTTTCAACTTTAAAAAGTTCCCAGATCTGCTGATCATATGCATGCCCTGCCCTTCATTTTGCCTCTGGCCAGTCCAACGCTTATCACAATCTGTACAAAGAGATCAGCAGAGGCGCAGAAAACATTGCAGGAAGGTGCAACTGTACTTCAGGGTCTACCTAAAAGCTAACTGGTGCTCCTGGAGTTGTGCAGTGGCATCTAGAAGAGGGTTCCCAACTGCAGAAGATAATCTGCCACGCAGGGGGGTTGAGGGAGGGGCATGCAACCGAACATGCTTACCCCAGGCATTGGATGACCTTGTCTTGGCACCAACTACCAGCTTCAGAGTTTCATCACTGAATCTGAAGGTACCATGTTAAAGCTTGTTAAAGGATTATATGGCATATTATGATCTCAAGGCTTTTGCTGCTGCTGAATTTTATGTAGAAAAAAATCCATCATCACTAAAGTCTGAAAACCCAGACGTGATTTACAAATGGTATCTGTCATCAATAACATTACTCTCTGTAGCGGGATTATGACTCTAATGAAAACCCACTTAACATTCACTATCCTCAGACAGGTGATATCCATTTAAGTGAACTGTATTATTTTATTATTATTGTCAGCGCTGAGTAAGAGCAATAAGTGAACAGAGCTAAAAAGGTTTACCTTTATTACCTTCCAGTATGCACAATCTAACAGATAAGCTGAATATTGAGGATAACACGTAAAGTTATTCCAAATAAAATAACAGTATTACCTTTTGGAAAAAAACATTTCTGCAATAATTTTTTAAAAGGTGTTTACATATTTCATAATAAGGTAATAGCAAACCAAACTGCGCACACACAGCTGTGCTAACAAAATACTTTGAAATGGACAACATACACAACATAATTTCTAACCTAAAAAAGCGCACATCTCCCCTCTGGGAATCTCTACACCTTCTCCCCAGGTGTCTCAAATATACGTTGACAATAGAAAAATAAAAAAAGCAACTCTTTTACATCAGCTATCACCCCCCCCCCCCTTCAAATACACACAAGCGAACATACATCATACACCCATAGAAAGGTATGGGAACTCAAAAATTGGGGAATGCATACATCTTTCTAGCAGGTCACAGGGTTGGGAGGGGGAGATACATTTCCAATGTCGGATAGCCAAGTGCATTGATCCAAGGTTGCCAAACCTTCTAAAAATTTGAGGGCTTCTATAGATTAATTTATAAATGTGGGTAGATCATAGATAAGCCCTACCATCTGAGTAAACTTAAGTGGCCTTCCAATCACAAAAAAAGTAATTTTCCACATGTAAAACAGTAAAAATCTGAATTAATACATTATAAGCAATTAAAAGTTTAAAAGGCCTCCAGGAAACCAAGCAGACTGACTTCTGAGGTCAAAAGTGGAATATTTGAGTCCAGAACTCAGAGTACATGATTTACATGAATAAATTACTACAGGTAAATTGAGTGGAAGTTCTATATTTGTAAAGTATTTGTTACCCCAACATTTCATATTCTTGATATGTGCCTGCTGTACCATATACGGTACTTGTGTTAAAACGTATCTTGTTCTCTTTGTATTGACCATACTAGGCAAAGAAGCACATCTAACCCAGCATGGTCATTTTTTTATAGGCTGTGTTGGGAGAAGAGCCTGCCTGTCCTCCAGTGGTCAAGACTTGGGCTGACACCCCCGCACAGGGGAGATCAATGTATCACTGTTCCTCTGCCTTCTGCCGACACGCCTCCACCCATACCTCTTCAAGCCTCTTATGCAGCTGAGAACAGGGGTAAATCACTTATGGAAAAAAAGAAAGAAAAAAGTATTTATAATATACACACACCCACACACACACAAATGTTTTGCCTTGCATTTCTATTTTAACCACCCCCTTCCTGGGGCATAGTCAAAAGACAACCTCAGTAGAAGGTGAAATACCGGCATTATGGCTGCAGCAATATGCCATAACCCGGTATTGTTTTTTTCAGCCGGCAATTCTCTAACCGATAAAAGTGGTCCAAGCGGAAGTTTTGCTGCTGGATTACTTTAAGAAGCAGTAAGAAAGGTCCCCCCGCCACTTCCCAGGGGTTTTCAGGCATATCTGGTGGATCGGGAAGCCCAAAAACCGATCCAGTGGTTGCAGCTGCTGGTCACAGAGATGAGCGGAGGAAAGATGACCTCCGCTCATCTCTGTGGACTACGAGGACCAAAGCGACGTCATGATGTCTCGTCTGGTTCCGGCCCAATGTAAACAAGCCCCTTTTTTTTTTTTAAGCATTAGATCAGTGGTTCTCAACTGCGGTCCTCAGGACCCACTAACAGGCCAGGTTTGCAAGATAACTGAAATACATCACAGGTGATATCATTTTCTGCTCAGTGATTGCAGTATTCTAGTCTGCATCTCCCCAAGGAAATAATTAAAATTTGGCCTCTTAGTGGGTTCTGAGGACAGGAGTTGAGAACCACTGCATTAGATCAATGTTTTTATTTATTTTTTTATCTAATGCATTACATTGTAGAGGAGAGAGGTGGGGTCTTCTTGACCCCACCTCTCACCATGAAGAGGCCCTGTCACTGCTTATTTCTATCACAAGCAATGTTTGCATTCCTTGTGATAGGAATAAAAGTGATCAAAACATTTTTTATAGGGACAGTGTAAAAATTTTAAAAAATGTATTAAAATAAACACCATTTTTAACAGCCCCCATTCCCCCCCGTGCTCACGCGCAGTGGATAACACATACATAGGTTATGCTCACATATGTAAACAGTGTTCAAACCACACATGAGGTATTGCCGCAAATGAGAGCAATCATTTTAGCACTAGATCTCCTTTGTACTGGTAACCTGTAAAAAATGTTAACGCGTCGCCTATGGAGATTTTTAAGTACCATAGTTTGTGCAATTTTAAAGCATGACATTTTACAAGGTAAACGTTCACATATACTTTAAAGTGTCACTAATCCCACATCATAAAAAAAAGAACTATCACTAAATGGTGTATTACATGCTGTTCATACTCAGTCACTATGGGATTCATTTTTGGTATGCTGCAAAAAAACTGGTTGATCTTACTGCTGTCCATCTCCCCCTTCTGTCCATGTCCCCAATTCAGCTAGAGATTTTGCACATGCTCAGTTTTCATTGAGTTTCTATGCTGAGCATTTCCTCCCTATTACATCTGAGCAGCCCATTAGACTATAGAATCACACGTGCGTGTATACACAGTAGCAAATGACAGCCCACTCCATCCCTCCTCATCTATGCCCACTAACAAGCTAAAAACAATTGGGGTGGGTTAATACATGTAGATTAATGGTGGCTTCTCCTCCCTCTTATTCTAAGACACATGGAGGGGGGCGCAACACAACCTGTGACTGGCAGAAATCTGCCCACACCATGTTATTGCCAAAAATAATAAAGATTTTATATCAAATCTAGAGAGAGAGAGAGAGAGAGAGAGAGATTTTTAAAATTTAAATTAAAATAATACAGTGCCATCATCCATATACAGAAATAGCATTGACAATATAAATTAAACACTGTGTTTAGTGTCACTTTAACAGTTGACAGAGAGGATTTTTTTTCCTCTCTAAGGTTTTTTTTCATGTTAATTAAAAATAAACCCTTGTTTGATCACCTCCCCCACATCTTCACAATAAGTAATGAACATCTGGTATGAACACATCAATTCGGATAAACTAGCATACTATGAGCATTTCAAGAGGAAAAGCATCAAACTTGTGAGGCAATTTATAGCAATCAGTTTCCATTTTAATTCAGAAATATGATTTCTGATAGGTTTCTACTAATTGTGTTAATACACCATTACTGTTCTTATTGCCTTATAAAATATTTACTTGTTTAAAGTGAATGTAAACCTGATTCATGAAATTTGACCTAAGCACATTTATCTGTAGTGTTTTCTTATCTCTCGCCAAAGCCTTGTGTCTTTCTGCGGTTTCGTTGCTCTGTTACCAGCCTGATAACTTCTGACAAGTTGTCCGTCAACCAAGATAAAACCAGCCTGAAATTTGTGTCATGGGAGGTTGCTATAAATAGATTAGTAGAGAGCTTGACTTGTCACAGCACAGCTCTGCAAGTCTCTGCCTATGTGGATGGGGGTGTGTGCGCCTTTCCTCCAATCAGCTGTCTTGGCTGTATGACAAGAATCCACGCCCAGTGCTGAACAGGAAGAAAAAATCTGTAATATGATGTGAAATTTTAAAGAATATATAACGCTGAAGACAGCAGATATACAAGTAAAACTTACATAGGGAGATTTGTTTCATCTCTGTGTATCATCTGATGCTAAAAAGAAGGAAGATCTGGACAGCCGCACTCCGATACAAATGCCTTTTATTGTAAAAAATAGTGACAAAAGTTCATATAGCAGCAGGGTACAGGATGAAATAGCTGACGCGTTTCACACTTTCAATGGTGCTTAATCAAAGCTACAAACATCTGAGGCTGTTCACTTCACTGGGTATAGGAAAGGGTTTACATTCACTTTAAGCTCAATCTGCTCTGATCGTACACATAATCTGTATACTTATTACCATAAAACTCAGTGTGATGTGTATCATTATCTAAGGCTGAGCTGACTTTTGTTCTTTGCTGCTCCTTTTTTCACCAGGGTCTTAGCCTTGGATGTAACATACAAACAAGATGCTTCTAGCTACGCTCAGAGGCCTACTGATTGCTTACAGCTTGGTGCTGTGAACTCAAGAACGAACGATGGATCACCTTTTGAAAGTGAATATTTATTTATACTAATGAGCCAGGTCCCTAACAGATATCAAATGAGCTGTCAGCATGTAGAAGTATTTGCAGCGTATACAGGACACTTGTTTCCCTTCTGGAATGCCGCAGAGAGCATATGACTCATGTAAGAGTACCGTAACATTAGGAAATCATTACTGCTAGTCTGTAGCGTTGATTTAAATATCTAGTTTGTAATATTCACATCAGTAACTGTTTCAGTAAAACTTACAGTGAATTTCAATACTATAACAGTATTAGACAAACACTCTATTGCTAAATAGAATAGAAGCCAATTTGTCTTCTCCTGAAAGGCAAAGACAGAGGAGACCAACTGAAACTTTATTAGTTATAGAAATCACTTTTCTTAAAAATCCTAAAATTGTCCAAACTGGCAGAACCTGAGGGTGCAATTCACAAAGAAAACAGAAATCTTGATTTACCAGTAAAATCCATTTCTTGAGGTACAGTATAGAACACAAGATCTTAGCCACAAGCATGGGTTATAGGCAGCTACCTTAGGCGATTGTGACATTCCCTAATATAAACCCTTTAAGTCCCAGCAAGCCTCAGTTTTGTAGCTAGCAATAGGGAGATCACAAAAGGACAGAGCAAAAACCTGTGTCCTGCACTGTATTTCAAGAAATTCATTTTACGAGAGAGCAGTGCTGTGTCTTGGCCTAGGGTGGCACTTAGTAGGGGGAGGGGGTGGCGGCCGCCCTAGGCTTGGGCCTTGTCAGCCTAGGCCAAGACACAGCACTTCTCCCCGCTGCCCCCCCGACCCATCCTACCAAGTCCCGACTCCCAGTGCTGCCTACCGCACAAAATATACAGTCCCTGGCTTGCTGTGTTCGCCTTTCAGCACTTGTTGTTATTATAGGCAGTACAGGCGGGGGGGGGGGGGGGGGAGCGACTGGCACCCCAATAAAGTGGCCGGTGACTGGCTGCACGTAATTCAACTGGTTGAAGTGGAGACTAATGCTCTGTCTACCCTCCTCCGTGTGGCCATCTTACATTGCATCTTCTCCCCGGCCCGGGGCAGGGTCTGCCTGTGACGATAGGAGAGAGAGAGAGAGAGAGAGAGAGAGAGAGAGAGAGAGAGAGAGACACGAGGGGAACCCCCAGGCGGTGAGGGCAGCACTGCTGCAGGTACAATTAATAAGTTACTATTACTTTTGTAAGTCATTTGCCAAGCAGCCAATCAAAATAATGTGCTCAATATGGATTGAATTCATATACAGATCATATTACAACAAAGTGATTTGTGTTACAAACTCATTAAACAGTCCACATTTAGTGAAAGTTCATGTACTGCAAACTTTGCAGTACATGAATTTTCACAGAATGTGGACTGTTTAATGAGTTTGCATTCATTTCAGCATGCATGGAGCACTTTGCAGCACATGAACTTTCACTAAATGTGAACTGTTTGCATTGATTTCAGCATGTGCAAAGAGCTCCATGCATGCTGAAATGAAAGCTCATGTACTGCAAAGTGCTCTATGCATGCTGAAATCAATGCAAACTCCTTAAACAGTCAACATTTAGTGAAAATGCATGTTCTGCAAAGTGCTACATGCTATTATCCATACATAATTCATATACACTAATAATATACACTATATACACTAATAAGCTGTGATATTATGAAACTGATGAGGCTGCACTGATTGTCAATGATAAGGCGGCACTCTTAAGCTACAATGATGGGCACTAATATGCTACACTGGTGGCCCCTGATGAGGCTGCAATGATATGCTGCACTGATGAGGCTGCACTGGTGGCCCCTGACGAGGCTGCACTTTTCATTAGATGATTACCATCTCTTAAAATATACATTTGAAATGGTAAATACACCACTGCTAGAGTGTCAAAAATCTAGTTTCCTGATCATAAATTACAGGATACAGGAACTTCATTATAATCGTAAGAACTTCCAAAAAAAGTCCAACTTAAAGGTGGGCACACAACAAACAACGCCAACAGGTCTACATAACAAAGTGGTCAAAAAGTAGCATGATCGAAAGCAGCGTGCAGCACCCTATGCCCAAAACTGGCATCAGAGGATTCCTAAAAATCCACCTGGCAAAAACTTAAACATATGAACCGAAGACCAGATGGCAGCCCTGCAAATCTGAAAAAAAACAAAAACAAATGCCTGATGCATAAAAAGCCAACGAAGCACTAACGGATCTGATAAAATGGGCCTACTAATCCTGGAAATCATTATTGGACTTTTACAAACGTTACAGCAACTACTAAAGTGGAGTAGTACTAAAACGAAGCATGCCAAACATGGCTGTATAACGAGACGCAGCTCGGCCAGGTAAAAGAAGGAAAAAGACAGCCATCTGTCTATACCGAATAACACTAGTGAGTAGTGAAGGACCAAAACGGTCTCAAAGCCTGTCATAGAAACAAAGGACATAATAGTAAATTATTATTATTATTATAATTATACAGGATTTATATAGCGCCAACAGTTTGCGCAGCACTTTAAAACATGAGGGCAGACAGTACACTTACAATACAAATCAATACAAGAGGGATCAGAGGGCCCTGCTCGTTAGAGCTTACAATCTAGGGTCAAGTGGAAACAAAAGGTAATAACTGTGGGGGATGAGCTGATGAAGAAAATGAAAATACAGTTGTTAGGTGTGGGTAGGGTAGGCTTCTCTGAAGAGAAGGGTTTTCAGGGATCGTCTAAAAGCTAATAAAGTAGGCGATAAGAGGACAGATTGGGGTAGGGCATTCCATAGGAGTGGAGAGGTTTTGGAAAAGTCCTGGAGGCGAGCATGGGAGGAGGTGACGAGGGAGCTAGAGAGCAGGAGGTCTTGAGAGGAACGAAGAGAACGAGTAGGTTGGTATATAGAGACTAGGCGTTGTTAGTATTTTGAATGTAATTCTTTGGCCGAGCAGAAGCCAGTGGAGGGATTGACAGAGAGGAGTGGCAGACACAGAGTGATTGGTAAGGTGGATGAGTCTGGCAGCAGCATTCATGATGGATTGAAGAGGTGATAGACTATGTAGAGGTAAGCCAATGAGAAGGAAGTTGCAGTAGTCGAGGCGAGAGATGACCAGTGAGTGAAGAGCTTTGTTGTGTCATTGGTTATAAAGGGGCATATTTTGGAGATGTTGCGGAGGTTGCGGCGGCAGGATTTGGACAGTGTGGATGTGTTGCTTAAATATCCACAAAATACCTCATAGTCAAGATCAGTATATAGCCAAACAGCACAAAGGGTTATTCTGGAGCAACCGTACCTTGGGAATACAGCCAGGGGGACAAAACTTTAGTAAATTTCTTAGGACATCATCTTGCTTCATAGGTTAATTTATATGCAGTTGTGCTCAGAAGTTTACATACCCCAACATAATTTATGTTTTCTTGGCCATTTTTGAGAGAATATGAATGATAACACAAAAACTTTTCTTTCACTCATGGTTAGTGTTTGGTTGAAGCCATTTATTATCAATCAACTGTGTTTACTTTTTTTTTAAATCATATTGACAACAGAGACTATCCAAATGACCCTGATCAAAAGTTTATATACCCTGGTGCTTTTGGCCTGATAATATGCACACAAGTTGACACAAAGGGGTTTGAATGGCTATTAAAAGGTAACCATCCTCACCTGTGATCGGTTTGCTTGTATTTAGTGTGTGTGTATAAAAGGTCAATGAGTTTCTGGACTCCTGACAGACCCTTGCATCTTTCATCCAGTGCTGCACTGACGTTTCTGGATTCTGAGTCATGGGGAAAGCAAAAGAATTGTCAAAGGATCTGCGGGAAAAGGTAGTTGAACTGTATAAAACAGGAAAGGGATATAAAAAGATATCCAAGGAATTGAGAATGCCAATCAGCAGTGTTCAAACTCTAATCAAGAAGTGGAAAACGAGGGGTTCCGTTGAAACCAAACCACGGTCAGGTAGACCAACTAAAATTTCAGCCAGGTAAATTGTTCGGCATGCAAAGAAAAACCCACAACTTCAGGTGAAATACAGGACTCTCTGAATCATGTGGTGTGGCTGTTTCAAGATGCACAATAAGGAGGCACTTGAAGAAAGATGGACTGCATGGTCGAGTTGCAAGAAGAAAGCCATTACTATGCAAATACCACAAAGTATCCCACTTGCAATACGCCAAACAGCCCAGAGACAAGCCTCAAACCTTCTGGCACAAAGTCATTTAGAGTGATGAGACCAAAACTGAGCTTTTTGGCCACAACCATAAACGCTTCATTTGGAGGGAAGTCAACAAGGCCTATGAAGAAAGGTACACCATTCCTACTGTGAAACACTGAGGTGGATCACTGATGTTTTGGGGATGTGTCAGCTACAAAAGGCACAGGAAATTTGGTCAAAATTGATGGCAAGATAAATGCAGTATGTTATCAAAAAATACTGGAGGAACATTTGCATTCATCAACCAGGAAGCTGCGCATGGGATGTACTTGGACATTCCAACATGACATTGATCCAAAACACAAGGCCAAGTCGACCTGTCATTAGCTACAGCAGAATAAAGTGAAGGTTCTGGAGTGGCCATCTCAGTCTCCTGATCTCAATATCATTGAGCCACTTTGGGGAGATCTCAAACGCGCAGTTCATGCAAGACAGCCCAAGAATTTACAGGAACTGGAGGCTTTTTGCCAATAGGAATGGGCAGCTTTACCATCTGAGAAGAGCCTCATCCACAAATACCACAAAAGACTTCAAGCGATCTTGATGTTAAAGGGGGCAATACACGGTATTAGGAACTGGGGTATGTAAACTTTTGATCAGGATCATTTGGCTAGTTTCTGTTGTCATTATGATTTAAAAAGAGTAAACAGAGTTGACTGATAATAAATGACTTCAGCCAAACACTAACCATGAGTGAAAGAAAAGTTTTTGTGTTGTCATTCATATTCTCTGAAAATGGCCAAGAAATCAAATTCTGCCAGGGTATGTAAACTTATGAGCACAACTGTGTGTGTATATATATATTATATAACTTGATCAAACAACCAAAGTGAGCCAAGGAGATAGTGAGGGAGGGGGTTGGAGACTTCCAGGTTAAAAAAACAAACATAAAAGCATTTTCATCCCTGTTGTAGGAAGAGTATCCTCTTCAACATATCCTAGCAAACAACATAAAGGATTACAAATATTAGAGAGTTAAAGAGTTGTACTAGTAAACTTAGTGACCTTAGACCAATAAGTTTGAATAGAAGGGCATTCCCAAACCATACGGTAAAATGAGCCTACGTTCTCAGTACATTTAGTTCAGCTGGGAGATGAAAGCCTACCCATTCGAAAGAGAATATAGGGAGTATAGTAAGAGCGATGGAGAAACTTTGTTTGCAGTACTCTATCTCGGGCAGAGATAACAATAGGGGATTGTAAGGGGAAAATTTCCTGCCATACCTCCTCTGTGAGATCAGGCATATCTCTACAGTCTGCTCAAGGTGCTTGGTAGGGGTGTACATCAGGGAGTTATAATAGGTGGAAATAAGTTTATAACGCTCTGATTGTGAAATGACACATTAGCAAGTCCAAATTGAGCAGCTGCTGTATGACAAATCTGAAGGCATCAAAAAAATATGAGGTGCCAGGTATATTGTAATAGCGTTGAAAATCTGCAAAGGATTTAAAAGACCCCCCTTATATACCGTATATAGTTGTGCAACAGTTTGAACATCGTATCTGGCCCAGAACAAGCCATCCTCCTGGGAATAAAATTCACAAAGTCATGGGTTATGCCACAGAGGAGCATTGGGAAAAACAGCAACTTCTTCCATGGTTTGTATTATATAAGAAGCTTTAAAAACCCGGAGCGTCATATTAATGACTTTGGTGCCCTCTCGCCTCTGTGTGGATTGCCTATAAATACGATTTTGCATGGACTCAAAAGGAAGTAAAAATCTAGCAAAGTGTATTCACCAGACAATTCACGCAGCAGCATAAGACCACAGGTAAAAGCTCCAGGTAGTGGCAAATGGGTCTATTATGATGGCGGTAGAGTCTCGGGCCATGCACTTAGTCCAGACAGCAAGGGTCTGGCAGACAGCCATGGAAGCAACAGCAGGTTAAATAGCAGGGCCTGCCAAAGAAACCAACATTTTAAAAAGGTAAGTATAAGGCCTCATGCACACTGGACGTGGTAAAAAAGGCAGTAACGTTAGCTGTAGAGTGAGTTTTTTAGCGTTTTTGTAGTAGCGTTTCTCAGTGGTTTTTTAGCTGTTTTTTTTTTTTTTTTTGTAGCAGAACTATACTCCCATAAAAGCTTATGGCTCAAAAATGCAGATAAACACAGAATAGCCACTTTTCAGCGTTTCTAAGCTATTTTCAGCTTTTTTCGGCGTTAGAGCATTTTTAAAGCTGAAAAACTCCTCTTAAAACCCACTAGTTCTGTGGTCTTTTTCCCAGCTAGAAAACACCCCAGCCAAAAACTGCTGATAACAGCCAATGTGTGCCTGGACACATAGGATAACATACTGGGGAGTTTATTGTAGAAAAAAACGTCTGAAGCCAAAAACAGCAGCTGTAAAAAAGTCCAGTGTGCATGAGGCCTAAGCAGTCTGACAGCTGTATATTGATTAGGAAAAAGGTACTTTGATTTTTTTATTATACTTAATAATTACAGTGCCATCATCCATATACAGAAATAGAAGGGACAATTTAAATTAAACAGTCTGCGTTTAGTATCACTATAAAGAATGTTCAGAAAGAGAATGAATTAATGTACTTTGGCACTGTGTAAACCCTGCTCAGTCTGGCTGCCAAGCATCAAAACATATTGATATGCATCTAGTGCACTCTCTGTTAGTGGTTATGTTTACTGGATAGCTTTAGTCATTCACTAAATAATTTTATGATAAATAATGTGAAAATTAATAGTGCAAGATGAGCTTATTATTTTACATTATAACAAAATAAATTTGGACTCCACTAAGCTATTTTTGAACTGGCCAGGCTTTTCTGTCTCCCCTATAGAACATTACACACATTCACACACAAGCAGAGCTGACATTTTTTTGCATAGTGTGATGCATTGGAAATAATGGGATACTATGTAGGATATAACAGAGGTGTTATGACAGCATTTAAAGGCCATCACCCTGCTAAACTAATCCTGCTTCATACTGCTCACCCTGGCTGTTAGGCCAAAAACAAATGTTATATCCTCCCAGCACCTGTGATATAATTCTGGGCAAGTCTTTATACAACCTTGTGTCTAGTTCAGATAAACGTGTTATTTGATTTGATATGGGATGGGATAAGTATTGCGCCGAAGGAGCGCCGTTAGGAGCGCATCTAGGCGCACAGAGACCATAAAATCAAGTTGAGATTAGCAAAAGAACATTAAAAAAGGATACATTAGTATGTTTTGGGGAAAAATTGGGTTTCCTTAATATGTACTGCGTGACGTCTTACTGGTAGATAAACAAAAAGTACTGTACTTCATTTAAATGCAAATATACAAACTTGTCCAAATGCTAAGTTTCAAGGCTTTTATGGTGGCAATACATTGGCAAGAATTTCAAAGAATGTTCATCTAAAAATATCTCATCAGTACATGTGACAATGCCAACAGAGACTTGATGCATGTCGTTTGACAGTATCTCAAAATATCGCTTACATTAGTTAATAAAAGTTCCAAAAATGAAAAATGTAAAATCCTTGAATACCAGGACATTCAAGCCCAGTACACACAAACAGATTATCGGACAAATAATCGCTGTTTTTTGTTGCATGCTAGTCTCGTATCGAAAGTGAAGAGGTTACTCAACTTACGAAAATTCTCATATGACAGAATACAACTTCAGAAGTGATGTCATCTGTTGAATTGTTTTGTAATGTATTCTTTTGTTTTCTCACATGTGTAGTCTTGCTCTTACGATTTTTTTCAGATGAAAACTATACTAATTAAACGAAAATTGTCATGTACGATAAAAATTTTATAGCATGCACCTTCAGGTTTTGTCTCCTGAAAAGTCGGAATTGGCTGTCTCTTGGCCATCCTTTTTTCCTTTTACTTTACCCTTTCTCTGTATCACTTGGCATTGAACAATCCCTGACACAAAATCCCCTATAATTGTGACACCAATGCTAGAGGTTAGTATTGCTGGTATTGAAAATAATGGGGCATAATTGTGGTTTAATTTTATTTCCATGGACATCAGTGACAGCTTATTTTTATACCCACTGACACGGTTCTGAAGTGAATTGACTTTAATGATTTCTCTTTTTTTTGCGGTATTTACCTTACATTTGTTTTTTTACTTTGATGAATTGACTTATTATCTCATACAATAATTCCAAAATCTGAGTCGCATGACCTTCATATTGCATGTGGAATTCTTTAGTGAATTAACCTTCATGTCACATAGTTCTAATTCCTAAACTCTGTACACTATGTTGTATGTTACATAAACCTGACCAAATTGTTTATTGTCTTAGCAGTTGCTGGTTCCCCAATGATACTTGCAAAGTTTCCCTTCAAGGTAAGCTCAAAGTATTAGCGGTCTGTTCTATGTTTAAAGAAAAGGATACATATAACATAATTGTTTCATTTTGACAGTCTTTTGTTTTATGGGAGCAGTGTCCCTAAGCATAAGACCCCTTTCACACTGAGGAGTTTTTCAAGCGCTTTTGCGTTAAGAAAAAATCGCCTGAAAAGCTCACGAAAACTACTTCCCATTAAAATCAATGGATGCCTTCACACTGGGGCAGTACACTGGGGGGGGGGGGGTGAAAAAACTCCTGCAAGCAGCATCTTTGGAACATGTTTGGAGAGCTTAACCTCTTGCTTACTGGGCACTTAAATCCCCCTCCTGATATAAAATATATATACAATTTTGCAAAATGGGTAATTTTTCTCCTTCATTGATATTCGCTGATGAGGCTGCACTGATGGGCACAGATAAGGCGACACTGATAGGCACAGATAAGGCGACACTGATAAGACAGCACTGATGGGTGGCACTGATAGATGTCACTGATGGGCACTGGTAGGTGGTATTGATAGGCAGCAATGATAATGACGCACTGATTAATTTATAGGCGGCACTGTGGGCACTGATAGGGGACACTGAGGGCACTGGTAGGTACTTCCATGATCGGGACAGATGTGCCTCTCGCAGCCGCCGGTGATTGGCTTTTTTTTCCCTCCTCATGCTATCAGTGTGAGGAGAAAAAATAGCAGATTATCACGTTTACATCACATGATTATCTGTCATTGGCTGACAACTGATCACGTGGTAAGGGGTCAGGAGCAACCCTTTACTACAATCTGTGATCAAGCGAGTCTCAGACTCGCTGATCAGAGCACGCCACGCGCGCCCTGCAGGGGGCGTGCAGGCCGCTCAAGCACGTGAGGACGTCCTGGGACGCCCTTTCAGCCAATTAAGTCTGCGCTGTAGCCGTCATTCTAAAAAAAAAAAAAAATCTTTATTGAATATAAACACTTGTTGTGGACTAGACAGTACAATATACGACTGAAATACACTTCAAAATTGAAGTACAGTTAAGAAAAAGGAATTCCTCTTTGTGTGGCGCGATTAATAAGCTTCTGCAGGACAAGGGGCAGGGAATGAAAGAGGCAACAATCCAATAAATTATACCAGGGGTGACCAGTGTCTGTAAGTCCCCCTCGTGCAAAGCGCACAAGAAAACCCACAACCCTGGAGGCTGGTATAGAGGAGCCCAAGAGGCAGAGAGGAGGAACACCGCCACACATAAAAAAAATAGCTTCACAGGACATGATTAAAAATGGCAACCAGGGTTCTTAATAATCATGGACCACCCAAAAGAGGATCATAAAATAGTAGGTTAGGTGTCAATTCCAAATTGGGTTCCTGCTGTACAGGGGATTAAAAGTCTCCCACTGACATCCAATTGTTGGGCTGTGTGGAAAAAAAAATGGAATTGTTCTTATTTCATTATGTAATCAGCCCTTGAAAATACAGGCTGAATATTACCAACTGTCCTGCATTGTATAAATGTGATGCCCAGTGGTTTGCTCCTTGGGTCAGAAACCATTTCTGTACCCCTATACACGAGTGTAGTGCTTCAAAAATATTTTGCAACAATAGCAAACGTAAAAGGCAGCCAAGACTGGAATCATTAATATTCTTTATAAAAAGCCTTATTGTCTAAGATATTTCTACCTCCACGGTGTTGCCTGCTGAGAGTTGAGAATTCATTTAGAAGAATAACATTATCTCTTTCTGGCCGCAAAAGAACAGCAGGTAAAAAAAAAAAAATAATCTGATTTTTAGGGTTTAACATTTTCTATCACAAAAAAAACCAGCAATATCACACTTATAAAAATTATAAAAGGATCATACGAAATTCTACTAAAGTCCAATTTTAATGTAGAACATCATTAAGCTTATGTGTTATTACTTGGTGCTTTTCATCTGCAGAACACCAATCTGAACTAAACCCAAAATATGTTGCAACCCTATTTAAGCTCCATTTAATTATATTGTTACTGTGAAACTGCACCCAATGTTTTTCTTTTTTTTTAAGCTTTTATAGAGTACAGCTAGGTTTACTCACTCCAGAAGGTTTCTAATTTTGTCCTTGAGCCCAAATGGAAGTATACTGCCTACTTTCAGATTAGCTGTTCCCCATATATTGTGATGGAGAATCCACAAAGAGGCAGTTGACAGGAGCATTAGGCCTGTTGCACAGGAGAGTAAAAAATGCTGACTTTTTTTGTACTGTTCTGATATGAGATGCATTGTTGTCTATGGGACATTGCACACAGCTGAGTAAAGATCAGTAATACATTGTTAAGTACACAGCAGTAAAACAAAAATAGAAGATTTTACATTTGAGTTTAGCAATTCACTCGCATGTTTACTCATTTAAGCGAGCATAAGTGAGTATAAGTGATTATATTACAATACTCGCAATGAAGAAGAATTTTACTTGTCTAAATGTATGCACCTATACCTATACATTATACCTATACCTACACCTATAACATTACTCAGGTATTTACACCTAGTTTTTCAACCCTTGCACATGGGCGTCAAAAGTTCTGGAGTAAACTATGACACCCGTACGCAAGAGGACTTATGGTGCCCTCAGTCCTGTAGTAGATTTTCTGTAAAGAAATATAGAGCCTATACTTCAGAATGAGGAACCTCTTCTACAATAAAGTGTCTGCCTGTATGCAATGTTTTTTTTCAGGCTTTAGTTCAACTTTAAAACAAACTCAAAGTTGGCCTGCGAGGGGGTGTTGTGTGTGTTCATTACTTTATTAATATGTTTGAATGTGTTTTACATTCACTTCATTGGTTGCTAGGGTGAAGGCTGCCCACATCGTAGCAATCAAAGATGCAAGTCACACTGAATTGACAGTGGACAGAGACTAGTTCCCCATTAGGTCCACTTTACCTGTAAGTGCCCAGTGGATGGCAGTGGGTGGATTCCACATTCACTATTCAGTCCAATAGTGGCTTTGGAATCCACCCACTGCTATCGGCTGTCAATCACAAGCATGACGAACCTGATAGAGAACTAGTTTCAGAGTTTCTGACAAGTTCCACCCACCCGACAACTCAAATTCATGGCCTGTTGGGTGAGTGGAGCCTGTTATTATTATTATTATTATTCAGGATTTATATAACGCCAACAGTTTGCGCAGTGCTTTACAACATGAGGGCTGACAGTACAGTTACAATACAATACAGGAGGATTCAGAGGGCCCTGCTCTTTAGAGCCTGTTGGCAAACTCTGGGACTAGTTCTCTATCAGGTACACCTTGCCTGAGATTGAAAGCACACAGCAGTGGGGGGGATTCCAAAGCGGAATATCGGCTATGGATTAGTGCCAGTGCCATGCACACTCAAAAAGTGGACATCATGGAGAAATAATTCCCATCAGGCCCCTTGTTCGTGTGTCGGTCAGTGTGATGGGCGCAGTGGTTGGGAAGAGAGCCCTGAGGAAAGAGCGTCCAATATGAATGCTCCAACCTCAGTGTCAGCTTCAGCAAATGTATGTACTCGTCTCTGACAGGTTGTCAGGGCCGGGCTCAGCCCTTTCTTTTTCTGAGCTGGCCGCTCAGCTGTTGGCTAATTGCCAGCTCCCATCTCTCTCATCAGTTACTCAGCTGTTGATGATCTTGCTCGTCAGTCCTGCCTACTTAAGCTGTCCAGTCCAGAGGAGCCCTGCCTTTGCCTTGGTCAACATCACAGAAGCGTTCTCCTGTGATTCTGTTCAAGACTTTGCTGACATGCCTTCTGGCTCCAGATCCTGCTTGCTGCTCCACTAGATTGATCCCTGACTTCTGGCTTGGCTGACTATCCGCTCCGGTTAATGAACTTTAGCTATGTTTTGACTACGTTTGTTCTTTTTACTTTTATTATTAAACAAGTGTGATTTAACAGTAATTCTGTCTCAGCCTGATTTCATGGTTTCTGACACAGGTACATGAATCAGGCACAAACACTGTCCGTTTCGGTGCTGCACCCCAACTGGATTTTAAAGGGTGTCAGAGATGCTTCCAGAACCCCTCACATATCATGAAAAACATGTTTCATTTAAACATCATGTTCTGGATGTGAATTAAAAGTACCAAGCTAGGTTATGGTAAATTAAGTAAATGACAGAACAGTGGTTCCTGTTTTGCTTGTAATTATACACAAAATCCTCCTGTGACATTATTACCATATAATAATTCAATGAACTCACTCCAATTAGAAGATACAAAGTCAAAACAGGCTAGGCTTGCAGGTGCACACTGTAAAATGTAATTGCATAGGAAGTAATCAAACTACTGGACTCCCAAATGAGCTTTTGTTCTTTTTTTCCGTTTCAAAGTTAAGTATCATTTTACACAATGGGAGATTTCACTTCCAAGCTACTATACATATGCCCATATGCCAATCTGTAAACAGGTGTAGACTTCTTCTCCATGAGAATCTGAAGAAGATACAAATACAATGGCAAGAGGAAGAAATGATAATGGCAAAGTTACCATACCAATCACCTCTCTGTAGGAGGATTTGAAGCTGGAATGAAATAGTTTACAGCTATGCACTGAGGGGTCCAACCTAGTCAGATACTGGTTTTGCCTTTTATGTTCTCCTTTTTCAGTTCATCTTATTGTGTATGATGGCGGTGATGCTTTTGCCAGCATTGACAACTGCATTAATGCAGATCAGTTAAAATACCTCTGGCCAAGACTACTCAGTTTCTGGAATATACAACCAAACTTCAATAGGATTCAACATATTAGTACTGAGCAGTGATAAATCTAGCTGGAGATGTTGAACTGTGCTGACATTGTACCCAATGGATTGTGGCCCCGAAAGTGAGTACTTTTAACTCTATTCTCCTACCCAATCCGGTTTTACGCACTATAATCTTTTTTTAATAGCAAAATAGATTTACTCACAATTTATGTCAAAATAGTAAGGGACACACATCCAAGTTGCTTAAAGTTTATTAGGTCTCAGTGCAGTAAGTTTGTGGTATGGCCAAAAAGCCATTGGGGTTGTAAAATATTCTTAAAAATAACTAATATGCCCAACACAGCCAAAACAGGAATTGAGAGGAAACCTCTCCAAATTTGGAGGAAATCCCTGGTAAGTCACCAGGTTCATCAGAGGTAGTGTCCCCATAGGAAGATTTCCCCTTCATTCTTGTTGTGACGACAGCTCAAAATTTGGCATTTTCCTTCTCTTTGACTTTTGGTGATAGCAATCATTAGGACAATCAAAGAGGGAGGATCTTCCTAAATAAAGCTCACAGTCATGTGTGCGAAACGCCTTGACGTAGGAAGCGCCAACCCAGCCCCACAATCCACCACGTTCCATTATGTGTTCCAGCAAGTGTGCAAGTTAACATCAAACCGCCATTTCCGACCGGAATGACTGGACAAGCTTGCTTCGCATCCACCTGTGGGCCTCTGTAGCCACCTTACCTCACTTCTGATCAGATGTCCAGAAAATACCTAATACCAGCGTCTACCTACAGGCTGAATTCCAAGGGGAACGGGTTCCCACTACTACAGCCTCGGCAGCCATGATTTCGGAGTGATGACAGCCTCCTGGCAACCTATATTTATAACCCCCGTTTTTCTCTCCGCTCATCATCCTGTATATACCCAGTGGACTCAGCCCATCATTGAGCATTTCTTGGACATGCCATACCGGGACAAGGAACTGTGTAGTTCACACATGCATATATAGTATGCCATACAGACAGTTTATCCTCATGCTCACCCAGTCATTTTATTATTGGGTATACTGGGGGGGGGGCTCCACTGTTTTGTTTATTCAACACTTGTGGTGGCCATATTTTAGAGTTGTAATCTCAATAAAGCTATTTTCCAATTTGACATTCCGTGGCTGATCCTACTTATAGCTCTTCTTTGGGACATTACCTTGTTACATTTTTCTTTTCTTCACATTTTGACTTATTTGAGATTTGGAGGTATCCGGTCCCACTGACGAATCAGTGATTATCATTAAAACATGTTGCCAATGGCCAGGAAAGTGGATTCCATGTTTGTTCTCAATCCATTTAAATTCTTCCTAAAGCCTGCCTTAGACAGTGCGATTTTGTTTCCTGCAAAAATAGGTTGCAGGAAAGAAAATCGCTTGATTCCCCCATCAACACAGTCAGTGTTGATGCGGTATCCCTCCTGTGCAGCTATTGTGTTATCCTGGCAGGGGGGAGCCGTTTCGGCTGGGAGAACACAGTGTGTACTGCTAATGGCTATAGCCCCTGGCAATAATCGCATTTAAAATCCAACAGGCTGGTTGTACCCAAGTTGAGCAATCACCTGTGTACAATCAGCCTGCTCATACATGGTTCGAATCTCAGCCAGTCCCTGCTGAACTGGCTGAGATTCAAACAGACTATGACTGGCTTAACAGGGACACAGACATCAATAAAACCTGTAAAAAATAAAAAAATAGGTGCAGCGCTCATAAAAAATTGTTCATAAAACATTAGTCCATGGAAATTGTTAAAGACAGCACACTTGATAAGGTATACCACTATGTGTGGACAGGAAAGGAAAACCACCACTGGCACCCGATCACTCTGCCCCTTGCCCTCCTCTTTGGACCCTCATAACAAAGGGCAAATAGGCATCGGATGTAATAGAAAGATCCCTCGATCCCAACACACCATGACCAAACAGGCAAATGGAGATGGCTACAGGCACCCTGGTTTAAATGCTTCAATCACGAAGATCCAAACGTTAACTCCACACAAGTATTACTCCCATGGAACACAAAAAGGAACAAACCTCATGGTGCAGTAATTCTCAATCTGATTATAATAAAACCTGTTGGGTAAACTAGTCCTCCTCCAATCTATCCAAAACTAAAAAAATATATAAGTTTTGTCTTCAGTTATATTTTACTATATAAAAGTAACAACATCAATATGAATGAATGCATTAACCACTTAAAGCATAATTCCACTTTTGTTGAGAAAAAAAACATTCCCCTGTGGGTGATCTATGTACATTACAAGAATTTTAACAAACTTTGTTGCAGATTCCTACCTTTTCTTATTCTGAAGAAATCCCTGTGTGTTTGTCTGTTTCCATGTGGAAAAGTGAGTCTGATGGGAGTCAGGGCTCTAATGAGGAAATCTGCTGGGCCTGCAACCCTTTAGATGTGATTTCCCACTGGGAGTAACTCATCAAAAATTACATTTTTGTTGCAGGGGATGCCTGAAATCTGACTTGTATTTTAGCGCAGACTTCTCGGAAAATTGGTGAGCCAATCACACAAGCAGGAAATGTTTCTGGGGGCTTTTCTGTACACATTCTGTGTACAGAACACCTCCAGGTAGCCATATAGCATTGCATTTTCAGAAAATTACAGAGTTGCAGATTGAAAAGGAAAGTTCATTTTTATTAACAATCAATTACAATATGACTTGTGTCGCAATTGTATACACTATATTTTTTCTTTATTTGACATTTTTTTTTTCCCCATACAAAAGTGGAGTTACCCTTTAAGGTCCGCCCTATAGCAGTTTTACTGCTACGGGGTGGCACCTCTGTGCCGGAAGGCGTATATGATCTGCCTCTTCATGGTAGGAGGCTCACTCCCACTTAATTGCACACAGCGGGAACCGATCAGCAGGTACAGCGGATTTGCTGATCACCGCCATTACTAGTAAAAAATACAAATATCCCATAGTTTGTAGATGCTATAACTATTGCGCAAACCAATCTTATTGCAATTTTTTTTACCAAAAATATGTAAAGAAATTAGGTTTTTTAAATTTTTTATTGGATAAGTCTCATAGCAGAAAGTAAAAAATATTGGGTTTTTATTTCAAAATTGTCGGTCTTGTTTGGTTGATAGCACAAAAATTAAAAACTGCAGGTGTGATTAAATACCACCAAAAGAAAGCTCTATTTGTGGGAAAAAGGGACATACATTTTATTTGGGTACAGTGTCACACGACCACGCAGTTGTCAGCTAGTTGACCACTTAAGGACTGGAAGAACTTGCCCCCTTAATGACTAGGCCATTCTTTTGCAATACAGCACTGTGTCGCTTTAACTGACAATTGCGCGGTCGTGCTATGCTGTACCTAAACAAAATTGACGTCCTTTTTTTCCCACAAATAGAGTTTCTTTTGGTGGTATTTGATCACCTCTGCGGTTTTTATTTTTTGTGCTATAAACAAAGAGCGAAAATTTTGAAAAAAATACATTTTTTTTTACTATAATACATATTCCCCAAAAATACAGTATATAAAAAAACAATGTATTCATTAGTTTAGACCAATATTCTTCTACATATTTTTGGTAAAAACAATCTGACCCCAAATGACACTTTTTGGGACCAGTGACATTATTACATTGATCAGTGCTATAAAAATGCACTGATCAATGTAAAAATGACACTTGCAGGGAAGGGGTTAACAATAGGGGCGATCAAGGGGTTAAGTGTGTTCCCTCAGCGTGTTCTAACTGTAGGGGGGATTGCCTGCCGGGGACATGACAGATCACTGTTCCTGGTCACTGGGAATGGTAGATCTCTGTCATGTCACCTGTCAGAATGGGGATCAGCCTTTTTTACAAAAGGCAGATCCCCATTCTGCCTCTGTACTAGGCGATCGCGGGTCACCAGCGGACATCGAGTCCGCCTGACACTCCCGCAGCGTGCTGCAGGTGTGCCTGCAACTGCGCCTGCCCAAGCTGTCAAACAGCTATGGCGATTCATGCAGGAGAGCCAACCTGTCACCATATAACAACGGTGGCTGGTTGGCAACTAGGTAAAGTAACACAGTGCCGTATCACAAAAGGTGACCTGATCATGAAGGGGGGTAAATTTTCCAGAAGTAAAATGTAATGTTCCATGCAGAAAAGTTAATTAATTTAATAATGAGTTATGTTGCCAAGAAGTTTTGAGTAAACACTTAAAATAATTTCGCATTACAGAAGAAATAAAGTAGTGTGATATTACCAGCACTGTATCTGCCCCGTGCAATATACTCAATATGCTGCTGGGCTCAATAGAAGATGTATGAGCTATTACAGCTGGAGTTATAATTTGGCTGCTCTGCTTAAAATTGCCAATAAATGTTTATTAGGGAAGGCAAGAATAACAGGCAGTGATGCAGCTGCCTGTCATTGCAAAACATCTATTTTTAATAGTATGGCTTCTCACTTTCCCAAGAGCTTACTTGTTCTTTTTGAAGAAGGACTGCATGCTCCGATTCCTGTCCAATCATCACAGGCAAGGTTCAAAATGGGAGGATTCTGAACATGTATGGCCACCCTACAACGTCCAGTTTTTATTTTTTTTTTTCTTTCACTGCAGATGTCACATAATGAAATCAAAATGACTTATTTCTGTGATTTCGTTATAAAATTTGCTAAAATATAACACTGGAAACAATAGCATAACTTATGACAAAAAAGATGAACAGCAGCAGTAACTATCAAGAACAGATCTATGTAAGTGCAAGTGCAATTATTCTGTGACGTCATTTGCCAAACAATGCAATTGTGTTAAATTTAGATAATCCCCACTATAATCATAGTTTTATACAATTTTACCCTTACTAGACTCAACATGGCTTTTAGAAGTCCTCCAGGCAGGACTACAATTCCTTTCCATTCCTTCTGTGATATTATACGTAGACTACATTTGGGGCGGCATGTAATTAGTAAGGATGAGCACAGCCCACGTGCAGAGCCCGTCAGAGGAAGTTGGCACTGCGCTGCGCTAATCACAGACAGTGAGACATTGTCTCGATGCGAGGCTGCAGGGATCAGGAAATGTCTCACTGCCTGTGATTAGCGCAGCGCTGACTTCCTGGCGGGCTCTGCACGTGGACTGTGCGAACACGCCAAAGCTCATCCTTCGTAATTAGATGCACAGAAACACTGATCGACAGAATTGAAAATCCCTTGCAGACAAATCACAGGCCCAGGATCAAGTGTTGCTATGTACAGTACTGTGTTTTTATCAACTATAAGATATTTATAACCTCTGTTGGTTGCTGCTTCCCCAGAATCGGTCCCATGCTTAAAAAGATTGTAAACAATCACCTTGTAAAACAACCCTTTCAGTTTAAAATAGAAATAAAAAGGCAAAACATTTTTGTATAGATATAAAAAAAAATTATAAATACCTTTTTTTTTAAATTTAAGTGATCACATTCTCTTTGTTCTCAGCTGCAAAGGAGCTGGGGGGAGGAGAAGCAGCAGTACATTGAGCTTCCTAGTGAATGGCTGTGCAGCGGGGGGGGGGGGGGGTCAGTACAAGTCTGATCATTGGAATAGAATACACAGAGTTACCAGCACAGCTAGAGAACAGACCATAGTGTGCTCTCCTGCTTAGTGTGGTCAGTTTTTAATAGGAAAGCAGAGTGCCTAGCAGGAACACCAGGGATTTCACATAAAGGGAGCAATACAGAGAAAAGCATACTTTCTTAGTACATAGTACAGTAGGCACATATCAGCAATATGAAGTGCTTGGGTAACAAATGCTTTAAAGTAGACCTGTGTCCAGATCATGCACAATAAACAATGTACATATTCTGAACAAGCAGAAAAAAACACTTTAAGGATACATGCACATGAGCAGTTTAGCCCCGCAGTATCAAATCCCTACATTTACTGACACCTAGGAGACACAGGTCAAAGACCAGCTCCACTGCCAGCAGCCTATCAAAATCTATGACACTTGGCAGCTGGACACTGTACCAAGCAGTACTCACGTTTAGGGTCATGTGTTCAGGGGCGTATAACCCGAACGCAGGACACTTTCAGGCGGGCACCTGAAAATTTGGGGATTGGAAACTGATGGGCCAAACCGCCTATGTGCAGGAGGCTTAAATCAAGCCCTCATTCATCTCTGTATCTGTAGGTCTTGTAAAGAAATTAGTACAAAAACCTTTTAAATGTAAACACACAGCAGGTATTTGTAAGCCATTAGAAACTGACTGGACCCCAAACATAGAGCAGCCTATCTTAAGCAGAGTTCTGTGGAACCCTAGAGTTTCTCTTGAGGTTGCAGGGGATTACTTGAACCGTGAGCAATGGTGAATTGATCTCCTACCTACACTGACCACAAATGAAAGGGGACATGTCTACACATAGTTACATAGTAGGTAAGGTTGAAAAAAAGACACAAGTCCATCAAGTCCAACCTATGTGTGTGATTATGTGTCAGTATTACATTCTATATCCCTGTATGTTGCGGTCATTCAGGTGCTTATTTAATAGTTTCTTGAAGCTATTGATGCTCCCCGCTGAGACCACCGCCTGTGGAAGGGAATTCCACATCCTTGCCGCTCTTACAGTAAAGAGCCCTCGTAGTTTAAGGTTAAACCTCTTTTCTTCTAATTTTAATGAGTGGCCACGAGTCTTGTTAAACTCTCTTCTGCGAAAAAGTTTTATTTCTATTGTAGGGTCACCAGTATGGTATTTGTATATTGAAATCATATCCCCTCTCAAGCGTCTCTTCTCCAGAGAGAATAAGTTCAGTGCTCGCAACCTTTCCTCATAACCAAGATCCTCCAGACCCTTTATTAGCTTTGTTGCCCTTCTTTGTACTCGCTCCATTTCCAGTACATCCTTCCTGGGGACTGGTGCCCGGAACTGGACAGCATACTCCAGGTGCGGCCGGACCAGAGTCTTGTAGAGTGGGAGAATTATTGTTTTATCTCTGGAGTTGATCCCCTTTTTAATGCATGCCAATATTCTGTTTGCTTTGTTAGCAGCAGCTTGGCATTGCATGCCACTGCTGAGCCTATCATCTACTAGGACCCCCAGGTCCTTTTCCATCCTAGATTCCCCCAGAGGTTCTCCCCCCAGCGTATAGATTGCATTCATATTTTTGCCACCCAAATGCATCATTTTACATTTTTCTACATTGAACCTCATTTGCCATGTAGTTGCCCACCCCATTAATTTGTTCAGATCTTTTTGCAAGGTTTCCACATCCTGTGGAGAAGTTATTGCCCTGCTTAGCTTAGTATCGTCTGCACTTACACTAACTAGTAATGTTAGGGGAAACCACGAATTTACTGTATTTCTTTTCTATGATTATTATTCATTTGATTTCCAGTATATTGCCTAAAATCTTGTCGTACAGAGTAAGATGGTGTAAAAATGGCAGGGGGGGGGGGGGGGTCAAATAAGCTAGGTATGCCATTTTATTCTTATATTTAAAACATTCAACAATTTAAATGATCACACTAATGTACCACAAATTATTTTTAAGCAAGGGTTTTCAGAGACCTTAAAATCATTTCAAGGATTCTTCCCAGGTTATATGGCCGAGGAAGGCTGCTTAAGAGCCTTTGTTGAGATTTTTGAGAATAAAAAAACTTTACATTAAAACAGCTAGACAGGTCAGGCATGGCTTACTTTAAACTATTTTATGGCTAAATACAAATATTTAAATAGTTTAATGTTCATAGCCTGAGCAAAATGTGCTTTTTATTGTGCAAGATTCACACAACTATATATTGAATACTAAATGTGTACAATCATACCTAGGTTTAAAGATACTAAGGTATCTCCTGAATACGGTTCATGATGAAAAGCCTTATTGGGGATATTATACACGAAAAAAAAAATTCAGATAGTTCCTACCAAACAATCCAATCAATGATGTGTTTTATGTGATGCACATAAATGGAGGAATATTCATAAATTGCTGAAGGCTGTTATTATCATGGAAGCAGAAAATTATGAAATATGCAGAGACACTGTCAATCTTTTTAAATGTGAACGACAGCTTATAAACATGTAGATGAGTGATAGAGTTTAAAGGGTCAACCCAAGTTCCCCATTACATTCATTTATAGTTTATTACAAGAATATACTTAACAGGCTTATATAAATTCATTGCAAAATCTCTTTCTAAAATAATATTTCTCATTTTTTGGAAATGTAGGCTCATTATAAATGCAGTAGCAATGTATTGTCGGGACTTGATAGCTCGTCCAATAAACTAAATGTACTGAATGGCAAGAATCCAATACTTTAGTAAGTGTATGGTCAGATAGGTCTTACAGGATAATAGGCCTGAATTAATGCCACTGCTGGCATTTAAAAAAGCAAAGTAAGCATAAAATAAATCTATGGCGCTCATGCCAACCTAGAATAAAAAGCATGATACATAAATTATTCAAAAGGCAGTTCTATCATAGATGATCAATAAAGATCCCCAATGCCTCGTGTCCAATATACAGATGTAAAGCTTTATAATATATCAATGAATTTAAAGTGCAAATAAAATCACCTAGTAAACAGAAGGTCAGGGAAAGCACAATCTGTTACTTATAACTGCCAGTCAGCTGACAGTTTTTTAGTTAAGTAACTATACAAATCAAATTCAACCTACCACAAATTGTAGCAGAGTTGATCTAGATTCTAGAGTAAGGCGCAGCAAAATTCCTAATGTTGTTGCTAAATTTGCTTCATAGACAATAAAAATTCTGACTATGAGAATTTTAGTCTGGAAAATGTACTACTATCATTTACTAATTACCGTATATACTCGAGTATAAGTCGAGTTTTTCAGCACTTTTTTTGTGCTAAAAGTGCCCCCTCGACTTATACTCGAGTCAAGCACTTTTCTGCAGCAAAAAAATTTCATTTTCCGAACCGAATTTGGGGCCCCATATCTCAGGGCCACTTAGTGCTAGGAACCCCAAATTTAGTGTGCAAACCCAGTGGAACTGGTACCATAACATATCCAAAGATGGAGTTCCTGGCACCAAGTGGCCCCGAGACACGGGGCCCCAAAGCCCGTTCAGAAAATGTCCTTCTCTGCTACAGAAAAGTGCTTGACATTTTCTGAACCGATTTTTGGGGTCCTGTATCTCAGGGCCACTGCTAGAAACCCCAGCTTTGGATATTTTATGGTGCTATTTCCACTGGGGTTCTTAACACTAAGTGGCCCCAAGATACAGGCCCCAAATTCGGTGGCCCCAAGATACGGGCCCCAAATTCGGTCAACTGCGTCCATCTGCAGCAATGTCATTTTGGGACCATTTGGGTTCAGAGACCCCAAATTTTGGCTGCAGCTAGGGGGCATTTAGGAACCCTTAACTACCGAGTTTGAAGTTCAGGGGACCTATGGCTGCAAATGGGCACAGTGAGGCATGCAAATGGGCACAGTGAGGCATGCAAATGGGCACAGTGAGGCTGCAAATGGGCATTGTTGACCCTCTTTTCCACTTACAGTAGCTGTGCATTTCTCACCCTCGTCTTATACTCGGGTCAATAAGTTTTTCCCATTTTTTTGTGGTAAATTAGGGCCTCGGCTTATACTCGGAACGACTTATACTCGAGTATATATGGTAGCATTACAGAGCCGATTTTCATCTTTCAATACTTACCTTTGATCCAGCATGCCAGCTACCCCAGCCCCCCCCCCAAAACACACGCACACAGAGACAGAAAGACTGCCCCTTTTTGTTGGCACCCTGGGCTGAATTGTGCCCAGAATCATTCAGCTCAATTCCTGTGAGCGAAGGCTGTCATGAACACACACCGTGCACTGAATGGCACTTGGAAGAAAGAGAAATAAAGGCCCATGATGTTGATGGACCAGCCTACAGACTGCTGAACTTTAGATATCCATCTATAAGTGTTAAGAAAATTATAGGTGGGTGGGGGTTCTGTGAAAGAGAAATTGTAAATGGGATTTAAAGTGATACTAAAGTCTCATTTTTTTGCCTAAAAATAACAAACATGTTATACTTACCTGCTCTGTGGAATGGTTTTGCAAAGAGCAGCCCTGATCCTCCTCTTCTCAGGCCCCTCTTTGGCTCTCCTGGCCATTCCCCCCTGGTGAGTGCCCTCACAGCAAGCAGCTTGCTATGGGAGCACCCAAGCCGCAGCTCCGTGTCTCCATTCAAACACGAGCCCCAGCTAGGCCCTGTTCCCTCTCTCTCCTCATTTGCTCCCTGACTTTGACTGACAGCAGCAGGAGCCAATAGTAAGTTTTATGGGGGCTGCTGAACACAGAAGGTTTTTTTTTTATCTTAATGTATAGAATGCATCAAGATTAAAAACCTTCTGCCTTTACAATCACTTTAAGCTCTGTTAATGAATTTTCAATTTATTCATCATGTTGTGGGTTGTTCTAAAGCCCAGCTCTTATCACCCTAAAAATCTATTCTTTTTTTTAAAAAAAAAACAAGCATCAACTGGCCATTGGTGTCCAATTTAAAAGGGCCAAAGTAGATGAGCAACTAGCTAGGCAGACTTATTTACATAAACTAGAAAGGTTTTCAGGTATCCTACATGGAATGCCAATATAACCCGACAACTAATAAATAAGTATTTGAAAAAATCAAGACAGAACTAGACCTGCTCCTTGCTGAATCAGCAGAAAAGGTGATCCGATGTTCCCGCCACAAATATTTCATAAAAGCATATAAGCCGAACACGCTATTAACTTTACAACTTCGCAACATAGACCAAACTCACAAACCTATACGGCTTCAATTATCTGACACTGTTTACACTAGCGATCTGACCAAATTTTGTGAGAATTTCGATGTCTCCTTTTTTCAACCTCACAATGGGTTCGCCTTGATAGCCTTAAGTACCTCCTCAACTTTGATAAGGCTATGAGAACTAATAAACGCCCAGGTCCCAACAGACTATCAGCAGCTTTTTATAAAAAAATTCTCAGATTTCCTGGATCCCCTTTTGGCTAAAGCATTCAACTGCTTGCTTGATGGTCATTCATTTCGACCAAAGACACTTACCATTATAACCTCTGATTCCAAAGCCAGACACAGACAATATCAAATGGTCTAACCATCGTCCATTGCACTGCTGTGCCATATGTTAAGCTGTTGCCAATAATACTCTCCCTGCAATAAAACACTTTCATTGGTACTTTAGTTCATAGAGACTAGGTTGGCTTTATTCTAAAGACACATGAGGCCCATGATAACACCCGTAGTGTTGATTTTACACTAAATACACTCCCGTTGCGTACCAGCATACCTTTTAATGCTAGACTTCCCTGAAGCATTCGATTCAGTATCTTGGCTATACTTTTGCTACATCCTCACTCGCTGGGGTTTTGATTCAAATTTCCAGCTTCGGATTTTTGCAATGTATGAGAACCCGAGCACCTATCTCCGCTATGCTG
Source organism: Lithobates clamitans (assembly GCA_037952925.1). NCBI lineage: Eukaryota > Metazoa > Chordata > Amphibia > Anura > Ranidae > Lithobates > Lithobates clamitans. Next base: position 3,241,216 of record JBBGZY010000286.1, read on the forward strand.
GCTATAAGTCTGCGGTATTTCCCATACAATAGGAGCAAGGCAGAGTTGCCCCTTATTTGTTTTGGTGATTGAACTGCTTGCCAATGGCAGCTGGTGCTCAAAATTTTTGGGGGGCGCAAAAACATTTTGAAAAAAAATCATCAATTCCAGCCACTGTGCCATCAAATGCTGCCACTGTGCCCATCAAATGCTGCCAGGGTGCCCATCAAATGCTGCCAGGGTGCCCATCAAATGCTGCCAGGGTGCCCATCATATGCTTCCAGTGTGCCCATCATATGCTGCCAGTGTGCCCATCATACACTCCCCATCATACGCACCCCGCTCACACCAACCAACCCCCCGCGGATGGATCACGGGACACACCGCTGACACCCCCCTGAGCCCACCTATTAGAGCCTCAGGCTCTAATCAGGTGCTTCAAAAAAAAATACACCCTTTCCCGCCCCATCATAGGAATCCATGCGTCATAAAAGGGGCCAGGCGCATGGATAGGGAGGCAGCGCCCGTGCTTGCACATTTAATCTGAAATTAACCTACTGTTTGAGGACTTGAGGTTGCATGTGTTTACCATGAACTTTGCATGTTTGCGGAGGATGCCCTTCTCCTTATTATGGCTCCTCATTTCCACTCCGAACCTGCTTCCTCTGTAAGATAAATTTACTCGTATCTCTGGGCTGGAGATTAAGCGCTCAAAATATAGAGCATTAATCGTTAATTTAACAGATGCAGACTTTCAGATTCTTTAGACGTCGATTCTGTTTCAGTGATCTGACCAGAGCATGAAATACCTAGGCATTCAGCTTACAAAACACCCTAATTCTCTATACAGAGCAAGTTATCCTCCAATGGTCACTTGCTTATCCAATTTAATGTCTAAGTGGTCATCCCTTCAAATCTCTTAGTTGGGAAGAATCTCTGCCATTTAAATGACCCTTTTATCGAAAATTCTCTACCTATTTAGAATGTTACCAATCCCAGTTCCCTCTCATATTAATAAGGCCCGCCCCCCAAAGTTTATGTTACTACGCTCTAAGTTTGATGGTGGCCTGGGTATTCCTCATTTCACTAAATATTATCAGGTAGCCCAGTTGGCTCCCCTCCTTAAATACCATGCCACTCAAGAGGCACCCCTTTGGGTCAGCTTAGAGGCTGTTGACACTGATCCTCATACTATTGATAACTTGCTTTGGCTCCCTCCCAAAGACTGTAGATTACATTTAAACCCCACTAACCAATCACTCCCTGGGTCTGTGGGATAGGATAAAACGTAAATCAAATCTTATCTTATAAATCTTATATTCCCACAAAATCTGTTGTTGTCCTTCCTCCACAATCCGGCGTTCTACCTGGTGTATGAATTGCCTTCGACCTTCCTCCACTGGTCACGCTTACATTTAAGAAGATAACACCACATAGTTAACATGACCGATTTTAAACCCTTCTAAACCATTTTTAGATACCTCCAGATCAGACACTTATATACCCCAAACGTACAGTCCCATTCAAACCTTGACTCAATAACTAAGTTGGAGTGATTGTGCCTATCAGATCCCCATGCCAAATAGGTCATTTACACACTATACAAGGCAGTGTATCTGACCTAAAACCTTTATCCCCACCTATGTTGATAAGTGGATGGCATACCTGTCTTTAGTCCTTACACCTGAGGACTGGATGGACATTTGGTTGGCAACTCCTAAATCGCTGTAAAATATATCAACTATAAAGATGGTTTACAAAGTATTTTCCAGATGGTATCTTGTACCCCCCAAAGAAAAGCAAAGTACCGTATGTCCCGGAGTAACCACCGACTTGTTTTAGGGACTGTGGAGAGCCCAGCTCATACCTCCACATCTGGTAGACATGCAGGGTGGTGCGGTTCTTCTGCGCCAGGATTTTTCTAATTATTTCTTAATTGTTCTATTCTGATATACAACCCAATCCTTGGATTACATTGCTAAACAATAACACACTGAAGCTAACTAAATCCCAATTTCGACTTCTCCTTCAAGCCACTGCTGCCACCAGTGCTGCTGTTAGAAACCACGGGGCCCCGTACAGCCAACCTGACAGGGCCCTCCCCCCAAATAAACACAGTTTACTATGCTTTAGTCATGAATGAACAGTGAGTGATCAGTACTGATCACTCATTGTGTTCATTCAGGAAAGGATGGGGCTGGTGAACATAACATATTTACCAGACCCTTTCCCCACTCTCTATCCTGAAGAATGCTATTGTGTGCTTGTATCTGAAACCAGCAGCACTGCGGGGTTGGGAGCACACGGAGGGGCTGGGTAACAGGAAGTAAGGTATAGTACACCGGAAGGGCGATTAGTGCGGCGGGAGGGTAATTACTGGAACGGATCACCTGTATAGCTCAATCTGCAGCAGCTGAAAGCTGGCGGGAGGGAGAGGAGAAGAAGCAAGCTTTCAGCTGCTGCCGAGAGCCATACAGGGGATTGGTTCCAGTAACTGCCCCCCCACGCCGAGCCGATCACCCTCCCTGCCCACATCTGATTCACCCTGCTGCCTGGGCCCCCCTGCTTTCCCGGGCCCTGTACAGGAGGACCAGTGGTACCCACTAATTGGAGTTTGATCTCTTTCATGTGATGGAGTGGAGGAGGAGGTGAGATTGAAAATTGCAAGATATAAGAACAAGATAGTCTCACAAGATCCATTTAAAGGAGAAATTCACCTTGTGACCCTTAAATAAGATCTTGACCATTTAACCCAGCACTATTATGAGTTTCCTTTTATATATAATTGAGCAGAGAAGCAGAGGTGAAGGTATCTTACAGGGGAAGTACCATCTAATAAAATAAAGGCTAATTGCAGTGGAGGTCTGCAATACTTAGGCCCATTTCACACTTATACGACTTGTCCCATGATTTTGTACTGCAAAATTGTATGACAAGTCATTCTCCATGATTTTCAATGACTACCATTCATATTGGCACGACTTTAAGTGGTGCCGACTTCAAAGTAGTCCCTGCACTACTTTGGTCCAACTTCCATACGATTTGTATTCCATAGACCTCAATGTTAAACCCTCAAGTAGCATGCAAATCGTACCTGAATAATATAGACACGATTTCAGCACTAATTTGTAAGCACAAGCTGAGAATGGTTAATGCCAAAGTTGTGGCAAAGTCGTACAAAGTAATACTGCTCCCAAATCGCTGCAAATTCACAGTAAAATCGCCGCAACATAGCGGCCACGAAATCGCGGTAATATCGCGCGACTTTGAAGTCGTATAAGTGTGAAAGGGGCCTTAAGGAACCTGTCCAATATTTGTCCTGTATATGACACAAGCTCATTTGACCGTACATTTATATGTCGTTGCACAAACATTAAGATTTTCATTGCACAATTATTGATTATGAACTAATTCAGCAAGACAGCATTACACATTAAGGACACTGAAATAAACCACACTGGGTTTAGTTGGAGAGACTAAACTGTTTATGTATGATTATTTTTTATCATTTCATTTATTTTGGAAATTGTGGTTGTAAAGAAGGGAAAAAAGTGTTTATTATCACATGCGTTTTTGGATCACTGTAGTATACACTTTTGGTAGTATAATTGTTTAATAACACGCTTATATGAGAGTGTGGGCAGGTACTGGCAGCTTAGCATGTAGCACAATACGATCATTTTGTAGCAGCTGACAAGTTAATTATATTCAAGCGTTGATCGAATGCTGGTCTTCCAGCATGACAGTTCCACAGAAGTCGTCGTTAGACTGCCTTCTGTTCAGCAGACAGAGGTACACATGTACCAAAAGTTGGCCAGTTCCTGCTGAACCGGTAGACTTTAGAAACATGTATACCCAAGCTTGATACTGCAGCAGACAATATTTGGAGCAGCTGTGCATGGCAACCAATCCGCTTCTATCTTTCATTTTTGACGCTTAACTGAACAAGCTGAAGATAGAAGCTGACTGGTTACTACGTACAGCTGCTCCAGTTTCTGTGTGCCCCAAGGTTTAGTAAATTCCCTTATTATATAAAATGTACTGTATTTTATAGAGTACATAATTGGAATACACAGGGGCCATATATATAATACAGCACAACCAGCAGCTAAGTCTGGGGTATTTTTACTTCTGCTCAAGATGACTCATAATGAAAAGATATCTGAAATAACTTAAGAAACAAGTGGCCAGAGGTCATTTACACTGCAATTAGAGTAGAATTTGTTGGATACTAGCTGAAATGACAGCAGAAAATGACTAATTGGACTTTTGCAGTTATCTTCTGCAGACATCATATAAAAGATATTGGATTGTAATGTCACCTCTGAATTGTGCCAATAAATCACACACTCTCTGCTTTAGGCTGACATACAATCAATTTACACTGCCCCCTGGTAGAGAAATGTCATCATTCAGACATACGGTATCATAAATCATGCTGTTGATGTGTTTGTAGTAAAGGCTTTAATATGAACATGTACATGAACATAAACAATATCTGTGTCTAATAGGGACCTAGCGATAAAATAAAATAAGAAATAAGAAAACAGGGGGTGTGTCAGACCGCTATACACAGACAATTGCTCTCATACGGCGCACCGTGATCTCGTCTGCAGCATAGCACGGCGAATAGGCATTTTTAGCAAGGAATTGGGAAGGTTGCTTACTAGTTTGTGCTACTCTGATTTAATTCTTGAAATGTTCTCAAACTACAACTGGGCTTTAAAATGAGGAATTGCCACTGCTATAGCAGAGCTGTCATACTCTCAGTCTGCACCGTTTAGGCCTTGTTTACACTTGTGATTGGGGGGCAGCAAAAACAAGCTGCTAAACTACTGTCAGGGCTGGGCTCAGTCCTTTCTTTCTCTGAGCTGGCCGCTGAGCTGTCGGCTAATTGCCAGCTACCATCTCTCTCCACCGTTACTCAGCTGTTAATGATATCCTGCTCGTCAGTCCTGCCTACTTAAGCCATCCAGTGCAGAGGATCTCTGCCTTCTCCTTGGTCAACATCACAGAAACCATCTCCTGCAATCCTGTTCAAGACTTGCTTTGCTGACATTCCTTCTGACCCCAGATCCCGCTTGCTGTTCCACTACATTGATCCCTGACTTCTGGCTTGGCTGACTATCCGTTCCGGTTACTGAACTTTGGCTATGTTTTGACTACGTTTGTTCTTTTTACTTTTACTATTAAACAAGTGTGATTTAACTGTACTTCTGTCTCGGCCTGATTTCATGGTTTCTGACAACTACATTTTTACTGCCCCCCTCAACCACTGCCCTTTATGCTGCAAAGGCAGCAGAGAAGGGAGTGCATACAGTATGCTTTGCATCACAAAGTGGCAAAAATGATCCTCGTCATCTTATTCATTACTGCTTGCTGAACGTGACCCATTCATCTGAATGGGGATCACTCTTCAGAGAGCAACACAGGACAGCGAGTCCTAGCAAAGCCCTAGCTCTGACAAACACAGACTGCAACCAGCTGATTTTGCCATTTTCAGCCCTTATTAGTTGTATAAAACTTCTTCCTTAAAAATGTTACATGTTCCAAGCCATTTCTGTATGTATGGCCTTTTACAGCATATTGGTTATTGTTTACACTTTTGTACCTTTTTGTCTGGTCTGCCCTTAGCACGGTTTCACAGTAAATTTCACAAAACATCAGCGTTGGACTCAAGACACTGAGAACAAGCTGGCAAAAGATCAAAATGACTTGGCTGCATTTAAGATAGAAATAGGGACAGTATAAAAAAAATCTCTTGTATCCAATTTCATTACACAGGCCAGTCACATTTTAATGCAGCAAGAAAGTTTCACTCACCAATTTTAAGGACATCTACTGTATATGGTCAGTGCTTTGAACAGTCTTTTTGTTTTCAGGGTGTAACTTTATTTTACTTTCACTAGTTTGCTGTTGCATATTTGACTACATTTCATACTCAGGATTGTATTACAAAATAATTTGACTTTATAATCATATCTACAATACCTTCACAAGCACCAAGATGTCTTTTATTGCATGGTTCCCAAATGTCCTTCATTTGGAGGGACTGTCCCTCTTTTGAGACCAAATCCCCCTGTCCCCCATGAGGACCATACGTGTTATGCTGCAGTAAACTTTGTATCCAACTTCTATATCCCTGCTTGTGTGATTGGGCTTTGAGAGGTATGTTTATTGGGCTTCTAAACTCAAAAGGTAAGGACAGTGGGGTGTAGGTGATTTTGGTGTGCTCATGTAACCCGCTTACATGCCAATCTCTCCATTCTCATACCAAGTCTTGGACTTAAATTTACAGAAAACATCCAACATTAAGGGAGGCAGAAATGTAGTGGTGTTAACTTTTTTTGATGAAGAGAGCATTTTGGAACGGCCAGTTGAGAAACTTGGACACAAATGTAATTTCATCCTTTCCCTAAAGCCAGAAGAAACAATCACCTTAAGGTGAACCTTTCTTATCCTAAAACATAATACCTGTGCAGGTACCCCAGGGCACTTATTTCAGTCTTCAATTTGATCCCTTGGTTCCTGTGGAACCCTTTGTGTACTAGACCCATAAGGTACTAGGGTTTTCAACTCCTTCAATTTCCATTTGAAATTTAGTCCCACCCACCTCTGACCAGAAACTTTTGACCTGGGATGCATGCAAAACCAACTGACTTTGTCATAGAAGGGATAGTTCCTGTGGGATAAAGAAAGTGCACCCTTGCTTCAGAAATTGATCAAAGTAATTATACAGTGGTTTGTGGCCATGATAAAAGGAAGGCGTTTTTTTTGTTTTTTTTATATTGAACATGGTTATTTATAAAAACAATCTAGAAAGAAGCAACCCTGCAAAAGAAGGGACTAAATACTTACCTTTCCAGCTGCCTGAACACCGCTTTATTCAGTAGAAAGCCTACAGGAAAACCAACTCTCCTGGAAACGTGAAACTGCTGGGTTCCCCACAGCGTGCACTGGTACCTCCTGTTGACCTCAATACAGGACACAGCTGCGGTGTACCCAGGAGATGGACTTCAGACAAAAAATTTTATTATAGAAATCTGGGAGGGCAGGGACACATCAGTAACCTCGCTATTTCTTCTGGAATTACAGGTACTACGTCCTCCATCCTTAACATGTACTAAAAAAACCATAACAGAAAAAAGACTAAACAGGACTTTTAAAAAAGGTACCACGCCACTAATATATGTATAAAAATATCAAAACACTTATTCCATTTCAAAGGATTTTAAAAAAAAAAGGGAGGAAAATAATTGCACAGATTGTTCAGATATCACATATACATAAGCATACTAATGTTGTACTAAGAGCAGTCTTGGTCTTGATACACAACACATTTCACAGGTCAAAGCCTGCTTCTTCAGGAAACTCAAGCCTCTATAATTATCTGACAGCAAATGCAACTATATAAAATCAACATAAGGCACAATGGTGGACTCCATAGATAGCAGACACAAGATCAGTTGCCCAAATGAGGAGAAAAGGAAAGCAAAAGGACATGTACAGTGGTCATCAGGGGAATGCACCTCAATATTTGATATCCTGATCCATCTGATGCTGCTACTGAGAGAACTGTAGGAAATTGCAAATTGTGAACAGCTCCTTTAGGCACTTACTCCGCCCCAACATGTCCTCACTATTGGTTAGCGATGGGCCAGTGATGGGAAAGGACAGAGATGAAGAATTTTTGAAAATCTGAGAATCCTTGTATTCAGAACACTTTGCAGTTAATCTGATTAAGGTTGCAGTACCTAGTGTTGCCCACTAGGCCAAAAAAATTTAGAGATTTATATGCATTTCCAAACCACAGTATGACACTAAGTGGATTACATTCACATATACTGTACTGTATATCTTTAAAAAAAAATATATATAACATTAATTTTATCTTTAGCAGAAATGTTTTGAGGCCACAGCAGGACTCATGTCATGTATATACAGTGGATATAAAAAGTCTACACACCCCTGTTAAAATATCAGGTTTCTGTGATATAAAAAAATGAGACAAAGATACATCATTTCAGAACTTTTTCCACCTTTAATGTGACCTATAAACTGTACAACTCAATTGAAAAACAAACTGAAATCTTTTAGGTGGAGGGAAGTAAAAATAAAATAATACGGTTGCATAAGTGTTCACACCCTTAACCACTTCCCGCCCGCCTTATGCAGTATGACGGCCGGGAAGTGGTTATGTTATCCTGACTGGGCGTCATATGAGGTAGAGCATAGAGCCGATCGGCGGCTCTCCCTGTCAGAGGGGAGGGGGTCTGTGCTGATAATCAGCACATTATCAGCACAGCCCCCTCAGATGTGCAAATAAGCTACCAATCAGTGCCCAGCATTCCCCAATAAACAAGCCTTCAAGTGCCCACCACAGTGCCAATCAGTGCCCAGCAGTAACACCTGTCAGTAACACATCAGTACCTTATCAGTGCTGCCCATCAGTGCCACCTGTCAGTGCCAATCAGTGCCCATCACAGCCACCTGTCAGTGCCGCCCATCAGTGCCCATTAGTGCTGCATATCAGTGCCGCCTATTGGTGCCCATCAGTGCTGCATATCAGTGCCGCTTATCGGTGCCTATCAATTGTACATATCAGTGCCCATCAATGCCCGTCAGTGAAGGGGAAAACAAAATTTTATGACATAAACTAAGAAAAACTTTTTTTTTTTTTCAAAAATTTTGGTCTTTTTTTAGTTTGTTTATAAAAAAATAAAAACCCCAGAGGTGATTAAATACCACCAAAAGAAAGCTTGATTTGTGGGAAGAAAATTATAAAAATTTTGTTTGGGTACAGTGTTACATGACCGCGCAATTGTCATTCAAAGTGTGACAGCTCTGAAAGCTGAAAATTGTCCTGGGCAGGAAGGGGCAAAAGTGCCTGGTATTGAAGTGGTTAAACTAATACTTTGTTGAAGCACCTTTTGATTTTATTACAGCACTCAGTCTTTTTGGGTATGAGTCTATCAGCATGGCACATCTTGACTTGGCAATATTTGCCCACTCTTCTTTTCAAAAACACTCCAAATCTGCCAGATTGCGAGGGCATCTCCTGTGCACAGCCCACTTCAGGTCACCCCACAAATTTTCAATCGGATTGAGGTCTGGTCTTTGGCTGGGCCATTCCAAAACTTTAATCTTCTTCTGGTGAAGCCATTCCTTTGTTGATTTGGATGTATGCTTTGGGTCATTGTCATGCTGAAAGATGACGTTCCTCTTCATGTTCAGCTTTCTAGCAGAAGCCTGAGGGTTTTGTGACAATATTGACTGGTATTTGGAACTGTTCATAATTCCCTCTACCTTGACTAAGGCCCCTGTTCCAGCTGAAGAAAAACAGCCCCAAAGCATGATGCTGCCACCACCATGCTTCACGGTGGGTATGGTGTTCTTTGGTGATGTGCAGTGTTTTTTTTTGCGCCAAACATATCTTTGGAATTATGGCCAAAAAGTTCAACCTTGGTTTCATCAGAACAGAACACATTTTCCCACATATTTTTGAGAGACTTCAGATGTGTTTTTGCAAAATTTAGCCGGGCTTGGATGTTTTTCTTCATAAGAAAATGCTTCCGTCTTGCCACTCTACCCCATAGCCCAGACATATGAAGAATACGGGAGATTCTTGTCACCACACAGCCAGTACTTGCCAGATATTTCTGCAGCTCCTTTAAAGTTGCTGTAGGCCTTTTGTTAGCCTCCCTGACCAGTTTTCTTCTCGTCTTTTCATCAATTTTGGAGGGATGTCCAGTTCTTGGTAATGTCACTGTTGTGCCATATTTTCTCCACTCGATGATGACTGTCTTCACTGTGTTCCATGGTATATCTAATGCCTTGGAAATTCTTTTGTACCCTTCTCCTTAACAATGAGATCCCTCTGATGCTTTGGAAACCCTTTGCGGACCCATGACTTTTGCTGTAGGATGCGACTAAGAAAATGTCAGGAAAGACCTACAAGAACAGCTGAACATTATTTGGGGTTAATCAGAGTCACTTTAAATAATGGCAGGTGTGTACTGACTCCTATTTAACATGAGTTTGAATGGGATTGCTTAATTCTGAACACCACTACATCCCCAGTTATAGGAGGGTGTGCACACTTATGCAACCACATTACTTTAGTTTTACCCCCCTAAAAGATTTCAGTTTGTCTTTCGATTGAGTTGTACATATTAAAAAGTGGGAAAAAGTTATGAAATTACTTATCTTTGTCTCATTTTTTTACATCACAGAAACCTGACATTTTAACAGGGGTGTGTAGACTTTTTATATCCACTGTACATGACAATTCGTTTCTGATGTAAACCAATAAATAACCACACTAGTAACAAATACCACAACTGACAACAGCCACAGTTTCAGCTAGTCAGAAGCCTCTGTGCTTCAGTGACATAAGCTTCTCCTGGTAAACAATTTCACAAATGCCACTTGGCTTACAACGGCTGTAAATCAAGCATAAACACCCATTAATGTATCCTTATGTGTTCTGCTCATCCCTAGTCCTGCTCCATCACATTATTACAGCCTAAGAATTGTAGCCCTTTACTGCCCTTGGACAGAACTGCGACAAATGACCATAGCTATAGATTTAGATGAAAATCCTCCTGAAGCACTAACATAAAGTCTCATAAATACTCACCTTGAAAGCTTGCTTCAGAAATTGGTCAAAGTGATTATATAAAGAATCAAGGCTTTGAAGACAGAACTAAACTGCCAAGAACACCTCTGCAATACTCCCCTATCAGCAGCTATGTGCTTCCTCTGGCTGCTGCGCCCATTAATCTGCCAATGTTTTTTGGCAGTAGTGGAGCAGTGGTTTGCTTTGCAAGTGGGGGGAACTCCCTATATGCCTATATGCTTGAATAAGCAAAGTGGAGTAGAAGCAATCAATCAATGCAATTCTCTTTGCAAAAAAATGTTTGCTATTGATCCTTAGTCTACCTTGTACATTGATCCTCATCAGTAAACCAGTAAAATGATCATTTGAACCTTTTATAGTGGAACATCAGATATAGTTTTAATGTCAACTGTACACGTACCAAGTGATGTGTGTTACACTTATAGGTATAGATTACATCTCACAGTGTTCCCACTGACAATGCTTCAATCTGCTTTTCTTTTCAGAGGAACACCACCATCATTAAGGCTCATTCACAAGTCCTGCACGGCTGATGGTGTTCGCAGGGAGGACACTGTGCCAATGCACTGAACCTGGCACATTGCACTGTTTACTTTTTTCTTTTTGTTAGAACTTTATTAAAATGCTACAAGTGACATTTCATTCAGTTCTACTGCCAGCAGCATGGCGAGAGGTGGTGGACTGCGTTGCACCATACTGTGCTGAAGAAAAGTACTGCATGCAGTACTTTTTTTCAGCGCACACCACCACAACTTGGTGGTGATAATTAGCCTCAGCCTTTTTGCCTTGTCTTGTTTTTGGGCTGCTCACTACCGCCCCAATGCACTTGGTGTAAATAAGCCTCTACTCCAGGATCAACATCTATTTCTGGACTTAGATGCTGGTTCTGAGATGACACCATCAGTTCCTTTTTACAAATGTCAGACTCCCACCTTGTGACTTCTTCCAAGTTACAGTGGTACAGTTTGATTGCAGGGTAAGAAAAAAAAAGTATTTCCTTCTACCTGTGGCACACTGATAACATCATCTTACCTAAGAACGTACTTGACTTGTGCTCAAGGACAACTTTTTGAAGTTCTTATTTAACACAAACAGTGTAAGTAGTACTAGGTATTTTGGTATAAGACTCTTGACTACACAGCAGAGTTTAGAAACGAAAAGTGAGAATCGGCACAATCAGCCAAACAGATGTGTTACAGTTCAAGGAGCATGCCAATTGGAGGAAAGAGACTAGAGTGACAGAAAGATGGGCTCATCCGTGTGCTTGCTTGTGCTGTCCTGTCACAGTCCAAAGGTGATTATTTACTTCACGCACATCAGTCTTTCCCCAGTCAGATCCAGCCTCCAGCACACACACTGTTTTTTCCCCAGTTAGATCCCACCTCCAGCACCCACATTAGTCTTTCTCCAGTCAGATCCAACCTCCAACACACATATTGGTCTTTCCTCAGTTAGATCCCAACTGAGCACACACATTAGTCTTCCCCCAGTCAGATCCAACGTCCAACACACATATTGGTCTTTCCTCAGTTAGATCCCAACTGAGCACACACATTAGTCTTCCCCCAGTCAGATCCAACGTCCAACACACATATTGGTTCTCCCCCACTTAGATCCTACCTCCAGCACACACATTGGTCTTTCCCCAGTCAGATCCAACCTCCAACACACATATTGGTAGATCCCAACTGAGCACACACATTAGTCTTCCCCCAGTCAGATCCAACGTCCAACACACATATTGGTTCTCCCCCACTTAGATCCTACCTCCAGCACACACATTGGTCTTTCCCCAGTCAGATCCAACCTCCAACACACATACTGTTTTTTTTCCGGTCACTTCCAACATCCAGCACACATATTGGTTTTTCCCCAGTCAGATCCAACATCCAGCACACACATTGGTCTTCCCCCAGTCAGATCCCATCTCCAGCACACACAAATTAGTCTTTCTCCAGTATCACTTTTCCAGCCCACTCTCTCCACATTCTCCTCCAGACACACCTCAGTCTGCAGTGGCACTCATACTGCACACATTTCATATCGAACACTACTGCCTATGTCATCTCCGTAGACACTGCAGCCTGAGCCTAGGTACAGTGTGTGAAAGCTTCAGCACTCGGAATGAGCCTCAGTTCAGCATCAGTTTCTGCCCCCTCGCAGGATTCTATTTGCATGTATTAGGATGCACTAATCAATCACCCATATCAGGCCCCCAGCAATTAAACCTCACTCCTCAGTATCTATGCTGGCAGTGAGATGGCCTTCCTGTATATGTGAATTACCCATCAGTGACCTGTCTGCAGTGTATGTGCACTGACCTCTCAATGATCAGTCACCACAATGCCCAAGCTTCAGCATTAAACCCATCTGCAGTGCATGGGATCTGCAAAAGCATGTGCATCAACCCCTTAGGGAAAAAATATTTTGTGTGTGTGTGTGTGTGTGTGTGTATTAACCCCTAGGTGCCCACCCCGAATGCCTTTTGCCATAATCTCTCAACTGCCAGTGACCATATTTGCATTTACTCAACAGCACACATGTAATAACCTCTATGTGTCCTGCACATGTGCGTTAACCCCTCAGCACCCAGTCTCCAGCATATGTGTGATGGTCCCTCTCCCTACATTTAGTGCGCCATGTAAATATCAGTCTCATCTCCACTGAACCTGGTCTAGGGGGAATGTTGGCTACATTACCCCATTTCCGGTTTAAAATATTCCTGGCAACAAAACCCATCCCCATCTCTCATGTCCCACCACTACCTCTACAATTGCTGGACTCCATGACACAGACCCTTCTAATAACCGATTACATTTTACTGTCTCCTTTAATCATCCATTGTTCCCAATTCCACAGACACACTCCCCCTGTTTCAGTTTTAGTATCCCCCCCCCAAAAGTGCCTTCAGTTCTTCACTTTGCAGGACTGCTGACACAATCCCAGCTACTATCACTGTCCTAGAATAACCATGGATTTTAACATCTATTCCTCCTCTTAATTTAGATGCAGAGGGTACACAGGATTAAGGAGAAAGATTCACCACAACATGCACTAAAATATCCCTAATATTGAATTAGTATACTTGCCCCTTAGATACGGCTTCTATAGGGATATAATGTACCGTATTTGCATATTAGGCCCATTACCTTACAGAAAGCAGTAAATCTCACTTCACAATTCCTTGCTCCCCTGTGGCCATTAAAGATTTCAATTGCACTGGTCTCACTCCTGAATAAAGTTGTAAAGGTGTCCATTGGACTACAAGCCAGACAGATATCCATTTGACAGACAATTTTAGCTTTAATTGGCAGAGCAGATTTTGTGTTATTTAGTAGGTTATAAAGACCACTTCCCGTACCGTCAAATACACTAAATAAGATTTATCTTTAAATTATATGGAAAAAACAAGAACCACAAAGCAACAAAATAGTAAGTACAAACCAAATATAACACATTTTAGAACTCTTAAAAAACACAGAGAACATAATAACATTGCACAGACCAAAAACTGAACAATTCCCACACTTTGTGTCGTTTTTTTCTACATTTTTTTTTTAAAATACAACCTGAACTTTTTTCTAATTTTATGCAGTAAATAATAAGCAAATGAATGCGCTTTTTCTGATTTTTTTTTTTAGCCTCTGCTATTTCTGTGAATGCCCCCACAGTGAGAAAAAAAATAACCATAACGCACATACAGTGTCTATGTACAGAATGTGAGTGGTGTATCAATTACCTCGTCCAGATCCACGGACTACTGCTTCACTTGACAGCAAGGCATTGCCATTAGATATGGTCTGGTTAGGCCTGTCTGGTGGTTTACTGCTAAGGTCTTTTTTAATGTCTTTCTTTAGTTCCTGGGGAATAAAAGAGAAATATGGCATAAAGTCACATATTAAGGCGCGCTTTCCATTTACAGAGGCAATATGATAAAAGGTTGTTGTGCTCCCCCTGCAATGCCTGTCTATACAAGTGTCAAATTAAAATGCCAAAGGGTCACTTTAGCCCAAAGAAACATTTAAACGTGAAAGGATGTCAATATATTGTCTCTTCTCAGACTTCTGCTGTAAAATACACACTGCAAAATATATGTACAGAATGTCATAAGACCATACTGTGTATGTAAGCACATTTACCATTTTATATTATTGAGGTATTTTTATGATAATATAAAACACCAAAAGACTTTTGATGACAGACATTAGATAAAGCAAGTAAAAATGTCCTTGAACTAAAATCCCCCTGCTCAGATAGCATGGTATATAGAGTGTTAATACTGTATACCAACACACTGCTGCTAGTATCATTTTTTTTTATACCACAAACTGAAACTGGTTATATATACACAGTCACTGTTGAGAAATACACAAAATTCTATAAACAGACACCACAGTTGCCGAGAACACGGGTGACACCATGGTCGATGGTGCTACACCAGCAGGGAAGTAAAATGACCACAAGGAAGTAAAATAATCACACATCAAGTACATTATGTTTTGTGAAAAAATAAAATGTGCTTTTCCTTCCTAATCAAGTGATACAATCATCTTCATGCAACTTTCTGTTTACATTTAAAGTGAACTTGTTGGGTGGTTCAACGGTAGAAAAGAATTATCACTTTTACATAATTCAGTTCCTGATGGGATAAAGTATACATAGTATTTTGCCCCGTCTTCCTAGGTGCCTTGTAACATTAGCTGCGCCCAGGGATGGACTGGCCATCGGGACTACCGGGAGATTCCCGGTGGGCCGATGGCTCAGTGGGCCAGTTTCAGAGACAGGGAAGGAGAGATACATAGCGCCAAATGTAGCATTAAAACAACTTTTAATCCACTTAAAAAACGTTACTGACAAAGTAGGGTGAAAGGCATTGAAACGCTGTGCAAGAATCCAGGTTTGTCAACCATTTGAATTAGGAGCGGGCGGCCACTGGGAACCGATCGGGCCAGTAGATGCAGAGCGCATCGGTGTGTACTACTACTTCCTGGTGGCGGAGGAATGATGGCCTGAAGGATGCGTCACCTCCCACATCTTGCATCATTTCCGGATGATGACATCACATCCGCCCCATCATGCGTTCCACCGCTACCAGGAAGTAGTAGTACACACCGATGCTCTGCATCTACTGGCCCGTTAGGTTCCCGGTGGCGGCTCCTAATTCAGATCGATGACAAGCCTGGACTCTTGCACAGTGTTTCAATGCCTTTCACCCTACAAACTTTGTCAGTAATGTTCTTTAAGTGGAATACAAGTTGTTTTAATGCTACAATTGGCGCTGTGTATCTCTCTCTCCTCCCCTGTCACGTTGTGTGTTGGGGGGGTTACAGAGCTGGGTTGGAGGTGCCCATCAAGTCCTGTAGTAGCACTGCATCTGCCATCTGGTGACAAGTGACTTGGCAGGATACAGGCGACAAGGCAAGTGATATGTGGCATCTGGTGGCAGGCGACGTGGCAAGTGACAAGCTGCCTCTGCTGACAAATGACGTGGCAAGTGACGTTTTGCATCTGGTGGCAGGTAACGTGGCAAGTGACATGTGGCATCTGGTAGCAGGCGATGGTGGCAAGTGACATGCAGCACCTGGTGGCAGGTGACGTGGCAAGTGACACGCTGCATCTGGTGGCAGGCGATGGTGGCAAGTGACATGCAGCACCTGGTGGCAGGCAATGTGGCAAGTGACATGCAGCATCTGGTGGTAGGCGACGTGGCAAGTGACAAGCTGCCTCTGCTGACAAGTGACGTGGAAAGTGACGTTTTGCATTTGGTGGCAGGTAACGTGGCAAGTGACATGCGGCATTTGGTGGCAGGCGACGTGGCAAGTGACACGCTGCATCTGGTGGCAGGCGATGGTGGCAAGTGACAAGCTGCCTCTGCTGACAAGTGACGTGGCAAATGACATTCTGCATCTGGTGGCAGGCAACGTGGCAAATGACAAGCTGCCTCTGCTGACAAGTGACGTGGCAAGTGAAACACTGCATCTGGTGGCAGGCGATGTGGCAAATGAGGTGGCAGGTGACACACTCAAGGCTCCCACTGATTCTGCATTATGGTGAGTTGAACTATTTCATGTTATATTACAATGTAATATTAGAAATAATGCGCTTCAATCATCCTGACACCATATGAACCATGGTGCCGAGAAGATTGAAGCGCCAACACCAGGTGTTTGGAGTAAAGTGGGCCGGTCTGGATGAAGTCCAGGGCCAAATTTTTGTCCCAGTCCAGCCCTGGCTGCGCCCCTTGTGCACTGCCGCCCAACCTTCTACTCTTTCCAAGCAAGCACTGGCAAGAGGAATGCAGAGTGATGAAAGGCTGACACACCTCACCTCCCTATCCTTTCCTCTTGCTGATGCTTGCCTCAAGCAAGTGCTGGGAGCTGGACACACACACACACACACAGTATCAAAACAGCCATCTTCTTGCTAGGTGCGGTGTTCAGGGTAGGGTTGCCACCTGTCACCTGGACAGTCCGTGTTTTGAATCATGTGTCTTGGTTTCAGGCAGACTGAAACCTGGACACATTATTTAAACTGGGCTGTGGTGCCTCAAGTAACCAAGATAGTCGCACACAAGTCTGTTGCGGGAGCTGCGGCCGCTGTCTAGGGGGTAGGTTCGGCATGGGGGGGGGGGGCGGCAGGGCGATGATGTCAGCAAGAGCATTTTGGCCAAACCCACTGTTTGCTGCAATATGCTATGCATACCACATTACTACTCTCCTTGGGGTACCCAAAGGTGTCCCAGGTCACTAAAGTGTTTGTGTTTGGCTTGAAGAAAAGGTGGCAACCCTAGTTAGGGTTGCGCAGCGAGGGAGTGCCCTATCTGACATCATTTAAAGTGTTACAGGGCACCTAGAAAAATGGAGCAAAGTACCACATCTACTTTGTCCCATAAGGAACTAAGTAATGTAAAAAAAAAAAGGCAATTTTTCTTTAAATACCGTTGAACCATTGCTGTATTACAATAGGTAATGAGATTTCTAGAATGAGCGTTTATTCTTTCATTAGTTAGACACCCAATGCACAAAGGCAGTGCACCTGCTTTGAAGTGCCCCACGAGGCAGGTATTGTAATGCACAGCATTAGAAAAAATGTGCTTATTAGACTCATTAGGGTGCATTGGCAGCTCATTAATTTTAAATTGGGTGCCTTGACGCAACCCATTTTAAACACAGCACAATTAAAGTGGTATTAAATCCAAACAGCAACCATTTATTATATTGAATCTTATCAATTCTTAGATGTGATGGCTGCATTTGTTTTCTTTTTTAGTCTTTATTCCTTTTATTTTTACCTGGTGATCTGTCCAGTAAATATGTATTTTTTTCAAAAGAACCAGCAGATGTAGCAGTTAGAGATTTAGGACAAACCATTTTTCCTTTGACAGGGGTGCCTACAATGATCAGGTTTTATTTATTCACATAAAAACTTTAGAACAAAATGGAAAAAAAACTGATGCTGTAACTGCTTATAAAGAATTACTTGGAGTGTGGCTTCAATTTCTTAATGTAATCTAAATCCGCCAGACAGCCAACACTCCTCTCCCCCCAGACTGGCAATGCTGCTTTCCGAATGTGCCCCCTGTGCTCCTTCATCCAAAAGTGGGGGGACCTGTAATACAGGAGGTGTGTTACTGGACTGATCACCAGGTGAAAACAGAGAAAAAGCCTAAAAAATTAAATAAATAAATGCAGCCACCACATCTAAGGATTGGTAAGCTGCAAAGTATTACATTTCTGGTTTGGGGTTTAATAGCATTTTAAGTAAATGGGACCTTACAAGTAGGGAGAAAAGTGATATTTTGTTGGTGTGGAAGCCTGCTATCATTCCATTTAGTATGGCATGTTTGGTTAATATGGATATTTATATTCACTGCAAAGTATATTAGCTGAAAAAAGGGGAAAAGTGTCTTTAATATTGTTATATAACTGTACCTTAGTGATTCACGCTTTAAAACCAGATGGTTTGATTTAATTACTGATAACATGCTTTGTCATTGTCCCTTGATTCTTTGGCTGAGTCACCTGTCCTCATTTTGTACTATATTTACACATGACTAGCTCTGACTATATTGCTTAGTCCCTCACCTGAGGGATTAAGTTTTTTATTGACACTTTTTTCCCTAGGTGAATGGGTAGGGGTACCATGTACCCCATACTCATTCACAAAGGGTGGGGGGCCGGGATCTGGGGGCTCCCTTATTAAAGGGGGCTCCCAGATTCCGATAAGCCCCCCGCCCACAGACCCCGACAACCAATGGCCAGGGTTGTCGGGAAGAGGCCCTTGTCCTCATCAACATGGGGACAAGGTGCTTTGGGGTGGGGGGGCCCGGCAGGGTGCCCCCCATGCCCTAAAGCACCCACCCCCCCATGTTGAGGGCATGCGGGCTGGTACGGTCCAGGAGGGGGGGCACTCGCTCGTCCCCACCCCCATTCCTGACCGGCCGGGCTGCGTGCTCGGATAAGGGTCTGGTATGGATTTTGGGGGGACCCCACGCCGATTTTTCGGCGTAGGGGGTTCCCCTTAGATCCATACCAGACCTAAGGGCCTGGTATGCCCCTGGGGCGGAACCCACGCCAGTTTTTTTCATTTAAATCTTGGCGTGGAGTTCCCCCTCTGGATTCATACCAGACAGCTGTCAGCGCTGCCTGACGCTCATCGCGAAAGGAAAAAAAAGTTTTCCTTTCCTGATCAGCGAGCCAGGCTTGTGCTTACAAAGTCGTACTGAAATCGTGTCTATATTATTCAGGCACGATTTGCATGCTACTTGAGGGTTTAACATTGAGGTCTATGGAGTACAACTCGCATAGAAGTTGGACCAAGGTAGTGCAGGGACTACTTTCAAGTCGGCACAACTTAAAGTCGTGCCAATATGAATGGTAGTCATTGCAAATCATGGAGAATGACTTGTCATACGATTTTGCAGTAAAAAATCGTGGGACAAGTCGTATAAGTGTGAAAGGGGCCTAAAGTGTTTTCATGCTACACCAGATTGCTGCCATGTTGCATTACAGCAGTCGTTCTCAACCTGGGGGTCAAATGATGATTTGCCAGGGGTCACCAAATCCTGGGCTGTTCTGAAGCCCACACCGCTCTCCCAGCCTTTTTGCGGCTGCCCAGCAGGGCTGTCCCTGGAGCCCGTGGCCACCCACTCAGCCTCTTTGCAGCCACCCCATTCAGTTCAAGGCATGGCTGGGGAGCAGAGACTAGAAGTCAGCTGACTGGTGAGGAATGTGAAGTGGGAGGGGCTGGAGGAGACCCTATCTCCTGATTTCGGCATAGGTGTCACTTCTACGAGACACCACAAAGTTGGAGACACAGTGAGTAACACTACTTGTGATTATAGTTGCCATTAAAAGTCCCCATTACAGTTCTCAGATCAGCAGATGACCTTGATCAAGAGTACCTAAGTTGGCTGATCAGAACTCCCCCCAGCACTGCCACTCATCCCATTCCTCCCACCCGCACTGCCACTCATCCCAACTCCCCGCCAGCACTGCCACTCGTCAATCCCCTCCCCCTCTGGAAAGTGCCCCCAATAGCAAGCCTCTTGCTATGGGGGCACTCGAGCAGGCTTGCCCCTACCTCCTTCCATTGCTGGTCCAGATTCTCATGTGCCCATTGTAGTCACTTGTGGCTGTGGACACAGGTCAGCATATGCTGGGTGTAAAGTTCCAGGTGTTATCCTGTACCCAGGGAGCTGTAGGTTTCACTTTACAGCCTGTTATGCATGTGAATGGCTGTACATTTCTGCACTCCTGTGCGCACCGATTCTTCTGTGCATCGGCATTTACCTGCACCCGTAAGTACAATAATTTTCCCAGATGTGAACATTCAGTGCACAGGAAATACGGTATGTTGTACGCACAAGTGTAGGTAAATGCTGATGCACAGAAGCATGGGCATGCAGCTGCATACAGCATATCACTTACAAGCAGGCACCTGTGGTTCCTAGGGCAGAGGGAAACATGTATACAATTAGATAGAGAGCACAGCAGAAGCTGACTGCTTTTATCTCCCTTTGTCTGAATGAAACCTTGGAAGGAGCCATCCAATAAGGGGTGACACCAATTCCCTTGTGCGTGTGAATTGCAGGTTGTCTCAGAGCTCGTAAACACATGAAAAGAAGCTGAGAGCTCCATTTAATAGCTCAAAACACACACTTTTTTTGAATATTTCATATCTCAGAATAAAAAAGATTAAATACTATACATTCCATTTAAGATTTTTTTTTCTTAGTAAATACATGAATGGGTTAAATGAGTGATTTTACAGTGCCTTGAAGAAGTATTCATAGCCCTCAAAATTTTCCACATTTTTTAACATTACAACCAAAAAACGTAAATGTATTTTATTGGGATTTTATGTGATAGACCAACACAAAGTGGCTCATAATTGTGAAGCGGAAGGAAAATATTTGAAAAGTTTGGCGTGCATTTGGATTTAGCCCCCCGAGACCACCTTTGTAGAATCACCTTTTGCTGCAAATACAGTTGCAAGTCTTTTTGGGAATGTCTCTACCAGCTTTGCACATCTAGTGACATTTTTGCCCATTCTTCTTTGCAAAATAGCTCAAGCTCTGTCAGATTGGATGGAGAGCGTCTGTGAACAGCAATTTTCAAGTCTTGCCACAGATTGGATTTAGGTCTGGACTTTGACTGGGCCATTCTAACACATGAAAAGGCTTTGATCTAAACCATTCTATTGTAGCTCTGACTGTAGGTTTAGGGTCATTGTCCTGCTGGAAGGTAAACCTCAGTCCCAGTCTCAAGTCTTTTGCAGACTCTTATGCCGTGTACACACGGGCGGACTTTTTAACCGGACTGGTCTGACAGAACAAATCCGTTGGACAATCCGACCGTGTGTGGACTTCATCGGACCTTCAGAGGATTTTTTCTGTCGAAAATCAGACAGGCTTTAGATTTGGAACATGTTTCAAATCTTTCCGACGAACTCGAGTCCGGTCGAAAAATCCGTTCGTCTGTATGCTAGTCCAAAGGACAAAAAAGGACGCAAGGGCAGCTATTGGCTACTGATTATGAACTTCCTTATTCTAGTCCCTTCATATGTCATCACGTTCATACCAACGGACTTTCGAACAGATTTTAGTCCGTTCGTGTGTGGGCAAGTCCGGTCATCTGAAATTCCTTCGTAACTCCGTTGAAAGTCCGTCGTAAAGACCGTCGGATGTTTGATGCTGAAAAGTTCGCCCGTGTGTACACGGCATAACAGGTTTTCTTCTAAGATTGTCCTGTATTTGGCTCCATCCATCTTCCCATCAACTCTGACCACCTACCCAATCACCACACTTTTCAGATATTTATTTGCAAACAATTTTGAAGAGCATTTATCATTTTCCTTCCACTTCATAATTATGAGCCACTTTGTGTTGGTCTATCACATACAATCCCAATAATATACATTTACATTTATGGTTGTAATGTGACAAAATGTGGAAAATTTCAAGGGGTATGAATACTTTTTCAAGGCACTGTACTATATATATGCAGTCATTTTGCTTTAAAAATAAGATCTCTTTATTGAACAAGGCTGTAAGTTACTGTTAGAACAGTTCTCTTTGGTTTTATTACTTGCATGAATGCTTGCTTGCTTATATTTTGTGTTCCTCTTTTCTTCCCACTGATGTGAATGTGACAGATAATAGGATAATAACATTTGCATAGGTATTCATTTGTGTCAAATATGGTTATTGGAAAGCACTATTTCAGGACACTGGTATTTAAAACATAAACTGTTAATTAGCTAAATATTATTTGCAGTGGGGAACTTCATACTGTGCAACAGGCAGTCTAATCATTGTGCTGAACACTTTATTCCACCTCTCCGAATAACTACACTTCAATAGGGCAACCAGCATCTGCTCCCATGATAATAAGCACTTCTGAAAGTCAGAGGCTTTAATCTCACTATTACTGCAATAAATGGCAACATGAATGAAAGAAGCGTGAGCTCATTTTCACCAATGATTGGTTAGAACATGAATAAGGATTATTCACTGCGCTTATACAGTATCTCACAATAGTGAGTACACCCCTCACATTTTTGTAAAAATGTAATATATCTTTTCATGTGACAACACTGAAGAAACGCCATTTTGTACACTCACTACTTTACATTGTAGCAGCTTGTATAACAGTGTAAATTTGCTGTATATATATATAACCAACTACACACAGCCATTAATGTCCAAACCGCTGGTAGCAAAAGTGAATACACCCCTATGTGAAAATGTCCAAATTGGGCCCAAAGTGTCAATATCTTGTGTGGCCACCATTATTTTCCAGCACTGCCTTAACCCTCTTGGGCATGGAATTCAGAGCTTCACAGGTTGCCACTGGAGTCCCCTTCCACTCCTCCATGACGATATTACGGAGCTGGTGGATGTTACAGACCATGTGCTCCTCCACCTTCCGTTTGAGGATGCCCCACAGATGCTCAATAGGGTTTAGGTCTGGAGACATGCTTGGCCAGCTTCTTTAGCAAGGCAGTGGTCATCTTGGAGGTGTGTTTGGGGTCGTTATGTTGGAATACTGCTCTGCGGCCCAGTCTCTGAAGGGAGGGAATCATGCTCTGCTTCAGTATGTCACAGTACATGTTGGCATTCATGGTTCCCTCAATAAACTGTAGCTCCCCAGTGCTGGCAGCACTCATGCAGCCCCAGACCATGACACTCCCACCACCATGCTTGACTGTAGGCAAGACACATTTGTCTTTGCACTCCTCACCTGTTTGCCGCCACACACGCTTGACACCATCTGAACCAAATGAGTTGATCTTGGTTCCAGTAATCCATGTCCTTAGTCTGCTTGTGTTCAGCAAACGGTTTGCGGGCTTTCTTGTGCATCATCTTTGGAAGAAGCTTCCTTCTGGGATGACAGCCATGCAGACCAATTTGATGCGTGTGCGGCGTATGGTATGAGCACCGACAGGCTGACCCCCCACCCCTTCAACCTCTGCAGCAATGTTGGCAGCACTCATACGTCTATTTCCCAAAGACAACCTCTGGATATTATGCTGAGCACGTGCACGCAACTTCTTTGGCCGACCATGGTGAGGCCTGTTCTGAGTGAAACCTGTCCTGTTAAACCGCTGTATGGTCTTGGCCACCATGTTACAGCTCAGTTTCAGGGTCTTAGCAATCTTCTTATAGCCTAGGCCATCTTTACGTAGAGCAACAATTCTTTTTTTCAGATCTTTAGAGAGTTCTTTGTCATGAGGTGCCATGTTGAACTTCCAGTGACCAGTATGAGAGATTCCAGGTGATAACACTATACTTAAACACACCTGCTCTCCATTCACACCTGAGACCTTGTAACACTAACGAGTCACATGAGACCAGGGAGGAAAAATGGCTAAATTGTCCCAATTTGGACATTTTCACTTAGCGGTGTACTCACTTTTGTAGCCAGCGGTTTAGACATTAATGGCTGTGTGTTTTGATAATTTTAGAGGGGACAGCAAATTTACACTGTTATGCAAGGGTGAATAGTAGTATCCTCCACTGAACACCAACACACCGGGCCTCTTACCCCAAAGTATGGACCACTAGGTTATAGGTCGTCAAATAAGCACAATGTTAATCCACAGGCTGGTCTCCTCTCCTCTAGGGCAACATACAAATGGATCCTGTATATCCTTCAAGGATGGTACATCCACAGATCTCATGCATCATAAAACAACTCCTCATGGTGCAGTTTGTCCAACCAGAATAAAAGTTTATTCCAGATAAATCAGAATACTCACATTTAAAATGCGTAAAAGCTAAGGAGCCTGGGATCTGGTGTCGCCAAATAAAATCCTAACTTTGTATTTGTTTGGAACAAAATGGCTTAGTGCACACCATCACTCACGTTGGCGTTTTGTGCCATTTTTCTTGAGCGGGGTCATTAAATACTGGACCGCAAAAGATCCCAGGCCCATTTAGGTTCACTGTAAAAGTTAGCCGTGAATGACATCATAAGTTTAAATTCGACCAATCAATGAGGCATGGTTCACACTACTGTGATGGGACTTTGCATAATTTGGGGCCAAGTCGCACTGTAAAATCGCACCAAAGTAGTACAAGAATCTTTTTCAAAATCGCACTGTTCTAAATCGCATTGAATGGAAAGGGCACCATTGAAAATAATGTGATTTTACTTGTTGCGCAAGAAGAGGTCGCACTAGTGTGAACCAGGCCTTAAATCTCAAGTTTCTGAGCAGAGTTCATTTAAACATAACAAAGCGGAGTTCCGCCGAAAAAGAAGAAATTAAGTCAACAAATAATGCAGCTGCTGACTTTTAATATATAGACACTTACCTGTCCAGGGTGCCCACGATGTCCTCACCCAAAGCCGATCTGTCCCTCGGCTCCGGTATCTTCGGTAAGGGAATCAGGAGCTTCACAGCCTGGTTCCCTATTGTGTATGCGTGAGTCACTCTGCGCAATCTCACTGGACCCTGCTGTCTTCTGGGACCTGTGTGTCTCCCAGAAGACAGCGGGGGGGGGTACATGGCGTAGATAGCCACGGATACTGCGGCGATCTATGCCTGGAAGTGGGAGCAAATTCCTGGATTATACAGGTATCTTCTCCCCCCTGAAAAGTGCCAAATGTGACACCGGAGGGAGGGAGGAATCCAAAAAGCGGAAGTTACACTTTTGGGTGCAACTCCACCTTAATAAGAGTTCAGTGATCCATCTACAGCAGGGGTCTTCAAACTTTTTAAACAAAGGGCTAGTTTACGGTACTTCAGTCTTTACGGGGGCTACACTATGGCCAGTGGCAGTAGTATAAGTGGAATGAATAGTGCCCCATATTTGGCTTTAGGGGATTGAACAGTGCCCCACAATTGGTGTCACATGAGTGGAAAAAATAGTGGCCCAAGGGCCGGATAAAGACAAGCAAAGGTCCGCATCTGGTTCGCAGGCACAACTTTGGAGACCACTGATCTATGGCATTAGCAAGACTTTCAAACAAACATTCAGGGTCCATTCACGCTTGGCATTTCGGGATCTCAAAACGCACCAGAATCACAAAATGCAGGTTCAGGTTTCCAATGGCACCTAAAACGCGGTGCTGTTTTCATGTGATTGTTGCGCAATTCATTGCACGGCAATCGCATCGCGTGAAGTTTGACGCCCAAAAGAAGCTCCTGCACCTTTTTGGGCGACAAGCTTCACGCGATGCAATTTGCAGCGAAGTACATTGCGGCAAAACTGCACCGCGTTTTAGGTGCCATTGAAAATAATGGGACCTGAACTTACCTTTTGCAATTCTAGTGTGTTTTGAAATCGCAGGCAGAATCACAGCGATTCTTCCTGAGATCCCAAAACGCCACGTGTGAATGGAGCCTCAAAAAACTTCAAAGTGTAAATTTATTTTACAGTGTAGTGTTAACAAAACTTTCAATATGCACTGCTTGTACCACCAGCAGGATTAATCCGTACAAAGGCTTAACAATTTTTTTTTCAAAGGTGTATTTTTTTTTTTTTTTTTTTTTTTTTTAAGTGGAGGCTTGACTATCTGCTATGTTGGCTATATATTTAGGATACCAGGCTTAATTCAAATTACTTTAAAATGTTAGTTCACCTTTACCAAAAAATACCTATGCAAACAAGACAAAAGGTGCCTGTAGATAAAAACAAACTGTGCAGCTTTGACTTAAGTTGAATAATGCCACTGCTATAGGCATGAGGCCACTTATGTACCTCCAAAAGCCTGGCTGAAAACCCCTAGAGACGGCAGCATCCCATCCTGCCTTGCTGCTAGAAGGTTGATAAGACACACCCAGGTGTTTCTGTCACACTCACAGGAGTGAGTTCTTAAACCCCTGCACGTGTGGCCCACTATGTCCTCCATTGCAGCATCACTAAGCCAGAGAGTGCATGCAAGGGGCATGAATTGGCTGGAATAGTCTTAGCAACGCCCCTAGCAACAAAGCAGCACAGGATGATGCCATCTCTGTGGGGTCTTCACCCAGGCTTTGAGAGGCACGCAAGTGGCCTACACCTATAACAGGGGCATTATCTAACTTTATTCAAAGCTTCACAGTTTGTTTTTCATGTTTCTTCACATGTAAAGTACCCCTTACATGCATTGGCAGTTTTTTGGTAAAGGTGAAATAACCTTTTATTACAAGGATAAGGACCATTATTTTAGTCCTGCTACTGTAATTTTCAAATCGCACATGATTCACCTGCGAATAATTCAGTTTTTTTTTTTTTAATAAAGATCCTTATCCTGTTGTGTTAGCTTTGTGAACTAAAAGTGATATGAAGTTTTGCACACATAAATAAAACAACGCTCCTACAAAAGTATTTTATAACAGTGGGCGAGAGGGGGAAGTCGCAATGTTTTTCAGATTCTGCCCAACATTTCTCAAATGCTTAATCTCCAGTTTTATTCTCTTCCACTTTAATAAACCAACCTATAAAAAAGTATTTTCACGTGGCAGCCTTATTGCTACAAATATAGGCATGATTATATTAAATGGAAAGTGTTGCAAACACTGCAATTTTTCCAAATGAACCATTACAGAACTTGCATGATCATCATTTTGAAACCCAAAACATGGTTTTATGACATTTAAAAGGAAACAATAACTCTCATAGAAGCACACAAAAGGCTTAAAAGGGCAAGTAAAGAGATCTGATTTCTGACTGCAGCTCTTTGATCTCCAGGCGACGGAAGACTTGCAGTTTATAATTTCCTGTGTTTAATGAATAGCAGATTACGGTAAATGGAAAATATCATAAAGTCAAGCCTACTTGTTACAAAGGTGACCTGCTGCCATTGCAGTAGCTTTTGTTTAATTTACTGCTACATTTCTGCATGTTGAACCATTGAAATAACACTACTGAGCACACTCGTTTTTTTTCTTCAATACAATATCTTAATGATGCACAAAGCCAGGAAATAGAACACATAGGTGATAATTAACTGAATTTCCAGTTGGCTCGCTAACTGCAAGGAAGTGGTAGCTGAGCATTAGGATGAACGCTGGGCGTTTTGGCTTTGGAGCTTGTGTATAGAAGGCTTTACAGTGCATGTTTTCCACAAGTCCAGATAGAAGCACCATTGTCTTAATCAGCAAAATTGTAAAAGAACCACACATTATTTTATCTGTTAAATAATATCAACTGCACTGTTCTGTTTGCTCCTCCCAAGACCTGCTGCTCTTTAGCTTCCCTGTCACCTCCTATGCCCCTAGCACTTCTCCAGAGCCTCTTCCATCTCTGGAACACCCTACCCCAATCTGTCCATCTACCCTATCCACCTTCAGGTGATCCCTGAAAACCCATCTCTTCAGAGAAGCCTATCCCGCCTATAATAATAAACTGTACTCCTCTTCAGAGAAGCCTATCCCGCCTATAATACTACCCGTCTATAATAATAAACTGTACTCCACTTCAGAGAAGCCTATCCAGCCTATATTAATAAACTGTACTCCTCTTCAGAGAAGCCTATCCCGCCTAGAATACTACACGCCTATAATAATAAACTGTACTCCTCTTCAGAGAAGCCTATCCCGCCTATAATGATACCCGCCTATATAAATAAACTGTACTCCTCTTCAGAGAAGCCTATCCTGCCTATAATAGTAAACTGTACTTTTACTTTCTCCATCTGCTCATCCCCCTGCCATTATTACCTTTTATATCACTTGATCCTCCCTTTTAAACGGTAAGCCAATTGTCTTGCAACTGTACTGTCCCCCTCCATTTTGTAAAGTGCTGCGCAAACTGTTGGCACTATACAGACCCTGAATAATACTAATATTATGTTAGTATGTGAAGAGAGCTGGGGACCAATAATTGCTGGCTGCATTTGGAAAACACTCTCCTTGTTTGAAAAAAACTCTTATGAGAAAGGAGGAACTTTCAGCATCCAATACTAAACACCAGCTAGTCAACCACCTCCCCCTTTCAAGACAGTTTTAACCACTTAAGGACCTGCTGCCGCAGTTGTACTGTGGCAGGTTAGCTCCCTTGCGCGAATTGCTGTAATTGTACGTCGGCACGGGTGGGCGCGCTGCCGCCGGGACGCTCTCGTGCCCGCTGCGGGAGTGTTCCCGCGTGGACTCGATGTCCGCCGGTGACCCGCGATCGCCTAGTACAGAGGCAGAATGGGGATCTGCCTTTGTAAACAAGACGGATCCCCATTCTGACAGATGACATGACAGATCTAGTGTTCCCAGTCATCGGGAACAGTGATCTCTGTCATGTCCCAGGCAGCCCATCCCCCCTACAGTTAGAACATGCTGAGGGAACACAGTTAACCCCTTGATCGCCCCCTAGTGTTAACTCCTTCCCTGCCAGTGTCATTTTTACATTGATCAGTGCATTTTTATAGCACTGATCAATGTAATAATGTCACTGATCCCAAAAAGTGTAATTTAGGGTCAGATTTGTCCAGCGCAATGTCACAGTCCTGCCAAAAATCGCATATCGCCGCCATTACCAGTAAAAACAATAAAAAATGAAAAGTCCCTAAATAACTTTTGCGCAAACCAATTAATTTACGCTTATTGCGATTTTTTTTTACCAAAAATATGTAGAAGAATATGTATCAGCCTAAACTGATGAATGAATTCGTTTTTTTATATATTTTTTTTGGATATGTATTATAGCAAAAAGTAAAAAAAAATAGTTTTTTTTTTTTTCAAAATTGTCGCTCTTTGTTTATAGCGCAAAAAAAAAAAAAAAAAAAGAACGCAGAGGTTATCAAATACCCCCAAAAGAAAGCTCTATTTGTGGTAAAAAAAAGGACGTCAATTTTGTTTGGGTACAGTGTCGCATTAACGCGCAATTGTCAGTTAAAGCGCCACAGTGCCATATCGCAAAAAATGGCCTGGTCATTAAGGGGGAAAATTCTTCCGGTCCTTAAGCCTATTCTTTAAGCACTTCAATATCAGGCACTTATATCACTTCCCGCCCAGACCAATTTTCAGCTTTCAGTGCTCTCAAACTTTGAATGACATGCTACACTATACACAAACAAAATTTTTATCATTTTTTTTCGGACAAATAGAGCTTTCTTTCAGTGGTATTTAAACACTGCTGGGCTTTTTATTTTTTGTGATACAAGCAAAATTTTGTGAAAAAAACACTTTTTTTAGTTTTTATTGTAAAATTTTGCAAACAAGTAATTTTTCTTCATAAACTTGGGCCAAACTTTATACCGCTACACATCTTTGGAAAAAATAGCCCAAATTAGTGTATATTATTAAGTCTGTGTTAAAGTTATAGAGCAGGGGTAGGCAACCTTTTGAGCACAGTTTGCCGAAAAATGTTTTCAAAGAAATCGAGTGTGCCGATTTTATAACAAAAAAAATGTCAACTTCACACACTCAATCACGAAAAGGATTTTTTATAAAGCAAATGCTGTAAACTACTTTAGTAGTGAGAAATTAACATCCTGCACTCTCACGCCTCAGATCAGCCCCAATTCCTGCAACTCCACACTTCAGATCAGCCCCAATTCCTGCAACTCCACACCTCAGATCACTGTCCCCCCTGCAAATATATTTTCACCACTGTACCCCCCTGCTCATCTGTCCCACCACTGTACCCCCCTGCTCATCTATCCCACCACTGAAACCCCCTGTACATCTGCCCCACCACTGTAACCCTCTGTACATCTACCCCACCACTGTACCATACTGCTCATCTGCCCCATCACTGAACCCCCCTGCTCTTCTGGCCCCAAAACTGAACCCCCCCTGCTCATCTGGCCCCAACACTGAACCCCCCCTGCTCATCTGGCCTCAACACTGAACCCCCCTGCTCATCTGGTCCCAACACTGAACCCCCCTGCTCATCTGATCCCAACACTGAACCCCCCCTGCTCATCTGATCCCAACACTGAACCCCCCTGCTCATCTGATCCCAACACTGAACCCCCCTGCTCATCTGGCCCAACACTGTACCCCCCTGCTCATCTATCCCACCACTGAAACCCCCTGTACATCTGCCCCACCACTGTAACCCTCTGTACATCTACCCCACCACTGTACCATACTGCTCATCTGCCCCAAAACTGAACCCCCCCTGCTCATCTGGCCTCAACACTGAACCCCCCTGCTCATCTGGCCTCAACACTGAACCCCCCTGCTCATCTGGTCCCAACACTGAACCCCCCTGCTCATCTGATCCCAACATTGAACCCCCCCTGCTCATCTGGCCCAACACTGTTCCTCCCTGCAAATCTGCTCCGCCGCTGTACCCTCTTCTCATCTATGATATGCACAATATGCAGAGTGGCGAAAGGAAGCAGAGATGAGACACATCGTCCTGCACACTCATCCTGCTGATCCACCTCTCGTATCCAGCCCACGTGCTTGTATGGGATGTATGTGATGTTACATACAAGCATCGGGAATGGATGCGCAATGATGAGCTCAGTTCAGGGGCATTTTCTGAAAGCAGTGGGCCTGTGTGCAGGATCCTAAGTTGGGCACAAAATCCTTAGAAGAACTCATGGCACTTGTATCTGCATTTGCACAGTTTTCTGGGTTTCGCATCAACTGGGAGAAGTCGGTATTGATGCCACTACATAAAGCCAAAATTTCATTACCAGACTGTGCAAAACAAATTCAAATAAAACATAAAATTAAGTATTTAGGGATCCAGGTAACTCGAAAAGTGGGGGACTATGTGGACCTTAACCTTTGACCACTATTGACTAGGCTTAAAGATAAATGTCGGACCTGGTGCAAACTCCCACTAACTGTGATTGGCAGAGCCAATCTTATAAAGATGACCTGGGCCCCACAATTATTGTACATTTTTCATAATTGCCCGATGTGGATAGCCGCATTTTGGTTTAAAAGGATAGAATCGCTCTTTCGCGAACTCATTTGGAAGAAAAAATATGCACGTATTAAATTAACAACCTTAATGCTGGCTAAAGATGAGGGGGGACTCTCTATCCCACATCCAAAAAATTATTTTTTGGCTTCACAAACCCAGCAATTTTTTGGCTGGACAGAGGTAGATGAGAATGATCCCATACAGGGGTTATTACTTCCACTGGGTAAGGGATATTCAATGATGTCCCTACTAGAGACAAAAACCTTTCAAAAAGATAAGAAATTCATGACAGGTGAGCTATTCAGTAAGGTATGGCTAGCAATAAAAAAGATTACTAACATTACAGGTTATACTTCCTATACACCAATATGGAATAACGCAAATTATGAGGAAGTGCAGAGATTGGAGGGATTTGGGCTTTGGCAAACTCAGGGGCTGAGATATGTGGAACAACTGTTTTGGAACGATAAGATAAAATCATTTGCGCAAATATCTGAGGAATTCGGGATTCCAAGACAGAGGTTCTTTCAGTATCTCCAGCTTAGACATGCTTTTCATGTCCAGGCCCGTACATCTGTATTTAAGCTTAATGTCTCTAAAATAACAATACTGTTGAAGAAAAGGGATCAAAAGAAGGGACTTATCTCTGAAATATATGAGATATTGCAGTGTAAATTTAAGGAAACGATAGTGGTACCGGCCAGGTCGCAGTGGGAACGAGACCTGGGAGCACTGACTGACGCTCAGTGGTCGGAGGTCTTGTCTGCGATCCCAAAGGTATCTCTGTCAGCTACTCAAAAATTAACACAACTTTTTATTACACATAGATCATACTATACCCCCGAAAAACTATTTAAATGGAAACGCAGGGAATCCCCCTTATGCCCCCGATGCAGTGGTGCACCGGCTAATCTAATACACATGTTGTGGAAATGCCCCAAACTCCATCGTTACTGGCAGGATATAATTAAAAACATAAATAGCGCATTGGGTATAGAAATTTTACTAGATCCAAATTTATGTTTATTAAATATAGTGGAGGAACCAAATATTTCAAAACATACCCATACCGCAATGACGAGAGGCTTGTTTCAGGCACGAAAGCTAATTGCTCAGAAGTGGATATCTATATACCCCCCAACGGTCGAAGATTGGAGAACACAAATAAAAGAAGCCATAATAAAGGAGGAATTTATTTATACACATAGAGGGAGCCAAGATAAATTTGACGCTATCTGGAAAAGATGGGTAGAGGCCTGGGACAATGAAAATAAAAGATGAATCAATATGGGAGAGGGACAATGTTGGGTCTGGGTAGAGGATGGGAGGATGGGGGGGGGCTTTTGGGGTCGCGGGGGGGGGAGAGATACAGCAGGGGGAGGAAATCTATTTTTGTTGTCGTTGAGTTTTGCCCCCTTCTTTTTTAATTTTTTTTTTTTTTTTTTTTTTTTTTGGGGCGGGTGAATGTTAGAAGTAAGATTATGTATCTGGAATAAAATGTATGGAGAAATGTATAACTTGTACTGCTATGAAAAGAATAAAAAAAGTACTGAATTAAAAAAAAAAGTTGGGCCCCCCAGCTGAGTAAAAGTGCACCGCTCTGCGCCACTGGAAAAGTTGGGTGTGATTTTCATTGAGCTGAATACTGGCTGTGGCTTAAAGGGACACAGAGTGCAGGGGTTCAGTAGTAAGTGACACAAAGGTTCAGGAAAAATTTAAACAAAGTTCCCAAAAGCTCAACATCAATTCCACAAACTGTCACCGGATTGTGGTTTTCTCAATCAGTGAAATCCCTTCTTTCTGAGATTGGTAGGGGCAACCAAGCGAGTCATCTTCCTCCAGATGGTGGGCGGGCTAGCAGAACTGTGATTGACTTTAGCAGTGGCCAATGATAGTCCTCCTCCTTCTGGAAACAGGGACCCCCCCCCCCCAGCAGAACTGCACCCAATCTCTTCCCCATCACAAAAGCTCACGATCGCAGCTACAGCAAAGTTAGAGAACCAAACAATGTTTCCCATCTTTTACAATGTGTGGGGGCAAAGTGCCTCCCCCTCAGTGCAGATGCGTCGTGGGGAATTCTGAAATTGGAATGCATTAGTGTCTCACTGACACTTCTCTGCGCTGCTCGGGAGGGAGTCGAGTGCCGGCAAAAGAGGCTTTGTGTGCCAGGGGTTGCCTACCCCTGTTATAGAGTCTACAAGCTATGGTGCAAATCACTGAAAATTGATTACACCGGATGTACGGATGGCCTATCTCATTTCTTGAAAAACTAACAAGCCAGGAAAGTACAAATACCCCCCAAATGACCCCTTTTCGGAAAGTATAAATTCCAAGGTATTTAGTAAGAGGCATGGTGAGTTTTTTGAAGTTGTAATTTTTTCCCCACAATTCTTTATTTTTTATTTTACACAAACTTGTCATATTAACAAGTTATTTCTCACAAACAGCATAGGCATACTTACAATTACACCCCAAAATACATTCTGCTACTCCTCCTGAGTATGGTGATACCACATGTGTGAGACTTTTACACAGCCTGGCCACATACAGAGGCCCAACATGCAAGGAGCGCCATCAGGTGTTCTAGGAGCATAAATTACACATATCATTTTATGACAACCTATCATACTTTTGAAGGCCCTGGAGCACCAGGACAATGGAAACGCCCAGAAAATGACCCCATTTTGGAAAGCAAACACCCCAAGTATATTCTATGAGGCATTATGAGTCTTTTGAACAATTCATTTTTTTCGGAAAACGTGGAAAGAAAATAAAAACTGATTTTTTTTTTTTTTTTACACAACGTCAAGTAAAGATTTTTCTAACACATAGCATGTACATAGGAAAAATTACACCCCAAAATACATTCTGCTACAGCAATGTAAATTTCATTGGCTGTTTACCCTGATTGATGATGGCCTGTGTCCAGGGGACACGCGCCATCCCTGATCGCCACTCTGTGTGTGCCCCCGTGCTCGCACACTAGCTTGTTATCCTGTTGGACGTCATATGACGCCCAGTCAGGATAACTGAACCACTTTCCGGCCGTCATTCTGCTATATGGCTGGGTGGGAAGTGGTTAAAGGCATAGTTCACGATTACCAAAAATGCTGCTTATGCAGATAAAGGCTGCCTGTAGATGAAAGCAAGCTGCACAGCTTTTGCCAAAATTGAATAATGGCATTGCTATAGTCCATTATGTACCTCATGAAGCCTGACCTGCAAACTCCCAAAATGTTGCAGCTGTTAGGCCTGTTTTATGTGGACTTCAGATTGTAAAAGAGCAGTGTTAACAAGCTTTGACATAGGATTCAGAGCTTTCAGCAAGCTTTGTCAAAGCTTTTAAAGTACCATTCAGCTCCAGTTTGAAAAAGTTGAACACCAATCCTAATGGAAGTGTTGATTACCACTTTAAATATGTTGCTAGCAGGCTTGATAACTTCTTGAAGCTTGTTGAAAGCCTGCTAGCAGCATGATTAAAGTGGCAATCAACACTCCTGTTAGAATCTGGGGTTAAAGTTCACCTTTTTTTCTACATTCCAGCTCCCCTATGTACCAACATAGCATTAATGTACTTCTTTTGCAAAAATAACATAGCTTCCCATTTGTTCTACCCACGCTCAACTCACTCTCTTTATGGATGTTTAAAAACCCTGCTTCATTACGTCTGCCTTACTTCCTGGACAGACTTTAGGTCATGATACAGGAAGGAGTTGACCAGCTACGGGTAGCTGATGCAGGGTGTGTGCTAATGAGATCAGCTGGTCAACTCCTTCCTGAGTCATGACCTAATGTCTGTTCAGGAAGTAGGGCAGAAGTAACGGAGCAGGACTGTTAAACATGCAGGTGAGGTAAGCGTAGGTAGAATAAATGGAAAGCTGTTTGAATTTTGCAAAATAAGTACAATAATGCTATACTGGTACATAGGGGAGCTGGAATTTAGAGAAAAAAAAAAGTGAACTTGGCCTTTACATTTTAAAAACTGGAGCTGAATGGTACTTTAAAAGCTTCAACAGCTGCTACAAGCTCTGCAAATGCTTTGTCAAAGCTTGCTTTTTACACTGTTCTTACACAAGCTGAAACCCGTGTAAAACAGGCCTAACTGTTCACTTTTACCATCACAGGAGTGAGCTCTTTCTCTGATTCAAACCTCCTCACAACGTTTTCTCTCTCTGATGCAGCAGCTCTAAGCTCAGCGTTTGATTGCTCGCGCCTGTGATGGTGAAGATAAACCATAATAGCTGTCCTAGTAACATCCTGGGAGTTTTCAAGTCAGGCTTAAATGGCCTACACCTATAGCAAGGGCATTATTTAACTTAATGAAAGCTGCACAGTTTGTTTTTATCTACAGCCAGCGCTTATGGGCACTTTTTGGTAAAGGGGTAGTATCCCTTTACCGCTTATATATACACACACAAGGAACAGTGGTCATGGGACATTGTATGAGGCATGTCACCTCAAAGAATAATACAGAGAGTACATAAAGATATTTTAACATTCGAGAACTCTACGCGTTTTGTGGATCTGTCCACTCCTCAGGAGTATAATGCCAACAATTTCTATAGATGTCGGCAGGGCTTTTTTTCCCATAGAATAGGTGCAGGAACTCCCCCCTTCTGAGTCACCCTTGGTTTCTTGCTCCCTACTCACCTCGAAGCACCATCTGTTGGTTCCACCTCCCCTTTTAGAGAATACAGAACCAAGTATCATTTTGTGCTACTAAGCGATTTGCGCAGATGTTGTTAACGATAATACAAAAGACAGTAAAATAGATCCCCTGCAGTTGGCAACAATAGACCCCTCAGCAATGATAGGCCCCACCTCAGCAACAATATATCCCCCACACAACATTAGACTTCCCCACAGAAACAATTGACCCCATGCAACAAAATACCACCTCAGCAACACTAGACCCCCAGCAGCAACAACAGATCTTCCAGCAGCCATCATCAACAGACCTTCTAGGAGCCAGCAACAATAGACCTCTCCCTCAACAGTAGATCCTGCCCAGCAACAAATGCCCACCTCCAGCAACATAAGACCCCCACCAGCAACAATAAACATCCACACAAAAATAGATCCCCACCAGGAACCATAGATCCCCCAGCAGCCAACATTAATAGTCCCTCCAGCACTCCTTGCCATTACGATACATTTATTGCTAGAGGTGCCGGAACTGCGTTCCCCCAGGTTCCCGCTAAAAAAAAAAGCCCTGGATGTGGGTAGTAAACAAGAAGGGAATTTTTTTACCAATAAACCATATATTGAACAAGGAAAGGAAGGTCTTAAAGAACAAGGGGTCTGATAATTACATGTCAGCTCAGAAAATTGTCCCAGCTACTGAGAGGGGAAACGGAGGATGTCAGATATAGTGTCTGACCAGGGGCTGAGGCAGGAGCACCCC
Organism: Lithobates clamitans; assembly: GCA_037952925.1. Classification (NCBI taxonomy): domain Eukaryota; kingdom Metazoa; phylum Chordata; class Amphibia; order Anura; family Ranidae; genus Lithobates; species Lithobates clamitans. The sequence continues at coordinate 3,278,047 of JBBGZY010000286.1, forward strand.
GTCCAGACTGGGGGAACAGCCAAGGAACAGGCCAGATTTCCATGATGTGATCCATGTGAAATGGAAAGTAGGACGACACATTTAATCTGCACTACTCTGACAAATATATACAAGTGTACAAATATAATAGGGATCAGTGTGTAAAGTGCATATAAAAGAGAATATGTGCCGGTGTCTGGAAGATGTGTCCAAACTGCCCACAAAGGAAACATCAGGGTGTGACCAGCGAGTATGCAGAGAAAGGAAAAGAAAATGAACTCACCACCACTGCACATCCATAGAAAAAGGAGTGTAGTAGACCAAAATTGGTGTATGTCAGTGGAGTCACAAGACCACCGACATACCAGTAAAAGAAGAGGTGAAACTCAAATACAAAAAAATTTGCGGTATCACAGAAGATCCTACAGGAAGAACTTACATGTGTGGTTCCGTAAAGCGAACCAAAGTGTACGTGTCTCTCTGGTGAAGTGAACATGAAGAGTGATATGCTGGCCAGCCTAGGCTATAAGTACCCAAGACCATATACTGTATATACAGTGCCTTGCAAAAGTATTCACCCCCCTTGGCTTTTTACCTATTTTGTTACATTACAGCCTTTAGTTCAATTCTTTTTAATCTGAATTATATGTGATGGATTAGAACACAATAGTCTAAGTTGGTGAAGTAAAATTTGAAAAATATATACATTTTACTTTTTTTCAGAAATAAAAAACTGATAATTGGCATGTGCGTATGTATTCACCCACTTTGTTATGAAGCCCATAAAAAGCTCTCGTGCAACCAATTACCTTCAGAAGTCATAATTAGTGAAATGATGTCCACCTGTGTGCAATCTAAGTGTCACATGATCTGTCATTACATATACACACCTTTTTGAAAGGCCCCAGAGGCTGCAACACCTAAGCAAGAGGCACCACTAACCAAACACTGCCATGAAGACCAAGGAAGTCTCCAAACAAGTAAGGTACAATATTGTTAAGAAGTACTAGTCAGGGTTAGGTTATAAAAAAATATCCAAATCTTTGATGATCTCTAGGAGCACCATCAAATCTATTATAACCAAATGGAAAGAACATGGCACAACAGCAAACCTGCCAAGAGACGGCCGCACACCAAAACTCACACATCGGGCATTAATCAGAGAGGCAGCACAGAGCCTAAGGTAACCTTGGAGGAGCTGCAGAGTTCCACAGCAGAGACTGGAGTATCTGTACATAGAACGAAAATAAGTTGTGCGCTTCATAGAGTTGGGCTTTATGGCAGAGTGGCCAGAAGAAATCCATTACTTTCAGCAAAAGACAAAAAATGGCACGTTTTGAGTTTGCGAAAAAGGCATGTGGGAGTCTCCCAAAATGTATGGAGGAAGGTCCTCTGGTCTGATGAGACTAAAATTGAACTTTTTGGCAATCAAAGAAAACGCTATGTCTGGCGCAAACCCAACACATCACATCACCCAAAAAACACCATCCCCACAGTGAAACATGGTGGTGGCAGCATCATGTTGTGGGGATGTTTTTCAGCAGTCGGGACTGGGAAACCGTTCAGAGTGGAGGGAAAGATGGATGGTGCTAAATACAGGGATATTCTTGAGCAAAACCTGTACCACTCTGTGTGTGATTTGAGGCTAGGACGGAGGTCACCTTCCAGCAGGACAATGACCCCAAACACACTGCTAAAGCAACACTTGAGTGGTTTAAAGGGAAACATGTAAATGTGTTGGAATGGCCTAGTCAAAGCCCAGACCTCAATCCAATAGAAAATCTGTGGTCAGACTTAAAGATTGCTGTTCACAAGCGCAAACCATCCAACTTGAAGGAGCTGGAGCAGTTTTGCAAGGAGGAATGGACAAAAATCCCAGTGGTAAGATGTGGCAAGCTCATAAAGACTTATCCAAAGCGACTTGGAGCTGTGATAGCAACAAAAGGTGGCTCTACAAAGTATTGACTTTAGGGGCTGAATAGTTATGCACACTGACTTTTTCTGTTATTTTGTCCTATTTGTTGTTTGCTTCACAATAAAAAAAAACATCTTCAAAGTTGTGGGCATGTTCTGTAAATTAAATGATGCAAATCCTCAAACAATCCATGCTAATTCCAGGTTGTGAGGCAACAAAACACGAAAAATGCCAAGGGGGGTGAATACTTTTGCAAGGCACTGTATACAGCAGCAAGGCAGCTCTCGTGTGCAGGATCATGTACCTAGTACGTGATCCTGCACTTCCAGGTTTGGGGCGCGCGCAGCCGGTAACCCGCTTCCTGCTGTGATTGGGAGCCAATCAGCGGGTCTGGTGATCAGCTGGGACCCGCCGATCGTTCGGGACACAAGCAGCATGGTGGTTTGCCTGTGTAAACAAGGCAGCCTGCTGTTCTGTCAGTGAAGACGGTAATGATACTATGTTTCTGCAAAGCAGGAACATGGATCTCTTCCTTCCCATAGTAGAAGCACATCTCCCACAGTAACCAAGCACAGTTTAGGCACATTTTAACCCCTTCCCAGCCAGTGTCATTAGTACAGTGACAGTGCATATTTTAGCACTAATCAGCACTAATTAGTGTCACTGGTTCCAAAAAAAAAGTGTCAAAAGTGTCACTTAGCCCCTTATTCTTATCCTTAGCCCCGTCTGGTTGAAGAAAGTAGTGGAAATTAACGCAATGGAGGACTTGGTGGCCACGGAGAAAGGCCCAAGTGAGAAATTTCTAAAAAAATGGTTTTACTGGCACAAATTTGGGGAGCTGGTGGCTTAGCTCCCCTGAGATGTGACGACTCTGGAGGCTCCCCGGACAGAGTTGGTGTGACTGGTCGGTGGTATTATCTCTCTCCCCCCCCTTTTTTTTTTCTCTCTCTCTTCTCCCTTCATCTTCTTCCCTCTGCTATTCCTCTAATGACTCTATGGTTGCTAAGACCTATGGGTCAGTTCGTTTTTTTCTTTACTCCTAATTATAAAAAACGGTTATTGCTGTGAAAAATGGTTGTGCGGGGTACGGAGCTTTCCTGGTCCCCTGAAGTTCGGCGTTATTCCCTTCAGATATGTGATCATCTTTTATATATGTACCATTGATTATGTTTTGGGAATGTTTCTTTTTATCCATACCATTGTGGTGGTCTCTGTATTTCTATACAAGTAAAGGCGCAAAGAACGGAAACCTCATGATACTGTGTGGCTGAGACAAGCTAAATAATAAATGATAAATGTCCACAGAGTCTATGTTAAAATGCAGGCAATATGGTATAAAGTGAAAAGTCCGCACAGAGGGCTGCCTTCCAGGGGGAGCTGAAACCAGGCTCCTGAATCTGCAAAGAAAAACACAAGGGAGGGGGGGGCGCCTCTAAGTGCAGTATTAAAAGAATTTTATTTAAAAAATCACTATACAGGCAACTCACATTTTTTAAGTAAATTGCGGCATGTGAAAAAACCCATGAAGGGAGTCCATCAGGTCAGTCACAGGGGTCCCTGCTGTCTGCTATGCGTTCGGCTTGTGTTGGAATACCGCTCGAGCCGGCCGCGGTGATGTTAAATTCCAAGACGAGGCCTGGGACGCTGGTGGAAGGCAGGCGCGGAGCAGTCCAGTGACGTCACAGCTCCGCGCCTGCCTTCCACCAGCGTCCCAGGCCTCGTCTTGGAATTTAACATCACTGCGGCCGGCTCGAGCGGTATTCCAACACAAGCCGAACCCATAGCAGACAGCAGGGACCCCTGTGACTGACCTGATGGACTCCCTTCATGGATTTTTTCACATGCCGCAATTTACTTAAAAAATGTGAGTTGCCTGTATAGTGATTTTTTAAATAAAATTCTTTTAATACTGCACTTAGAGGCGCCTCCCCCTCCCTTGTGTTTGTCTCTGTATTTCTGCATGCTCTTCCTTCCTAAATAAAGAGTTTATTAAAAAAAAAAAAAGTGTCCGATTTGTCCGCCGTAATGTCGCAGTCCCGCTATAAGTCACTTATCGCCACCATTACTAGTAAAAAAAATAAAATTCCATAAATATAGTTTGTAGATGCTATAACTTTTGTGCAAACTAATCAATATACGCTTATTGGGATTTTTTTTAACATAAATATGTAGCAGAATACATATTGACCTTAATTTATGAAGAAATTCAATTTTTTACTGGATGTGTTTTATAGCAGAAAGTAAAAAATATTGTTTTTGTTTTTTTCCAAAATTGTCTTTTTTTTTTTGTTTATTATTATTATAATTCACGATTTATATAGCACCAACAGTTTACGCAGCGCTTTACAATGTATAGGGGGGACAACACAATTACAGTACAGTTCAATACAAAAGGTACAGGAGGGCCCTGCTCGTAGGGCTTACATTCTAAAGGGAGGGGGTGGTGGTACAAAAAGGTAATAGCTGCAGAGAATGATTTGATGGGGGTGGCTCAGGACAGTTGTTAGGTGGGTGTGGGATAGGCTTCCCTGAATAAATGAGTTTTCAGGAATCTCCTAAAGGTGGACAGGGTAGAGGCTGATCGGACATACTGGGGCAGGGAGTTCCAGAGGATGGGAGAGGCTCTGTAGAAGTCCTGTAGGCGAGCATGGGCGGTTGTAACAAGGGAGCTAGAAAGCAGGAGTTCCTGGGAGGAGCAGAGCAAATAATAAAAACGGCAGAGGTGATTGAATACCACCAAAAGAAAGTTCTATTTGTGGAAAAAAAAGAGATGCATTTTATTTGGGTGCAGTGCACGACCATGCAATTGTGAGTTAAAGTAATGCAGTTCCGTAGCGCAAAAAATGGCCTGGTCCTGAAGGGGGGTACACCTTCCGAAGCCAAAGCTGTTAAAGATCGATCAATCATTTTTAAATGTTTTTAACTCCCTAGGGGATCAAGTGCATATAGCACTTGGGTCTTTTCAAATTCATCCTCTAGTTTCCTAAGCAGCATCGTCAAACAGGTTCACTAACACAGCTGCTTTAAAAAAAAAGAAAGATTTCCATACTTCTACTTGGGCTCCTTGGTCCTCTTTCATCACCACCCCTTGCTATAGAGACCTTATATCTACGAATCCTCACGACAACTTAATAACCTAGTTTATTGGAATGTATTTATCTACATATTACTGAAACGTAAATTAACTTTGCCTAGCCCTATGTCTTGATATCTCAGTTATAAATGTCCATTCATGTTTATTTGTTCTTGTATTTCCCACAAGAATGCTACCATGATTGCCAGCCCTCCACCCTACACCCCCACCCCCCCATCCCCACTTCTCTATCCCCCATTTTTTTTTTTCTTCTTTTCTTCATCTTCCGCCTTTAATTTATCTCTCTCTTTTTATGAAACTATCACTTAGTCATATATTTTAGTTATTTACGATGATTCAAGATTACACCTAACTCCATTTAATTTTAGGTGCCAGATACTATACTCCTTTTACTTTAATATTTAATGCTACTGTTGATCCTGGACCGTTTATTTTATGACTAAATGTCATTGGGTGTATATATGTCCAATTACCTTGATTCTCTGACTGTTTGTATAATGACGCTTTTCGTGTTGCTTATACTTTTTGTGTTCTTGCATAATTGTTCTTACTAAATAAAAAGATATTGTAATGTGCAAAAGCAGCCATTGATCTCACATAGAGTGATCTGCCACTACTTCAAATGAAGAATCAACGCTGCTTGTTTATGCAGAATAGTAACAGATCACTCACAGCTGTGGCTCTGTGCAATGTATCTGCAGGTACTTGTACACTCACTCACTGGCAGATACATTACACAGAGCCACAGTTCTGTGTGATCAGTTACTATTGGGAACAAACAAGCAGTGCCGATTCTTCATTTATAATAGTGACACATCACCCAGCTTAGAAAAGAGGAGGGGGGGGCTCTGTTCTGGCTGTACCTCCCCAACAGAAAGCCCATCATTTCAGTTTCAAAAGGGAGTTGAGCTACAGCCAGTATTAAAAGGTGTGTTTAGGGGACAACAGGACCCCTGGGGAGTTAAATGTTAAAAAATGATAGTTCTTCTTTAATCCAAACTCCACGTGTCCTTGGCTTATCCCCAGATCAGGCTTCCCTTCCTGGCATCCTTTCCCTTGTAAAAAGAGGGCACAACCCTTTGGGCCCTCCTTCATGTGTCTGTGGCCGCCCCCCTCCCTCACATCCCCTCCTTTGCATGGTATATTGTTGGTGAATTTGCGGGCATATTGCCCCTTTAAGAATCCTGCAGGATTTCCAGTTAGGGTATCACAGCCAACAGGATCACCTGGAAGGTGCTGGAACAGGTCCTAGAGCCTATAAAAAGGGGGCCAGAACCAGAACTGGTCCTCCTAGCCAAATAGGTTCCCCCCCGTTGCGGTAATTTATGTCTTTTTTCCGCCATCCTGGATTCAGGGTGGGCGTTGCTTCTTGCAGTAACTTGCCTGAGTTCTGACAACTGAGCATGATTGGTGGTATTTTTGAATATATTTCATTGTTATTTCAGCCCAAAGCGGGTGGTAGACTCCATCCTAGGCTAAACATGGGCGCGAGACCGATAGCGGACAAGTACCATAAGGGAAATTTGTATTACAGTTTGAACTGGATGGACTATTGTCTTTTTTCAGCCTTACCGACTATGTAACAAATTATTGCTAATATTATGATTTGTATGTTTTGGTAAACCAATAAATAGAGCTGCGGCCATTTTATGCCATTATCTGTGTATTGGTCATTATTTTAATGTTTTATGGTGTTTGTTCTGGGGGCTTGCGGCATGCGGTCCCATGTTTTTCTCCCTCCGTCTTAGCCTCTCTCACTCCACTGAACCATCTCGTTCTTACTTTTTTTTTTTTATATATAAAGTGCAGATCTGTTAACAAGCTGGGACCATATTTGTATCTACTGTATATCCCCCAGACAATTGACTTTTGATTAACAACCTATGGGCCCCCAAAGGCTAACTTACAGATCATGTAACATGCAGGCCTTGCATTCCCTATCATTCTTGTGTCTGTTCATGACGCTGTGCTCTGATTATGCCTTTATTGATTGTTTTAAAGCAATAAAGAAAAATTCAACCCTAAATGAAAGGCTTCAGATCATTCATAGATCTGTTCACTGGCCAGCACTGGGAAGACTAAAGCACATTATAAATATTAGATATGACAAGTATCAGAACTTGTTCAATGTTATTGATGGAGTCCTGGTGTTAAGTAAACTACCGTGTAACACCTTAACACATTGGGTATAAATATTTAATATGTCTTACTGCCAAAGTGGCTTTTTAAATAAAAAAACACAGCAAAGGCTGATTTTTCTGATCAATGAATACATTTAAAAAACAATGATTTGCATGTGGTATGTTCTTGCCTATTCCCCAGAAAGTAGCTATTGCATGCCCTTATATACCAGTTCATTATCACTGACCACTGCCAACCAGAAAAAAAAAATGTAAAAACCCAAATTTACCCATGCTATGTAAAAAAAATTATAAATAATCTTGTGCTAACCAGCCACCATAAATTATTTCCTTGGACAGCTGTTGTTCACAAGTTGCTGTAACTACTTGTACAGATATACCATCAATCAGAGTGCTATCCTATTTGTCCAAATTATTGTGTGAAAATTCAATAAAGATTTTAGGTTATATCACAATAGAGACCCCACATTGTTATCCTTTTGTGGTACAGATAAAATAGAAAAGCACTTAAAGGGGTACAAACATAAGAAAGGTGGCCTCGATGAATAAAACTAAATGGATCTATGAGTTGGGGACATTAACCCCCAAGAGCCTCAATATTGAAATTGTTTTACCACCAGAATTATTTTTATTATATTGAGTTAAGACGCTTGCTTTAGTAGTTTTAGGGATAAGAACGATTTTTTATATTCTTGGTGTATAATATATGATTCAGCAAAACAAGATACATCCAAAAGGTAATGACATCTGATAAGAAAAGGTGCAGTAGGAGGATTGGCAGAATGGAGGGTGTAATTTGAGGTTCTTATAAAATAAAAAAAGCAGGACGGAAACACCCATTCCTGAAAACATCCATTGTTTATGACGAAATGTGTTGGGCTTACGGTGACGATGTGGCGCTACCGGGTTTTTATGCTGCTCTATTACATGTATATGAACGTGCATTGATTTTAGGGCTTTTCATTTTAATAAATATTACTACACTATGGAAGGTTTCCCCTTTTCATCCTTTCATAGGTGTGTGCATCCTATTGCATTGGGGTCTGCACCCTAAAGATCAAGCACACGTGTGTCTACATATATATGACACTGGCAGGGAGATCAATCTGTCGAGAAAGGTCCCCCGTAGGATAGTGTCCGCCCTGTACTGCACAGGCGCAGCGCTTGCGCAGTATGGAGGACAAAGGAGACACCGAAAGTCTCCAAACATGAACAGCTGTTCATCAGCTGTACACGGAGCCTGTGCAATTAAGACTACATTGTGCCACATGCTCCCGATGCTCGTGCAACTCTGCAAGGGGCAGGTGTAGGGGGGGATGCATACAGAAGAGGCCGCATGATGGGCAGAGCTCATATGATGGGAGTGAATTTCTCAAAGAGGCGGATCTTTGCGGGGCTTGCAAAACCCACCCTTCAGTTGTGTAAACACGCCCCGAAAAGACGTGTAGTTTATTGATAAAACCACCCCGAAAACCAGCCCCAACTTATCAGCTCTGCCCATCATTGTAAAATACGGCCTCTTCTGCAGGCATCTGCCCCTTACACGCTTCTCAATAATACATCCCCTTTGAGAAATCCACCCCCTCTGCCCATCATGCGGCCTCTTCTATATGCATCCGCCCCTACACCCACCCCTTGCAGAGTTGCATGAGCATTGGAAGCGTGTAGCACAATGTAGTCTTAATTGCGCAGGTGCCGTGTACAGCTGATGAACAGCTGTTCATGTTCGGAGACTTTCGGCATCTCCTTTGTCCTCCGTACTGCGCAAGCGCTGTACCCTACGCAGTACAGGGCGGACACTATCAGACGGGGGACCTTTCTCGGCAGAACACCAGCACAGTAAAAGAGAAGTGCTTATGGCAGAGCCGGTAAGATGGAGATCTTTAACATCTTCCTGCTGGCACACAGAGCGATAATGCTAATGTGCATGGAGTGATTAGGGTGTGCCCAGGCAGCTTGCTAAAGCATTGTGGTCCACAAACAGAAGTGGTACTGACCAAGATCTTGCATATAGATATCCTGGATATGAAGTAAATACACAATGCACCAGCAGAGGGATTCCAGAGCACTGGGAGAGATCCATGAGTGTAGATACTAGATTGACTCTTCTGCTAGTGCTCAGAGTCATATGTGGGCACATGGGGGGGGGGGGGGGGGGTAATGGAGTGTTTACGTGTACAAGCATGGGTGAATTGATCTCTGCACCACACTTGATGGACTTTTTTAAGCACTGAGCACTTTATAGCATGGATTGATGAAAAATTTAAAAAAAACATTATTGTAATTGATTTACTGTTGCATTTCATAGTCTATGTTGAATTTTCACTCATTAATTTGCACATATAGGATAGCAATGTGATTCTTGGTATAACCAGAAAAAAATGCTCGCTGGAAAGTAAATTATATTACATAGGGGGTTATTTACGAAAGGCAAATCCACTTTGCACTACAAGTATAAACTACAAGTGCAAAGTGCACTTGAAATTGCACTGGAAGTGCACTAAAAGTGCACTTGGTAGTGCAGTCACTGTAAATCTGAGCGGTAGATCTAAAATGAGGGGAAGCTCTGCTGATTTTATCATCCAATCATGTTCAAGCTAAAATGCTGTTTTTTATTTTCCTTGCATGTCCCCCTCGGATCTACAGCGACTGCACTTCCAAGTGCACTTTCAGTGCAATTTCAAGTGCACTTTGCACTTGTAGTTTGCACTTGTAGTGCAAAGTGGATTTTCCTTTCGTAAATAACCCCCATAGTGTCCCTTTAGCATTTTAACAAAATGGTTTCATTTCTGCTGCATCCTGCTGAGGAACCTGTTCCTTCCAGCATGTAATACACATTATGCAGCTTTCCACTGGCCTTTAGTTCTTCCCAGGCGACATCATGATGTAACCAAATGCAGCGGATAAGGCTAGGTTCACACTTGTGCGTCTGCATTTTTTTATATGTTTTTGATGCATTCCCATTGAAGTCTAAAAAATACTCTATTTTGCACCAAAAGAAGCTCCTGCACCTTTTTTCAAAGTTGCAGAAAAGCATATTGCAAAAATGCATACATATCTCACAAGGCATTAATGATACCCCTCTTGCCGTGCACTGTTGCTAACCACTAAAGGGTGACAAATTGTACAGGTGTAAATGGGAACTGAGGGCCCATTCAAACTATTCAAACTGCGTTATGACTAAGGCCTTATAGGCTGAAACGCGTCAACTGTTCTCATTTGCGTTTGGTTGCTGTGGCTTGACAATAAATACAACATATTTTAAGAGCAATCACCGGAGTGCGGATCATCTTTTCCTCCTCCCTCCTCCCCATTCAAACTAAACATGCTAAAATGCTCCTATTTTTTAACTTGATTGAGTGTGTATAAAGATACACTCCATTCAAGTCTCGGCAATGCAGCACGGTGATATGAGGTGCCATCTGATGCACTGCTCATCACACCAGCATTCTGTGTTTTCTAAGTGCCTTTGCAGTGACTGGCATTTAGCAGGTGCACTAAAAATGCCAGTTTCCACACACAGGGGCGCTGATAAGGCAGTACAACTGGCCCTGTTGTAGTGGGCCGAGTCTTTATCAGCTAAACAGGGGGGCCCATGGCAGCTTTAGAGCCCTTTCACACTGAGCCGCCCTGGGCGTCAGCGATAAAACACTGCTATTTTATAAAGGCGCTATTCGGCTACTAGCGGAGCGCTTTTAACCCCCGCTAGTGGCCAAAAAAAGGTTAAAATAGCCCACAAAGTGCTGCTACAGCGGCGCTTTGCTGGCGGCCTTGCCCATTGATTTCAATGGGCAGGGGCGATTTAGGAGCGGTGAGTTCACCGCTCCTAATGTGCTCCAAAGAAGCTGCTGGCAGGACTTTTTCTCGGTCTCCCTGCCAGCACACCGCTCCAGTGTGAAAGCCCTGGGGCTTTCACACTGGAGTGAATGGAGCCGCTGTTTCAGGGCGCTTTGCAGGATCTATTTTTAATGGTCTTATTGTTCATTTCTGCCTAAATGAATAAAATTATTTTACTAGACCACACTCCCACTCCTACTTGGTTACCAGGACTTAAATTACATTTCCCTGGAGCCCCATCATGTCAACAGTGGGGTCCAGGAAGTGGGAGCAGAAGAGGGACTTTTGTTTTATCTTTGGGGAGTAAGCGGATAAAGTCAATGCCACTGTTTCACTGCACCCTCGGAAGGTGGTGTAGGCAGGGTTGGGAGAGCCCCACCAGGAACACTATATGGGGCCCCATGATTTCTAACAGCAGCCCTGACCACACATAGTGTGAATGGGCCCCAATGCTGTGAATTCTCATAGGATCAGAATCACTAGAGCTGTGAAGTTACAGTGGGACTAATAGCTACAGTTGGAACTGCTGTTTTCCCAGGGACTAAGTGGCAGATTCATTTTAACTAGCCCAATTAAAGCAGAATTAAACTCGAAATATACTATGCTGACAGACAGGGGTTTTTATAACAAGAGACCATAGCGGCCCATGCATGCACAGCTCAGGCTGGGGTCACACATATGCGAATTGGACGTAGGTTTCCCCGCATCCAATTCGTACGACCGGCTCTCAATGGAGACAGTTCACACATGCTTGGGGCGGCCGCAGTTCGGATTGAAAAAGGGTCCAGTGCATCTTTAGGTCCGATTCAGGTGTGAATTCAGGCTAAAATTCGGACCTGAACCAGTGTACAGGACCCCAGGTACGAACCTAGCCTTGGTGTACATTTACAGCACCACTCTGTGCCATAATGAGTGACTCCTTTGCTCATGCGTAGGAGTGACATCATTGTGGCCTGGACATTCAAGTGGCCAAACAGAGTGAACCCAGAAGGAAGACCGGGGGAAAGATACAAGTGCCCAGGACCAGCTGGACGCTGACACTTTTGTTTGACAGGTAAGTCTGCCATAATGTGCTAGAATGCAATGCAAACTATATAACATATGGCATAAACCTCCTGTGGGCCTATTTAAAAAAAAAAATAGCATAGGTTAATTCTGCTTTAAGAAGACCGTCATTTTACTCTTTAGACATGTTTTTACTGGTTTAAAAAAAAGTCTCTTAATAAGACATTCATTACTAAATTGAAACTAATTGTATTGCTTAACCTAGTGCCCTCTCAATGCAATGAAATAAATCATCAAACCAACATGGTAATTATATACCGCGATATGCAGACAAGTTATGTTTTGTTTTATGATTTCGGTTTGACATCCCTTCATCTGTTTAAATTGACATGTTAGCGCTGCCATACACAAACACATTACAAACTGCAAGCCAAATAACAAATGTCACTATTTTCCAAGTTATATATTAATATTTCTTCCTGCCTGTTAATTAGGCATAATTAGCTGAAATATACAGACTTTCTGTAAATACTTAAAAAAAAAAAAAAAAAAAAAAAAGATCTTTGAGTCATACACATTTTCTCAGGGGTACAAATACACTGAAGCTTCTATTTCCAGTTGAAACACGATTTAAATTTGTATTTTTTTTACCATTAAATGGAAATTCCCTATTGGATTAGAACCCGTGCATGAATGAACAGAGAGGATAACCATTCCCCTCCTGTAATCAGCAACTGTACCCTCATCATTATACCATGGAAAAGGTTGTCAAGTATTTAAAAAACCACAAACATGTTTCTTCTTTTTAAAGCGGAAGTAAAGTCTGCTATAAAAAAAAAAAATTTAAGGCCCCCAAGGTGGGGTATGCCATAATGTATTAGTATGCACAGCAGCGCAGCACTGGGACCGATCCGGCGCTTCCATCTTCGCCCAGTCTTCCTTCCGGGTCCGGCGCCTTCTGCCATTTGATAGGCCAGGCCGCGATGATGCCACTCCAAGCATGGATTGGGGCTGATCAGGGGTGTAAACGTTTGCTGAGCTGAGCTGCGCATGCGCGGCTCAATGAACGCGACAGCTGACAGGCAGAAGGATGCATTTAGGGCAGAAGAGACCAATAGAGTCTCTTCTGTCATAAATACCCTGCCTGTTTAAAAAACAACTTTACTTCCACTTTAACAAAGACAGCTTTATTAAAAAAACTTTTTTACACTGATCTCTTATAAAAACAACACAACCTACAGAACTGATTCCACTTATATACTGCCAGCACCAGCTTATGTGGCTCTTGCCCCCTACTACAGCTCCAACTTTACAAGTAGTCCCTCTGCATTGCACTCGATTTAATGCTCTGGAATGGTGGGTCAGAAAGCCCAGACCGCGATCTACCAGTCACCTGGATGCGATCTCCTGGTTGCTGACCCCCGCCCTAGAGAATAAAATGGTGGGTTTTTCTGATTTTTTATGTCACGCGGTACTTGTGCAGTGGATTTTTCAAACACAAATTTTTGGGAATAAATGCACTTTAATTATTTTTAATGTGCACAAACATAATACAATACCCACTTTTTTCTGGTGGTAGAATTATTGCTTTTGCTCTGATGTTTGTGCCGATATCTCCCATGTGTAGTGCGATCTCTGCTTACATATGCATACAGGACTAACGCATGCATTCGCCTTTGCGCACAGCGATGGGTGTGCTTAAAAAGCTTCATTTTGTTATATATTTTATTTTTTCACTGCTTCTTAAAAAAAAAAAAAAATCACCACTTTTATTGTTGTCACAAGGAATGTAAACATCCCTTGTTACAGCAATAGGCAGTGAGAGATACTTTTTATGGAGAGTTCTGGGGTCTATTACACCCCAGATGTCACCTCTGCCCTCAAAAACATCTCATCACACCAAGATTGGTGTGATCAGACACTTTTCAAATTTAAAAATGAAGCAGTTTACATCCGGGAAAATTGAAGTGAAGAAAATGCTTGTCGCTTCCGGTTTCCTATACAATAGAGCTCATCGGAGACCTTCCGGTCCTCGACGAACTCTGTGGTAAGTTGGCTTTCATACCGGACACACTGGGGAGACTAATTAGCCACTAGAATGGCATTCACATAAGAGCCAGCTGCAAAACAGAATGCCAGGATAATTCTGCAGGCATCTTCCCGGTATAACCACTTAAACTCAAATGACATACATTTATGTGATTTGGCATTAAGTGGTTAATAATGTAAACTGAAAGCGGAGTTCCACCCATATAAAAACACAAAAAGTGTAGCTGCTGACTTAATAATTGGACACTCACCTGTCCCACGGTCCAGTGATGCAGGCGTACGAAGCCTCACTCCTCTCACCCTCCTCTCAGCAGCGCTGGCATTCTGATTGTGGGCGCCCGGCTGGGCAATCTTCTGGGACCTGTGACGTTTCCCAGAAGATTGGAGGGAGGGGGGAGAGGTGAACTTCCATTCTGGTGCTGTGGAGCCCCGGGAGGAAGTGGGAGCCCCCCAAAAAAAATGACATGCCAAATGTGGCATGTCAGGGGGTCACCTTCACTTAAAGCGGAAGTTCCATTTTTGGGTGGAACTCCGCTTTAAAGTGGAATTCCAGCTTACACCTAACTAGCCTTAAAATACCCCCTCCCCCAACACCTATGCTAACTAACCTACATAAAAAAGATCTATATATGTACCTATTTTTAGGCATCTCCCCTCCAGTCAATGGATTGCCTCCAGTCAATGGATCTCCCCTGGATCAGCCAGCAGGGGCTACAAGGTAGGAGAGCACACTAATGCCGCGTACACACGACCGGACTTTACAGCATACTTTGCCCGGCGGACTTTACGACGGACTCTACGACGGACTTTACGACGGAACGGACTTGCCTACACACGATCAACCAAAGTCTGACGGATTCGTACGTGATGACGTACGACCGGACTAAAACAAGGAAATTCATAGCCAGTAGCCAATAGCTGCCCTAGCGTCAGTTTTTGTCCGTCGGGCTAGCATACAGACAAGCGGACTTTTCGACCGGACTCAAGTCCATCGGATAGATTTGAAACATGTTTCAAATCTAAGTCCGTCAAACTTTTGTGAAAACAAAGTCCGCTGGAGCCCACACACGATCGAATTGTCTGATGAAATCCGGTACGCCGCACCAAGTATGCCGTAAAGTCCGATCGTGTGTACGCAGCATAACAATCGCTAGTAAAGCCTGTAATGGTGATGTCACCCATAGGCTTCAATGACTTATTCGTTGTTGGTGCTCGCTCCTCTCCCCTGAAGCCACGCTGGCTGGCACAGGGGTGACAGACCACATGATCGGACTGGAGCAACTTGAAAATAGGTAAGTATATACACTTAAAGTGTAGTTAGGTGTTAGGAGGGGGAGGGGACAGTTTAATACTGGGGTTATGGCTGCAGCTAGATGCCATGACCCAGTACCTTTTTTTTTTAGTTAGGTGTCCGGCTTTCCCATAAACGTGATGTCAGCAATGGATTCGCTGCAAGATCACTTTTTATAAGCAGCGGGAGATGTGCCCCCCCACCTCCAGCTTTCCAGTGGTTTCCAGGTTAACATTACCAATCGCTGAGCCCAGGAACCATCCGGTGTCGGCTGTATTTTTACATAGAGATGAGTGATGGCTAGATGGCCATTGTTGACATCACTTCCGGTTCGCATGCCATGTAAACATTTTTTTTTTTCTTAAAGCAAAAAATTAAAAAAAATTAAAATTTTTTTTTTTTTTTTTTTTTGATCTTTTGCTTTTAATGGTAGAGGAGAGATTTGGGGTCTTTTAGACCTCAGATCTCTCCATAAAGAGGACCTGTCATGCTGTATTGTTGTTGGAAGGGATGTTTACTTGCTATAGCAATAAAAGTGATATAAAAAAATGTTTAAAGGGACTGTAAAAATGAAAAAAAAAAATATAATAAAATAGATTAAAAAAAAAAAAAGAATTTTAAAAACGCCCCCGTCCCCAGGTGCTCGCGCACTACACGTGAGGTATTACCATGAACGTCTGAGCGAGAGCAATAATGCTAGCACTAAACCTCCTCTGTTCCTCTAAACTGGTAGTAGAAAACAAAACACTCCTGCGCACAAGTGAGTACCAGATGGACTAGATCTCATAGTACAGTGGTCATCAACCCTGTCCTCAGGGCCCACTAACAGGCCAGGTTTGCAAGATAACTGATATACATCACAGGTGATATAATTTGCTGCTCAGTGATTGCAGTATTCTAGTCTGTATCTCCCCAAGGTAATACATAAAACCTGGCCTGTTACTGGGCCCTGAGGATAAGGTTGATGACCACTGTTGTAGTGGATAATGTCTCTGGTCTTGCTGCCCTCAAGGATAGGGGTATCCTAACAGTCAAAGGGAAAAGAAAGAAAACAAGGGCGTACTGACCTTGTGCATTATCCTTAGGTAAATATTTTATTTAAAAATAGAATAGAAAACTACTCACAAACGTATGAACGAAAAAATCATAATGTGTCAGCCGGCAGAGATTCCTGCAATCTCCTCTGTTACGATTGGGAGTCTGTTATCATCTTAAACAATTGCTGTCATCTGGAGATTACTTGTATTATGATTTTTTCGTTCATACGTTTGTGAGCAGTTTTCTATTCTATTTTAAATTAAAATATTTACCTAAGGATAATGCACAAGGTCAGTGTGCCCTTGTTTTCTTTCTTTTCCCTTTGACTCTAGACTGGTAACCTGTAGAAATTTTTAAAGCATCGCCTATGGAGATTTTTAAGTACCATAGTTTGACGCCATTCTACGAACACGCGCAATTTTAAAGCATGACATGTTAGGTAATTATTTAATCAGCGTAACATCATCTTTCATATTATATAAAATATATATATTTTTTAATTCATTAAAGTGTATTTTTCCCCAAAAATTGCGTTAAAAAAAAACACTGTGCAAAAATCTGGTGACATAATAAATTTCAACGAGGCTCTAGGCTAAGAAAATATAGGGGTTGTAAGTAATTGTCTAACAAAAAATACTGATTTTAACTTGTAAGCAACAAATGTCAGAAAAAGGCCCAGTCAGCAAGTGGATAAGCAAAGGCCTGAAAGACTTCAGCTGGCCAGACACTAGTAGAATTTTTCATTTCAAGAACATTACTTCAATTTTCTAATTGTTAGTGGGGTCAAATCGATGTTCACTTTCTACCACAGTGACAAGAAAATTCATCAACAGAATGGAAATTTGTGAATTTCTACTTGACTATACTTTGACTTTCAGTTTTCTGGGGGATCACTTAGGTGTCCCCTTCCTATATAGGGGGGCTGCAGGTGTAAACCAGTCTGTAAGCGCGGATCTGTCGATATATTTATAATTTGTAGAAAAGAATGAAGGATGTGTACAGTGATGATTGAGGGTCAGTTGTACATAATGCTGCAGCCTGGACGCGAGACATACTTCATTAGTGTGGATTTATTCTTACAGTTGACATGTCAAAAATAATTTTTGATCGAAATTTGTTTTTTTAACATGGGAAAATGTTTTTTAAGCAATGCATAGCAGGTATATGTCATATGTTCAAGCATCAGCCGGCTATATGGTTGCCACCTGTACGGGATTCACCCGGACAGTCCGGGTCCTGAATCATCTGCCTGGTTTTCAGACTCTCTGAAACCCGGACAGACCATTCAGGCAGGGGGAGCTCAATTAGCATATTTGTCACTGTGGAGACAGCAGCAGTGTCACTGCTTCTCCATAAATACACTGTGCTATACCCCCACCACCCCCTCCGCACTCCTCTCCTGTACATACTACCCCCACCATCCCCTCCACACTCCTCTCCTGTACATACTACCCCCACCATCCCCTCCGCACTCCTCTCTTGTACATTCTGCCCCATCATACCCACCACACTCCTTCTGCCACTCTGCATTTTGCAGAGCTCGGTGCCTCTAAGCTTTGGCCTGCCACATTAATGGCTCCCATGAGACAGCCATCTTTAAACCTGGGGGACCCGTGATCTTCAATTGCCCGGAGGCCCCATGAGTTATCAGTCCACCCCTGGCCCAGACTGTGGCTACCCAGCAGGGTTGCTCACTGCAATTGTAAGCCAAGAGTGTCAACTTTGTTGATTCTGATATAAAGGGGGACTCTTGTGATTAACTCCATATGATTAGAAATGTTATTTAATCACAAAATATATGTATAGTGTATACTACATAAATACATAGAAATTGCCTTGTATAGTACAGAGGTAATGAATTGAATGCACTACTGAAAAAAAAAATTGCCGTGCGCTGCTAATGCGTTCGGGTTTGGCTTGAAGAAAAGGTGGCAACCCTAGCCAGCTACCTGGTTAGTTCAAGTCTTACCTCCCTAGCTCTGTCATACACTAACCAGTAGATTTTCATGCAGTGAGATCAGAACCAGAAAGTTGATCAGTTCTTCCCCACTATGGGGAAGATTTACTAAAACTGGAGTGCAAAATCTGGTGAAGCTCTGGTGAAGGTCGGCTTTCAGGTTTTATTGTCAAAGTTTAATTGAACAAGCTGAAGTTAGAAACTGGTTACCATGCACGGCTGCACCAGATTCTGAGTTCTCCAGTTTTAGTAAATCTCCCCCCATGTCATGAGGGTGAAGGGGCGCTATACAAGGGGTCAGATGCAGCATCCAGAAACCCAGAGGTTCATCATATTTTAAAGTGCATAAGGCATTAAAAAATTCTGAGCAGATGTCTGATTTGCTTGGACATCGGACATTGTCGAATTTGCTTGGATGGATATAAAGATTTATGGAAATGTAGAAATAACTTCTTGGGGAATATGCTGCTGTAATTTCTCAAGCTTTTGACTATATGATCTCTGCTAAACAGGAGGATCAGCCTCCCCTTCAGCAGAGATCATGGAACAAAAACCTAAGTTTTTAGATGTGACCATCACTGGAGGCAACCTAGAGCAGTATATGCACCAGGAAGGTGAACCTGGCCATATATTAGAAGATTTTCATACAAAAATTCTTTGTGCTTCAATGCCTAGACCAATGTCATACGAAAGTGTATGTAATTTCCCAAGTGAAAACCACATGCAGTAGAAATTCACTCACACATCCAGCGGTGTGAATTAGCAATTGGTTGCTAGGTAGATTAGGCCTTCAAGGAATAGTGACAAAAGATATCAGTCTTTTTTGACTGGACTGTTTTATATAAATAAAGGAATCCATTTTAAAATAGAATCACGCTATGTGGAAACCTTTTTTATTTTTCTAACACCTAAGTGGATATCCAGTGGGGACCTTTACTACATCAAGGGACAGGAAGTCCCCACCTCCTTGCATGCAAGTAGCTGCTTTTAGGATTGGGACGCGTGGAAGGATACTGGCACCCATACAACCGGGGAGACAGGATCAACATCATACGCTCGTACCCCTGCAGGGGTGGAGTGCTCCGGTGAGTGTAACCACATTCGGGGGTGACTGCCAGTAATTACAGCACGGCTCTTTACCACTAAAGAAGAACTTTCTGCACGATTTCTACGGGGTTTTGGTGCACGGCACATTATATTACTGTTATGAACATTTTGCAACAAACAGTACATGGGATTTTTTTTTGATACAAAGTTGTGGTTTTTACACATTATTAATAATTTACTATTGTAAATGGTTTTCGCACATCAATGCACTATGGTTTGATAACCACAGTTTTTGGCACTTGTCACTTTATATTTATTAATTAGAAGATTTATATATGTTATATAATGGTGATGATTTAAAATTTGTGTTATTGTTTGCACATACGGTAGCAAATTCTCTTCATTACTAAATAAGGATTTTTCACTAAAATAGGGATACATTGTTTTTTTGGGAGTTTCGTATTATAACAAATTCTTCACCTCTCTAAAAAACCATTATTTTATACACTTAAGCACTTGTTTAATTTACAGCCACACCCTTAGTTCTAACACAGCGCCACTCCCTATACTTTGACTTTCTTTTTTCTACAAATGTTAGGTACTCTGTGACTGAAGGAGGGGTGGATTAATGTCACAATCCCCCCTTCTCCAATCCCACACTGCCTTGCATCCACTGAAAAGAATGCAAGACGTTTATTGACTGGAGGAGCTAGAAAGTGAGAGCAATTCACTGTGATCTGAGTACTCCAACTTGAACTGTAACTCTGAGTGCTGGAAGCTTGTTGTTAGAACATTGCAGCTTAGACATATGGGACACTACAGTCATGTGGATTTATTTTCACAGTGCACATGTTTTTGGCCAGAGTTAAGCTTTAAGCTAACATTTTAGTATGTGTCTGGTTTAGGAGTGCCACTGACACCAACAGCACTGACCTATTTAGATCTAGCTGATTTTCAGAAACATGAACCCGCAGATTTTGCCACCTGTGATTCACACAAGTTTTTACAAGTGGCTGTAAAGGCTCAAGATTTGGTTTCAGGAAAAGATCCATAATCCACACATCCTGAAGCAGACCCATGTGCATGGAGTGAGATGAATTGCAGCCTTTGCCCGGACTCCAGCCAGGACACACCCCATGGCTCAAGGTTTTTTACCTTCATGCATTAACCTTCTGTGTGCAGCAGCCCCCCCCCCCCCCCACACTAATACTTACCTGAGCCCCATCTTGATCCAGTGATGTGCATGAAAGCAGCAGCTCTCCTGGGTCTCTTCTTTCTCATTGGCTTCCACTACTGTCAATCACAGCCAGTGAGCCAATGAAGAGAGCATGGGGGTGGGGCCGAGGTGCGTTCCACGTGTGAATGGACACACAGAGCAGCAGCCAAGTAGTGAGACTGCTCTTGTGCCCCTATAGCAAGCTGCTTGATATGGGGGCACTTGGCAGGAGGGAGGGGCCAGGAGTGTCGGTGGGGACCCAAGAAGAAGAGGATTGGTGCTGCTTTGTGCAAAACCACTGCACAGAGCAGTTACAGTAGAAGCCCATGCAAAATCTAAAATCTATAGACACCAGGGATCTAACACTAACCACTCTATCCCTGTAAAGAAAATGAGGGAAAACATACATACTTGGAAGCTGATCTGACCCACTCCAACCGGATCTCCAGCGCCGGAAGCTCTGCAGAGGACACGAACGACAACGGCTGTGAAAGTAATGGGAAGTGACGTCACCCATAGAGTCACTATAGGGCATGGGTGCTCAACTTGTGGCCGTCCAGCTGTTGCCAAACTAAAATTCTCATCATACCTCTGCCCTTGGGAGCCATGCTTGTAACCATAAGCTTTGAAAGCCCTAATGGGATTGCAGTTCTGCAACACCTGGAGATCCACAGGTTGAGCACCCATGCTATAGGGCTTCCGTTGTCCTCAGTCTCCTCTGTACCCACCTACACAGAGAAGCCGCAGCTGACAGCTCAGCCTGGGATCCGATCAGAGCAGGTCAGATCGGCTTCCAAAAAGGTATGTATAGTTGTTTTTTCTTTACAGGAATAGAGAGGTTAGTGTTAGATTCCTGGTGTCCATAGATGCAAGGGTTTTAGATTTTGCATGGACTTCCACTTTAAGTATGACATGTTTGTCATTTAAAAGAAAATCTGCCTTTTACATCACTTTAAATACATTATTGATTACTATAAGATCACTGGTACATTATAGTTAATGCTACGTAAACTGTTGGCGCTATATAAATTCTGTATAATAATAAAGTACAATAGGATATAATACTGCAAAATAACAGTACCAGATCTGAGTGCTACCAAGGTCATCTTGTCTCCCTGTGTCCAATCCTTTCTTCATTATCAGCCCACACCTGTGATCAGCAGTGCTACCAACAGTATAACAGGGTGACAGATAAAAACGTGAGCACTTAGTAACACAGTGTGGATTCACCCATTATATTGTAGTTTAAACTACATAGCTCTAAGGTATTTAGATACTGTAAGAAGGGCTTCCCAATGTGCCTAGTGCTGTATACAAATTGCATGTGTCATTTCAGCTGACAAAAAGTCATGAGCAGTACTTGGCCAGACCATCTGCCTGGAGAAAATGAACAAACGCTGAGCAATTAGACAGCAAGCAGCAGTTCTTCTCTGCCTTTAGCCCAGCGGACAGATTCCGCCTCCCTGTATCAATTAGCTAAGGCTTTTCTCATCCATGTAAATGAGAACGACAGGGTTTCATAGAATGATTGCCTTTAATAAATCAGTGCAGCCAATTGTCTTCAAGCGGCTTTATCAGGTCGAATTCCAGAGCAATCACTGACAGCCTTTTTTTTTTTTTATTACAACCTTACATAAATTATGAGGAGGGGGGCTACAGCCATCCATTTTATTATCCATTTTCATATACCGTAGCATGCAGGCCAATGCTTCCTTAGAAGCGAATAGTAATATAAAGATTGTAATAGATAACTATTGTGGTTGTCAGCATGCTACATGCACAGGGTGACATAAATAAAAGGGAAAATATAGTCTGCGACACATGAGAATGATCAGCTTCAAATAAATCATTTTTAAATGAATGTTTTAAAAACCATGTTCCTATATACAGGTTGTTATAATATATGTATATGGGGCAGCCTCATTACCTTTGCAGATTCTGCACCTTGGTAGTGTCTTGCTGACAGTTAAAGCGATACTATACTACTAAAGGATCGTTTTTTAAATTTTTTTTAAATAACAAACATGTCATACTTACCTCCACTGTGCAGCACGTTTGCACAGAGTGGCCCCAAATCCATTTCTGGGGTCCCTCGGCGGCTCTTGCGGCTCCTCCGTGCATTAGGTAACCCCCTTGGAGAAGCGCTCTCCCGAGGGGGGTTACCTTGCGGGCGCGCTCCCAAGTCCAGCATTCAGCGTCCATAGAGGCCGAATGCAGGACTCGGCCCCGCCCCCCGGCGCCCGCGTCATTGGATTTGAATGACAGCATCGGGAGCCAATAGCTGCGCTGCTATCAATCTATCCAATCAAGAGCCGAGAACCAATGGAGAGAGGAATGGCAGGGATGCGCCAACGGAAAATCGGGACTCAGGTAAGTAAAACGGGGGGGCTGGGGGGCCGGTGACTGCAAAGTGTGTTTTATCACCGTAATGTATAGGATGAAACACGAGCCTTTACAACCCCTTTAATATAAAGGGACAAGAAAAGACAAGTAATGGCCTATGTTCATAACTGGGTGGGGGTGGCATTGCTGTAGTAATAAGCGATGATAGATGATAAAAAAAAGGATGTAGAAGGGACATCCTAAACACATACTTATTATGCACAAATCCTTTGTATTTGAAGGCTGTGAGAATTTTAAAGTGAAACGTCACTCTCCCAATCAACATTGATTTTTAATCTCCATGCTGCTAGCATTAGTAAATAGATAGGAAAGTATATTATATTTACTTGTTTTAACCTTTTTTTTTCCTTCAGGTACTTCCTGGTTTCTTGCTTAGGAAAATGATGTCATACATCCCAGGAGTCTTCAGGAGGGGAGAAGAGGAGGAGGAGGGGTGTTCTTAGCTAAGCACACTCTACTTCTTTAATTGCTTGAGCTATGGGCAGATGGATTCCAGGAAGTAAATGCTACATGAATCATTTGTCCTTACTCAAAATGGCCAAGGCCGGAAATACTAGGGGGCATTTTTTTAAAGTGATTTCTCACTTTACAAAATAAAGCATGGGGACATGGGTGGATGGGGGGGTTTATTAGAATATTAATAATGGATTAAATAGTGTTTTTATGAAAACTAAAGAGCGGACTTTAGAGGCACACAAGTAGACTGTCTAAAAATACTAAGATTAGTTTATTGGATACAAAAATTCATATGGTAAGGACAATTAGTACAAATAGATACATATAAAATACCATGAAATTGATATTTTATACCCCACACATAATCTTCAACACCACTTCATACGATACATAGAAGTAATAGTGTATCCTAAAAAAATGGAAATCGAAATTCCCGTAGTAGTGTTCCTGTTAAGGGTGTAAGTAAACAGGCCGGTGGGTCAGGATGTGAATCCAGGTATATATGTTCTTTCAATGGCTCGACATGTTGTGTGTAGAGGTACGCTTCTTTAGGAGCATAAGAAATTCATGCAGTAATCAGACGCGGGACAAGCCATATAATAAATTGCTGGTAAGTAAGGTTGTCTGGGTCTATACAGAGACAAAAACATAGCAGCACAGCACTGCAGAGGTAAAGATACTGGTTAGTACACCAGTATTAATATGGTTGAATGGTCTGTTTGGGTAATCATAAGGAGAAACCGACCAACAACTCAGAGAGGTAGACACCTAAGGGGTGGTAGAGCCAGGCCGTGGAAGCAAGGTACGTCGCCTGGTAGCTCGTCAGCGTCTGCAAACAAATAGTGTTTTTGGTTTGTGGAGTTCAGATACAGTGAAGATCTGCTTTAACCACTGCCTTGTTTTGAAATGCATCTATCAGATCTACAGTGTGCCCCCCGCAGCTGTCTGCTTTGGCTGGGAGCTCTGAAATGCAAGGAGGCCAAAGAGTGTGCCAATGGTCTACTTAATGTCTATAGTTCCCCAGCTCAGGTTCACTCATAAATGAAGTCACCTTGAACATAATGACGGCATTCAGTGACATCTACCATTAGAGGGGCATAAGTGACAATCTGATTCCGGTTTACCTGGCTTTTTAGGTCATGCACACGAGACGCCGGTGCAAACTCTGCTGAACACATGTTTTTAAAAGCTGAAACCGACGTTTAGAAACGCCCGTTTTGACGCATTTGCATGCCGCGTTTAGAAGCGTTTTACCGTGTTTGCGTCTAGAAGCGTCTGCAGAGCAGAGAATGACATTTTGCGACCCAAATTTGGGGCCCCGTATCTCCTCTATGGGGCCCCAAAGTCGGGTCGCAAAATGTCAAGCACTTTTCTGCAGCAGAGAATGACATTTTGTGACCCGAATTTGGGGCCCCGTATCTCGGGGCCACTTGGTGCTAGGAACCCCAAATTTGGATATGTTATAGTGTCAGTCCAACTGTGTTAGCACACCAAATTCTTAGGGGTTCCTAGCACCAAGTGGCCCCGAGATATGGGGCCCCAAATTCGTGTCATAAAATGTTCCTTTAAAAACACATAAACGCAAACGTTTGGCGTCTGAAACGTGGAAAACTTTTGCGTCTGAACCTGCCTAAAAAGGCCAAAAAACAAGACTGTGTACATGGACACATAGGATAACATTGAATGGGTTCAGGGGCAGTTGAAAAAAAAAGTGTCCAACTGCCTCTGAACGCGTGTTTAACAGCGTCTCGTGTGCATGAAGCCTTAGGCCTCATGTACATTGCTGCTGGTAAACGGACATTTAGGAGCAGTTGGGCATTTTTTTCAGCTGCTCCTGAACTCTCCGCTGTTATCTTATCAGTACATGTACACAGGGTCCTTTATAGTCTTATCCAGGCAGATAAGGTTAGAAGCATTTTTTGGAAAGCAAAAAAATGCATTCAGGACGGATGTTCAGAGGCATTTGAAACACCAAATGCCTTAACAGCTTCTAAACGCAAATTTTTTTGCGTTTAGTCGTGTTTCTTTTGCAGGCGTTTTTAATGGAGATA
Organism: Lithobates clamitans; assembly: GCA_037952925.1. Lineage (NCBI taxonomy): Eukaryota > Metazoa > Chordata > Amphibia > Anura > Ranidae > Lithobates > Lithobates clamitans. The sequence goes on from JBBGZY010000286.1 coordinate 3,303,526, forward strand.
CATTTCTGAACATTTACAATGTAAAAAACACACTTCTAAATGTAAACGCGGCACATTTTTAAACGACGGCCACTAGCTGTCAAGTTCCATCGTTCAGGAGAGGTTTTAAAACGTCCCGTGTACATGACGCCTTACACCTTCTACGTGTAGCAGGTGCATGCTAATGTTGGATGAAAATAGGTAAAGTAGAACTATAGGCAAAACTTTTTGTTTTTCATTTTGGAAAGAGCAAGGGAGGATTATAACCCCTGTCAGATTTTTTTAATTGACCATCTGTGTCCCATTGTGGAGATTTCTCTTCACTTCCTATCCCACAGCCAAACAGGAAGTGCGGGGAAATATCTGTAAATTAAGGGAATCCCTTGGGGCCCTCAAGGTCACCAGAACTAGTGTCCCCATTGGAAGATTTCCCCTCTATTACTTTTCTGGGGACAACCCAAAATTTGGGCTTTTCTTTATTTTCACTTTCAATGATAATGAACTCCCTAACAGGGGCACATACAGCAATAAAAACTGTCAGGGTTCCAATCCCTCTCTGCTACAACTTCAGTCTGTCATCCGAATGTCCTGTTGTGTTTTCTCTTCCAAAATGTGGACAGAACCACAAACTTCCTGAGACCGAGAAATAAGACCTAATTTAATAACCAACGTGTTCAAATACCAGAAATATGGCCGTCGTATTCAGACATAATAGCAATTCAGCTGAGGTGAAGCACTCATCACCAAGGATGCAGATTTTTATGGAATTTCCTTCTTTTCAGAGAGTTTACTCTCTTACCGGTCTCTCTTACCGATCAGCAGTCGCATAAAACAGAACATAAAGATCTGAAGAAACACACCAGATTCACCCTTCACATTTAAAGCTCAACTTCGGGTATTCCTGAAACTCTTTTGTATTTAATGAACTATAATAAAGCAGAACTAAAAAGGCAAAACCTTTTTTTTTTGGTAAAGAAAGGGAGGATTATAAACCCTGTCAGGTTTTTTGCCATCTGTGTCCCAATGAGGAAATTTTCCTTCACTTCTAGTCCCATAGCCAAATCAGGACGTGAAAGGAAATCCCCCCAAAGTGAGGGAATCCCTGGTTGTCATAACTCATAACATGTAAATGGGCCCTTACAAAAAAAAAAAAAAAGATGATATTTAAAGCAATTTTCAAGCCAAAATTAATGACATTTACAGGACTATAAAGTGATATAAAGTGTGAGTTCAACTGGGCTTTAAATCTACAACTTTATGAAGATAATACCCAGATATACTGCTATGAAGGTCCTTGATCAGAGGCTTCCCGTTATGGAGTGACAACGCCAAGTTCCTGGCTTCCAACTGTTCTCCTTCATTGTCACTCTGGCACATACCCCTCCAGTGAAGACTACAGGCCACTGTGCTAATGCCCATTGTGCCGACATGTTCTGCCATTGTTGGGAAAAAAACATTGCAACTGGTATGATAACAAAATTTCTTCAAGTCAAGCTTTTCAACGAATTTAATGTTGACTAACACTTTCCACTGTCCTGTGAATGCATCTTATTTGATTTACTATATTCCTCTCACTTGTCCCACATCATTAAGAAAAAATGTTTTTTATATATATATATATATATATTTTTTTTTTTTAATTATTATTATTTATACATATACACATATAATATATATAGTATATGAAGGCCCATGCCTATGTTTTCACTGTGCATAGTGATTTTGCACAGGGATGTGCAAATTAAATCCGTCTCCAGGTTTCCATCAAATGCTGAGCCAGAGCAGATTTTATTGGTCTGTTAGGAGCATAGTTTTTTTCCTCCAAGACATGTTCTTTGCCTTTCCTGTGCTTTATGTTTTTATCATCATGTTAACACACATTAACCAGCCCCAGGAGGCTAATCGCATTTTGCTGTATGCTTTGCTACACCATCTGAGTTATCCCCAGGACCTCAAAACAACAAAATATTTTATCTATCAATCTTAATATAAGCAAGTAATAGTTGTGTATTGTTTTAAAACAATGACATTAACCACTTGCCTACTGTGTACTTTTACCCACTTTCTACCCAGGCCAATTTTCAGCGCTGGTGCACTTTTAATGACAATTGCGCAGTCATGCAATACTGTACCCATATGACATTTATATTTCTTTTCACACAAATAGAGCTTTGTTTTGGTGGTACTTATTATAGCTGGGCTTTTTTATTTTTTGCTAAACAAAAACCAAATATTTTTGAAAAAAAAAGAAAAAGAAGTATTTCTTAGTTCGTAATAAAATTTTGCAAACAGGTAAATTTTCTCCTTCTCTGATGGGCACTGATAGGCTGCACTGATGAAGTACCACTGATGAGGCTACACTAATATGCGGCACTGATGAGGAGGCACTAATGGCCCCTGATTGGCAGCACTGATGGGGCTGCACTGATAATCAGGACACTGATGATAAGTGCCCTGATTATCAGTGTAGCTGTCCCGTTTCACACTTGCCCATTACCGCCTCTGCCTCTCCTCACGCTGTGACTGTGTGGGTGTTTTTTGGGGTTTTTTTTATTGCATTTCAGTGTAAATATGAGATCGGAGGTCTTTTTGACATCAGATCTCATATTTAAGAGGTCCTGTCGTGCTTTTTTGTTGTTTACATTCCTTGTAATAGGAATAAGAGTGGCAGAATTTTTTTTTTAAAAAGAACCGTGTAAAAAATAAAAATAAAAGGTAAAATAGATAAGAAAAAAAAAATGTTTAAATGTGCCCCGTCCCGCTGAGTTCGCGTGCAAAAGTGAATGCATATGTGAGTAGCGCCCGCATAATGAAAACGGTGTTCAAACCACACATGTGAGGTATCGGCACGATCGGTAGAGTGAGAGCAATAATTATAGCCCTAGACCTCCCCTGTAATCAAAACATGCAACCTGTAGAATTTTTATACATCGCCTATGGAGATTTTTAGGGGAAAAGTTTGTCGCCATTCCACAAGCGGGCACAATTTTGAAGCGTGACATGTTGGGTATCAATTTACTCGGCGTAACATTATCTTTCACAATATAAAAAAAATTGGACTAACTTTACTGTTGTCTTATTATTTTTTAATTCAAAAAAAGTGTATTTTCCCCAAAAAAGTGCGCTGCACAAATACGGTGTGTCAGAAAGTATTGCAACAACGCCATTTTATTCTCGGGGGTGTTAGAAAAAAAGTATAATGTTTGTGGGTTCTAAGTAATTTGCTAGCAAAAAAAATGTTTTTAACTTGTAAACAACAAATCTCAAAAGAGTGGCTTGGTCCTTAAGTGGTTAAAAAGGACATTTACCTGTCCAGGGATCGAGTGTCGTCTTCACCCAGGCTGGTTCTTTACCGGTCTTTGGGTCTCCGTCACAGATATCTTAAGCGTGGGGATCTGGCTGTGACGCCTGGCAGGCTTCACAGCTGGCTTTGTGAACATGTAACATGTCCCAAGAGGCTGTGGGCAGAGGGGGAGGGGTTGGCCAACTTCTATGGCTGCTTTCTATGAGGGCATTCATGCAGGCTTGCTCCTGAGCCTCCCAGTTTACCTCTATTGACAGAGACAGCGAGACTCGGCCCCGCTGCCTCATCACTGGCTTTGATTGGCAGCAGCCTTAGCAAAGCCCGAGAGGCAAGAGTAGAGTTCCAGACATGCACAGCTATGGATCGAATAAAGGCTCAAGTAAGTAAAAGGGGGGGGGGGGGTGCTGATGTCTAAAGATTGTTTACCTTAATACTAGGAATGCACTAGGGTGAAAAAATGTTTAGGCTTTAAAAATGATTTTAGGAGTAAGTTCACATATGTGTGGGTCGTGTGTGCATGCATAACGTGGGTACAGCAGTCCATACAATTAAATGGGGAGGGAAGGTAGAAAGCGCCAAACCGGCATAGTGTAGCACAATTTATTAAGTAAACTACCATATAAAACAAAAAGAAAGGCCGTGATGGTATATCCAGAAATTGGATGTCCGCCCAAAGATGATGTGTCCAGCTGGAGTAGTAAGAGGAGCTGTCAGTCTAACCGCTGTATGAACCAATCGGGACATGTTCCAGAAGCTTAACCACGCCTCCTTCATCAGTCCGATTCTCACAGGACACAGCCAATGACTGATCAGAGTACCAGCTCGCTGCCGGTACCATGTGACCGCCATGACCAATCACAGCAGGTCCTATGACAGTTGTACACAATGGAAGCCAATCACAGTCCATCTGTACCATGTGATTAGCTTTGACCAATCACAGCTAATCACAACAAAACAATCAGTTTCATTCAGTAAAATGCTTGCTTATAGCAATGTAATTTACTGCTATAAGCAAACAATGTGTAAAAAAATTAATAAATCCTGATCACTTCCCCAGAGTAGTACAGTGTTACTATGGTAACATTATGTTGCTCTGGTCACAGTGTGTTAAAAAATAAAATAGTAAAAAAAATATAAAAACAACTATCACCAGTCAGTGTCCCTGATCACCGCGACAGCAGTTATATGCCTCTTACTAAATACATTGGACGGTCTACCTTCCAAAAACTGGTCATTTGGGGGTATTTCTACTGTCCTGGCATTTTAGGATTGATACATTTTCAGATATATATACCATCGTTTGTGGACTGTATAAATTTCCTACAGACTAAATAATATACATTGATTTGGATTATTTTCACTTAAGAAATTTAACAGAATACATTTTTGGGCTAAATTTATGAAGAACAATTATTTATTTGCAACATTTTATAACCGAAGAAAGAAAAATCTTTTTTAGTTTATTTAGCAAAAAATAAAAAAAACCAGAGGTGATTAAATACCACCAAAAGAAAGCTCTAGTTGTGTGAACAAAATGATAAAAATGTTTGGGTACAGTGTTGCATGACCGCGCAATTGTCAAAGTGCGACAGCGCTGAAAGCTAAAAATTGGCCTGGACAGGAAGGGGGTAAAAGTGCCCTGTATTGAAGTGGTTAATTAACACAGATCGGGTTTAAGGACTAAATCTGACAAGTGTGATTATGCAGCCATCTAAATTCCTTTGTCCATTTGATCGATCTATTGCCTGCCTTATGCAACACTTCTGTTTTTCACCGAGCTAGATATTATGGGTCAACATTCTTTCCTCAATTAATTTGAGAATAAACAAGACTATCATAATTAAGCCATTCAAAAAAGAAGAAAAATGTAAAAGGAGCTGCCAAAAAACAGTAAAACTCCTTTATCAAGACACTAAAAAAGGCAGCTGACATATAATTGGTTGTGATAAGGAAACCGTTCCTCTTTTCTTCTTCCATTGAGAGAAAAATATTGCCTTTAAACTTTGCGTGTCCTGCATTTTTCATTCCTTTCTTTAACGCAAATGTATGACCTCCCACTTAATAGAATCTGTATTATTTCCAAGCCGTGTAAGTTTGCTCCTGCTGCTTCCCCTCTCATAACATCATTAGATGACATTATTTGACCTTTTCATTACCAACAAACACTGCCAAGTGGTACTTGTTAAGCATTACAGATAATCACAGTTTGTACAACAAGCTTTGTAGTGTTAAAATTTGCAAAGCATATGATGAATACATGTTTATATATAATAAACACGTCAACATTTAGCGCCTCATAATTTAGGCAGATCAAGTAATTCGAATAAATTAAGCTAACCGAATGAAAGAAAGGCGCAACATATGCTGACATTTTAAAAAGATACCTACTATTTATAGCCTTTTTAAACTAACTACCGCTATTATACCAAAAGATTTACATTTACTTAACTTATATATTATGTTTAAGTCCTAACAGTAAATGCAACAGCCAAGGAGCTTAGTGTTAAGATGAGACACTACATGGAGCTGAGTTATTAACATAAAACAAGATGGCGTCAGAAGGAAGCTATCCTGGTGTAGATCAAATGTGAACTACAAGTGAACTACTGTACAAGCAATAAACTTGTCATTGAAAATGTATCCCCTTTTCACACCATTCTTCAAAAAGCAGCTCCAGTTCTTTGAATGATAAAATCTTTTTTTTAGAATATCTGATAAGGGTTTTATGTTTTTTCTAGATCAACTAAATAGGAAGGCCAAGAAATATGTTTGACTTTAATATAACATACTTCATAACTGTCCTGGATTCCATGGAACTGTCCAGGAATTTCAACAAAATCATGCCACCTCACAGATCCAGTTTGTGCCCTACAACGGAGTGCCGAAACACTCATTCTGGCACTCAGCTCTCCACCAAAGCTCATGGACATCATTAGCGTGCCACCCACACTGTAATGTATGCAGACATCCCCGCAGTCCTGTCGCCAGCAATATTCAGATCTCAGATACAGTGCTGTTCAGAAAGTTCCTAGGCTCCTCCTCAACACTGTCACAGTTACATAGTTGAGGAGAAGGTTCGGACTTCATTTCAGGCCAGGTGCTGCTCATTATCTGTGGTCTAAATGGTCTCCAAGGGAGACAAACAGAGGGATCACCAGAGGAGGTGTGAAACCCAGATACTTCAGCAGGTGTCTGGTTTAGCTTCATACTGTACATGCATTACTGTGCCCCAGCCATGCAGAGCAGGTTTCCATTAGGGCTTACTTGTAGATAAGCCTAGGGGACCGCGCCATTTTTTTAGATTAATTTTTTTTATTCAGGTTTTCAACAATAAATGCCTTAAAGAGAATCTGTTGGAGGGGGTTTGCAAGGAGGAAGATCTGTGCACAGAAAATTAGAAAATTATATGTGCTGTGTTGCTGTGTGGATTTTTGCTTGTGAGAGGGTATTTTTTTTTAAAATATCTATATATTTTTTTTAAAATCTACTGACCAACAGTGTCTTGGGAAGGGGGGGGGGGTGTTCTTACCCCCACTTACGCAGATGCTGGAATCGGGCAATTATTTCATTCATGGACCTTAAAAGTGGGGGATGTTTTTGTTTCACACTGTCAAGAGGACCTGGGTCACCTGCTAGTGGCACTGTGCTTCCCACAGTGGAAAGTTGTAGCTCCAGTGTCCACCAGGGGGTGTCTCCTAGCAACCAGCAAATTCTACTAATAATTCTCCAGCTGATGCTGGGAGAGTATTTAGTCTCTCCTTTGCTAGTACACTTCACATCAGTGTTTTGCTTTGCTCAGTCAGATGCTGCTTGCCATTTATCTTACCCCTGCTCCTGCTCTTGCTTATTTACCTGCATCCTGTACCCTGCTGCCTTTTTTCTGCTCCTCTTGTTCTGCTCCTGTTGTATCTGATCCCAATCCTGGTTCCCCCCTTTCCTTGCTTCTCTGGTTTTTCCTATGACCTGTGTTCTTCCACTTGCATATACTGCGTTATAATTTGGTGGTTAGGCATTTTATCATTTAGATAATAGTTCACTCATATCTTTATGTTGGCTGTTTGCTGATGTTTGGATGTCTTTTGTTTCACTGTTAATAAATCCACTTTAATACAGTATCTCACAAAAGTGAGTACACCACTGACATTTTTGCAAATATTTTGCTACAATGTAAAGTAGTGAGTGTACAGCTTGTATAACCGTGTAAATTTGCTGTCCCCTCAAAATAACAACACACAGCCATTAATGTCTAAACCACTGGCAACAAAACTGAGTACACCCCTAAGTGAAAATGTCCAAATTAGGCCCAATTAGCCATTTTCCCTACCCCGTGTCATGTGACTCGTTCGTGTTACAAGGTCTCAGGTGTGAATGGGGAGCAGGTGTGTTAAATTTGGTGTTATCGCTCTCCCTCACTCACTCTCATACTGGTCACTGGAAGTTCAACATGGCACCTCATACCAAAGAACTGAGGTTCTGAAAAAAAGAATTGTTGCTCTACATCAGGGGTCTCAAACTGGCAGCCCCCCAGCTGTTGCAAATCTACAAGTTCCATTATGCCTCAGCCTGTGGGAGTCATGCTTGTAACTGTCAGCCTTGCAATGCTTCATGGGACTTGATTTTTTTTTTTTAACAATAAGCTTTTATTGATGTTAAAAGATAACATTTGTAAGGGACTTGTAGTTTTGCAACAGCTGGAGGGCCACAAGTTTGAGACCCCTGCTCTACATAAAGATGTACTAGACTATAAGAAGTTTGCCAAGACCCTGAAACTGAGCTGCAGCATGGTGGCCAAGACCATACAGCGGTTTAACAGGACAGGTTCCACTCAGAATAGGCCTCGCCATGGTAACCGTAAGATTACTGAAACCATGTCCTGTGGTCTGATGAGACCAAGATAAACTTATTTGGTTCAGATGGTGTCAAGCGTGCGTGGCAGCAACCAGGTGAGGAGTACAAAGACAAGTGCATCTTGCCTACAGTCAAGCATGGTGGTGGGTGTGTCATGGCCTGAGGATGCATGAGTGCTGCTGGCACTGGGGAGCTGCAGTTTATTGAGGGAACCATGAATGCCAACATGTACTGTGACATACTGAAACAGAGCATGATCCCCTCCCTTCGGAGACTGGGCCACAGGGCAGTATTCCAACATAACCCCAAACACACCTCCAAGACAACCACTGCCTTGCTAAAGAATCTGAGGGTAAAGGTGATGGACTGGCCAAGCATGTCTCCAGACCTAAACCCTATTAAGCATCTGTGGGGCATCCTCAAATGGAAGGTGGAGTAGAGCAAGGTCTCCAACATCCACCAGCTCCATGATGTCATCATGGAGGAGTGGAAGAGGACTCCAGTGGGAACATGTGAAGCTCTGGTGAACTCCATGCCCAAGAGGGTTAGGGCAGTGCTGGAAAATAATAGTGGCCACACAAAATATTGACACTTAGGGATGTACTCACTTTTGTTGCCAGCGGTTTAGACATTAATGGCGGTGTGTTGAGTTATTTTGAGGGGACAACAAATTTATACTGTTATACAAGCTGTACACTCACTACTTTACAAGGTACCAAAGTGTAATTTCTTCAGTGTTGTAACATGAAAAGATATAATAAAATATTTACAAAAATGTGAGGGTTGTACTCACTTGAAACCGGAATAAAGCTCTGCCATACTAAAACATAAATGTTTACTAAACCGTACTCTTGGAGAAGAAAAAAAAACACACTTATATGATGTCATTTTAATTAACAGACTCTCATATCTTGGGTTAAATATCTGTGAAAATGCAAATTACATAAACATTTTGTTCATGTAAAAGTTTGGAAATAATCACATGCATCCAAATCTGCTGCCAAATTAAAGACCTATCTGTCCCTAGAAAAATACTATATACAACATTCTGGTTGATTACAAATGCTAAAAGGAATAAAAAACTGAAGGCACTGAAATGAGAAAAAAACAACTCTGGGACTGAAGGAAATTTAGAGAGAAAATGGTCCAGGGACCTAGGTGGTTAAGGCCCTCTCCAAAAATATATACTGTCATTTTTATTTTTTTTAATACTTTTGTTTTTCCTTAGTAGCAGTGTTTTCATTAAAAAAAAAAATCTAGTTTAGAAGTAGATGCTAACAGTAAACTGTGACACAATACCAATAAAATTGTGAAACGATAGAGTGGAAACAAAAGTATTCTTGTCATAGAGATATGCATTTCCTGTACTAAAAGCTGGACTGAGGTTGAAGTTGTAATCCTCCATCAGCCGCGCTGTATTAGGCTGCTAATGTTTCACAATGATATCCCCTTTCTTTTTTTTTTAGGCTGTAACTTGTCCAGACAGTCTGCAAAATTTCTTCTCACTGGTAATGTATCTGAAAAATTGCCTTCTAAAACGTTTAACATCTGCAATTCCCTCGTCTCTGGGGTAAGATTTTGGAAATAAAATGATAGAAGCAGAAAGCTGTAAAAGGAAGATGAAAATTATGATATTTTTTCTTTTGAACTCCAAATGCAGAGAGAAGTGATTTTATAGTTGTTAAATAATAGAACATAAGTCGTACATCAGTAGTGTCAACTACCTTGGTAGGCTTGGTTAAGATATGAAAGCAAGTAAACATTAACATAGAAAAATACCCAATCAGTTTCTAGCCATCATTTTTCCAATGCAGGTTAAAGCTTTGGAATTGAAATGGCCATTTGAGTAGGGTTGGTTCAGATACAATGGCTAAAGCACCTAAAGAATTAGGTCTTCAACATTACTAAACAAGTCCAGCTGAAGTTGACTAGAGACTAATTGCTATAGGAAGATTTGGATAAATAAAATTAACATACATGATACTTCTTTTTTTTTTTTTTCTATTTCTTTTTTAATAGACTTAGATGTTCCCTGGCTCCATAAATTGCTTGCTGGCTTCTACGCTGAAGCTATTGGCTCTTGAATTCTTGCATGAACATGACCAGGCTGTTGGCAACACACTTTCCTTCCATGCAGTTAAATCTTCCCAGTTTAATCTTTAAAGTGCATTTCCACTTCTGCAGCCAAAATGGGATAATACCTACTTTATATTCATAACATGTTCCTATTAACATAGCATAGCTTAAAAAAAAATGGCTGCCTACCATTCTCCATTAACTTTTAAAAGTTTAAAAACTCCAAGAAGTCTACTCCAAAAATCGACTTCTTGCTTCTATTTTTATATATTTATGCAAGTCTGAGGAGTTCTGTTTAACCCGGTCTGTACTCAGTTGGCAGATTTCATTATCAGTTAGCAGGATGTGCAGGACTGTCTGTTCTAACAAAGTGTTGAATACCTCAAGCCTTTGGTGGTTAGTGTTAGAGTGGTTGTAAAGCCTGAAGGTTTTTTACCTTCATGCATTATATGCATAAAGGTAAAAAGCCTCCAGTATGCAGCTTGCCCCGCACTTACCTAAGCCCAATCCCGATCCAGTGATGTACACGAGAGCGGCTGCTCTCCCAGATCTCTACCTCCTCATTGGCTGAGAGACAGCAGGGGAGCCATTGGCAATTGTCAATCACAGCCAATGAAGAAGGAGCAGGGGGAGGGGCAGAGCCCCATCTGTTTGCGTCTTATGGACACACAGAGCAGGGCTCACTAGCGAGCATGAACAAGTGCCCCCATAGCAAGCAGCTTGCTATGGGGGCACTTGGCAAGAGGGAGGTGCCCAGAGTGCTGGCTGAGGACCCCGAGAAGATATGCATGAAGGTAAAAAAACCTTTAGTATGTAGCTTCCCCCACAGCCTCCCCAATACTTACTCAAAAGTGGAACTTCCACTTATCCGTCGCCTCCCCCCCTCCAGTGCCATATTTGACACCTTTCAGGGGGGAGGGGGGTACGGGTACACGTTTTTGACAGGTACAATTCCCCACTTCCTGAGACGGCGCCGTATCGCTGTCTCTCTGAAGTTCGGGCCCCCTTCTTCCCCCGCCGCCGGGCCAATTAGAAAGCGCTTCGTGCATGCGCAGTAGGGAACTGACCATGAAGCCGAAAGGCTTCACTGCCAGGTTCCCTAACCAGGAATGGCTGCGGCTGCAACCGACAGCTAATCCAAAGTGTGGCTGGGCTTCTGACATTGCGGGCTCCCTGGATAGGCAAGTGTCCTTATATTAATAGTCAGCAGCTGCAGTATTTGTAGCTGCTGATTTAATCTTTCGTGGGGGGACTGGACCTTCTCTTTAAGCCCAATCTCGATCCAGTGATATGCACGAGAGCAGCTGCTCTCCCAGATCTCTACCTCCTCATTGGCTGAGAGACAGCAGGGGAGTCATTGGCTCCCACTGCGGCCAATCACAGCCAATGAGGAAGGAGTGGGGGAGGAGCCAAATCCCGTTCTGTGTGTGTCTTATGGACACACAGAGTGGGGCTCGGGAGTGAGTACGCACGAGTGCCCCAATAGCAAGTGACTTGCAATGGGGGCACTCAGCAAGGGGGAGGAGCCCAGAGCGCTGGCTGAGAACCAGAGAAGAGGATAGAGGCTGCTCTGTGCTGCTCCATGTTTTAGTACGCTTTTCTGTTTGTTAAAAATAATTAAATACTGGAGTGTGCAAGATCTGGGCACAAGTTGACTTTACAGTACCATTTGTTTTCATCAACCAATACATTTCTATCTTTTAGCCTGCTACAAACATTGCAGTATACCGTGGACATAAAGTCGCTATCCTACTGCCCTGGTGCATTTCAGACATTGTGCAACTATTTCTGTTTACCCTTTGGTAGATGAGGTCCTCTGCAGACACCTCTGTTGTCAACTTATCAGAAAAAAATGCAAGCACTGGCCAAAGTTTCTGCTGATAGCTCACAGACATTAGATCGTCATACATCCTGATTGGGAGCCTGACATCAAATTTACATGGATATTTTATCATCCGAGAAAATTCGACTGGATTGTAGGAGTTTTCCCGAGATCTTGGTCCAAGGTCTTACCAACAGAACTTGGCAACAAATTCAGGATTGGTCAAGGTTTATCTAACATCTATGAGTACACATTTAAATGTAATCACTTTATTCAGCATGTTTTCCATAACTTTACTATGAATGCTTTCCACACAGCTATCAAATAAAATCTCAAGTTCATTTTTATTAAACTGCCCCTTTTGCTTCGCAGTTATTCACTTCCTTCTATGACATCCTTTCCTCATACTGACAGTATGTCAGCAATGTGATTAAGGTTTAGAACAGACAGCTCTGATGCTTCCATTGATGCATGAAGACTGCAGAATTCCAGGTATAATAGATAGTTTTAGTCAATAACTCAGCATACATTAAAGGAACCTGTCATTAATGGGTTTTACACTTAAAGGGGTTGTAAACCCTCATGTTTTTCACCTTAATGCATCCTATACATTAAGATGAAAAAACTTCTGTCACTGACCGCCCCCCCAGCTGGAGGGGGCCGGTCCACACCGGAGACGCGCTCTTCCCCTCTGCCCGTTGTCTCGGTTCTTGATTGGATAGATTGATAGCAGCGCAGCTATTGGCTCCTGCTGCTGTCAATCAAATCCAATAAAGCGGGGGCGGGGCCAAGTCCGGCATTTTGCGTCTATGGCTTTACAATCACTTTAATTCTATAGCAATTGTTCTCAAACTTTCTAGTGCCAAAAGTAATTTGCGCCCCTAACCCACGGACATTTAGCGCTCCATAAGTCCCTTACACTTGTACAATATTAAAACCCCTTATGGTACATTTTAGCATGTACCACTCTTCCTCTTTGTTCTCCTTTCTTTCACTTTTATTTTAAGTATCCTAATTTCTTGTTTTTTTCCCCCCCATCCCTCTCTCTAGCTGTCTTTCTTGTGCTTTCTCTTATTCTTTCTCTCCCTTTATCTTTGTTCCTCCCCCTCTTTTCCTCTCCCTTCCATGCATTCTCTATTTTTATTCCTTCTATTACTCCTTGGTGGGGGTGGTGGGGGAATGGGATGAGTGGCATTGTTGATGGGGAGTTCTGATCAGCCAACTTAGATGCTCTTGATCAAGGTCATCTGCTGATCTGAGAACTGCAGTGGGGACTTTTAATGGCAACTATAATCACACGAAGTGTTACTCACTGTGTCTCCGACTTTGTGGTGTCTCAAAGCAGTGACACCTATGCCGAAATCAGGAGATGGGGTCTCCTTCAGCCCCTCCCACTTCACATTCCTCACCAGTCAACTGACCTCTAGTCTCTGCCCCCCCCGCCATGCCTTGAACTAAACAGGCAGCTGCAAAGAGGCTGAGTGGGTGGCCATGGGCTCCAGGATCAGCCCAGCTGGGCAGCCGAGAAAAGGCTGGGAGAGCGTTGTGGGCTTCAGGAACAGCCCAGAATTCGGTGACCCCCTGGCAAAATTGTCATTCGACCCCCGGGTTGAGAACCACTGCTATAAACTAATGATGTTGGCAATACACAGGAGGGCAGTGCGGCACCAACCTTCCATGCAATAAACTGAACAACACAAAAACTTTTTGTAGGAAAAATGTAAATTGTAAATAAAATGTAAAACTCCTCAAGGACAGACTTTCTGACAAATTGTTCTAATGCTGGACCTGGCAGGTGCACCACAATTGTCACAACCACTGGTTGAGTCACACAAGCAACAGCAACAGGTCCCAGTGTGACTGAGTACTATTGTTCTATGGAAGACATGGCCTTCAATGACCTTCATAACTTTCTGACAAATATTATTTTTTTAAGAAGGGCAGAAAAATAATAATCGTAATAAGGAGAGCCGGCAAAACTGTAATCCTTGAAGTGTCGTTTATTGGTACAACAGAGTGACAATAAAACAATAAAGCTAACACGTTTCGGCCTTAGTCGTAGGCTATTGCCGAAACGCTGCCGGTAACATGTGCGCGTTGTGACCAATCACAGCAGGTCACATGACAGTTGTAAACAATTGATGGCTTGCTTTAATGGCATCCATTGTGTACAATTGTTTTGCTAGCTGTGATTGGTCAGTGTGATCACATGGTACAGACAGGGCTAATCATAGCCCATCTGTACCATGTGATTAGCTCTGGCCAATCACAGCTAATTAAAACAAAACAAACTGAATGAATCAGTTTGATTTAGTAAAATGCTAGCATATAGCAATGTAATGCACTGCTATAAGCAATCATAATGTGTAAAAAAACAAAAAATAGATCCTGATCACTTCCCCAGAGTAGTACAATGTTACTATAGTAACATTATATTGCTCTCATCATAGTGTTAAAAAAACAAAACAAAAAAAATGTTTTTTTCATACTGTCACCAGTCAGTGTCCCTGATCACCACCACACCAGTTATCAGGGATAATGACTGGTGACAGAATGTAAAAAAAAAAATGACTAAAAAAAATACTGAAAAAAACTTGCCATGCCTCTTACTAAATACTTTGGACTGTTTATTTTCCAAAGAGGTGTAATTTGGGGGGTATTTGTATGGTCCTGCCATTTTCTGGCCTCAAGAAATGAGAGGCTGTCAGTACATCAGGCCTTTTCAATTTTGAGATATATGCCATAGTTTGTGGACTCTATAACTTTCACACAGACTAAATAATGTACACTGATTTGGGTTATTTTCACCAAAGAAATGTAGTACCATACACTTTGACCTAAATTTATGAAGAACAATTATTTGTTTGCAAAATGCCATCATTTTCAGTCTTTTTTCGTTTATTTAGCAAAGAGTAAAAAAACAGTGGTGATAAATACCACCAAAAAGAAAGCTCTAGTTGTGTGAACAAAATGATAGAAATTTTGTTTGAGTACCGCGCAATTGTCATTTAAAGTGCGACATCGCTGAAAGCTTTAGCATCCACTTCTTAGACTGAGATACTGGCTCTAAGATGACACATTTGTAAAAAGTGGCTACCTGTCCAGTTCTTAGCGGTGTTCACAAAAGTCTGACAGATCAGCTTTTTGTTGTAGCCTCTGACCTTAGGAAGTGCTTCTTCCTGCCTGCGGCAGGCTAATGGCAATGTTTCAGCCTGAGCAAAGTCACTTGTCTGAAGCTCCAGTTCTGCTTTTTAAATGATAAAAAAGTGCAGCTTCTTTGTAAACATTTATACGGTTTATTATATATCTGTAATAGTGTGCATTGACCCAGGTCATGGTAAAGTAGTTAGTCCCATTCAGAAAGTTGAATATGAATTACTAATATTGGTATACTGTAGCTGCATTTTGGGAAATGTATTTCTGGAGAAATGCAAAGTTAGTGAAAGGACTACTTTAAAGCTGGCAGGACATGAGCGAATCCAATTGTTCGGTAGAACAATCATTTCAACATCCTGCTCAAATCTAGGATTTGTTTTTATTCTGATCACTTCTGATTTTGCGTGATTGAATCAGGGATGAAAACAGTTAGAAGTGCTGTAAATTCTCATATTTGTAAAATAATCACCTAAAGCTTGCACACACCTTCTGCATTGTAGTCCCTTTTGTTTTCCATTGTACCACTTAGTACTACCCAGATATTCTTTTTTAGGTTTATTCCCAGATGCCCCTACTTACGTACAACATACCATCCGCTGTTCCATGGGGATTTCATTCTCGGCACATCTGTTCTGTATATGCTTGTGGTTTATACCGCCTCAGCTCCCGGGAGAGACGCTGTCCGCAGTTTATCTTCGGTGCTCACGACTATATGTCACATCCATGGTAATTGTGTAAGTATGGGGAGAGGTTTCAGATGTACAGTGGAACCTTGGATTACGAGCATAATCAGTTCCAGGAGAATGCCTGTAATCCAAAGCACTCACATATCAAAGCGAGTTTCCCCATAGAAGTCAATGGAAACGAAGATAATTTGTTCCGCATTGATGCCTATTGCATAAATATAAATGAAGCGTAGTTCTGGCACTGTTCTAATTTGGGATAAGACACTTATTGTAATAGACCCTTTGTGTTACACCCTCTACAGTTATCCGGGCTTGAAGTGGGTGTGTAGGGAATTATTCCCTAATTATTATTAGGGAATATTGCATGCAATACCGCATGTGGCCAGAGTTGGGGGGCGCGGAGTATTTCCGAATGGCTCCGAACCATTCCGAGTGTCACCAGCTGGCCAAATGCGGTACTGCAAACCCCATTGGCTTGAATCCTGCTCATTTTGTGAGACACTCACAAACCGAGTCAGGATTTTAAAAAAAGAAAAGTTGCTCATCTTTGAAAAAGCTTGTTAACCGCGTTACTTGTAAACCAAGGTTCCACTGTATTATCCTCTCCCTACATAATATATACAGTTTTTTACCCCTTCATTTTGACAGTGTTCATTTATCTACATTTTTTAGACATTCTCCTTGCATCTGCTCCTGATAAGTGGATATAATTCCATGAAACGCGTCGAGCATTCAGATGTGTAGAAAATGGATTCTTAATCTATTCTTACCAATGTTTGGATGGTTTCTGCCTACATTAATCATGTTAGGTTCTATTTTATATGAGAATATGGATTGATGAATTTCACATTTTGCAAGCTCTGTACCATTACCATGTTTGTTCACTTGTAAATATAGGAACTTATTTGTTATTATTCATTTTATACTTGCATGTGTGCCATGAGTATGTGCATTGTTACAAAGAATAAATACATTGTTATCAGTACTTGGTGTCCTTGTTGCTTTCCTGCTGAATGTTTCATTTAAAGTCCCAACCTTTCTCTTTTTGCTATTGCTTTCCATGAACCAATGCTCACCCCGAATATTTTTTAGAAGCACAGCTCACAGAATACTCACCATCATTCAGCTCTGGTCTGTATAAGGCCTTACCATGCCATTTGCACTTAATCAGAGCTATCTATGAGTCACATTAGGAAGCACAGTCAGTGAAGCAAATTAAGGTTAACCACACATTTTTAAACACAGGATATCACAATTTAAATATGCAGCTGAAGTTACTAAGAGAGCTCTACATTATTGGCTGGAAGCAAAAAAACCAGAAGACAGATGAATAAGAAAGCAGCAAAATATAAGAAAGCTGCGGTGAGTACTGCACACCTGGCGCTGTGGTTTTTTGCGTGCATTACTGCCAGGTGTATTCAGCAACTTCCTGTGCCCAGACTGGTATGTTTAAGAAAGTTTGTGGCGGAATATCAAATATACGGGGGGGGGGGCAATTATTATCACTAGAATTAGGTAGAACTGTGCCAAAACTAATAAAATTTAAAGTTGTAGGCATTATCAGACGGCATGGGCTACCAGCATATATCTTCTGCTTCATAATGAGTCCACTCAAAGCAGCCTGAATTACCTATACAAATATTAACGTTTTCAAATTCAGCATCTTTTTAGGCACAAGAATGGCTCTACTCCCACATAGCGATGCCCAGGCCTTCCAAGAAGCCACTTAGGCTCCGGACACGGGAAGGA
This sequence comes from Lithobates clamitans, assembly GCA_037952925.1. Classification (NCBI taxonomy): domain Eukaryota; kingdom Metazoa; phylum Chordata; class Amphibia; order Anura; family Ranidae; genus Lithobates; species Lithobates clamitans. Next base: position 3,321,146 of record JBBGZY010000286.1, read on the forward strand.
GTGCCTGTTCTTCACAATTAGGAAGTGAAGTTGATATGGAGGAGGTGTGGGTTCTGGACAGTGAGGAAATATCACATTGTACAACTAAAGTTATGAGTGCAATCAGCTGTAGCTTTTAGGTTGTCCAATCAGAGGCGGCTCTAGGCTTTGTGAGGCCTTAGGCAAAACCTAGACATGAGGCCCCACTCATGCCCATAATGGGAAAAATAATTCAAGCGACAAAAAAATAAACTGTATAAATTACATATATTAAGAGCTTTAAGGTGCTGGTGTCAGTGTTCTCTATCTCGGTGCTGGTGTCAGTGTTCTCTATCTCGGTGCTGGTGTCAGTGTTCTCTATCTCGGTGCTGGTGTCAGTGTTCTCTATCTCGGTGCTGGTGTCAGTGCTCTCTATCTCGGTGCTGGTGTCAGTGCTCTCTATCTCGGTGCTGGTGTCAGTGCTCTCTATCTGGGTGCTGGTGTCAGCGTTCTCTATCTCGGTGCTGGTGTCAGTGTTCTCTATCTCGGTGCTGGTGTCAGCGTTCTCTATCTCGGTGCTGGTGTCTGCGTTCTCTATCTCGGTGCTGGTGTCTGCGTTCTCTATCTCGGTGCTGGTGTCTGCGTTCTCTATCTCGGTGCTGGTGTCTGCGTTCTCTATCTCGGTGCTGGTGTCAGTGAAGGAGATAGCAGCGGAGAAGCCAATCAACAGGCAGTGCCAGCGCAGGATGCAGAGCGCCTGGCCCACCAAGGCTGAGGATCAGCACTGGACTGGGACCACCCAACCCCCCCCCCCCCGCAGTGGAGTCCCGCATAGGTGGGGGTAAGGGCAGGGCAGAGGGAAGGGTCAGGGGCTGCCAATCACAGGTGGGCACAGTGGGACTGAGCTGCCCTTACTGTTTGTGACACTGATGATCAGGAGGAAGGGAGTGGAGTGCATGGGACAGGACAGGGGGTGAATATAAAGACCAGTCTGTGGCTGAGGGATGCTGGGGGGGCTGGCTCTCTCTCATGTTGGTGGTTGCTGGCTGCAGAAGGGGTTGTGGCATGGTAGCTGTGCCTCTCCCTGCAGCTGGAGCCTCGGTTCCCCCTCCCTGCACTGATTGACAGCCCCAGAGAGAGAGAGGTGGCCCGATCCGGACACCTCTTGTTTCCTACCTCCCTTTCCATCTGCTCCATACAGCGCTCGTGGGGCTTCCTCCGCGGGACCTTCCTCTTCCTGTCCTCCCCACTGCATGCCAGATTCCTCCTCCAGCCCAGGTGTGCGGGGACCGCTCCGCCGAGCACTCCAGTGGTGGAGGGTGAAGGCCGGGGGGGCGCGATCTGCGTCTCCGGAGCAGCAGGATACTTTTTGCTCTGGCTGCTGGAACCTCCTCCCCTTCTCCTCCCCCTCTCCTACCCCGGACAACACAGCACTGGCCCCGCCTCCTCCACGAGACAGAGCCACACTCCATCCTCTCTCTCCTCTGCCTGGCCGTGGAGCACACAGGCAATGTTAAACCACTGCTGGCCGGAGCTTAACGCCGCCCGCAGCGGCATTGTTGTAACTTGTCAGCAGAGGCGGCTCTTCAATGAGGCGGTCGCGGGGCCCCTATGAGTGCGAGGCCTTAGGCGACCGCCTTATTTGCCTAATTAGAGAGCCGCCTCTGTGTCCAATTTATTTATTTTTTGTATTATTTTTAAAGCACACAGATTATACAGTATATTAGCAATACTATAAAAAAGAATAGTGAGTAATAGAGAGTACATTACACGTAGGCATACATTGGGCTGTATGTTGGTATAGAAAGTCATCTTCTGGGGAAAAGGAGAGAGTAGGGTTTCACAAAGGTGAACAGTGGGGTAGAACGGACCCTTGGTCATGCATTTGTTTGAAGCTAGTAAGCAAGAGGCCCCCCATAGGAGGCTGTTAGTAGGGCTCCATTTGTTGTATGTTGGAGTTGGGATGGGCTAGAAGTAAGGTAAGTTGCTAGTGTTGCATGTGAGGGATTGTGGACAGGGGGAGGGGTCAAAAGGTAATGGACGATCAAACAAGTAAAGAGGTGAAAGGAGTGAGAATGGGAAAAGAGAAAGACATTGGGGAGAAAAAAATAAATTAAGGGATCTGGAAGGATGTGGGGGCCCGGGAGTTAACCAATGTTTATATGGAAAACAGTGAAACTTGGTAATAGAGGGTCATATGTTGGTTGTGTAATTTATTTCATTACCATACCATCTGACGTTTTTTCTTTATTATTCTTTATTTAGTGGAATGCGTCAAAATACAAAAACATGGCATGACAGATCTTTGGAAGCATTTTGTGTGAAAAGGGCAACTTAAAACCTTCCCACGACCAACATACAATAAATGGTACAGTTTTACATAGGAGGCTCAAACAGGAAGCAGAACTGCTGGTAGAATGTATGATAAGGACAAAGAGCTGTAAAGGTATATGAAGAAACAAATACTGTAGATTGGAAGCTAAATGGGCTTAGGAGAAAGAGTGTGTGGCGAGCCCTCCCACTGTCTTCTGGGAGCTGCTGGTATACCTCCAAACATAAATACCAACTTTCACTGCTACATAAGGAAGGTTTGTGGGCAAGGAAGAGTATGCAATTTTTTTGATCCTCAGAGAATGTGTTCAGATCCCTCACCCATTTTTGCAAATAGGGGGGCCATCTGAAATTTTAATCAGGCTGGCAGTGTGAATACCTCCACTGGCTGGCATTATAAAGAAGAGGTGGAGGAAAGGTAAATAGTATGAATTCCTATTTGCCATCTCTGATCTGCACCTTATTTCATTACCTGGGAGAATGTGGGAGAGGTATTTAATCAACTTAGATTTTTGACAGAATGTTTTTTTTTTATTGCTGTGGTACAATGGAGCTGCTGGTATACTTCCAAACATAAATACCAGCTTTCACTGCTTAGCCTGCTGTTAACTGCCTGTGCAATTGTTACCTCCCTGCTGCAGTGGTTCTACTAGACTTGTGATTATTTTCACATGTGTTGTTTGCTTCTGTGCTCACCTATGGGCATCCCCTTGGCATCACCTGTTATACTGTGGGTTTTTTTCCTTCCTATCACTATCCTATCACTTCCTGGTATGCCTCCTAGATAAACATACATACATACATATATATATATATATATATATATATCAATATCATAATGAGTGCAGCCCAACTTCCTAGTTCTCTAAGCTCCTGTTTGCCTATTGTTTTGTATATTCAGTTTCCTTTGTATCGACCCCGGCTTCTTAGGCTTCCATTTCTGCTTATCTGCTGCCCACCCTGACCTCGGCTCGTCTCCTGCCATCTGTACTCTGCATACCCGAATGGTCTCCGTATTGTCAGTGGGACATACCAGGGGGCCATGTCCTGGTTCCAGCTCGCTTCGAGTCCATTCCCACCGTCACGGGATCGGTGAAGAAGCAGGCTGGGGCTTAGACTCCGCTCCTTGGGGAATACCGGGTTGGCATTGTACAAGGGCTTCCTACCACAGAAACCTGGCACCAACAATGAGTATAGATATTACATGTCCGGTACAGTATACCACCAGAAATGTTTATAGAGCACAACTTAAAAGTAAAGCAGTACTGTAAAGTGCAAATATATTGTTCAACAATGAAGTATCTAAGACCGCCCTGTCTATACCAATAATATTCAGCAGTTCTGATCCATTCATCAGTATACAGCGGATCTTAAGTAGAAAGATTCCGTCTCTGCCCAGGCTCACACTTCAAGAAATCTGTCCAAAATCAGCTGTGGAGATGCAGTAAACGCAGTTTTAATGTCTGAATTGGATAGGATTCTGATCGGAGAATTTCTATCTTAGGAACTGTAGTACAAACAGAAAAAAATATTCATATTGGATAGGTGGACATTGCAAGAATCAAGAGCTGGCCACATAAAAATATTTTTCAGTTACGCAGTGGCTACTTGTAATTAGCTGACAAAGGGAAGAGGGGGATCACATCTTGGTCTATTTCATACATTGCAGCTGTGATAACTTTCGGACGCATTTCAAATGCGTCCGAAAGTTCAGATTTCACAGGTGTTCCACATGTGCTACTATTCATCCACGTGGAAGATGTTCTGTTCTAAAAACGGCACCAACATATTGACTTTTTTACAGCACCGGAGTAACAAGAGAATATATAAAATGGAGACTCAACCCCAAGTAGCCTGGCTGGATATTCCACTTCACAGTATAAATATTTTTGAACCATTTTATATGAGTAGTGTTTTGGATTCGTATTCAACTCTATTGAAGGTAAGGTTACTCAAATTATGGTGCTGTGTATAGCTCATTAATAGGGAATATGGAATAATTATCACACTGCAAAAAACAAAACAAAAAAAAGTTTAAAGTGGTTCTAAAGTCACAAGGTTTTTTTTTTACTTTAAAGTGGTTGTAAAGTCAGAATAATCAATAACTGCCATCCCCTCTGTTTTATCAAGATATAATGTATTGTGTGTCCATTCTTTTTTTAAATTCTACTCCTAAATACCTTCTCTGACAGCATCTCTGTGCTGTCACATGTCATCCACCACTCTTCTTCCCCGATCTAAGGAGAGCGGAGGGAGGGGCTGAGATTCCCCTCTGAAGGTCACGTGACTGCGCAGTGGTGATAGAACAGAGAGGATGGCAGTCATTTACAGTATAAATGTTGTTTTCAAGCCACAGGGAAGAACAGCAGGAGAGGAGGGGCGGGGGGTGATCGGCTCTCACACACAGGCTTCGAAACTGACAGGCAGGGAGGGAGGGGAAGAGGAGGAGAGGGAGAGACTCAGAGCAGACAGCAGTGAGCAGAATGATGGAGGCACGTAAACTGACCATGGTATTATGGATCAGCAGCCATGATTTTCAGGGTCAGCACACACAGGGGGACAGAGAAACAGGCAGGATCAACCAGGTAATAGCATAGAAGGGGACAAATTACACGGCGCAATCACTATGCTATAGATCATGCCTTAAAGGAACAGAAACTTTTTTTTCCTTTTAGGGTTACAACCACTTTAACCACTTCCCGCCGCCATGTAACAGACTGATCTGCGCAAAGTGGTCAAGTTATCCTGACGTTCAGCAGTATAAGCTATGATGGGGCGTGCAGCGCAGCGATCGTTGGTGTGCTGAGTCAGTCTGACACACCGTATCACCGATCTCGGTAAAGAGCCTCTGACGTAGGCCCCAGCTGTGTACAAGATGATCACACCATAAACAGGAAGAGACATGTATCGGCTTTTCCTCCAATCGTGCTGACGCGAGTAGAGCAGAGGCGATCGGCCGCTCTCCTGACAGGGGGCTCTGCGCAGATTGATTATCAACGCAGCCCCCCCCAGGATGTTCACCCAGGACCACCAGATATGCCCACCCATGACCACCAGGGTTGCCAGTGCCCAATAGTGGTGCCAATCAGTGCCCATCAGTAATACCTGCCAGTGCCTCATCAGTGCTGCCTATCAGAACCATCTACCAGTGCCCATCAGAGCCATCTACCAGTGCCCATCAGAGCCATCTACCAGTGCCCATCAGATCCATCTACCAGTGCCGCCTATAAGTGCCCATCAGTGCCGCCTATAAGTGCCCATCAGTGCTGCATATTTGGCCTGGGCAGGAAGTTCCCTGTATTAAGGTGGTTAATGTATTACCTGCATTAAGGTAAAAAAAAAAAAATCTCTCAGTAACGATGTGCTTCCTCACCCTCAAATACTTACCTGTATCGATCCAGCTATGTGCCCATCTGTTCATTCTCTCTGGTCTCACGGGCAGATCGATAACAGCAGGAGCCATTGCGTCCTGCCACTGTTAATCAAATCCAGTGAGGAGGGAGCGGAGGGAGCAGAGGGGGCAGGGCCAAGCTGCTCTGTGTGTGTCTATAGACACATGCAGCCCAGATCAGGGTCAAGCCCGCACATCTGCCCCCTGTTGCTATGGGGGCAGACACAGAAGAGGAGAAGCCATGCGCACCAATGGAAGACCCCAGAGGAGGAAGTTTGGGGTCACTCTCCGTTCTAAACCAGTGCACAAAGTAGGTAAGCATAAATCTCTTTTATTTTAGGTAAATACATTGGAGCCTTATATTTGAATCACCAGACTAACACTTTTTAGGTTTGCGTTGTGTTGACATTTTGTATGCTATTACCTTAATAAACGGTTTGTAAGCAAAAAAACATTGGGGCCTTTACAATCACTTTAAGAAGCACTGTGAAAAGGAAAGTAGAGACCATTTCTTATGCACTAGTATCTGTAGAGTGTAACACATCATTGTCTGCAAACTACCAGCATTAGCCAACTGCCTTCCTGTGAAACAGTTACATTTCCTGACAAGTCTAATTATGCAACACAAAGTTGAGTAAAAAGTATGACATTATGCACAAAACAATGTAGCTATAGCCTGAAGAAATGAGCAGCACCTTGGAGAAAAGGGTTCTTCTGGTAGTCTGAAATTCATCCATGAAATGATCATTAATTTATATTTGTGTACAAACTGGGCAGAAGATTAATGATCAGCCTGGAAAATTCAATTCTTCCAGAGATCAGTCCAGCAAGGGGGTAGGTTACATCAGAAATGAAAATATCATTCAGTTCTTAAAGGACAAACTCACTATTTCCAGAAAATAGCTGAAGCGGTCAAGGGGTCCCAGTAGGTATTATAAAATGGCGCAGCTTTGTAAAAATGTCCATTCATTGTATCATTACAAAAAAAATTTTTCTAAAAGAGAAAATTTGCGCTAGGTGTAAAGTGAGGGATGTGAGTCAATAAAACTTAATTTTTGTAATCAAGTGTGCAAAATTATTAATAATAGTGAACCTGTGCGGAAATATCCTGCGGCTATGCGCTATAACCCTGATAGGGGGCACCACTAAGAATGTATACAAAGAGCGCAGCGCTGGATTTAAATATGCAGTGAAAAAACAGCAAGATTATTTGTTCAAATAAAAAACTGAGCTTAGTAATCTTCAAATAATGTCCATAAAATGCAAAAATATAAGTGATTAAATGTCCGTGAAGCACAAAGAACCAATCTGGATGTCTAACTTCCACCGCTGTGAGGCCCGTCACCAGAAGAATTAAAGGCTTACCAGACCGCCTTTCTTTAAAGGCATGAATCAATCGCCACCATGGATGCTGTCCCTCTCCTGGCTGGATCCTGCTGTGAGGCACCGGATGGTTGATCCCAAATCTGTCAGCCGTGAAGGAGCGCCAATCTCAATAGCAATCTCAATAGCGTGAGTATCCGAAAAAAAGGGGAGAAATGCTCCAATGGTGTAGTAATTAATGGTTCCTTTTATTAAAAAAAGCCTAAAAGGCATTTACCAATACAGCAATCCTTGCAAGGAGTAATAAAACAAATCCGATAGATAATGAAAGTACGCGCATGCGCAGTCCGTGCGTACGTGTCTACCCTACGGCCGTTTCGTCAGAAATGACGTCATCAGGGGCACGCCTACACGTCCGCGCATGCGCTTTAAGTACCCGAGCGGCGAGGCGAAGATACTCAGCCATTGGTTGTATAATTAGTAAAGTTTGGAGACAGCTGAAGCATCATCACTGATGTTGGTACTGATATGCTTTTTTAGATCCCATCTAGTGCCATCTTGTGGACAATTTAGATAATACTCCAAATTTAAATTAGGTCTGGTATTTAAACCTATTGAAATAGAAAATATATATGAAAAAATATAGGCTGAAAGACAATTCGCATCCCCCTTCGAGTGGGAAACATTTCTTATGATATTTTCTATCGTTGAAATTAAAATAAAATTTCAAAAATTACATTTAAAATTCAAATTAAAACCATCAAAGAATGATGTTACAAACTAAAATTGTGGTCATAACACACACATTATTTTACTAGAGGCTAAACGTTTTAAATGAGGAAAAACATCCAAACATAGGACGATATCCCCTACATAGGAGAACTTAGTACAAACCAAATGACCCAATAACAAAGATTTATTATATATAAGGTCATTTGCTATGTACAGAAAATAGTGTTGGCCAAAGAGTATGGAGGGGACACTCTAAACCCCCAGTGGGCGGGGAGAGGGAGGGGTTAAGAGCTTATTAACTATTGTTAACAAAGCAATTAATGTCCCACTCCACATTCAACCCTGTAGGGACATGACAACCCAATCTATATATCCAGTTGGTCTCACTTCTGGAAATACTGCGTTTACCGTTACTTCCTCGCCAATGAGGTATGTATTTTTCAAGGGCTAGAAACGTGGTCCCCGTAGGGTCCCTTCTATGTTTCAGATCATAATGTTTTGAAACATTATGTTTGTCAAAGCCCCTTCGAATATTGGCAACATGCTCCCCTAATCTTACCTGTAGCTTTCTAGTAGTGCGTCCTACATATTCTAACCCACAAGGGCATCTCAAGAGATATACTACGCACTTTGTAGAGCAGGTGATAAAGGATTTTATTGGATATGTATTGCCTGTTCCTGTGGATGTAAATTCCGTTAACCTTCTGCCCTTAAAGGTATTTATACTGCAAATTTGGCACTTTTTGCAGGGAAAAAAGCCCTTTAGATCACCAAAAAAAGAAGGTCTAACTGGTGGGTCTGGAACATTAGGTGCTATGAAGTGCCTAAGGTTGGAGGCTCCCCTGAAGAGCACACAGGGTTTTTCTGTCAACAATGGTCCTAAGATCCTATCATTCTTAATGATGGGCCAGTGTCTTTTTATTATGCGTTTTATAGCCCAATGCTGGCTAGAGTAGGTAGTTAGGAACGCCAGACCAAAATCGTCCCTTTGTTCCGCTTGTGGTGGTTTATCGATCAAAAGGGTCTGACGATCCCTATTTCCCACTTCTGTTATTAGTGTATCAAGAACTTGGCCATCATAGCCTTTGTTCAAGAATCTAGCTCTGAGTACCTGTGCCTCCTCTTTGAAATTTTCCAACTTGGAACAATTTCTCCTGAGCCGTAGAAACTGTCCTTTCGGAACTGCCGACAGCCAGGAACGGTGATGACATGAATCTAGAGGGATGTAGCCGTTCCTGTCTGTCGTTTTAAAGTATGTGGATGTGGTGATCACCCCATTTTCTATAGTTATTTTCAGATCCAAAAAATGGATTTGGATGGGGTTGATCTCATGAGAGAGGACAATCCCTCTGTCATTGTTGTTCAAAAAGGACAAGAAGGTTGTGACAGATTCAATGTCACCATCCCATATGAAAAGGACATCGTCGATGAATCTTTTCCAAAAAATTAGTTCATCGCGTCTATTGTGTAATACCACGTCCTCCTCCCATTTGGCCATGAATAGGTTAGCCATGCTGGGAGCAAATTTTGCTCCCATGGCTACTCCCTTTTTTTGTAGAAAATAGGTTCCATTGTGCCAGAAATAGTTATGTTTCATCGAAAAATCCAACAGCTCGACCACGAATTTCTTTTGCGTGATCGAGATGTTGGAGTCACGATGTAAAAAAGATTGGACTGCTTCATGGCCTAACTCATGAGAAATGGCCGTATAGAGTGAAGCTACGTCCGCAGTTACCAATAGATAAGTTGGTTTCCACTCTATCTCCCCAAGCAAGTTGATGACATGCTTCGTATCTTTTAAAAAGGAGGGGGTTCCCATCACCAGTGGTTGTAAATACCTATCAATGTATTTCCCGACTCTGGATGTGACAGAGTCAATCCCACTTGTTTCGATGAAACATAACTATTTCTGGCACAATGGAACCTATTTTCTACAAAAAAAGGGAGTAGCCATGGGAGCAAAATTTGCTCCCAGCATGGCTAACCTATTCATGGCCAAATGGGAGGAGGACGTGGTATTACACAATAGACGCGATGAACTAATTTTTTGGAAAAGATTCATCGACGATGTCCTTTTCATATGGGATGGTGACATTGAATCTGTCACAACCTTCTTGTCCTTTTTGAACAACAATGACAGAGGGATTGTCCTCTCTCATGAGATCAACCCCATCCAAATCCATTTTTTGGATCTGAAAATAACTATAGAAAATGGGGTGATCACCACATCCACATACTTTAAAACGACAGACAGGAACGGCTACATCCCTCTAGATTCATGTCATCACCGTTCCTGGCTGTCGGCAGTTCCGAAAGGACAGTTTCTACGGCTCAGGAGAAATTGTTCCAAGTTGGAAAATTTCAAAGAGGAGGCACAGGTACTCAGAGCTAGATTCTTGAACAAAGGCTATGATGGCCAAGTTCTTGATACACTAATAACAGAAGTGGGAAATAGGGATCGTCAGACCCTTTTGATCGATAAACCACCACAAGCGGAACAAAGGGACGATTTTGGTCTGGCGTTCCTAACTACCTACTCTAGCCAGCATTGGGCTATAAAACGCATAATAAAAAGACACTGGCCCATCATTAAGAATGATAGGATCTTAGGACCATTGTTGACAGAAAAACCCTGTGTGCTCTTCAGGGGAGCCTCCAACCTTAGGCACTTCATAGCACCTAATGTTCCAGACCCACCAGTTAGACCTTCTTTTTTTGGTGATCTAAAGGGCTTTTTTTCCCTGCAAAAAGTGCCAAATTTGCAGTATAAATACCTTTAAGGGCAGAAGGTTAACGGAATTTACATCCACAGGAACAGGCAATACATATCCAATAAAATCCTTTATCACCTGCTCTACAAAGTGCGTAGTATATCTCTTGAGATGCCCTTGTGGGTTAGAATATGTAGGACGCACTACTAGAAAGCTACAGGTAAGATTAGGGGAGCATGTTGCCAATATTCGAAGGGGCTTTGACAAACATAATGTTTCAAAACATTATGATCTGAAACATAGAAGGGACCCTACGGGGACCACGTTTCTAGCCCTTGAAAAATACATACCTCATTGGCGAGGAAGTAACGGTAAACGCAGTATTTCCAGAAGTGAGACCAACTGGATATATAGATTGGGTTGTCATGTCCCTACAGGGTTGAATGTGGAGTGGGACATTAATTGCTTTGTTAACAATAGTTAATAAGCTCTTAACCCCTCCCTCTCCCCGCCCACTGGGGGTTTAGAGTGTCCCCTCCATACTCTTTGGCCAACACTATTTTCTGTACATAGCAAATGACCTTATATATAATAAATCTTTGTTATTGGGTCATTTGGTTTGTACTAAGTTCTCCTATGTAGGGGATATCGTCCTATGTTTGGATGTTTTTCCTCATTTAAAACGTTTAGCCTCTAGTAAAATAATGTGTGTGTTATGACCACAATTTTAGTTTGTAACATCATTCTTTGATGGTTTTAATTTGAATTTTAAATGTAATTTTTGAAATTTTATTTTAATTTCAACGATAGAAAATATCATAAGAAATGTTTCCCACTCGAAGGGGGATGCGAATTGTCTTTCAGCCTATATTTTTTCATATATATTTTCTATTTCAATAGGTTTAAATACCAGACCTAATTTAAATTTGGAGTATTATCTAAATTGTCCACAAGATGGCACTAGATGGGATCTAAAAAAGCATATCAGTACCAACATCAGTGATGATGCTTCAGCTGTCTCCAAACTTTACTAATTATACAACCAATGGCTGAGTATCTTCGCCTCGCCGCTCGGGTACTTAAAGCGCATGCGCGGACGTGTAGGCGTGCCCCTGATGACGTCATTTCTGACGAAACGGCCGTAGGGTAGACACGTACGCACGGACTGCGCATGCGCGTACTTTCATTATCTATCGGATTTGTTTTATTACTCCTTGCAAGGATTGCTGTATTGGTAAATGCCTTTTAGGCTTTTTTTAATAAAAGGAACCATTAATTACTACACCATTGGAGCATTTCTCCCCTTTTTTTCGGATACTCACGCTATTGAGATTGCTATTGAGATTGGCGCTCCTTCACGGCTGACAGATTTGGGATCAACCATCCGGTGCCTCACAGCAGGATCCAGCCAGGAGAGGGACAGCATCCATGGTGGCGATTGATTCATGCCTTTAAAGAAAGGCGGTCTGGTAAGCCTTTAATTCTTCTGGTGACGGGCCTCACAGCGGTGGAAGTTAGACATCCAGATTGGTTCTTTGTGCTTCACGGACATTTAATCACTTATATTTTTGCATTTTATGGACATTATTTGAAGATTACTAAGCTCAGTTTTTTATTTGAACAAATAATCTTGCTGTTTTTTCACTGCATATTTAAATCCAGCGCTGCGCTCTTTGTATACATTGTATCATTACACCTGTAGTTTGGGCCCATGGAAGCCTAGCCAAAAATTAGCCTTCCTTAAAGGAGTTGTAATGTCAGTTTTTTTTTATCTTAACCACTTCAGTCCCGAAAGATTTTCCCCCTTAATGACCAGGCCATATTTTTGCGATACAGCACTGTGTTGCTTTAACTGACAATTGCGTGGCTGTGCGACATACCCAAACAAAATAGACGTATGTATTCTTCTACAGGTTTTTGGTAAAAAAAAAAATTTTTTTTAAAAATCGCAATAAGCATATATTGATTGGTTTGCGTAAAAGTTATAGTGTCTACAAAATAAGGGATAGATTTATGGCATTTTTATTTATTTATTTATTTTTACTAGTAATGGCGGTGATCTAAGATATTTAGCGGGACTGCGACATTGCGGCGGAGAGATTGGACACTTTTGACACTTTTTTGGGACCATTGACATTTATACAGCGATCAGTGCTATAAAAATGCATCGATTACTGTGTAACGGTCACTGGCAGGGAAAGAGTTAACACTAGGGGACGATCAAGGGGTTAAAAGTGTTCCCTCGTGTGTGTTTCTAACTTTGGAGGGATGTGACTGACTGGAGGAGCAGACATATCGTTGTTCCTAGTTACTAGGAACAGACGATCTGTCTCTCCTCCCGTCAGAACAGGGATTTGTGTGTTTACATACAGAAATCCCCATTCTGGCTCTCGTGCCCGCGATCGCGGGTGGCTGGCGGACATCGCGGCCGCCGACCATGTGCATCGGGTTTCCAGCCATGCATCGGGCGCACGCCTGCTATGGCTCTTAAGGAAGCCGATGTACCAGTACGCTGTTTCTGTGAATGAGCTGACCTGCCGCCGTATAATGACGGCGGCTGGTCGGCAAGTGGTTAATCAGATCGGATAGCAGCGGGTGTCAGCGGACATGACACCGCTGACATCCGCTGTCCCATAAGGGTGAATAGATTGACCAACCAGGTCCGCCTGAAAAACGGACAGGCGGACCTGATCGGAAAGTTTGTGTGAAAGGGGCATAAAGCAGTAAAATGTGTTTCATATAGAGACTCTATGGCCCCGTTCACACATGCGAATCGTTCATATCATCAGTTCAGTCACGTCAAAACTGATGAAGTATTCATCAGTTTTTTTATCAGTGCTCATCAGTTTTTCATCTTTTTTTTTTACATCCACTACCAATGCAAAGACAGATGAAAAATGAACCATTTGTCAGTTTACATCCGTTTTTCGTCCGGAAGGAAAATAAAGCTTTGATCAGTTTCAAAAAACGCATGATGATGGATGCGGATTGTAAATGGTTGACAGACCATTTACATCCATTTTTCCATAGAGATGCATTGATGTCTGTTTTTCATCTGTCAACGGGTGGATGAAAAACAGAAAAAAAAAACGGGCAGCATGTATGAAAGGGGCCTAAAAAATGAAAGCTGAATTCTGATTGGCAACGATGGATAACTGCCCTGTTCCTGTGCGTCTTTTATTACTTTTTTTGTACTGCTTTTCTTATAAAGCCAGCCTGTTGTCATGTAATGAGGCACACAGATTTATAACCCATCGGCATTTTCCCAGCATTGATGGGCTTCTCTGCACTATATATGGGTGTTGGAAGCAAAGGGTGACAGATGAAAGGGGAGTGAAGGAAGCTTCCAAGTCACAGACGTCTTTAGGTGTTTATCTTCTTCTCTGTAAACTTGGCAGCTTCCATTTCCTGATGTCTAAAATATTTCAATTGTACTTCTGTCATCATTTCTGAAACTACATTTCATCTACACCCACATTTCAGAAGAATTGTCTCTGCAATATGGACAAAGTCATTTTAATGGGTCAGCAAATGTAAAGGATCACTAAACCTGAACTAATAAAATTGCTGCAGTCACTTCACATGCAGAATAACATTCACACTATGCCAGGCGGCCTTCTGTCTTATATTAGCTGTTATATTGGGCAGAAGAAAGCAGCAAAATAAGAAACGCAGACTTAGACAATACAAATAGCATTGAAGGAATCTTCCGGGATAAATTTCCTTTTTAGGGCCGGTTCCCACTGTTGCGATGTCCGACATCAGATGTGATTCGCACCGCACTGCAAATCACATGCGATCTCTGTGTGATGTGATTTCAGCCATACAGATAGTATAGCTGAATTTGCATCGCATTCGGACCAAACTCGCACAGGACTGTTCTTTGGTCCGCAGCAGAATCGGCGCGCGAACCTATGCGCTCCGATTTCTGTCCGAATTGGCAGTTCACACTGCGATATATGCGGACTCATTTGGGAGTGTCATTAACCACTTCAGCCCCAGAAGATTTGGCTGCTCAATAACCAGGCCATTTTTGCGACACTGCACTGCGTCGCTTTAACTGACAATTGCGCGGTTGTGCGACATAGTACCCAAACAAAATTGACATTCTTTTTTTTCCCCACAAATAGAGCTTTCTTTTGGTGGTATTTGATCACCTCTGTGGTTTTTATTTTTGGCACTATAAACAAAAGAAGAGCGACAATTTTGAAAAAAAACACAGTGGGGGTAAGTTACGAAAGGCAAAACCACTTTGCACTACAAGTGCACTTGGAAGTGCAGTCGCTGTAGATCCGAGGGGGACATGCAAGGAAAAAAAAAAAAAAAAAAAACAGCATTTTAGCTTGCACATGATTGGATGATAAAATCAGCAGAGCTTCCCCTCAATTCAGATCTACCCCTCAGATTTACAGCGACTGCACTTGCAAGCGCACTTGTAGTGCAAAGTGGATTTGCCTTTCGTAAAGAACCCCCAATATATCTTTTACTTTTTGCTATAATAGATATCCCACTTTTTTCTTTTTTTTTTAAACTAATCTTTTCCTCAGTTTAGGCCGATATGTATTCTTCTACATATTTTTGGTAAAAAAAAATAAATAAAATCACAATAAGTGTATTTGATTGGTTTGCGCAAAAGTTATAGCGTCTACAAAATAGGTGATAGATTTATGGCATTTTTATAATTTATTTTTTTTTACTAGTAATGGCGGCGATCCGGACTGCGATATTGCGGTGAACACATCAGGCACTTGACACATTTTTGATACCATTGACAATTATACAGCGATCAGTGCTATAAAAATGCACTGATTACTGTAAAAATGTCACTGGCAGGGAAGGGGTTAACACTAGGGGACGATTAAGACATTAACTGTGTTCCCTCTCTGTGTTCTAACTGAAGAGGGGTGTGGGACTTACTAGGGGGGGGTGACAGATCGCTGTTCATACTTTGTATGAACACAAGACCAGTCTCTTCTCCCCTGAAAGAACCGGAATCTGTGTGTTTACACACACAGATCCCGGTTCTCGCTCTGTCACGAGCGATTGCGGATGCCCGGCAGTCATCGCGCCCGCCGGGCACTCGCATCAGCTCGGTGGCATGCACGCCCCTATTGGCCACAATAGGAAGCGACATAAGGAAACGTCGATTTGCCCAGCCGACCCAACCTGCCGCAGTGAAACCTTGGTGGCTGGTCAGCAAGTGGTTAACTTTCAATTGACACTCCCAGCAGTTCGCACATGCCACCGGGAGAAATGCGATGTGGGAACCCGGAGTGGGTTCGCAGAGTTTCCGCATCTCTGCAGTGTGAACCAAGCCTAAAACACATTCGTTTTTTAACATAAAGTGTTTTACACATTCTTCTTTACTATACTCAGTTTTACAAATAACAATTTTTTTTTTTTTACAAAAATGTTCTATTTTTAAGTCAGGTAAAAATGAAATATAACAAATGAAAGTGATATTAAAGGCTAATTTTTTTTTATTTGGTAAATAACAAACATCTTATACTTCTCTGCTGTGAGAAGTGGTTTTGCACAGAGCAGCCCCAATCCTCCTCTTTCAGGTCCCCCGCTGGCACTCCTGGCCCCTCCGTCCTGCCGAGAGCCCCCATAGCAAGCCACTTACCATCTGTGCTCTGAACATAGAGGGGTCACTTGATTGATTGTCACCTCCATTTTCAGGCTGCATTCACACGAGAGTTTCATGTGTACCATGTACTTGTGTTAAAAAGTATCCCGTTCTCTTTGCATTGCTTCCTTTATGTGAAATACCTGGTGATCCTGCCAGTCCCCCAGCTTTTCTATTTCATGCAAGGCATGGAAGCACATCCATCCCAGTGTGCTGGAAGCACAGCCTGTCTATATTGCAATGGTCAGACTTGTGCTGACATGCCGCCCCCCCACACAGCTCTTTACTGGAAAGGTCTGTGTACTGCTGTTTCTCTGCCTCCTGCCCGCCCTGCCCCTCCCCTGCACATATACTTTAAGAAGGGGGCATCAATGATTTCCTAGTCACAAAAAGGTTTATCAGAAATATCCAAAAGCACAGACAAAGCGTGGTACAGCACAAAGTCTTCTCCATGGCACAGCGGAGGTGGCAATTGGGATGTTTGTTTACACACAAGCATGCATTATACATGAAAGTAAAATGAATCGGGTCTCTGATAACGCTATAGTCAAACAGAAAACAAAGAACAATACAGGTCTTATGAAGTGCTTCAAGGGAAATGTGGATGTTATTAGAGAGCCGTGTGTCCTTGTTCCACCTTGGCACATGACAAGACACCACTTACAGTACTGGAGCACGCTCTTCACACTCTCAATCTGCCGCGTGCCCGCTCAGAGTCAAGGATCCGTGCTGTTCTGTGAAGGGGAACGGATGAATACAGTCCAATGCCTTTATTGTTATGGCCCTGCTTGGATTCATACAGGGTGTTCATGAATCCACTATTCATACCAATGTCAAAATATATGTGTGAAACTGTTTTATCTGTTTAAGTGTGTGGGAGCCACACTGTAGAAAATGAAAGCGCTTATTGAGGAAACCACCAACGGTAAATGTCAATGAGATATTAGTATAAATAAGAAACCTGTCCCACATTAATGGCGGGGAGTATTTTGGTAGTCATTTTTAGGAAAAAGGAAATGGTTACTAGAAACACTGACACTTCACAGTGGGGCACCAAAGCTACTCTGCAAGGACTACTCCCTGCTTGGTGCCCGAAAGGTAGACTGAAATGGCATTTTCTTACTATACTTCTCTATATAGGTTTAAATATATTACAAATGTTCAGTATTATAACTAACAAAATAAGCAGTACTAATGGCAATCTTTTTGTAGTTTGGATAAAATGGAAAGGGTTAGACCTCTGTTGGGTTTTTATGGCTTTAGATTAGCCAAAAAAAAAAAAAAAAAAAGCACCAAGCGGTTGTCCCAAGAGTCTTTGATGCAATCATTGCCCTGACTGACCACCACCCTGATGAGTCTATGGAGGCCCCAGAAATCCCATACGAACATATGGCTAGGCATGCTCCTTCACACCTGAGCGTAGCGCCTTTGAGCGCGCCTAGCGTGTTTTTTTTTAGCCAATAGAGAAAACAATTGTCTGTTGCTAGGTATTACAGCTTTTATTATTATGTTTTTTTTCATTAGGTACTGCTACAATAAATTACTAAGTAACAATAAATATTTATCCCTTAAAGGAACACTAAAGGTAAATTAAAAAAAAAAAAAAAAAAATAACAAACATGTTATACTTACCTCCACTGCGCAGCTCGTTTTGCACAAAGTGGCCCCGAACCTGCTCTTCTGGGGTCCCTCGGCGGCTGTTTCAGCTCCTCCCCGCAAGAACTAATCACCACCATGCGAGCTCCCTCACATGGTGGCGAGTTCTTGCGGGCGCGCTCCCGTGATACAGCCGGCGACCATAGCCGCTCACTGTATCACTCGGCCCCGCCCCCCGGCGCGCCGCGTCATTGGATGTGATTGACAGCAGCGCGAGCCAATGGCTGCGCTGCTTTCAATCCATCCACTCTAGCCAATCAGCGGTCAGGCTGATCAACCAAGAGGATGTCGGGGGCGATTGCTAGACTTTCGAGGGCTCAGGTAAGTAAAACGGGGGGGCTGGGGGCGGCGGTATTGTCGGAAGTTTTTTCACCTTAATGCATAGAATGCATTAAGGTGAAAAAATTTTTACCTTTACAACCCCTTTAACTTTAACCCCCACCCCTTCAAAAAATAATAACCAACTAAACACCCTAACACAAAATAAATAATTATAAAAAAAAAATGTGGGTTTTGGTACTTATTGGTATTTTATTAGTAGTATTATTACCGTATTTGTAATAATTTTCTTTTTGTTTGGGTATTTGTTATTTTATTAGTAGTAGTATTAATAATAATTTAATATTTTTTAAGGTTAGGGGTTAATTATTTTTTATTTATGTATTATTACAGATTTTTTTTTTTTATGATGATTTTTAGTGATTTGTGCATTTATTTTACATTTATTTATTCATATATTACTATTTTATTGTTTACTCTTTTTTGATTTGAGCAGAAAAATGGCACAAAAAAAATGCACGAATGGCGCGTTTCCATTAATTTCTATGAGAATAAAAACCTGCCAAAAATGCTTAAAATCATCCTGATTCAAGCTACAAAAAAAGCTCCAGAACTTTTTTGAGCTTTAGGTGACTTGGAGTGGAGATGTGAACCATCTCCATGGAGAATAATTTTTTTTTCCCCTCCAGCGTTCTGGAGCTTCAAGCTCCAAAACGCTGAGGTGTGAATGGGGCCTGACAGACCCAACCTGGACAGGGGCTTTTGGAAGGGACTGCAGGGTGCTGACTTTGGGCCATAGCATTTGAGGGAGCACCAAGCATTCAGGAAGAGGTCCTGTTATATAATGCAAGATGACATTACCACATTCGAGGAAGCCATGATGGTCTCTGCCAACTTGAAACTCAGAAGATGTATATGAAAAGAAAGCTGGTTAACTAGATTTGGACAGCCCTGGGTCTTCTTGAATACTGGTGCCGAACTGTCTGGGTGGGCACTGACCTGAGTCACCTAGGCTTGTCTAGGTGACTAGTTGTTAATTAGCTTACTGTTTAATTAGATTACCGTTTATGTTGTCTGTCCCTTGGATGTGCTAATGATATTACTGTTCAGATTGCAATATTTAGGATAATGTTATCAAGCTCGTACCTGATCTTTTGTGGTATATAGTCTGTGTGAGTTTACAATAGTCTAGTTCTTTGGTACAATGCTCAGCTATAATACTTAGTTCCAGGGTGGAGGAAGCTGTATTTTGGCAGAGCCATTAGAAAATAGCTGATAGAAGTTGATCAGGCTCAAAGCACTACAGTGTGGTAAGTGGGTGGAAATGTGTATTTGTGAAATCCATACTCCAGTGGTCATCTGGAGAGGCAAATCCGACTATATTAGTAGAATCGGGTCCCTTAGGATACTTGTACAACATCAATGTTAATTTGCTTTATATAAAGTTACAGATTTTGCAATTGTCTTTTGTGTCCTTTTTTATTAATTGGAGTTATTACTGGTACTTCTATAGCGCTGTCAATTTTAAAGAGCGCTTTACATATTACACAGTCACATCAGTCCCTGCCCTCAAGAAGCTTACAATTTGTTGGAAGGCAACATGATTTAATATCATATTTCTGGAGTTTCTTTCTGGTTGATACAACCCAAGCCTTTGCTTTCTTGGGGGCGGTCTGGAATTCTAGCAGGTTGCACATCAAAGCTTTGTAGCATATCAAGCCTTGATGGACATCAAGGCTGGACAACTTGGCTCCGGATCGTCTGTATTTATAACGCTATGCAAGCAGGCTTGAAAGGGACCATAGCTGACAGGATAATTGATGAATGTCCTGCTGCAGAAGATCAAAAGATCAAAGGCATTTAAGATTGACCAGGATACATAGACATGGACAATGCTGCCCCGAGAGGCCAATACAGCAGGAAGGACAGTAATATAATATATTAAAATGGACTACCTCTTGGCAATATCTCATTGGACAGGAGGCTAGTGGAGGTGGTTATGAATGGGTCTGAATGAATGTGTAAAAAGGGCACACAGGAGGGAATTCGTCCCTTTTGCACTGTTGGCTCATACCTGATGGCTCTCTATATGCATTATAATATCTTTCTTTAGTATTTTTATGTTAGCGTTTTCCTATGTTTTTGGGAAATTAATAAGATTTTGTTTTATTAAGCAGTGTGCTTGGTTTCACAGCTAGCCTTGTATTACTGTGATATCAACAGTAACATGTGATCAGAGTTTTAATAGACTAGCTAACTATGGCAATAGACAAGTTAACACATAGGTGCAATCAATAGAGGGGATCCGTAACCACCCTCGAATAATATTTATTTGCACCAATTACTTCACAATCTAAGGTCTCACTCAATCATACACATATTAGGGCCAATTTAGACAGGAGCCAATTACCCTACCAGCATGTCTTTGGAGTGTGGGAGGAAACCCACACAGGCTCAGAGAGAACATGCAAACTCCAGGCAGGTAGTGCTGTGGTTGGGATTCAAACTAACAACCCTATTGCTGCTAGATGGAAGTGCTAACCACTTAGCCACTGTGCTGCCCTTTTGCCTTTCTTGACCTAATAAACCTGTTGCCTATGCCAGATTACCCAGATGCCTCACTGATTCAGTATTGACAATATAAACAGTACTTCATAACAGTGACAGAGTAATGACAACTCACAGGGTGAAACAGTTATCCTACAGATATTGTAAAGATGCTTCAGACTCTGTGGGATGTAGAGAACGGGCTCACTGAAATTGGCATTTCTATTTTAAATTGAATGGGTGGATTTGCAAGGGAAGGGTTCACATATACTTCAAAAGAGAAGGGTATTAAAAAAAAAAAAAAAAAAAAAAAAACGAAAAAAAAAAAAACTCACCTAATTAGATCCAGCATCAGACTTATCACCCGCCGCCTCTACACAGAGCTGAGCCATCAAACGACGCTGTTTGTATTGTAAACATCCCTTGTAATAGAAATAAGGGTGACAGGTTCTCTTTATGGAGAGATCTGGGGTCAAAAAGAACCCAAATCTCTTCTTTATCTTTAAAGCAGAGTTCCTCCCAAAAGTGGAAGCTCCACTTATCTGCCTCCTCCCTGTCCTCCACATCTGAGAGATCTCAGAGGTTCGGCCCCCTTCCTCCTTCCCCCGCTGCCGGGCCATTCAGAAAGCGCATTTTGGGCAGGAAGTGGTTAAAAGGGTAGGGGTGCCTAAAGTTGCTTGACTGTTCTTTAATAGGAGCAAATAATTATGTTCTCTCTGCTGTAACGCGTTCTTTTGTCACGTTACAACCAAAAACATAAATGTATTTTATTGGGATTTTATTTGATAGACCAAGTGGCACAGAATTGTGAAGTGGAAGGAAAGTGATAAATGTTTTTCAAAATTCTATACAAATATCTGAAAAGTGTGGCGTGCATTTGTATTCGGCTTCCCCTCCCCCTCCCCCTGAGTCAATACTTTGTAGAACCACCTTTCGCTTCAATTACAGCTGCAAGTCTTTTTGGGGATGTCTCTACCAGCTTTGAACATCTAGAGTGAAATTTTTGCCCATTCTTCTTTGCAAAATATCTCAAACTCAGATTGGATGGAGAGTTTCTGAACAGCAATTTTCAAGTCTTGCCACAGATTCTCAATTGGATTTAGGTCTGCACTTTCACTGGGCCATTGTAACACATGAATATGCTTTGATCTAAACCATTCCATTGTAGCTCTGGCTGTATGTTTAGGGTCGTTGTCGTGCTGGAAGGTGAACCTCCGCCCCAGTCCCAAGTCTTTTGCAGACTCTAACAGGCTTTCTTCAAAAGATTGCCCTGTCTTTGGCTCCATCCATCTTCCCATCAACTCTTACCAGCTTCCTTGTCCCTGCTGAAGAAAAGCATGTGCACAACATGATGCTGCCACCACCATGTTTCACGATGGGGATGGTGTGTTCAGGGTGATGTGCAGTGTTAGTTTTCCACCACACAGCGTTTTGCGTTAGGCCAATAAAGTTCAATTTTGGTCTCATCTAACCCCCACTTGGCTTCTCGCAAACTTCAGATGGGACTTCTTATGGCTTTCTTTCAACAATGGCTTTCTTCTTGCTACTCTTCCAGAAAGGCCAGATTTGTTGATTGCACGACTAATAGTTGTCCTGTGGACAGATTCTCCCACCTGAGCTGTGGATCTCTGCAGCTCCTCCAGAGTTACCATGGGCCTCTTGGTTGCTTCTCTGATTAATGCTCTCCTTGCCCGGCCTGTCAGTTTAGGTATACGGCCATGTCTTGGTAGGTTTGCAGTTGTGCCATACTCTTTCCATTTTCAGATGATGGATTGAACAGTGCTCCATGAGATGTTCAAAGCTTGGGATATTTTTTTTTATAACCTAACCCTGCTTTAAACTTCTCCACAACTTAATCCCTGACCTATCTGGTGTGTTCCTTGGCCTTCTTGATACTGTTTGTTAACAAATGTTCTCTAACAAACCTCTGAGGGCTTCACAGAATAGCTGTATTTATACTGAGATTAAATTACACACAGGTGGACTCTATTTACCAATTAGGTGACTTCTGAGGACTATTGGTTCCACTAGATTTTAGTTAGGGGTAGCAGAGTAAAGGGGGCTGAATACAAATGCATGCCACACTTTTCACATATTTGTAAAGAATTTGGAAAACCATTTATCATTTTCCTTTCATGTCACAATTATGTGTCACTTTGTGTTGGTCTATCACATAAAAGCCAAATAAAATAAATTTACGTTTTTCTTTGTAACATGGCAAAATTTCAAGGGGTATGAATACTTTAAGGCACTGTATATACACATACACACAAAATCCCCAAAAAGTTGGAATGCTGTGCAAGATCTGCATAAAAACAGAATGCAGTGATTTGCAAATCTCAAAAATCCATATTTTATTCACAATAGAAAACACATCAAATGTTTAAACTGAAGAAATGTACCATTTTAGGAAAAAATAAACTCATTTTGAACCTGATGGCACGTCTCAAAAAAAAAATTTTGGACAGGGCAACTAAAAGCTTGCAGAGTAAAGCATTCCATGCATGGGTAGAATTTTTGAAATAATTTTTTCGAAAACCTTATCTAAGAATTTTCGTTCGTAATTCGCACCATTAGTGGGCTGCAGCAACAGCCGATTTTCGTGCGGCCATCGAATTTGAGTAATCGGGCATGTTGGAAATTTTTTGAAAAACGAACGATTTTCTAATCAATGATAGGAGGATCACGTGAGAAATGTAATCAAAAAAGAAATGCGCATGTGCAAGAAAAGAAGATTCCCAGCCACGAAAATTCTTTTCTGTAGCAACATGAGGTGAAATTGAAGGCTTGGTTGGCCGAATTTCGAAATCAATGGTGGCACCATCGGATCACAAAACGCATACATTTTCTGATATTCAAAAGAAAATTCTTTCAAAATTCCACCATGTATGGCCAGCTTTAGTGCTACTAACAAAGAAGCGCTGGAAGACCATTTTGCAACTAATTAGGTTAATTGGCAACAGGTCAATAACATGACACGATCGGAAATGCCTCCAGCAAAACTCTGATGAGAGTTTTTGTCGGAAAATGCGACCGTGTGTATGCTCCATCGGTCTTTTGCTGAGCATGTTCTCTATTTTTCGGTCGGGAAAAGTTCCTATCCGAAAATGCATTAGTCTGTATGCAATTCGGATGCGCAAAAAATCACGCATGCTCGGAAACAATTTGACGCATGCTCGGAAGCACTGAACTTCATTTTCTTGGCTCGTCGTAGTGTTGTACGTCACTGTGTTCTTGACGTTCCAAAAAGTTCAGAGAACTTTTGTGTGACCGTGTTTATGCAAGGCAAGCTCGAGTGGAATTCCGTCGGAAAAACCATTCAAGTTTATTCTGACGGAAATTCCGATCATGTGTACGTGACATAAGAGAGTCAGAGTATTTCAGAAGTAAAGATGGGCACTACATTTGTTGCCAGTGGTTTAGATATTAATGGCTGTGTGTTGAGTTATTTTGAGGGGACAACAAATATACACTGTTATACAAGCTGTACACTCACTACTTTACATTGTAGCAAAGTGTCATTTCTTCAGTGTTGTCACATGAAAGATATAATAAAATGTGAGGGGTGTACTCACTTTTGTGAGATACTGTAAAAGAATGGGACAACATTCCTCTCTCAAAGTTTCAACGACTTGTCTCCTCAGTTCCCAGACATTTATAGACATTTATAGAGTGTAGTTAAAAGAAGAGGTGATGCTGGTGGTAAACTTGGCCCTGTCCCAACTTTTTGAGGCGTAATGCTGCCATCAATTTCAAAATGACCTTATTTTTTCCTAAAAAGGTACATCTCAGTTGAAACATATGAAATGTTTTCTATTGTGAAT
The DNA here is from genome assembly GCA_037952925.1 of Lithobates clamitans. Taxonomy (NCBI): domain Eukaryota; kingdom Metazoa; phylum Chordata; class Amphibia; order Anura; family Ranidae; genus Lithobates; species Lithobates clamitans. Next base: position 3,345,527 of record JBBGZY010000286.1, read on the forward strand.
AAAATAGGGGGTTTATGATGATATTTGCAAATCATTGCATTGTGTTTTTTAATGAAGATTTTACACAGCACCCCAACTTTTTTTTGGAATTGTGGTTGTATAATCTTGCTGTGAACACTATAATTGGTATCTACTTGTTGGTAATGACAGGGGAAAACACATGACAAGGCAGTTGCATTAAATGTACAGTATACATTGTTCTCACATAGTGTTTAGTGTGTGAATAGCTGCTTGTGTTCAGCTTAGTAAAGGACCCCGAATAATAACCCTCCTGAAACTCCCCCTTACACTTTAATAAATTACATACTGTCTGCCTTTCATCTGCCATACACAAATCACCAACACAGTTACAAAGTAACAAAGCCATTCGAACAAGCTTCATTTCTTATATACGGGAAAAGAAAAGCCTTACAAGTGAATCCATCAAACCAACATATAAGAAAATCAGCAAAAAATGCAAGCCTTTTCCATTGTGAAATACACCACATCTGTAACAACATTTATACATGCCAATTATTTTATACTACATTGTCCAGTGTTACCCATCTAAATTGAGAGCAAAAGCTGCCTGCAATCTGGGGGTTCATTACTGCCTGACAGGGATTTCTGGTTAAATGTCTCAGGCTGCATTCACACCTGAGTGTTCCAATGTTGTGCGTTTTTGTCATGTTTTTGCCACGATTTTGAAGAGGTCACCAATGTAAACAGCAGAAAAATGCCTGTAATCTGCCCCAAAGAAGCTCATGTTCTTTTTCGAGCTTAAGGCATTTTGCCTCAGGTGACAAATGAATGGAATTTTGCTTGTTGGACGTTTTTCAGGCGTTTTACGAGCTGAAAAAGTGTGAATGCAGCCTCAAAGAAAAGCTTGAGCATTGCGTAACCCCCAGCGCTGCCCTACCAAGCTTGTTCCTCTCATATATACATTGTATTATATTGCAACAATTTCATGCAGATACATACCTACAGTGTAGATTTTGATATCAAATTTCAATTTAGTTTTAGTAATAGTCTTAGGACTAAATGTCTTTTTGGTTTTAGGACGGTTCACACTTAATTTAGCGCGATTTTGACCCAATTGCGTTGCAAATCTTCTTTGCAAATTCATTACGTGTTTGTTGCGAATTTACTGCGATTCTACTGGAATGAGCTGTCATTTTGGGAGGTGACTGCGATTTCTGTCTGGCCAATGGAACCCAAACTTCCTGTTCTCTGCCTGGTTTTTGTGGAGGAGGAGCTGGAGGTGACGAATTCGCACATATGTGATCAATGCGATTCAAGAACGATTTACATTGAAGTCTATGGAGACTAAATTCGCAACGCAGTAAACTCGCACAAGACCCTTTTTTATCGCATCGCATTCGTAGAGGAATCGCAACACATGTATGTGAACGACCGTCATTGAAAACAATGACTTTAGAGATGACATGCGAAATTAAAGTGTTTTTGAAGCATCGCATTCGTTATGAATTCGCATCAGTGTGAACCAGGCCTCAGTTGTATTTTTAGTCATGTGAATTGTTTTAGTCTTATCTTAGTCGACTAAAATCTCCAGTACATTTCAGGCTGGGTTCACACTGGTGCAAATTGACTGCGGGTTTCCCTGCATCCAATTCGCATTTCAGGAGTCTGTGACCGGCTCTCAATAGAGCCTGTTCACACAGCCCTGGGAAGGCTGCGGAGCGGTTTGCATTAGAGTCTCGTGCGTCTTCTAGTCCGTTTCAGGTCCGAATTCAGCCAAAAATTCAGAACTAAAATCGGGCCTGAAATGGTGAACAGGGACGCACCGGACCCCCTGCTGCGAGCTGCTCCACACAGTGTGAACCCAGCCTCAGTCAACTAAAATCCAATGGGTTTAGTTAAATTGTAATGCATGTATTTTTAAGCATTTCTTCAGAATTTCCAGTAAAAATAATCCTAGGCTAATGACCAGACAAGAAACAGGAAGTGGGCTGTATAAGGGATTTACTGGCAGAAAAAAATGTTTTACTATCCAAAGTTAAAACAACAAGGGCAGAAGATTTAATAGAAGATTGTTTTAGTCGTACTTTAGTCGACTAAAATAGTGTTAATTTCGTCAACAAACAAAATTTAGTCGACAAAATTAAGACTGCATCTCTGCTTCTGTTCGGGAGATTTTACAGACCCTCGCTCTTTTAACCACTTAAGGACCGAGCCTCTTTCTGAGATTTGTTGTTTACAAGTTAAAGTGCTAGAAAATTACTTAGAACCCACAAACATTATACCTTTTTTTTTTCTAACACCCTAAAGAATAAAATGGCAGTCGTTGCAATACTTTCTGTCACACCGTATTTGCGTAGCGGTCTTACAAGCGCACTTTTTTGGAAAAAATACAGAAAAATAAGAGACAACAGTAAAGTTAGCCCAATTTTTTTTTATATTGTGAAAGATAATGTTACGCTGAGTGAATTGATACCCAACATGTCACGCTTCAAAATTACGCCCGCTCGTGGAATGGCGACAAAATTTTACCCTTAAAAATCTCCATAGGCAACGTTTAAAAAAATTCTACAGGTTGCATGTTTTGAGTTACAGAGGAGGTCTAGGGCTATAATTATTGCTCTCGCTCTACCGATCGCGGCGATACCCCACATGTGTGGGCGCTACTCAAGTATGCGTTCGCTCTGCACGCGAGCTCGGATGGACGGGGCGTGTATAACATTTTTTACCTTTTATTTTTACACGGTTCTTTAAAAAAAAAAAAAAAAAAAAGTGTCACTTTTATTCCTATTACAAGGAATGTAAACATCCTTGTAATAGAAAAAAAAGCATGACAGGACCTCTTAAATATGAGATCTGGAGTCAAAAAGACCTCAGATCTCATATTTAAACTAAAATGCAATAAAAATTAAAAAAAAATTGTCATTTGAAAAAAAAAAGTCCCTTTAAGAACGATGGGCAGAAGTGACGTTTTGAGGTCGCCTCCACCCTGCAATGGTAAGGAGAGGGGTGGGGGCCATCTTCCCCCCTCACTCGTCTACATACCCAGGAAGGAGAAGCATCAAATCGCCTCCTCCGCTACCGATGGCTCCGGTAAGCGGAGGGAGAGGGGGGGCCCCCCTCCCGCTTGCTGCCGATAAAAGTGATCTTGCAGCGAATCTGCCGTAGATGCCACTATTAATCGGAAACCGGACCGCCCACTGAAGAAGAGGATCCCGGGGTAGCTGCTGCCATAACAACAATATCCCTCTTCAAAGACAGGATATATATTGGCGTGCGGCGGTCCGGAAGTGGTTAAGCAACAGGTACATGGTTCTGCGTTTAAAAGAAGCACTAAATGCCCCATCATTCTATGGAGCTCTCAGGATGTCAGTGGCACATTTAATGCAGGTCAAATTATAATGCTGCATTATGACCTTTCTAATCATACAATATACAGTACAAACTTGGATTGCGAGCATAATTCGTTCCAGAAACATGCTTTTAATCCAAAGCACTTTTATATCAAAGCATTTTTTTCTACAAGGTATAAAAGAGAAGAGAGGCACCTCTAAGGGTGCTTTCACACTGGAGCGGTGCGCTGGCAGGACGGTAAAAAAAGTCCTGCTAGCAGCATCTTCGGAGCGGTGAAGGAGCGGAGTGTATACTGCTCCTTTACCGCTCCTGCCCATTGAAATCAATGGGACGGCGCGGCTATACCGCCGGCAAAGCGCCTCTGCAGAGGCGCTTTACGGTGGTTTTTAACCCTTTCTCGGGCGCTAGCGGGGGGTAAAACTGCCCCGCTCGCGGCCGCATACCGACGGTATAGCGCCACTTACAATAGCGGCGCTTTACCGCCGACACCGCCCCCGCCCCAGTGTGAAAGGGGCCTTAGTGTAGCAATAAGTTGCTAAATGTTGTACCTTCATTAAATGTAACCATATTGCTACACTTAGAGGATCCTCTCTTCTTTTTTATACTCCAGTTGTGACATGACGCTACTCTTATATCAAGACATCGCTTGTATATCAAGGCAAAATTTATTAAAACATTTTGCTTATCTTTCAAAACGCTCTCAAACCAAGGTTTTACTGTAATCTTATATCGGATATAGTTATGTGATATGGTGTAAATCCTAGGGCATGTTCCAATCACAAGTTGCAGTGAGGAGGTTGTCTTTGATGTCCTTCACCCACCGATTGCAGTGATGGCTTGTGTGCCTCGTATAGTAACTACATCGCTTAGACTGATGTCAGAAAGGCGACTCTGCTGCTAGCAATCCTGCCACATGCAATTAGTCCAAATCGCCAGCAGAAGGATCACTAACTGGCTGCCCGATTGTCCCTCTGGAATCACTCCCTCTGTAGCTGAGACAGCAAGACGTTGCTCCCATCTCTAGAAATTGAGATTCAGCAACGTTCAGGCCAACGACAGAAAACTATCCAGTCCTGCACTAAATCATCTCCAGATCCAGTAAATGAGTCAATCACAACTTCTATCCTTACTGCCATTCATCTAGGGATTTCATTTCAGCAAGGGGTGAAGGTAAAGTTTAGAAAAACAGCAGTTTGGGTCAATCACCCAGACCATAAGAAAGCAATATGGAGTCCGCTGTGCAAAGTTTGCAGCAAATCTTTGAGGCACAATAGAGGTAGCAACTAAATGCACTCAGCTGTTTGTTGCAAAGTCAACTTTGCAGTGAAGGCATAATTTTGAAACTTTACACATTTGAGGATTTCCTTAAATTGTGTATGGGTTATTATATCATGTGTCTGCATCCAGGGCCGATCATTTGCAGGTAATTACTGCTTGATCGATTACATGTGAGCGGCAAGAGCTGTCAGCCTTCCATTCCTTTCAATGGGGCTTCTGCCCGCAGCTAATCGCCGGAAAACCCTAAAAAGGCATTATTGCCCCCTACTTTATCCAAAATCGCCTTCAGCAGATTGTGAAAAAGAACAGAACCTCAGGTTTTTGTTTTTTTTTGATTGATGCCAGTATTTAAATTTAAGCGCAGTGTCAGCTGTCAGAATACAGTAGCGGCAGTAGGAGATTTATCCAGCCGTGCTGTATAACATGGATAGGGGAATCTATTTTTTTTTTGATTATCAGCTTGCAGGTTAACACTCTATATGAAAAAATAAACAACTTGTCTAGGGGACTACTTTATATGCAACAGAGCTTGGCGGAGATCCTCCTAAATATCTGAGATTACTATGAGACGAGATACTACAGTGACTTTTTTTTTTATTTCATTAAATGCTATTTCATACTATCAGGGTTGCCAACCCCCTGCAGCATTTTTTACTGACAAAATAGGGAAAATTTACTGGCGGAGCACTTTTTTTTTTTTTTGCTGGCAACCTGAGCAATTACTGAACTCCTATTGAAAACAAACAGTGAATATTTGAACAGTATAAACATGATATGGAAACAATGGGGTTGATTTACTAAAGGCAAATAGACTGTGCACTTTGCAAAATGCAATTGCCCTCTGCAAGTGCAGTTGCTCCAGTGCTTAGTAAATGAGGTAAAGCTTCACTTTGCAAAGAATATCCAATCACGTGCAAGGAAAATTAAAAAAAAAAAAACAGCCTTTTTGCTTGCATATGATTGGATGATGGAATTCAGCATAGCTTTTCCTCATTTACTAAGCTCTGGAGCAACTGCACTTTGCAAAGTGCACAGTCTATTTTCCTTTAGTAAATCAACCCCACTGACAATACCTATAACAAGGTCATTTGCTTGATTTGCATTTAAAAAGTCAACACAGCATGAAATTATCAGCCCCTGATATTTACTTACAGCTGTAAAAAAAAAAAAAAAAAAAATCAGAATTTTGACAGACTGTCAGTAAATTTACTAGCAGTTGGCAACCCTGCGCACTATATTTATTTCCAGCGATATACTCTTTACATTACCTGGCCTCTGCATAGCCTTTCTCTCTCTGTTCAGAACATGTAACACAAGTATTGCGGAGTTTTCCTCCCACACATTGATTTTCATGCAACTTGTGAGACTCCGTATGAATTATATATGTGACTTTTATTTGCCAAGTATGCTGTAGCTTTAACAGACATCTTTTCTCTATCAATTAACAGATGAAAGAGACAGACCACAAGGTGAAAGAATGGTAATATTTTAAAGAGCAAATTTACAATGAAATTGAAAAATGAATATTTCATTTGTATATTTAGAGCCTGTAGGATGAAATGACATTGTGTGTCATGATGCTGATTGTCAGTTTTGATATTTCAGATAATGTTGGAATATACCTAACACAGAAAGCTCTTTTGTATTACGTGGGTGACTATATTATCTAGGTTGAAAGCATTGCTTTTTGGCAATAGTGGTATAATAATAGTGTATAACAGTCAATAAGCTGGTACCAAGGACTGGGACCGGTAAAGGGCTTTTAGCAGATGGCAGTGGTAAGAAGTGACTGTGATCCTCATACCATCACCAACAACCATGTGCAATGTCTTTGGTAGAACACCCACATAAAGCTAAAGTCCACCTAATGGCACCTTTACATATTAGATGCCTCTTTGGCCATATTGGGCAACAATTGAATGCCTACTGGGCACCTACAGACACAGCAAAATGAGCTTCAGGAGGGTAAATAGCCAGTTTTCAAACACCAAGTGAAGTGTCCAAGATTTCAAAGGCAGTGCTCCCCTCTGTGCTCACACACTGCTTACCGGAATAATCACCAAACTTGGGGAACTTCTCGTCATCACACATAATCTCAAATCTCCGCCATATAACCACCATGAAAAAAAGAACAATCTCCATAGGGCAATACTACCAGTAGTAATCAATTTTTTGTATAAAGCAAAGTGTGCCCTTACAACAGCAAGTTCTGAGTGTATACGCACACTGTATATGCACCAGTGACATCATCAGCTGAAGCTGATGGGAATATCTTCTAAACGGCACAAGTTTAGGAGATATTCACAGTACCTACAGGGAAGCCTTATATAAGCTTACTTGTAGGTACAAGTGTATAATAAGAATCTACTACTGCTTTAAAAAAGAGACGTATGGGATTCATTTTTATTTTGAAACCACGTTTACCTAGGTGGATGCAGCATTGGTCCAATGCAGCATCTGGGTTCTCAGAGTTCCCTCAGCAGAGAGCTGGTGACTGGTCAGAGAGCAGAGAGCAGTCACCAGCTCTCTGCTCTGCCTCCCTACGCTCATTGGAGGCCTGGGCTGTGGAAGGGGGTGGGAGCTGTCAGCTCAGGCTCTCAGCGGGCCACTGAAAGGCTGAGTTGGGTGCCAGTTCAGGCTCCTGGGTGTATCCCGGCCATATGGTTGCAATCTTTCCCAAGCCTGGACCTGCTCTGTGACTTCAGCCTGCTGTCTGCTGAAAACGGGTCACAGCGGTGCAGAACGAACTGCACTCCTGTGATCCACATGAGAAACTCATTTGGCTGTACTTCTCCTTTAAGGTGGAGCTACCACTGGGATCATAAAAAGGCAGCAGAGAGTGTAGTCACTGGATTCAAGGAAGAAAATCCCATAGGGCTTCTGTGGCAGCACATATAAAATAAATAAAATAATAATAATAAAATATTTATTTATGCATTTAACTAAATCAATATTTAAAACAAACATTATGGAAGATTGTGAAATTTATAGATACATATGATATCCAAATTTTATTTTTTAACCAAAGATACACTTTAAATTTCATTGGAGCTTAGTGAAATCTACTGCAGTAAGACTTCACAGATCTCCTGATACCCAGGGTGGGTCTGCTTTGGAAAAAAAAGTGTACCATTTAACGTTCATTCTCTTTACAGTCAGATTTGAACTTGCAAAGCTGGCCTGAATTTGATTGGTAGTTGTGAGGTACTTTGACGCAATTACACTTTGATGTGCCAGACTATTGTAATGGAAATGCATCAAAGAATCGTGTATTTGAGAACACCTCTACCGAATTACAAACAGGTAAGTCAAAGTGTTCCCAGATCACCATATTACCAACACAACTGAGTGGGTTGGACTGTGGAAAAAAAAAAAAATCAAAGTTCTGTAACTTTACCAGATTTCAGGAAAACCCAATCCAAATATCACAGATCTTTAGGGTCATTTGGATTTGTACAACACTCCCTTCCCTCTTTAAACACAAGAATAATATATACTCACTCGTACAAAGTTGTCAGGGAAAAGGCCTCTTCTTCCTTTCAGCTCTCCTTCCCACCATCCGCCATCTTCTTTTTTGATTTTGGTGATTATTTCACCAGCAACTATAGTCAGCTCGTCATCATGCTGAGCCTTGTAGTCAAACTCCACAATCGCATCCACTGTGAAGACAAATGAACAAAGACATAATTAACGCACAACCTACAATCTACACAAGTACCAAATTCAGTTACTATGTGACGCACAAACCTTATAGTAAGTAAGCAGAAAACTTGCTTTACCATCCCTGACTGATCCACATCCTCCTTCATTTTGTGTCTGGGAGGATCAATGCATGAGGCACTGTGTTGCGTTTGTTAAAATATGATTTTTTAAACTTAATCAGACATAACATTACATGGGACAATAGTGGTTGCTCATAGATTTTTTTTGTCAGGTTTTGGCTTGAGTAGATTTCTCAAACAAATGCTGCTTCATACAATGGGTACGTAGATACCATCGCTGTATTAAACTGACAGTTTCAATAGTCCAATGTTTACAAAGCTACAGTAAACAGGTATGTTTTCTGTTTGTTAACTATGGTAAACAGCCTGACACATAAAAAAGGGGGATTCAGGCATAAGCCACACACACCTCATTATGCTTTAAAATCAGAAGCCACTCATGATACAAGTATGGTGCCTGGTCTCCAGAAGAATCGTTGCCAATGGAGATCACGAACATACAGTAACAGAAGATAAGCAACTTGTGTATTGTGTGTACTGTTATAGACTATAGGCTGTTCATTTGCTAGGCATTTTGCTTGTTATAGATATCTGTCAGTCTTGTATTGTATTCCTAATATTGTAATAGTTTTGTATGTACAGCATCTTTGTATAGTAAAAGCACATTTGCACACTGCAGAAGTCTCAGCTTCCTTGCTTATACCACAAAGTAACCTTGCTAGATAGACACAAGCAAAACAGGCACAAAGCTCATAGTCAGAGGGTTTCAGCAACTGAGGCCGGGCTCAGCCTAGAAAATCCACATAGAAAGAGTAAGCAGGTTTGTGGCCAGGTGTGGACTGACAAGTTACAGGCTTGTCAATCAGCAATGACAATGCTGATAGCCACGCCTCCTGCGGCATTTGCAGTCAGGCACAGCTTACATGGGAGTAGCGACTCTGCTCTGAATTCAGGATCAGAGCAGCATTGTTACCATACCATCACAGTAGGGTGACCACTTGTCCAAACTGCCATTCAGGGACATCTCCGCCAAAAAAAAAGTGCATCCAAATGATAGGTACCCCACACACAGCTTGGAACAGCACCCCTCAGATAATAAGTGTTCCCCACAAACAACACACTTCGGATGACAAGCACTCTACACAAAGCAACCCCCAGATAAGTGAATCCCAAAATAGCTGAAAAGCTCCTCTCACCCCAGATGATAAATGACCTACGCAAACACAACACAAGCACCCCACACACAAATAAGAACCCCCAGAAAGTGCTCCAAATCCAGCAAACATTTACCCCACTCACAGCACCCCCCCCCCCCAGATTATACTGTATGAACCACACACACACAAAACCTAGATATGTTTACAAAACCTAGCTGACAAGAACCCCACTCACAGCACCCTCAAGGTGATAAGTGTGGGGACAGAGGCCCATTATGTGAGGGAGAAGAAGATTCTCAGCAAGAAGAGACAATAGGGATGTTCATGGACACCTAAGTTGTTGGTTTGGCCCCCCAAAAGATTGGAGACTAATAACGAAGGAGGTTGAAGGCAGACCCTCTGACCTATTCTTAACAGTTAGTTTGCGGACTGTATCTACAGAACAGAAGAATGTAGGGCTACCTGCAGAATGTGGAGATGGGCATGTGACACTGACGCCCCGCACCCAATGATGTCTGAGCCTCCGAGTTGGACGATGTCCCCTCTCAGGTGCCAGGTCCCTCCGGGTGGGAGGAGGAGAAGTGGGGCAGCTGATCTGAGCCAGAAGTGCTGGCAGCAGCACACAGAAGATGATCACCACACCAGCCAATCCCTGCTGCAAGTCCCTCCCTCCCTCCCTCCCTCTGCATGCCGCCAGGTGCCGGTCCGGTGAAGGAGGTGGGTGGAGGTGCAGCTAAGCAGCACTAGGCATGGCCTCACTTTGAGCCTGTCTGTGACTGTGTACGTGATGACACTGGTTGCTAGACGCAAGGCGGCCCTAGCAACCAGTTTTGACAATGCAGCTGGTAGGTTGGCTGTGTCAATTTTATTCCGGGACACTGTATTGTCCCGGAATGAAGGTGCCCGGTGCCCGGGACAGACACGCTATATGCGGGGACTGTCCTGGGCAATCAGGGACACGTGGGCACCCTACATCACAAGAAGTTGTATTATATGGACTTCACTGGCAGGTTCATCATATTATATACTGCATATACAGACTGATTTTACGGTTGTGGGTTTAGTAACACTTTAACTGCAAAAAAAAAAGAAACCTATGGTGACTAATCAGAATTTACTTTGCTGATGTCAAACCAGTAAAATAGCTCACCTTAAAGCGGAGTTTCACCCAAAAATGGAACTTCTGCTTTAAGGGAAGGTGACTCCCTGACATGCCACATTTGGCATGTCATTTTTTTGGGAGGAGGAGCGGATACCCTCTTTTTAGAGGGTTCCAGCTCCCACTTCCTCCCGGCGCACCGCGGCACCAGAAGGGAGATCATCCCCCCCCCCCTTAGCCTGTGACGTGTCCAAGATGATTGCACGGCCAGTCAGGGCGTGCCACGTGGCTTGTGCATGCGCAGTGCGTGCCCGACTGTGAAGCCACAGCCAGGCGCCGACAGTGACTATGCCGGTGTCGCAGAGATGAGGGGGAGACGAGCGGGGCTTCGTTCCCCGCATCGCTGGACCCTGGGACAGGTAAGTGTCCGATTATTAAAAAAGTCAGCACCTGCAGTATTTGCAGTTGCTGACTATTATTATTTTTTTAAGCGGAACTCCGCTTTAAAAAGTGTTACTAAACCCAGGACCCTGCAATCACTATATCTAGTCTCCCACTGTACACAGAACATGGAAATGCAATTATTTTAGTAAGTACAAACTGCTAAATACCTTTTTTTATCCGCAATTAGAGCAGTCTTGTGACTGCTATGAGTGTCTGGTTAAAGCTTGTAGGAGGAGTTTTTATTCCTCCACAATTGTCCTATGAGAATACAGGACCCCTGACCCTCTGTGCGGACAGTGCTGATTGGCCTTGTGCTGATTACATGCACTCTCCCAAGAAAAAAAAAAACTCTCTAGCAAAACACACCAAACTGAGCATGTGCAGCTTTTCCCCTGGCTCTGTAAATATCAGGTTATTTATTGGAGACAGTGGAAGAAGGAGATGATCAGAGGAGACCAGATCGAACAGCACCTTTACACAATGTGGAGGATTAACCCCTTACAGCGAGTATAAAAAGCATGCTTTACTGCATATACAGACTGATTTTACTGTTGTGGGTTTAGTAACACTTTAAAAAGGAGAAGTACAGCTAAAGCCCGTTTGGCTGTACTTCTCCTGTGGATCACAGGAGTGCAGTTAGTTTTGTACTCCTGTGACCTTTTTTCAGCAGAGTGTGGGCTGAAGTTCGCTCTCTGCTGACATAACAGAGTCAGTCCAGGCTCCGCGTCATTACAACCATGGAGTTGGAATCTGCCCAGATCCCTGGACTGACACACAGTTTAGCCTCTCAGCGAGCCGCTGAAAGTCTGAGCCGGACGATCTTGTTCCCTCCACAGCTCAGCACTCCAATGAGCGAGGAGGGGGGCAGAGCAGAGAGCAGTGATTGACAGTCAGCAGAGCGATCGGTGGGGTTCGGCAAATGTCATACATCTCAGGAGTCTTCTAGAGGGGCTTTTATAGCTTAACACACCTCCCTGCCTGCATGCCTGAGCTAGGGGCAAATGTATTCCAGGAAGTAAATGCTACATCCTCTGCCCTTACTCAAGATGGCCATGGCCAGAAATGCTAGGGGGGGGGGGGATTTCAAAGTGATTTCTCAGCAAAATAAATCATAGAGGGATGGATGGATGAGGAAGGCGGCTTTGAATATTAAAAATGAATTAAATAGTGTTTTTGTTTGTGGTGCTTAGACGCAGTGCAGCTCCGCTTTAATACATTTGTCAGTTTTTATTTCCATAATGTTTTATATTCGACATGGCATATAAAGAGAAACAAGAACATTTGTTACAGAATATGTATGAATGAATGACAGATGTCTTTGAGCCATACATTAAGGAGCCCTTATGAATATATTTTTTATACACTTTATATTCAGTGAGGTTTGCCTTCTTCTTCATACGCTTTCTTTTTGAATTGTAGTTCACCATCCTCCTAGCTAATCAGAGGCATATCTATTCAGCCTCAACAATACACTGCCTACCCGACTTAGAATCCTATGTCACCTATGGACTAGATATAAGACAGTGGTGATTCATTTATCCTCCGCATTCTAAGTTTGGGTGAGATTTCTCTTTCTCCCCCTCATCACCCCTCCCCCTTTTCTTTTTTCCCTTCCTCCTCTATCCCCCTTTTTTCCTTTCTCCTTTTCTCCCTCTCTCCCCCCCTCCTTCCCTTTTATCCCCCCTCCCTCCATAGTTAATCCTCCGCTCCCTTCCCCTCCCTCTCTTTCCATCCCCCCCCTTCCCCTATTTCTTCCCTCCCTATCTACCCCCCCCCCTTTTTTTCCCCCCTCCATCTCCCCTCACCTGTGTTCCTTATACCATTCAATTGAACTTAAACATGTTCCTTTTCTGAACACGACATTCCAATATACCGGTCTATACATTTAACAATATCTGCAAACATTGACAGACTTTGGAGGATTGAGTTGTGTTTCCCACGGACCTGGCAGACTAGGTGATACCAGTGTCTCACACACTGATTATACAGGTAACTATAATACTTATAAATATATAGATTATTATAATACAATTTTTGATCCATTCCTCCGTTTATGATATCCATGGTGGATATAACATCTGTATATGTTAAATTCATAAATGAATGTAAAATACTAAATGATGACATGAGAAGAACACTATAATGCTTTTTAATGACAAGATAACACTATGATAATAACAATGTATAAATGTCCTAATGAATGTTTGTAATTAATTACAGTACCTTTTAGAGGAATCAAGGCCCTGATGAAGCGGGGCAACCTGCGAAACATGTTGGACAATACATGGAATCCTAAGGCCTAACAATATACTACCATGACCATCACATGTGTGAATGTTTTTAACATATATGTTTTAAATGTGTTTGATATCAAATAAAATACATTTTATATTCGATGAGTTGGTGATTAATATACCCTAGAAGCCACATACAAAGCCCCATTCAATTTCACATTTTTTTGTATAGACCTAAATAGGTAACTTTAGAGGAATAAACATAACCAATATAGTTTGCATTCAAGAATATACAAAAATAAAGGTGCACGTCAGTCCCATAAACTTTGTCAGTTTTTAAAGTGGCTTTAAACCCTCAACCAAAAATGTAATATAAGGCAGATAGTCATTAGATGTAGTGGTTGCATTTGTTTTGTTCTTTTAGGCTGTTTCCTCTCTGGTGACACTCTGGATGAGGGAGCCACAGAGACACTTTTGGACAGCCGCATTGTTAATCCTGGGGGGGGGGGGGGGGGAGTGTTAGTGTATTTAAATACGATAGAGTACATCTAACAAATTAAAGTCAAACTCCGGCTAATACTTTATAAGCAGTTACAGTAATAGTTTTGTTTCTTGTTTTTGTTTCTTTAAAAAAAAATAAACAAATAAAAGCTGACCATTGTAAAACACCCCTGGCAGTTTTATATGGTTTGTAACAACCCTCTCTAACTGCTACATCTGCAGGACAGCTTGTTCTGTTGAAAAGAACGGACTTAATGGCAGGATCACCAGGTGAAAATAAAGCTTAGAAAAGAAAAACGAATGTAGCCAGCACTTCTAAGAACTGGTAGGCTGCAATATTAATAAATGTTTGTTTTTGGGTTTAATACTGCTTTATAATTTCTCCTACTTTTAGTAACTGCAAAGCTACTTGCAGTACTTGTTTGCATATAGATTTTTTAACCAGATTCCTCTGAAATAAATAATTAGCCATTTCTATTAACAATACTAGTTGTCAACGAACTAAACTTTTAGCCAATAAAAACTTCTATAGCTAAACTGTAGGGGTATACAGGTGCAGGAGTCAATGAAAGTGGAAGTCATTGGAAGCTATGCTGGCTCTGTGCCCACATCATTGCATTACATGGCTGTGAGACACAGAAATGATGAAACTCTGATAAGTTCACTCGAGCAGAGAATTTTTTTTATTCTCGATTCAGACCGCATTCAAGGCAGAAGTGTCTAGAACATATTTTTTTTTCACATGCAATACAGTAAAACCCACATGAAAACCATAATCAGGAAGTTTTCAATAGATGTAAATGAGTGCTAATTGAATCTCTAAAGCATAATGGCCAATTTACTAAGATGTGTGAGTTATTTTAGATTGGATCTTGCAGTAAATTGCAAGGGTAAATTATTCAAGAGCAGCCCAACCCCCCCTGTAAAATCCCTGCATTACACCTGCAGAAGTGGAGAAAAGTAAAAAAATATATTCTTACACCCTCACCCATATATCATCTGAATACATAAGATGACCTATACACATTTATACAAAATATCCTGATATGAACGCTCTCGTTTCCCCGGACGATGCGCTCTGGCACAAAACGCGTTGGGCGGGGCCAGAACGCATGACATCATTACACTCACCGATGCTGGTGTTCTATCGAATAGTTCAGATTGTCAGGTAATGCCTCCGACAAACTGCACATGCGCAGTACGTAACGTCACTCAAGCTGATCCCCCGATCAGCTGGTGTGCTGTCAACAGTGTGCATGCGCAGATCATTGGAGGCATTATCCAGCGAACAGCAAAGTGGGGAGGAAGAATCGAATAATCCCATTCTGCCTTGCTCTCTCTGTGCACGCGCAAGACATCACCGATCATGTCACAGGCGGAAGAAGATCTGCACTATTTGACACAACAGCGTGCTGTCAGGGCTGGGCTCAGCCCTTCCTTCTCTGAGCTGGCCGATCAGCTGTCGGCTATTTGCCAGCTCCTATCTCTCCACAGGTACTCAGCTGTTGATGATATCCTGCTCGTCAGTCCTGCCTACTTAAGCCGTCCAGCCCAGAGGAGCTCTGCCTTCGCCTTAGACAACATCACAGAGACGCTCTCCTGCATTCTTGTTAAAAGACTTGCTTGGCTGACATCCCTTCTGGCTCTAGATGCTGCTTGCTGTTTTACTACACTCATCTCCGGCTCCCTGACGTCTGGCTTGTCTGACTATCCGTTCCGGTTCCTGAACTCTGGCTATGTTTTGACTAAGTTTGTTCTATTTACTTTTATTATTAAACAATTGTGATCTAACTGTACTTCTGTCTTGGTCTGATTTCATGGTTTCTGACATGCGCTTTGCTGATCGTCAGATATTGCGAAGTGTTGACGTAATGCCAGCTGATCAAGAGATAAGCTGGAGTGATGCTACGTCCTGTGCAGATCGTCGGAGGCATTATCTGACAAGATGCACTATTCGACAGAACACCAGCTGCTGGCGAGGTGTTTGCCTGCGATTGCATGTATTTGAGTTTACCAATGTGACTTCCCTTCTACAATTTTAATAAACACACAATTAGCAGTATTCACTCTATGTGCAGCCTTTGTTTTTCTCCCATGGCGGCTGATTAATGCAATGTGGTTTGGAGTTATTGGGCCATCTGATATCTGAGGCTGGGATACAATAGACCGAATCTAGAGAACCGTAGGACACCTGGAGGTGTCAGTTACTCATGCTGGTTTGATCCCTGTAGTTGGGGGATCCATTTTTTCTGGTAAGAGGCACAAGTGTGGTGAAGGGCGCATATTTGTGTTGAATATTCAGTACCCTTCACTCTGTTGGTGGAATTAGATTGCATAATCACATGAAGGGAAGAATGGATTATTTTTTCATTTTTTTTCCCAGCACATAATTGTGATTTATCACTTTTTTGTATATATTTACGAGAATTAGCATTTCTTATTTATTTCTGTATATTCACATGAATTCACATTTCCTAAGTATTTTTTGTATTTATTTACATAATTTTGCACTGCATTCGTTATAAGGTTCATATCAGAAAACGCACTATAATTTGTATATAAATATTTTTTAAATTTGATTATAAAATTGCTATTTAAACCAGTCTGCCTCATTGGATAGATCTGCTACTTATTAAAAGGGGTAAAACAACCTTTCTTGTAAAAGGGGATTACTTATATGTGTGACTCACATGTGTTGCCCCCCCCCCCCCCGTGATTTCCAGGCTTTCCCACTTCTCCCGGGACCACACCAATTAATGTCAGGATTGGGGATTGGGAGAACAGATGTCTCCAGATCTTCGCTACTTCCATTTCAGAGCTGTCAGGGGTAGAAAGCCAGGTATGCAACTGATTGAGCACAGCGCTCTGCAGGTGGGCTTCAGCAGAGGGCAGGGATGACATTAGGGGTCTAAAAGACCCCTGTTGTCTCCATAGATAACACTGGCAGGCAAAAGGTTCCATCACATAAGGCTCCATTCATATCTAAACGTAGCTATTTTACAGGCGTTTTTCGGGTGTTTTTGAAGAGTTTTTGCAGCATTTTTGTACAGGTGTTTTGAAGTCACCAATGAATAGCAGTGGACACGTAATGTAATCTGCCAAAAAAGAAGTTCATGTACTTTTTTGAGCAACGGGCATTTTGCTTAAAAGTTCCCTCAAGGACGACGTCAAATTGTGTCGAAACGCGCGTAGGGAGTTTGACATGCCGATGTCATCGCGCTGTACTCAGTGGACGGGTGTTTGCTTGCTGGCCAGCTGTGTTTTATGATCATTTTTATCTTCTATTTTGTAAGTACAATCCTTTATGCCATTAAATCTTTTTGGTATGGTTTACACTATGGAGTTTCTCTATATTTTTTGGGCAACACCTGAACTTTTTCTTTGGTGGCCGATGCTCAAGTTTCCCAGGCTATTTGGTGCTCAATTTAAGCTCCTTCCCAATACTAGTTGTGGATAACCATTTTCCTTTTTGGATAAAGGCCCTGGCTGGTTCTGGTAAGCACGCAATTCACGTAGTGGAGGTGCACTGTCGTCAAGAGGTGTTATATCATAAAAACCCACTTTTATGTGTTATATATGGACTGTTCATTTATCACTCATGTTGTTTGTGTACAATAATTTATACACAACCATTGATTTGGACTATTTTATTTTTTTATTTCATGTTTTTATTCACTTTTTTTCAGCACTGCTACTTTGTATTATTTATCTTTTTCTGTGTGTATCTCATGGTTTTAGCAGCTGCTCGTTTTGTATTTACATATGTCATTTAACACGGTATTTTCCACTTTTTTATTTTACTTAGGCCCCTTGCACACTGGGGCGGGAGGTGTGTCGGCGGTAAAGCACTGCTATTTTTAGTGGCGCTTTCCCGTCGTTTTATTCAGCCCCCAGCGGGGCGGTTTTACCCCCGCTAGCGTCCGAGAAAGGGTTAAAAACCACCCCAAAGCGCCTCTACAGAGGCGCTTTGCCGGCGGTATAGCCGCGGTGCCCCATTGATTTCAATGGCCAGGAGCGGTGAAATAGCGGTATACACACCACTCCTTCACCGCTCCAAAGATGCTGCTAGCAGGACTTTTTTCCCATCCTGCCAGCACATCGCTCCAGTGTGCAAGCCCTCGGGGCTTTCACATTGGAGACAAAGCAGTGGCACTTTCAGGACGCTTTGCAGGTGCTATTTTTAGCGCTGTAGCGCCTGCAAAGCGCCCCAGTGTGAAAGGGGTCTTAAAGTAATTGTAAACACAGGTTAAAAAAAAAAAGCCTGCAAGACAAAGGGCATAATGAGCTAGTATGCATTACATACTAGCTTATTATGAAATACTTACCTTAGAACGATGCTGTTGCAGCGGTCTGGGCACACCACTGTGTCTGGCGACATGTCGTCCCGGAGTTATTACCGGGTTTGGGGGCTCCAGCGCTGGAATTGGCCGGAGCAGCGATGACGTTGCTCCCGCAGGAGCCGCTTTTAATTCCACAGCAGCTGAAGAAATGGCACGAGCCAAGCCATTTCTTCAGTGCGAATGTGTCGATGACGTCAGTACATGCGGATACAGTGAATATCTCCTAAACAAGTTTAGGAGAAATTCACAGTGCCTACAGGTAACCTTATTTTAGGCTTACCTGTAGGTAAAAGTGGTTATACAGGGTTTACATACACTTTAAGACGACAGAACGCTCAGATGTGAACAGCCATTGAAATGACTAGGATTGGGCATTTTTAGAGCTGAGGCTTACAGCAGAAAATCATCCAAAAACGCCTAGATGTGAATGAAGCTTAAGGGTTTGTTAGCCCCGATGTGATAGCAATAAAATTAAAATTAAATAAATAAATGCAAGTGTTAAAAAATAATAATAAAATAAAAATAAAAAAAATTATTATTCCCGGCCCACGTTAAATATCACTGTCAGCGTCAGAGGGCAATAACCCTAGGTCTCTTATTTGCAGTTCACTCTGAACTATGACCTGTAAAAGCATTTAAAGCTTTGCTTTGAGAATTTTGGGTATCCTAATTTTCCCTGTTTTGCCAATGCACACAATTTGTGAGGCTTGACACATTTATGACATCTAATTACTCGCACTTGACCTCATTTTTTATTTTGTACAAAAAAAATCTGGGATTATACTGTGTTTGTATGTACTAAGATAAATTTTAGTGTATTATTTCTTGAAAATACGGATCTGATAAACAGTTGCACAAATATTGTGCAACCGAAAAAAAAAAAATCAGCAACCGGCTTTTTATTCTACAAGGTCTCTTCTTTTAGATAATATATACTGTAAAATCGGTTTTATGTAATTTTATAGCCAAAAATGTCTTCCTTTGCACCCATAATGTATTTACAATAAAATGGCTCAATTCAAAACAGGCACACCTAAGGACTGTAAACTGCAATATTTTTACTCTTATGTTTAGTTATTCTTTAATGCTGGCAAGAAATCTGTGTTGTTTTTAGTACTGCTAACTAGTGCAATCATTTTAGGGAATTCGTTTTACAGTAAAAGTCGATAATGTACATACTTTAAAAAGATCTGAGCAATAAAACCCTTTGTAAATTGATTAAAATAAATTTATATTAAAATTTAGAAAATAATGCACAGCAATAAAAAAAAAACAATATTATGCTTTACTGACCCAATCCTATAAAATGTATGACTCTAGAATATGGATTTCTTTCTTAAAGTGAGCCTATCATTTTTCTCAGGCACAGAAACGTCAAATATAGCTGCATGCCATAGATTACATGAACATATATTTCTACATGCCTTAGCCTGTATGACCATCAATGGAAACAAAACTAACAAAGTGAAGAGGAACTGGAAATCTAAAAAGTGTGAAATTGAGTCACTGTGTTAAGCAAACTCATAAACTAACACTATAAAAGTTAAAATAGAGAACTGTACAACAAAGTAACTAACTATCTACATGTTCTTTCCAGAACGTTTCTGCTGGGGAAAAAAAAAAAAAAAAATGTTACTTATTAATGTCTTCCTGCAGCACCAGGACTATCAGTATAGTGGCCTAAATGGCTGCCACAGATCCCATATTCTAGATATGGGGGGCCTGAGTGCAAATGCAGACAAACTGGGGCTGTAGTGCAGGGGTAGTCAACCTGGGGCCCTCCAGCTGTTGCAGAACTACAAGTCCTATCATGCCTCTGGGAGTAATTGTAACTGCCAGCCTTGCAATGCCTTATGGGAAATTTAGTTCCATAACAGCTGGAGGACCCCAGGTTGCCTACTCTTGGTGTAGTGGTACTAACTGCCAGAGACCAAAGCATGTATGAAGACCAATGCATGCACTGGATATACACTTCAGATATGCACGAATGAGAGGATAGCGGAATGTCTACAATGCTTGTGATAAATGTACTTGCTGCTCATGATAACACCAGAATACACAGATCAGTGCTTGCAGCCATTGGCTGCAGGTGCTGATTGGAGGTTGGTCTTCCAGTATGTCCCTTCGACAAAGACAGCTGTACAAACTGACCAAAAGTCAGCCAGTACCTGCAGAAGCAGCTGCTATTCGGCCAGTACCCAGGTTAACATTCAGTATCATTCTCTTCTCTCTCCCCCTCAACCCCCTCCCCGTAACAAAAATTATTTTTTTTGAGGAGGTGGAATAAGGTGCCTTTTTTTGGGGGGGGCCGGGCTGCCTCCAGAACCTCTTGGGATACATTTCACATGTCCCAGGAGGCTACAGGACCAGTCTCCCTGCAATATGTGATCTCCTGCATGCACAGCGGGGGGCCGGCTATGAGTGATAACCGAGTGACAGCCGGCTCCCGAATGCAAGATAGGGGCACAGAAGATAAGAAATTCTGCAAAGGATTGGGTGCGTGGAAGACAAGGATGAACTTCATTAGCTTTTAGGCCAGGGTGGATTTGATTTAAATCAAGTTGATTTAAATCACTATAAAAAGGCTTGATTTAATCAACTCGATTTAAATCATAATGTTTAAAGAGCAACTGTCCCACAGTGGCTCCTCCTTTGACCCGCTGTTGACTCGCCGACAGTCCCATTCACTGGTGATGTGGCAGTGACACAAGGTGAGAGACGTGGCAGCAGTAGGTGAGCCCCGCTAACAGGCACTGCCATGATGGATCTGAAATGACAGGTGCTCTTTAAAATGTAAGGGCTTATTCTTGCTGGTAGTTAGAATCTTCAATATTTGCAAACAAAATGAAGGTTGCCGATTTAGAATAATAGGCTGTCAGGTTAGTAAAACAACGATATCAGAACCGATTCAATCATACAGTTTGTAGTGTACATAAAAGATATGTGGCGCTATTCCATCAATCAGTAGTACCACTAGAAATATAAAATGTAATGGGCAGATCAAACCCCACCTTCTACAGTAAATGTCCGGAGAAAGTACCCAATAAATGTTACCATACACAAGTGGATAAAAAAATTGGTGGAGATACAATTCTAAAGTATGGGAAAATTTAGAATCTATAAATATACTTTCAATGCTTAATAAACAATACCGGTTTCCCCTCATTAAGTGAAAACAAAATATTTTTCAATGTGCATCTGTGAAAAAATAAAGCTGACTTCTCAAATAAGATACTCAGAACCAAAGTTCATGCAAAAGTGATGAATCAGTGCCTTACAGATAAATCAGTACCTCATAAATAATCACTGTAGATGAAATAAATAAATATATGAATATAAATGATGACTAATATGGTAAAGTGGCCCTTAAAAGTGAGCTTGCGTATATAAATATTAAAGTGACAAATAGTGCAAAAAAAATTCATATGTTCAGCAAAAAATGTGCAATAATTGATAAATAGCCAGATGAAAATTTCAATCGTACCATAAAATAATAATAAATAAGTAATTAAGATAAATAAAAATTATTAATTAATTATAATAGGGCAGCCAATCCCACCACAGAGATGCTGTCCCAAACGGTGACAATAGTGCAATGAAGTCCATATAAAGAGTGCAGTAGTGGTGGGTGTTTTCCACAGCAAAGTCTTTAAACACAGTGCAAAAACAATGTGCAGTGACTGGTGATTTTTTCTTCTATGCACGTTTTAGTGCATCTCCCAGGTGTTTCCCCCAGCCTCTCACCTCCAGAAGCGGCCCCCAATGGGCCAAGTAGAGCGGGTGGATAATAACTAGGAGAGGATGTGTTCCCTGCAGCGTGTCTTTAAGCATCAAATGAGTCTGTCTCTCATCCACAGCTCCCAGCGCTCTCAGCGGTCCCAGCAATTTAATCAAGAACAGAGGAGAGGTCTCATGGTGTAGTATTTAAAAACACATTTATTTGGAAAAAAACGTAGTAACTTACATTAAAATATGCAGCAAACGGTAGATGTAAGCAAAGCTTCCGGGTTCGGCCGTCCCCGAGAAGCGTCGGCACCTGACTCCTCCTACCCTGACGCGTTGCGTCACAGCACGTGACTTTATCAAAGGGAACTTCCTGAACTTTATTTTATCTCATGGTTACATTGAAATTGTGTGAAGGCATCAATGCAGTGCATGTTATCTCAGCTTGCAGAGCTTGGATTCATTGAATGAGTTTACCAGAAATGTAAATATTGCAGAATATACAGCTTCATGCTACATAACTAAGCTCCATTTCATGCTGAATAAACTAAAATTATGAATGCATCTTAAATAGAAAAACTATCTTTAGATAGATTTTTACTCCAAAAGCATTTTATTAAAATACATTTGATAAAAAATAAATAAGAATTTTAAAAAATCATTGATTTTTATCCACCCTGTTTTAGGCTTGGTTCACAGATATGCGATGCATGTCACCCGCCGGCAGTTCACACTGCCCTATGCGAACCGCTGTGGGTGTCAATAGAAAGATAAGATAAATGACATCCTCAGATCGGCTCGCATATTGCAGTGCGAACTGTCAAATGGTATCAAATAGGAAATGAGTACAGCGCTGCCCCAATAATCGTGTGAGAAGGAAGGTTACACAGTAAGCAGCTGACACTCCTCTTAGACAAAAGGGAAATAAAATTAGGAACCATATACAGTGTAGCGCTATGAGTGTAAATATAATGAAAATACTAACAAAAAATAAAATAAAAAATAAAATAAAACTAGGCCTAAACCATTACTGGGGGGCCACAACAAACAGTGCATCAAATTCAAAATTGCATGTAAAAATCTGAATACAGTACAAATTAAACAAAGTGCCACGTACTATCAAAATAAATTGATATAGTGTAAAAACAATGTGAAGAAAAATGGGAGTGCTAAAAAATGAAACAAAATTGTTTTTTATGACAAAAATGTTCAAAAATATTAGAGATTATAATCTGAATGGAATTCAACACCCACCACCCAAAAAAAAGTCTCTGAAAATTAAATAATAAAAACAATGGTGAAGAACTTTCGCCAAGTGGGTAGATGAAACACCAGGTAGATGAAACTTCTAAATGAGTGTCGGGACCACCACCAAAGCATCAGAGGAGGCTTACCGGAACCAGGTGACTTGAAAAGACATACGTCTTACAAGTCCCAGAAAGCTTGTATAGCCACCAAGGCTGGCAGAATGGATCCTCAAACGTTCTCGACTTCCATTAGGAGAGGGGAGAGGAGAAAGGGTAGAGATCCTGTCGTAACCTCAAACGTCCAGACTCATCAACAGGCCAACCGGATAAAATTACATACCATGGGAGAAATAAAGCTCACATGGCATGATATCGTTTAAAACATAAATTTATTAAAAAAATATAACAGAAACACTCACATTTGTGAAGATCAGAATAAGCTCAAAACAGTAAGGTAAACGCGGTAATCGTAGGGAGTCCACCCAACATGTTTCGGCTAACGAGCCTTCATCAGATGAAGGCTCGTTAGCCGAAACATGTTGGGTGGACTCCCTACGATTACCGCGTTTACCATACTGTTTTGAGCTTATTCTGATCTTCACAAATGTGAGTGTTTCTGTTATATTTTTTTAATAAATTTATGTTTTAAACGATATCATGCCATGTGAGCTTTATTTCTCCCATGGTATGTAATTTTATCCGGTTGGCCTGTTGATGAGTCTGGACGTTTGAGGTTACGACAGGATCTCTACCCTTTCTCCTCTCCCCTCTCCTAATGGAAGTCGAGAACGTTTGAGGATCCATTCTGCCAGCCTTGGTGGCTATACAAGCTTTCTGGGACTTGTAAGACGTATGTCTTTTCAAGTCACCTGGTTCCGGTAAGCCTCCTCTGATGCTTTGGTGGTGGTCCCGACACTCATTTAGAAGTTTCATCTACCTGGTGTTTCATCTACCCACTTGGCGAAAGTTCTTCACCATTGTTTTTATTATTTAATTTTCAGAGACTTTTTTTTGGGTGGTGGGTGTTGAATTCCATTCAGATTATAATCTCTAATATTTTTGAACATTTTTGTCATAAAAAACAATTTTGTTTCATTTTTTAGCACTCCCATTTTTCTTCACATTGTTTTTACACTATATCAATTTATTTTGATAGTACGTGGCACTTTGTTTAATTTGTACTGTATTCAGATTTTTACATGCAATTTTGAATTTGATGCACTGTTTGTTGTGGCCCCCCAGTAATGGTTTAGGCCTAGTTTTATTTTATTTTTTATTTTATTTTTTGTTAGTATTTTCATTATATTTACACTCATAGCGCTACACTGTATATGGTTCCGAACTGTCAAATGGTGCAAAATCGGATCGCATACCTGTGAACACCCATGCGATCTGATTCCAGTGCAGACCAAAAAAAGGGTCCTGCACCCTTTTGGTGCGAATGCGATTTCAGCCATACAGTTTGTATGGCTGAAATTCGCATTGCACAGATATTGCATGTGATCTGCACAGCAATGCAGTGTGAATTTAAATGCGATGCCTGTCATTACATAACGTGTGAACCGACACGTAAGATGTGTTTCTTCAAAGCCAGCAGCTACAGTTCTTGTAGCCGCTGACTTGTAGTTTTCCTATAGCTGTCTCAAGCTCCTCTTTATTCTTTCTCCTCAAGCTAAAGTTATTCTTTTCCACTAAACTATAGCCTCATTATTAAATAAAAATACAAATGTAATTGAGCATATTGCTTGCTTTGAAAAGTGAAGTCCAATAACTGCAAAACGCAAGTAATTTGGCGTTTTCTGTTAACGTAATTTATTTTCCATTAAACATGGCATGCTTCTGCGGAGTCTCTGCCAGGCTGACTTGCCATAAAACTGTTTATAATAAAAGACACAAAGTCAGATCTGTAAACTCTGGCATCCCCAGCCTTTCTAGGATGTATTTATACTCTCAGAATATCAGTTATTACCTCCACTGACTGCTGAAAAATGATTGTCGCCCATAATAAAAAAAAAAAAAAAAAAAAACACAACAAAAAGGATAAAGTACTATTTGTCAGCTTTATTACAATAATGGTTTGCAATGAGAACACCCAACTGACAAGTAAACTTTATGAAAACACATTGAACTAAGCTTTTATACTCTGATGCCGCGTACACACGATCGGGATTTTGGTCGGAAAAAGATATGATGGTTTTTCCGACGGGATTCCGCTCAAGCTTGCCTTGCATCACACAAAAGTTCTCTGAACTTTCGACCGTCAAGAACGCGGTGACGTACAACACTACGACGAGCCGAGAAAATGAAGTTCAATGCTTCTGAGCATGCGTCAAATTATTTCCGAGCATGCGTAGGAATTTTGCGTGGCAGAATTGCTACAGACGATCTCATTGGTCATTTTCTGTCCGAATTTCCGATCGTGTGTACGCAGCATAAGGTTTATAACCTAAAAAAAAAAAAAAAACGTGGTGGGGTGCTGTAATCCACAACAACCATCGGAATTCAGCTTTTAGCATCAGACAGGGCAAACTAACGAAAGCTGATTTCAGATAATGATGCGCTATCACAACACAGTTCCCAGAAGATTGGCTGGCCAATAGCAGAGTGCAGCGCGACTCGTGCATACGCAGTGCACACCCGGTTGTGAGGCCATAAGCTGTCAGGGCCGGGTGCCCACAGTTGCTATGACGGCGCAGAGGAGAGGAGGGGGAGAGGAGCGAGGCTCCAGGCAGCCGCATCACTGGACCAGGTAAGTGTCACTTTATTAAAAGTCTGAAGCTATGCTTTTTAGCTGCTGACTTTAAGGCCCCTTTCACACTGGGGCGGTTTGCAGGCGTTATTGCGCTAAAAATACCGCCTGCAAACCGCCCCTAAACAGCCTCCGCTGTTTGTTCAGTGTGAAAGCCCGAGGGCTTTCACACTGAAGCGGTGCGCTGGCAGGAGAAGAAAAAATCTCCTGCGAGCCGCATCTTTGGAGCGGTGAAGGAGCCGTGTGTTCACTGCTCCTAAACTGCTCCTGCCCATTGAAATCAATGGGACAGCGCGGCTATACCGCCGCAATACCGCGGCTATGGCCGCGCTGTACGAGTAGTTTTAACCCTTTTTCGGCCGCCAGCGGGGGGTTAAAACCGCACCGCTAGCGGCCGAATACCGCGGTAAAACAGCGCTAAAATTAGCGCTGTTTTACCCCCGACGCCCCCTACCGCCCCAGTGTGAAAGGGGCCTTAATAAATTTAAAAAACGGGTAGAACTGTGCTTTAAAGGAGTTGTAAGCCCTTGTGTTTTTTCATGCATCCTATGCATTAAGGTGAAAAAACACCTGGCAATGCCAAGCTACTGCAAGCAAAGCCAACAGAATATTGGCATGCATTAAAAAGGGGATTTACTCCAGAGATAAAATGAGAATTCTCCCACTCTACAAGACTCTGGTCCGGCCGCACCTGGAGTATGCCATCCAGTTCTGGGCACCAGTCCTCAGGAAGGATGTGCTGGAGCTGGAGAGGGTCCAGGGAATGGCAACAAAACTAATAAAAGGGACTGGATGGTCTCAGCTACGGGGAAAAACTGCAAGTACTGAACTTATGCTCTCTGGAAAAGAAACACTGGAGAGGGGATATGATTTTAATGTACAAATACAGTACTAGTATTTATCCCACAATAGGGATAAAACGCTTCAGCGCAAGGGAATTTAAAGAGACACGTGGCCATTCACTAAAATTAGTAGAGAAGCGGTTTAACCTTAAACTGCGTAGAGGGTTCTTTACTGTTAGAGCGGTAAGGATGTGGAATTCTCTTCCACAAGCAGTGGTTTCAGCGGGGAGCACTGAAATTTCAAAAAACTATTAGATAGACACCTGAACGACCATAACATACAGAGATATACAAGGTAATATCAACATAAAAGCACACACATAGGTTGAACTTGATGGACTTGTATCTTTTTTCAACCTCACCAACTATGTAACACAGGCTATGATGGCAACTTCTTTGGCTGTAAAGGATGGGATGGTTTAGTTCATCTTTCATTTTCATGTTCATCTAAATTTGCCTGTTCATCTAACACTACCTTCTCCCAGGATTGCCAGTGCCGTGCTCTGTTCCTCCTTCACAGAGTGGGGCTACCCTAGGACAGTAAGTGTGCTTCTGGCTGGATCACCAGGTGAAAATGCAGCCACCACATTTAGACAGGTAAACTGCAAGATTATATTTTTGTTTTTGGGTTTACATATGCTATAACTTCAGGCGGCTGGGCCCACAGTTCGGAAAGTAAAACCGAGGTCAAGCAAGACACTCAGAAAATGCTTTCTCGTCTAGAAAAAAATAAAATAATAGCAGGTGTTCCGTCAGATTAGGCGACCCGCCAAAATTGGTAACAGAAGTGACGTTTGTAGCCGCCATCTTGCTACACCCCACACTCCACAGTTATGCCCTGTACACACAATAGGATTTTCTGACAGCAAAATCCATGTTTTTTTCCCGACGATGTTGGCTCAAACTTGTCTTGCATACACACGGTCACACAAAGTTGGTTGGAAATTCCGGACGTCAAGAACGCGGTGACGTACAACACGCATGACGAGCCGAGAAAAATGAACTTCAATAGCCAGTGCTGCTCTTCTGCTTGATTCCGACGCATGTGCGTCGGAATTGTGTACACACGATCGGAATTTCCGATCATGGATTTTGTTGTCGGAAAATTTGAGAACCAGCTCTCAAATTTTGTGCGACAGAAATCCCGATGAAAATGTCTGATGGAGCCTACACACGGTCGGAATTTCCGACAACAAGGTCCTATCACACATTTTCCATCGGAAAATCCTATCGTGTGTATGGGGCATAAGGCTACACTGAGAAGGAGGCAAGCGGACATCTTGTTACATCCACCAGAGTTTTGCAGTCCACAGTTATTTTTAACAGGAAACGGAGTATATATGGAGAAATACAATTATTGGAAATCCATCGGACTGTTTACATGTTGAATTATAAAAGCAGCGGTGTTCTGTCACATTAGCAAACCTGTGAGATCAGTAGGTTTGCCACTGCTTTTAAAATTCAACATCTAAACAGTCCGTCGGATTTCTAAATACTGTAGTTTACCTAATAAGCTCCGTTTTCTGTTAAAAATAACTAAAAACGCAAAACTCCGGTGGATGTAACAAGATGGCCACTTGCCCCCTTCTCTGTGTATCGTTACTGTGGAGGAGTGCGGGGTGTAGCAAGATGGCGGCGACGGAACGTCACTTCCGTTACCAATTCTGACGGGTCGCCATATCTGACAGAACACAGGCAACCTCATACAAAGGCAGATTGATTCATTGAAATCAATTAGTGCCCAAGGGTCACAGCGAGATGAAGGTGTATAAATATAATCAGCTTTCGAAACTTGTAATATAAAAAAATATAAATAAATTAGTAGCAATATCTAATAAAATCTTATGCAAAAAAACAAAAAAACAAACAAACAAATCTGACATCAACCTAATCCCTCTCCCACGTATCTGCTACATCATTATTGTTGGGGGATCAAAAATCCCCCATGTAGTTTGGCAGGTACAAGACAAAATGAAGAATGAATAAAAACGCTGCAGACGGACATGAAGAATCCATCAGAAATGCTGCCGTCACACAGCTGTTCGTGGAACTTATTTCTCTGGCAGCAAACCCAGATCCAATAACGAGCTCCAGACATACAGATTTTGTCCCTGCTTTAACTGCCAATTCTTCCATATCTGCTAGACTACTGGAAATCCAGCTTCTCTTTGTTAAACACATATACAAAAAGACTTCCAAATTTTATAGGATTATCATGCTGAAAATTTGTGATGGGGCATGTATTTTTCCTCTGTCATACTATTACTGATAAAATAAAAAAAACTGTTCTTTATCATGCAAATTTCCAATAGTCCTTGCTATATAAAGTAAAAAATAAAGCTATTTGACAAGGCGCACTATGGCAACTGCATCCAGCTAAATTTGCTGTACAAAATATCTACATAAGTTTCAGTAGAAATGTAAAGCTGAAGTTGCGTTCATTTATTTTTTGTGCTCCAGCTGCAATCACATGCCTTACCTGTAATCATAGGCGTACGCAGCCTATGGCATTAGGGAGTGCACCCCAAAGCTCAAGCACACACGAACGATTACTCATGATGTTCATTCGGAAAGGGAAAGGGCTAGTAAATTACATTTTTACTGGCCCCTTCCCCCACTCATCCTAAAACACCCCCGCCAAAACAGCCGGCGAGAGGGGGGGAAGGAGAGGACGCCAGATCAGTAAGGGGAATATGTTCTGCACAGGGTTATTTGGGTGTGCCTGGGCACACCTGGCACACTCTGTGCGCACACCTATGCCTGTAATGAAATACAGTACTGAACAAACATTTTAGGCACGTGTGAAAAATGCTTGGTTTTAGAAAAAGAAGTTTTAGTAGTTTGTTTCTCAATAAACAAAGTGGAAAGTAAATGAAAACGTAAGAGAACTCCAAATGGGATCAAGATTTGGTGTGACCACGCTTTGTCTTCAAACAAGCATCAATTCTAATGCCGCGTACACACGACCAGTTTTGCCGTCGGAATAAACTCTGAAGGTTTCTCTGACGGAACTCCAACGGAATTCCATTCAAGCGGTCTTGCCTACACATGGTCAACCCAAAGTCCGACCAAAATCTGAATGTCCAGAACGCAGTGACGTACAACACTTACGACGGGACTAGAAAAAGGAAGTTCAATAGCCATCAGAATTTTCGAAAAAAAAAAATCCGATGAGGCCTACACACGATTGGAATAGACGTTGAAAAGCTTCCGTTGGACTTTTTCTGTCGGATATTCCACTTGTGTGTACGCGGCTTTATAGGTACACACACAGTGCTTGTGCGCACAGTTTTTGAAGGAGCTTGGCAGGTAGGTTATTCCAAACATCTTGGGGAACTAACCACAGATCTTCCTTTGAGATCAGGGCTCTGTGGGGATCAAACTATCACTTCCAGGACTCCTTGTTCTTCTTTAGGCTGAAGATCGTTCTTAATGACATTGGCTGTATATTTGGGGTCATTGTCCTGCTGCAGAATAAATTTGGGGGCCAATCTCATGCCTCTCGGATGATATGACATTATGGACAAGTATCTGCCTGTATTTCTTAGCATTGAGGGCACATTGATCCTGAAAATCTCCAACTCCATTTGGAGAAATGTAGCCCAAAACTTGCAAGGAACCTCCACCATGCTTCACTGTTGTCTGCAGGCACTTATTATTGTACCGCTCTCCAACCCTTCGCCAAACTGCCTTTTGCTAAAGCCAAATATTTTGGATTTTGACTCCTCAGTCCAGCACACCTGCTGCCATTTTTCTGAACCTCAGTTCCTATGTTTTTGTGCATAGTTGAGTCACTTAGCCTTGTTTCCATGTCAGAGGTATGGCTTTTTGGCTGTAATTCTTCCATGAAGACCACTTCTGGCCAAACTTCTCTGGACAGTAGAAGGGTGTTCCTGGTTCCCACCAGTTCTGTGTTAAAAATAAGTTGTGATAGTACCATTGGTCTATGAAACTGGAATTGCTGCCCACATCCCTGAAAAGTGAATAAAAAACAAGCAGGTTCCTCTATGGGACTTTTAAAGGCAGAAATTCCTTGACAAATAAAATATCAATATATTTTCATTACATTTAAGTTTAAAAATGCATTTATCTATTATATAAAAAAATATCAAGAAACATGTATGTATACAATCACTTGAGACTGGCCAGTAGTGAACTGGGTCAGACGATTCCCTACCCATTTCGAGGTTTGTAGCGATTAAACCTCTTCTTCAGGGTCTAGTGGTTCATTGGTTGTCTGTAAATTATTAAAAAGCAAAAACAAACATAATAAGCAATTACCATACAAAATATATGAATAGGCATTACATATTGAACAACAATATGAGATCTAACCATGTTTCTTGAGATGTCAGGAGAAATGCATACGGTTAAAAGAAACGGGAGACGTATTAAACATGGTTAGATCTCATATTGTTATTCTATTATATGTTCAATATGTAATGCTTATTCATATATTCTGTATGATAATTGCTTATTATGTTTGTTTTTGCTTTTTATTAATTTACAGACAACCAATAGTCCCTGAAGAAGAGGTTTAATCGCCACAAACCTCGAAACGCGTCGGGCATCGTCTGACAGTTCACTACTGGCCAGTCTCAAGTGGTTGTCTGTATACATACAAAGTACAATATCAAGAAACATGTATGTGTATTTTTGTATAATAGATATATGCATCCTATTGTGACTTCCCATAAGTCACCAAATCATTTTTAAACTTTTCTAATAAAATATCAATATATTTTCATTACATTTATTTGTCAAGGGACTTCTGCCTTTAAAAGTCCCATAGAGGAACCTGCTTGTTTTTGTAACCAGTTCTGTGTTGGTGGCACTGCCAGATATATTCGGATAAGGAAGGAAAGTAAGCATGAAGTGTTTTTCATCTGCTGCATTACGTTTCCATGGCTGACCACGGTGTCTACGGTCCTCAACGTTGCCTGATCAATGGTGTCCTCAATGTAGAGAAATAAAGGCAGATATTGATCCATCATGCCAAACCATCAGTAAGGCATATAAATGGCCCCAAATGTATTCTGCAGCAGAACAACCCCAATGTAGAAAAAAAAAAAGTCCTTAAAGTGATGATTTGGCCCTCACAGAGCCCTGATCTCAACATCATTGAGTCTGTCTGGGACTACATGAAGAAACAGAAGGATTTGAGGCAGCCTACATTTATAGAAGTTCTGCTATTGGTTCTCAAACATCTTTGGAACAACCTACCTGCCGACATCCTTCAAAAAACAAGTGTACCTAGAATTGATGCTGGTTTGAAGCCAAAGGATAGTCACACCAAATGTTGATTTGATTTAGATTTTTCTTCTGTTGACTCGTTTTGCATTTTTTTAACATGATAAAATTAAACAAACAGTTAAAATATGTATATTTTGAAAGCATTCTTACTTTACAGCATTTCTAGACACCTGCCTAAAACTTTTGTACAGTCCTGTATGTCCGATATCCTGCAGGCTGATAGTTCCTATAGAAATGTTCTCTCCAGTAATGTCCAGTCCTCTTTACTGCACTGAACCTCTGGCACTGGGGGGGTTAATAGCTCCAAGCTATGACTAAGCACCAATATAGGGTGTGAAAGGCGTCAGACATTCATCCCTGCCTTTGCTAATATGAACTGACTGTATTGGATTTTATCTACAATAAAGGTGTCTTATCGGTGTGCGGCCGTCCAGGACTTGTTTTTGCTCTCTGCACTTGTAACAAAGGAATTTTTTTTTTTTTTTTTTTTAAACGAAAGCTCAGCTTTAATTATAACCCATGGCTGGCCATACACTCTAAGATTTCTCTCTTTCAGCCAAAAGGCTGTAAATGGACGAATGTCCTGCTGCTAGCTATTGTATTCTGACAGCCAAGAACCACAGCTCTCAGAATGCCCAAACAGTGGCTGCATCTGATTAGCTGCAGTCATGGTTTGGCCGGCCAGCTGATTGGCTGCAGTTACTGTTTAGCTGGCCAGCTGATTGGATGTAGTCACTGTTCAGCTGAATTTTACCCCTGGGCCTATGCTTTTCATGTTAAAGGATGTCAGGTGGTGCCAACAGGACCACGCATTGCTCGGCGTATGACGGGGTGCTCAACCTGTGGCCCATGAAGCCCTCCGATGTGGCCCGCATCCTCAAACCCAGGAAGTGCATGCCCATGCTCTGGGATGGCAGGTCAGCAAGCCCAGATCACAAACAATGGGTTGCCGACCCGCCATCACAGAGCATCAGAGAACATGGAGCCCGCACCGGCAGCTGAGGAGGGTCCCAGCTGTCCCAGGCAGAATGAAACCAAGTGCACTTCACCTGGGACCTTTCTGGTAGCCTGGAAAAAAATGCCAGCAGAATCTGGTAGAGGAAAAAGTCAGTGTATTAAACATCACATACGATGCACTTCTGCAATGGGCATATTAGTGCTTATTAAAAAAAAAAGTGTTATTAGGCTGCTTTCACACTGATCCACAGGTGTAGTGCAGTTTCAAGCCAATTTGGCATGTGATATGATATGCAACCCAACACAAGCGGTGTTAATGGGCTAAAAGATGCTGAGAGCTTCTATACCAGTGTAAACTCTTGGGCTTGGCTGTCCTTTTCACAATATGAGCTCAATGAAAAAAAAAAAATGTAATAATCCTTTAAACAACAATATAAGAAAAAAAGGCATTATTGTAAATAAGATAAGTTACAGTAATAAAATAAAACCAATAAACTGTTTGCCTTTATTCCCTGCAATGGAAGAGCAGCTTGTATGCAATCCATTATATATGAACCCTCAAAACAATTTATATCTATATCCACCCCTCCTACCATATCACGTAGACTTACTACACAGCTTACTAAGCCTCAATACATGAATCCCATGCTGCATTACCGAGTTTAGAATTTATTTTTCACAACAGATCTGCTTGGCTAGGACATGCAGGGGATTGGCCATTTACAGGGCATATAGTTTATAATGTTTCTCATAAAATTTTCTTCACATAGTTAAGAAGCTTCCGTTTTGCTTAAAGCGGACCTTCAGTCATTTTTTTCATCTATTAAATCTTCTGCTCTTCTTGTTTTAACTTTGCATAGTAAAACAAAAATAAAAATAATATGTTCTGCCAGTAAATCCCTTCTATAGCCCACTTCCTGTTTCTTGTCTGGTCATCAGCCTAGGCTTATGACACCATGCACAGTTCTCTCACCCTCCTGAGAGTTTGCCAGGAAGGGAGGGGGGATGAGTTATAAGAGGGCCAATGAAAGCTGCAGAGCTAGAGGTGTGCCTGTGTGTGTGTAAATCCAGAAAGTGAACAGGCAGCAGCTTCAGCTGCCCACAGCTAAAATGGCTGCAGCCAGACTTAGTGGAGTGGAGGGAGAAGACTGCAGTTCCTCTGCAGTCTGCAGAGGAACTGCAGTCTGCTCACATAATTTGTAATAAAAATATCTTTGCCATTCTGAAGCTTCCCTCCAACCACTTTACAGATTTTTTATATACTGAGATTCTGTACTTGCCAAATATGCTGCAGAAATCTCCCTCCACTAAGTCTGGCTGCAGCCATTTTAACTGTAGGCAGCTGAAGCTGCTGCCTGCTCACTTCCTGGATTTACACACACACCTTCAGCTCTGCAGCTTTCATTGGCCCTTCTATAACTCACCCCTCCCCTCTTGGCAAACTCTCACGAGAGTGAGAGAGAACTGTGCATGATGTCATAAGCCTAGGCTAATGACCAGACAAGAAACAGGAAGTGGGCTGTATATATTTACTGGCAGAAAAAAAAAAAGTTTTAACAACCCAAAGTTAAAACAACAAGGGCAGAGGATTTAATTAATGGAAAGTTGAAAAAAAATGACTGAAGGTCTGCTTTAAGTTGTGTACTGGGTTACATGGCCAATTCTATGCAAAAAGTGGTTAGTTGAGTCCTAAATCAATAAAGTTAGGCCTTGTTTACACGGACGTCTACTGACAAATTACCAGTGCAGTCATTTCTCTATATATCTATCTATACACACTATAATATATTAATATATATATATATATATTAATATATATATATATATATATATATATATATATATATATATATATACATACATATATATATATACACACACACACACACACACACAGACCATACACACACACACACACACACACACACATATATATATATACATATACACACATTGCCGGGGTCATGTTTGGAACAGCGATGCAATGTGTCAAATGCATGCTGCATGTCAACAGACTCTGAAAAGTGATCCCAACCATCAAAACTGGCCGGCCACGTGAATGATACTTTACTGTAAGCAGCATAAAATGAGAAGATGCATCATGATTTCATATTCCCTGTGAAAATATAGAAAAGCAATTTTGTACAGAATGCAATCATCATCCATGGTAACTATGGCAGCAATGATACAAGTCAAGCAGCAATGTCAATAGGAAACACAATTGTTGAGCATACGACAAATGACAGAGTAGCTATAGAAATCATGTGTCTGTAAGCCCCACATCAAGGGTTCAAAAGTCCAGTTTGGTGCCGTTTGAAAAAGGGCCTGCACACAGCAGTACACAATGATAGCCTTTTGGCTGTGGTAATGAGAAGTTGCTGTAAGGATATGAACTACTGATGAATGCGGCTGCCTCTGCCCTTAGTAATCAGTCTTCTAAGGCAGGATATCCTGCAGTTCCTCACTAGTAAGTAGGGCTGAAAACCCACGAGGCATCTCACATTCATATACACAGAAGGGAATGACTCAACAAAATGAAAACGACCAGTTCTGGTATGAACAAATACAAGTAAACTTGTTGGCTGAATCAGCTGTTGGCTTCTAATACAGCTTAGAGACTAGAATGCCATCCACCCCAACTTTTTGACATGGCAAGCATTTTATAAGCTTGGCACTTGGAGACAGGGCAAAGGATTCTTGTATGGTGTATTAAAAGTTTATATTTAATATGGGATAGAGCCAAGATGGCTCCAGCCTCACCCTTAATCAACAAGAAACATCATATCATGCTACATAGTAGCCCTAGATGCCATCTAAGTGTAGCAATAACTCACGGTGGAGCTGCTGGTTTAAGCGGGTCTGGTACCTTCACTTTGCTTCCCTCTGTTTCACCGGCACCGGGTCTAGGGTTCCGTTGAGTTTACTGCTGGACGACACACGCACCAACACTGGAGTACGTTTTCAATGCTTTATTAAATAGTCAAACTTTAGGAAGTAGCAGGAAAGAGGTGGAAAAGGAAACCTTCAGGAGAAACTCAAATATCTTCTTCTAATATTTTAGCGACAAATGTCCCGGTAGATTTCAGATTATTTAATTATGTGGAATGCATTCCCCTCGTGGGACACACTCTTTGCTCGTCTGGATAGGCCTCTCTCACCGGTCTAGCAGCCAGTACGCAGCACGAATCTAAGTCTCTGCCAGACTTACTTGGGGGGGTAAATCTGCACAATCCTCTGCTACAGGATGTATCAGATCTTCTGCAGTGAACAGTCAGTCACAGTGCCTGAACCTTTAAGCCGAACCGGCGGCACTATGCTGTAATAATTACTTCTTTTGGATACGTCCTGCAACCGAGTCACCAGGCCCCTCTATAGACCAGCATGCTGCGTGATCTCTCCAAGACGGGTCCTCCCCTGGGATCTCCTCGGTTGTCCAGCTTCGTCACACAGGACCAACAGCTCAGGACCATTCCTCGGCCGCGGTGGTAGGCCCCAGACAAGCCTCTGGACCCAACCCTGCACCGCAGCATCGTGGGCCACCCGATCAGAGGACCACGAGGTAGCTCCTTAACGCATACCTGTCGGCCAGGAGGGCCAGCAGGTGGCTGTAAAAACGACCCTAAAAAACATGGCGTCTGTCCCATAAATACCCCCTTCCCAGAATGCAACTCGGAGGTCCACCTCCACCGAGCTTGTCTCTGAGACAGAGGAGCATCTATACACTTCGACATGTTGCCTTTCCAACACTGACTAATGGTAACAGCGACACCCACCGGTCAGCACGGAAGCACACACAACGTCAGCCAAGCTGGAACAGAGGCGAACTTTTAACCTTCCTAACACCCAATTTACTAAATTTACCTAATCTGCGGTAGATTGTAAATCTACCAGCGCTACATAAGCATGAGTGAACCGGTCAAAGAGCTCTGGCGAACTCAGCGAGAAGTCCGGGAACTATGAACATAGTGCCAAACCCTACTGAAGTTCATATGAGCCAAATCGTGATTTTCCTGGTCTTTTTCAAAGCCAATTTTCAAGCCAAGGCATGGGTAGCTGCCTTTCTTAAAGTAATTGTAAAGGCTGAAGGTTTTGTACCTTTATGCATACTATTAATGTTGGTAAAAAACCTTCAGTGTGCAGCTTCCTCCTCACTTGCCTAAGTCCGATTTCGATCCAGCGATGTGCACGAGAAAGGAGGCTCTCCAGGGTCTCTCCCTAGCGATTGGCTGAGATGCAGCAGCAGGAGCCATTGGCTTCAGCTGCTGTCAAATACAGCCAGTAAGCGAGAGGCAGGCTAAGCTGCGCTCTCTGTCTTATTGACGCAGAGAGCCGGCTCGGGAATGAGCATATACGAGTACCCCCACAGCAAACGGCTTGCTATGGGAGCACTCAGCAGGGGGGGGGCCATAGCGTCGGCAGGGGACATGAGAAGAGGAATGTAGGGGCTGCTCTGTGCAAAACCACTGCACAGGGCAGGCAAGTATAACATGTTATTTTTTTTTTTTTTTAAATGTTTTCTCTACAATCACTTTAATGAGTAGTGGCTTTCTGAACCATATCCGGCCACAGACCTTTGAATGTTAGGGGGTACAATAAAGCTTACACCTTTGCAAGGCAAGACCATGAATATATTTGGTCAATGATGTTACCCAGGATTCATGGCGCTGTTTTCATTCCAACAGCGCCAGCTATTCTGCCATTTAGCGGTGGTAGTTGAGCAAGGCAATATCATTGGGCGGCAGGTTGTCACAGGGACAAGGAAACATCATCAGGTGGCAGCTCATCTTGATTTAGGTTTCATGTACACTAGCCTACACTGGCAGCTCCTATGTACACATAGGCTTTTAGCAGAGTTTAGTAGCTGCCACGTTTAGGTGAGCTTTAACCTCCCTCACCTGAATGCAGAAGAATCGTGTTCAGGATAGGAACGTTTTGACCGCCCGGGTGGTGAAAACGTGCCGCGATTTTGCCGCGTTTTGAGTTTTCCCGTGGTAAATGTAGACCAGTGTACATGAAGCCTTAAACTGGTTTTACATTTCTGGATGTGCACCCCTGTATTCATTCCCCTGGGTAATAGGCAGATATCTGGGGGGCCCCCATACTATAAAAGGGAATTTCCAGGATCCTAAAGGCCCCTACCCCCCCACATACTCCAGCATCCTCTTGGGGACCGAACAAGAGGAAGATGCTCTTGTTCTCCCAACATGGGGACAAGATGCCTTGCAAAGGGGGAAAGTTTCACTGGCCTCTTGCAAGATACCCCTGTAAAATGAACAGGCATGTGGCCTGGTGTGGATCAGGAAGGG
The DNA here is from genome assembly GCA_037952925.1 of Lithobates clamitans. Classification (NCBI taxonomy): domain Eukaryota; kingdom Metazoa; phylum Chordata; class Amphibia; order Anura; family Ranidae; genus Lithobates; species Lithobates clamitans. The sequence continues at coordinate 3,383,691 of JBBGZY010000286.1, forward strand.
AATCTGCATGCCTGCTGCCTTCTTTTCCTGGCCATCAAAACTGAATGCTCAGATAAGGGTCCACCCCACATGTCTGTCAACACTGGAAGGGTAACTTGCAATGTAGGAGGTCCCAATGTTGAGGGAACAAGGGCCTCTTCCTCGCATCTGGTCTTCAAGAGGATGTGGGTTTTTTTTGGGGGGGGGCACTTAAGGGGGCCCCCAGATATCCACCCACTCCCAAGGTGAATGAATACAGGGGTTTATTAGTACCAATCTCCTATTCCCACAAAGAGATGGGCCTCATGCACACAGGCCCATTAAAATACTCTGATTTACACTGGCTCTTTCTGCCAGATGTCAGAAAAATAAAGTGTAAAAAAAATGGCAATTTTGGTGCGTAACTACATAAGTTTATGCGTATATACAGGTGTAAGGTGTTGAGTCTAAACTCATTCCACTGGCCAGAATAATAATTTATTCTGGCCACTGTAATAAATATACACGCACATGAACACATACGCATGCACATTTGGTTTGCAATCTTCTCTCCGAATGCCGTTCTGGGGCATTTTTTTATGACTCTAAACACTGCTCTTCAAATACTGATCTAAAGTATTTTAATTAAGGTTTAATGTGCATGGCCACAGATGCCATATCTACGCCATGTCCGGCGCCTCCTCCGCCCCTCCCCCCCCGCTGTCTTCTGGGAGACACACAGGTCCCAGAAGACAGCAGGGACCAGTGGGATCGCTCAGCGCGACTCTCACATGCGCAGTAGGGAACCAGGCTGTGAAGCCGCAAGGCTTCACTTCCTGATGCCCTTACCGAAGATTGCAGCGCCTCCACCCAAGAGCCGAGGGACAGATCAGCTTCGGGTGCCGACATTGCGGGTGCCCTGGACAGTGACGCGCTGACGTCACCCCCAAGCGAGCTGCTTTCCAGTAGGACGGGTTTGTCCGTGCTCCGGTGGCCACGGAGCCGGACTTAAGGCTGTTGTTCCATTGACAATTTGTAAGTGTACATCTGTACTTTTATCTTATTTTAATAAATGTAAATGGTTTTACACTATGTGAGCCCCTCTTATTTTTTGGTATCGATGCCCTGGGCTGTTGGAGTTGTTGCTGACGAGACGACCTCTGGTGGACACCGCTGACAGTTCCCATTTAATTTTAAAGATTTCTGCTTGCTGTGATCCTCTGTAGTGGGGGATCATGGCCTTCTGGTAAGGAGTAACCCCTTCCATACCTGGTGGTGGACCCCCCTTTGTCATCACTTGGACTTTTTACGTTTATTGTTGGTGATTTGGATTACACTCAATTTGAATCTTTACAACACTGAATTGATGTTTTATTTTTATAGACTTTTTCACAACCATCCACTGATTGTTTACCCTATGGACTTTTTCCCCTTTTATTATTAAGTCTTGCATATTGATTTTATGATCAACATATGAATTTTTCTTCACTGTTAATTATTTATTATGTTTCATTAAGATTAGCGCAACCTATTATTTATCTTTATGCTTATTTACAATTGATGTTTTTGTGAGGTTTGCTGCTTTTCACAGTTTATATTTTTTTGCACCTGGTTTTAAGCGCAGTTTTTTCACCATTTTCTATCCATATTTTAAAAGTCAGCAGCTTCAGTATTCGTAGATGCTGACTTTTTTTTTTTTAAATTTGGCGGAACTCCACTTTAAACAACCCCATACCAAACAATCAGAATCCATCATCCACTGATTTGACAACAATAAAGTGAATTCTGATCGGTTTTATGGCATTTTGGAATAACAAGTGTACTGAATAAGGCCAAAAGATTATAAACTTCATAAACAGTAGATAGCCAGCGCACCCTTCATCCTCCCCCCACATACAACGGTGATTTTCAATGGAGGTGATCAGCACATCATGGAGAATTAAAATTCAAGTCTTTATCGCATTTCTTTAAAAACAGAGCAAACTAGCGTCAATTGTTCCTCAGACTAGCTGTAGGCACACTCACATAGAAGGAAGTACATTGCCATTTTTGTCTAGGCTCACTTATCATCCAAATTTTTCCTTATAGGATAGTAAATATTAACTTTTTGAATTTGGGTCCATTTTAAGTTCATCTTAAACTGAAAAAGAAGTACTTTTCACATTCCCAAGTATGCTGCAATATGCATTTTTTTGACTATTGCAAACATTTTGAATTCACAGGAATCACTCCAGGGAATATATAAACTTAAATGAAAATGAAAAGTTGTATTTTGCTAAGAAGCTCCAATTATTACTAGCAGTGACTTCAAAATACGTCCAAATTTTTTTAGAACTGTCATCCCATTCTGTGAAATGAGCTGCTTCTGCTGGCAGAGACTCAGACAGTAAAATATTGATGTGCGTAACTTTCAGAAGGACTTACAGCAGAAGGGAATTCGATGAGAACTCGGCTATGAGTAATGGTACAAACTCTTTACATTCTAAGTACAGTTAGTCATCAAGCAATTTAATAAGATGTTCTCTCCTTCAAATCAATTGAAGTCCTCTTATTTTCTAGGTTATTAAAAGACCTATGAGGACAATCATATTCATTTAAAATTTGCCATTAAGAATTAAAAGAGAAGTATGGGAATCGGGGTTACTGCAGATTCATACTTACCTAGTTGGATGCTGCATCTGTCCACCGCCGCCTCTGCACTGAGAACCAAGCGATGGAACAACGCCGATGGCTCAGTTCTCTCACCTCCCCGAGTGGAGAGCTGTTGCCTGTCAATCAGCATCTCTCTGTTCTGCTCCTCCACACTCATTGGAGCGCTGAGCTGTGGAAGGGTGGGAAGCCGCTGTCTCATTGGCTTGATGAGAGGCTGTCCAGGCACCTGGCGGATCCAGGCTTTTATTGTCGGAATGACGTGGTGCCTGGACTGATATTGGTGACATCACCAGAGAGTGGACTTCAGACAGCTCTCTGCTGAAAAAAACAGGTCACAGGAGTGCAAAACAAACTGCACTCCCGTGACCCAGAGGAGAATGAATGAATGACTTGTATAGCACTACCAATGCGAACTGAATCGCCTCAAGGCGCTAGACCCGTCCTGTGTTGTCCTGCTTCTTAGAAGAGGTGGGTCTTGAGTTTTTTTCTGAAGGCCCGATGGTTTTCTTCCATGTAGATGTTAGTGGGTAGAGCGTTCCATAGCCGTGGTCCTTGGACTGCGAATCTGCGTTCTCCCTTTGATTTGTAGCGGGACTTGGGAATGAGGAGGAGGTTTTGGTTAGTTGATCGGAGACTTCGATTGGGTGTGTAGTGTTTTATTTTCTCGCATAGGTATTGAGGAGCGTTTCCTTGTGTGCATTTGTGGGAGAGGCAGAGGGTCTTGAATGTGATCCAAACCTTTACGGTTAGCCAATGCAGGGTCCTCAGGGATGGGGAGATGGATTCCCAGGGTTTTTTTCCCCGTTACCAGTCTTGCTGCCGTGTTTTGGATGACTTGTAGGCGTGCAATCTGGTATTTAGGTAGTCCTATGTAGAGGGAGTTTGCGTAGTCGAGTCAGGAATTGAGGATTGTTCCAACTACTGCTGCTTTGTCCTCCTCTGGAATGAAGGGGATGAGTCTACGTAGCAGACGGAGAAGATGGTGAGATCCGCTGACTACTGATCCTATTTGTGCATCCATCGACATCTCTGAGTCGAAGATGACTCCGAGACTTTTAGCTTTGATGCTTGGGGAGATGTTCTGTCCAAGGATGGTGGGTGGTGTCCATGGGGTCTTAGTTTTTGTATTTCGGTTTGCGTGAAGGAGAAGAAGCTCCGTCTTGGATCCATTGAGTTTGAGGGAGCTTGTGGTCATCCAGTCATCTATCAATGTGAGGCATTTTTCTAGTTTCTGATATTGGTCTTTTTGTCCGGTGATGTGAAAGTAGAGTTGAGTGTCATCAGCGTATGAGTGGAAGCCTAGGTCCGATTTTTTGATGATATTGAGGAGTGAACGGATGTTGATGTTGAAGAGCATGGGTGATATGAAGTCCCTCAGGGATCACCCCTAAGAAATTGTGCAAGTTTCAGAGGTGAAGGCTCCTAGTTTCACTGTCTGAACAATTTTCTAAGAAGGATGCGAACCATGGTAGATCTGAATCTGTGACTCCTGCTACTTCTGTGAGGCAGATGAGTAGAGTATTGTGGTCCACTGTGTCGAACGCTGCACTGAGGTCCAGCAGTACCAGGAGACATGATTCTCCGTCATCTGCTGCTTCGAGGGCGTCGTCCCATATTTTGAGAAGTGCCGTTTCTGTGCCATGGCCTGGGCGGAAGCCTGACTGAAGTGGGTCCAAGAGTTTGTGTATGTCCAGATGGAGTTGTAGCTGTTGTACTACTGCTTTCTCCATAATCTTGGAGATGGTGTTAAGGCTTTTTACCGGTCTGCGTTAGTTAGGGTCTTTTGGGTCGAGGTTGGGTTTCTTTAGGAGGGGTTTGACTATGCCAAACGAGCTCAGGCTGGACTTCTCCTTTAAATAATTTACTTCCTAAAAATGTAAATATTTGCTGTGCATTTAAATACTGGATACATGGAGCGTTGACTCGGCTTGAGTGCCCCCTGTAGCAAGCTGTTGGCTGAGGGGCACTCAAAGGAGGGAGGGGCCAGGAGAGCAGAAGAGGAGGATCCAGGTTGCTCTGTGCAAAACCAACTGCACAGAGGAGGTAAGTATAACATGTTTTTTGTTTTTTTGTTTTTTTATAACAAAGGAGCCTTTACAATCACTTTAATGATTGCTTAGGGTTGCAGTGGCCCATTCAAAGCATTAGGGTTTCCTTCCACTTTAAGGATGTACTTAAGAAGACAAATAAAATCATACAATCAAACCTGTTAAAAAAACATCTTATCACAGCAGACACATGCGAATAATAATACATTTTGTACAGCTTACATTCCCTTAGTGCCAGTTCACACAGTGGCGGCTTCAAAGTCGTCCGACTCTGAAGCCGCCCCGTACAGCGCAACCTCACCATGGGTTGCAAAACAACTTCTGTAAAGAAAGTCAATGTAAGCTGCTCCGAAGTAGTACAGGAACCTTTTTCTAAGTCGGAGTCGCTCCTATTAGAACCGTTCCATAGAAGGGTTCCATTGCAATGCATGGAGCGTGACTTGTCAGGCGGCTAAGTCGCCTGACAGCTTGTCCCTGTGTGAACCAGCACTCAAAGTGTCACTAAACCCACATCAATAAATGGTGTATTACATGCTGCTCATATTCACTCGGTCACGATGAGATGCTGTTCTCTATCACCACCTTGTGTTAAAGTGATACTAAAAGGTTTGTTTTCCATTTCTTTAAAATAACAAACATGTCATACGTATCTCCACTGTACAGCTCGTTTTGCCCCCGAACATCCATTTCTGGGGTCCCTCGGCGGCTCCTCCCTGCATCAGATAATCCTCTAGGAGAAGCGCTCTCCCAAGGGGGTTACCTTATGAGCGTGCTCCCGAGTACAGCATTTGCGTCCATAGACATGATTGCCAGACATGCCCCCCCCGATGCCCGCGTCATTGGATTTGATCGACAGCAGCGGGAGCCAATGGCTGCGCTGCTGTCAATCCATCCAATCAGGACCCAAGACACCAGCTTTTGCTGGTGTGCTCGACCCCAGGATGAGATAGAGGGGGTACAGGTAAGTAAAAAAGGGACTAGGGGGGGGGGGCTGCAGCATTACAGAAGGTTTTTCACCTCAATGCATTCTATGACCTCAAAGGTTTACAACCCCTTTAATGTCCAAAATTCAGCTAGGGATTTTGCAGCTGTGGTGGCAACTCTGCACATGCTCAGTTTTCAGCGAGTTTCTATGCTGAGCATTTCCTATCACATCTGAGCAGCCCATGTATCTATAGAGTCACACATGTGGACTTATACACAGTAGTAAATGGCAGCCTACTCCCTCCCTCCTCCTTCATGCCCACTAACAAGCTATTAAAATGGTTTATTGAGAACATTATAATATTATATATATTTTTTTTTTTTTTTTACTCTGGTATTCCAAAGGCTGTTTTTTTTTCATTTTTTTATTTTGACCATATGACCAGCAGCAGAGGACTAGAAGCTCCTCCTGCTTCTGTTTCCCTGCAGACAGGCTGGGAAAGAGATGTGACAGCTGTATACGGATTAGGAAAGAGGTACATTTTCGATTATTTTACTTATTTATTTTTTATTAAAATCATTACAGTGCCATCATCCATATCCAGAAATAGAAGGGACAAGGTAAATGAAATTGTGTGTGTTTAGTGTCACTTTAACCATTTGCTGACCACCGCACGTTGATTTACGTCAGCAGAATGGCACGGGCAGGCAAAAGGGCATACCTGTACGTCCCTTTGAATTTGTCGCCTAGTGGGTGGGAGCGTGCCTGCAGGTCCCGCAAGCTTGATGTTCGCCAGCGGCCCATGATTGCGGCGAGGAGAGGCAGAACGGGGAGATGCCTAAACAAGCCATTTCCCTGTTCTGCCTAGCAACATGACAGGGATCTACTGCTCCCTGTCATCGGGAGCAGTGATCGCTGTCATGTTGTAGTGAGTCCATCTCCCCTACAGTTAGAACTAGGGGTGCAAAGGATCGTCATCGATCCGTGATCCGATCCGCGGAGGTTGATCCGTACGGGACACCTCTGTGGCCTCGGCCACAGGAAAGGCCGCGGCTTTGGCCTAGCTCCGGAGCGGCGGCCATCTTGGTACACCCGGCGGCCGTTTAGCACGTCGAATGACGGAGCGATCACTTGTAACAAACCGGCGTCATGTCAGGACGCCGGTTCCTCTCTCTCTCCCCTCTGTGTACTGATCTGTACAGTGGAGGGGAGAGATCGGATGGCAGCAGTGCCAATACTCTGCAATGCCCTGCCGCAATGCCCTGCCAATGCCCTGCCGCAATGCCCTGCCAATGCCCTGCTGCAATGCCCTGCTGCAAAGCCCTGCCAATAGGGAGATTGTGGATATTACTGTGGGGGAGATTTTTTTTTTTTTTTGTTGATCCGAAAATGATCCGAACCGTGAGTTTTTTGATCCGTTGCACCCCTAGTTAGAACACATCCAGGGAACACACTTAACCCTTTGATCGCACCCTAGTGTTTAACCCCTTCCCTGCCAGTGTAATTTATACTGTAATTAGTGGCGATTTGTAGCTCTGATCGCTGTATAAATGTCAATGATCTCAAAATAGTGTCAAAAATGTCTGATTTGTCCGCCAAAATGTCTCACCTCCGATAAAAAACGCAGATCGCCGCCTTTACTAGTAAAAAAAAAAAATAATAATAAAAATGCCATAAATCTATCCCCTATTTTGTAGATGCTATAACTTTTGCGCAAACCAATCAATATACACTTATTGCGATTTTTTTTTTTTACAAAAAATATGTAGAAGAATACATATTGGCCTAAACTGTGGAAGAAATTAGTTTTTTTTATACATTTTTGGGGAATATTTATTATAGCAAAAAGTAAAAAAAATATTGCTTTTTTTTTTTTTTTTTAAATAGTCAGCCTTTTTTGTTTATAGCGCAAAAAATAAAAACCGCAGCAGTGATCAAATACCACCAAAAGAAAGCTCTATTTTTTGGGGAAAAAAAGGACATCAATTTTTTTGGGGTACAAACGTCTCACAACCGCGCAATAGTCAGCTAAAGTGATGCAGTGCCAAATCGCAAAAAAAAGCTCTGGTCAGGAAGGGGCTGAAGCGGTTAATAATCATATTTGCAGGTCTTTTTCAGGGCTTACTCTCTTGTCCAGAAGTTGCCGTTGAAGGGAAACAAGAAAATAACAAGACATTGTGAATCTTGCAGCTTGGTGCTCCCCCAGGTACCCGCTTACCACGGTGCCCCATGATTAATATGGCCCTGGTTTTTAAGATGTACCAATATTCTTAGCAAAAACTGAATTCAGATGACATCAACCTAGAGTTAAAGCTCTGGGAATGATTTTTTTTTATATTTGTCTAAATGTCTTTCTTGCAGCCACAGGGTGGTATCTGATGGGAAGTGCTTGGCAGCAAAATTATGAGATGAAGCAATGAAGCTGTCTGCACATAAAAAGAATCAAGGGCACCATCTATCTCCACCGACTAGTCAATTAATCTCAGCCCTGTTGCTTTAGCAAGTCATTCTGCCATAACAATGATCACATAATAATATTTTTAGATTTTCTTGCCTTGCAACAAAGCCCCGACTTCTAGTGCTGCCAGCAGAGCTTGAAGTTATGAGACTGCAGAGAATTTGAGACACGCACAGTTCCTGTGTTTTCCAAGACATGCACTGAATGTTAATAGCTCGCACTTTACGTCGTTTTACCAAGCTAATTAACATTAGCAGATCTATAATGCAAAGGATGAACCTAATTAACATTAGCCGATATATAATGCTAAGAATGAACCAGTACAGTAACATACTGCCATCAGAGCCAGATTTGCCGTTGAGAAAAAAAAATGTTATGTTGAAGAGATCAAATATATAAAGAAGGTGGCCAGCATTGAATGATGAAAGTTTCTTGTTTTCAAGCTTTACATTATCTTTTACAACAGTCTACACCAGGGGTCTTCAAACTTCCTAAACAAAGAGCCAGTTTAATGCTTCTCAGACTTTAGGGGGGCTGGACTGGGGCCAGTAAAAGTAGAAAATGCCCCAGCATCCATGGGAGTTCAGGCTTGGTGGTCAATAGGATTTTAATGTGGTCAGGAGGAGGAGGGATAGTGCCCAATCATTTGTTTTAATGGCAGCAACTGTGCATAATTGTTTGTGTCAGTGGGAGGAATGATGCCCCATTATTGGCGTCAGTGGGAGGAATTTTGCCCAATTGTTGGTGTCAATGAAAGAAATGGTGCCTCATTATTGCTGTCAATAGAGCAAATAGTGCCTCAAGGGCCAGACAAAAGGTAAGGAAAGGGCTACATACCACTGGGAAAAGATTGATATATATTTTCCGCAAGATAAAACTTAAGCCGCGTACACACGAGCGGAATGTCCGACAGAAAAAGCCCGACGGAAGCTTTTCATTGTCTATTCTGATCGTGTGCATGCCTCACCTGACTTTTTTTGGAAAATCCTGACGGACCCAGAAATGGAACATGTTCTAAATATTTCCGACGGAACCAATTCCTATCGGGAAAACCGCTCGTCTGTATGCTGTTCCGACGGACCAAAAACGCTGCATGCTGTGAAGCAAGTACGAGACGGAAGCTATTGGCTACTGGCTATTAAACTTCCTTTTTCTAGCCCCGTCATACGTGTTGTACGTCACCTCGTTCTGGACGGTCAGACTTTGGTCAGACTTTGGTTTGACCAAGACCGCTTGAATGGAATTCCGTCGGAGAAACCTTCGGAGTTTATTCCGACGGCAAAACCGGTCATGTGTACAGGCATTTATTAAACTGAATTAGTTAGGCCCCATCTACATTTGCAATTTAAGCCATCAGCAGATTCCTGCAGCAAGAATTTGTGGATTCCTTGGCAGGTGGTTATTAATACTGGAACTTATATAGCGCCGTCAAATTATGAAGCGCTTTACACATATTATACACATATACTGTACATTTATATCAGTCCCTGCCCTTAAGGAGCTTAAAATCTAAGGCCCCTAACTTACATTCATACATACACATACTAGGGCCAATTTGAACAGGAGCCAATTAATCTACCAGCATGTCTTTGGAGTGTGGGAGAAATCTCATGCACAGGGAGAACATGCAAACTCCAGGCAGGTAGTTCCGTGGTTGGGATTCAAACCTAAGTGGACAGCTGCAGTCAGGAAGCCTGTACAAAGCAGTCACAGGCTGACAGAAGCCATGGCTGTCCACTTCTGTGTGCACATCCAGCGGTTACCTGTGGCTAGGCACAGATGATCATCCCTGGACGCAGTCTGTCTGCTTCCATGGCCGATCTGACCCGGTCATCTGTCCCTGGCCTAATCCAAGTATATATGGGGCCTGAAAGCAAGTTGGTCACTTTGGTCAGGTTCTTCAAAGAGCCAATCCTCACATCCACAGATACTTCATCATTCATGTCAAGTCATGGTTCTAAATCCTGCATAAGCTTTGTGATGATCAGTGTCAGAGCTTACACAGGGTTAATGACCTTCTCTATTCCTCATTTAACACTGTTTAGGTCTGGCAACTGGCTATACAGGCTTGCGGGGAAGGTATAAGCAAGAGGTGTTGGTATTACCAGAACCTGCCACTTTGCCCAGCCTTCCTAATTCTGTACAGCTATTTTTGTGGCCCAGGCAGATCCTTAACCTACACTGTATCTACAGCACTACAGCAGAAACCAGACACAATCTCAATGTGCTGACAGGACAGTGGAAGATAAATGGTGCATTGATGAGGTTATCTCACTCAGCCCTCTCTTTTTGTCAGCATGTTCACGGCTGGAGAGCCTGATTTGCCACCCCTAATTTTTACCCATCTAGGGTGACTACATTTCCAAACTGCCATTCGTGGACACTGTATTGTCCCGGAATGAAGGTGCCCAGGATCCGGGACAGACCTGCAAAATGTGGGACTGTCCCGGGCAATCCGGGACATGTGATCACCCTAGACCCACCCTCTCCTAATCTGAGTACATGAAATGTTAGAGGGCTAAAGAAGGAAGGTCCCATCACCTGCATTATTTAAAAATATATTAAACTGTACTAATTAGTATTTTCAATGTCTGTTTGGAATTCATCTTAAATAAAATATTAGCTCCTCCCCTGCAGACTGTCCCAATGTCCAAGAGAGGGGGCCTGGATACTCTCATGTTGTTGTCAGAGAGAAATTCCCACAGGGAAGCTTGCCTCCAATGCAAAGAATAGCTGTGTCAGAAAGAAAACACTTAAAATAAATGGTCAGTGACCTCAAACTTGGCGTTGAATAGAAGTGAAAGTGGGGTGAAAGTGGGCTGAAAGAGAGGAAGAAGCATTTCTGCTATAGTATGAACATTATTAGTTGTATAAATATACAGTATTTTTGTGGCTTTAGTGTAAAGTTCAACCTTGCGGGTAGAATTTCACTTTTCATAATAAATAGAAGCCTTTTGTAGTTTAATTTCTGCCCCAGTCATCCCAATGTGTATTTCTGACTAAGCTTTGTCATCAGTTTGATTGTTTGAAAAATGTTTTTGGCTTCCATCACTTCCTGTAGATCACGCAACATCCTGGAAGTTTTGAATCCCAGAATGCACTAGCTTGCTGAATCACAGAAGAGGGCATGACAGGGCATGTTCACTACTCTGGACCACACATCCCTCATCACAAACTGAATGGAGTGTTCAGGTGGGCCCTCCTATTCCATAATTTTGGTAAATCTAAAAAAAGACATTGTGCCGGGATTGTACAATCAGATTGCATCGTGTATGGCCATCTTTATACAAGTACATAGTAGGGAGTGGATGGGACACTCAGCTCTCAGGTCCCATTCGCATCTTTTTTTTTTATTGGGGCATGACAATCACCCCAAAGAAGATACAGAACTTTTTTGGGGGTGGAGCGTGGTGCGTTTTTTACCACGCTTTTTGATGAATTTGCCACATGACAAATGCATGCCTGTTACCCACGCTTGGGGCGCCATTAACATTTAACAGCAATGCAAGGGTGATGTGCCTTTGCAAAACACATAGCACAGCACGCATTTTCTATGCAGTTTTCTGTGCATTCAGAAATGTGCAGATGTGAATGGAGCCTCATTGTTCTTGTGTAAAACACACCAATTTCACTTGCAGGCCCCCCTTCATACTTAGCATAGTGAGAGTGCATGTTTTTTTGGCTAATTTTTCCCCTGACACGCATAAAGTAGTCAATTGGCTGCCCAACTCGTGGCAAAGTAGCTCTTGGGACATTTTGGCATGTTGTTGTTTGCACAATTTTTACTGTGCATTCTGCTGTGATTGCCACTTATTTTTTTCACGTGGCAAAATACGTGTTAGCTTATAAGTTTGGGGTGCCATTAACAATTAATTTCCAAAAGGGCAACTAGTTAATTTTAGATGTATATAGGTAACTCATACATTACACTATTTGACTGTACAATCTACTTTAGATTTACCAAAACTATATAATAATAGGAGGACACACATCTATCCAATCACTCTGTGTCAAAGCAAGCAGACCCTTGCACTACATAGTTGATGGTAGATCTAAAAGGAGATTGCACAGATTGTATAATGTATGATGAGCTTTACATACGTCCAAGACACACTTCTCCTGTTTTCTATACTACAGCTCTATCCAAATATGCTGTTATCTGATCGCTTAATATCTGCACACAGCCAAATAAATGATCGATGCAGGGGGAAGGAGGGGTACAAAACAAGGAAGACCCTGGCTGTGTATTCAATGAGAATAGTGATCACTGATTGTATTTGAAATGCCTGCACGTGCAGAGGTGGGTGGAGCCATCTCCTAGAGGGGCAGGACAGTTGCAGGGCATGTTTTGTTAATGTCAGTTGGTGAACTCCTTCCTGTGTCTTACTGGTTTTCACAACCTAAACGTCCATCTGGGAAGTAATGTAAACTTTTCCAAACAACAAGCTGAACACAGGGGTAAGGGCTGGTGCGGGAAAAACAGAAAGCTTTTTCTTTTCTGCACAAGAGGTACATTAATCCTATATTGATGAGGCTGCACTGATGGGCACGGATGAGGCGGCACTAATGGATGGCACTTATGTGCACTGATAGGTGGCAATGATGGGCAGCACTTGTGTCTACTGAGCCGGGATCGACCCTTTACTCCGATCTGTGGTTAACCGAGTCCCAAGGACTCCGTAATCACAGGGCACTGGGAGCGCGAGCACGGGAAGACACACATGAACGCCCTCCTGGCAATCCAAGCCCATGCTTTAGCTGGTCTTTCGACTATAGCGTGGGCGTGAGGTGGTTAAACAACATTTCCATCTGTTGTAAGGACACTGCTCTTTTATCCACGCTTGTTGGAGCACGAACTTTCTTACAGTCACACCAATCCATTTGTAGGTTTTTCTGTCCTAGTATGCCAAGATAAAGGGCTCTTTAAAGAATCATAAATACCATATAGAAATTATTACATATTCCATTAAGGTTGCAGTGAAAAATAATCACTATGAACCTCAGCAGGATATCCTGTCAATATTGAAAAATGACAGCCATAAATGTTAGAGCAGTTTTTCATGACGTGGGATTTCAATGCTGTGTGATTTTGCATGTTATTGGCACAGGCAATCCTGGCACAGGATGAGGTCAGTATACAGCAGACTAGGGGTGAATTAGTGTGCACTTACAGGGGTTAAGCGTTAAAGCGCCCCTGTGGCCAGACTATAGACAAAGAATAAAGTTATAATAGGTTTTTTTACCCGAATGCATTCTCTGCATTAACCACTTCAATACTGGGCACTTTTACCCCCCCTTCTTGCCTAGGCCACTTTTCAGCTTTCAGCACTGTCGCACTTTGAATGACAGTTGCGCGGTCATGCAATGCTGTACATAAACATTTTTTTTTTAATTTTTTGCTAAACAAATTTTAAAAAGACCGAAAATTTTGAAAAAGAACGTTTCTTCCTTTCGGTTATAAAGAGTAATTTCTTCTTCACTGATGTGCGCTGATGAGGCTGCATTGGCGGGCACGGATGATGCGGCACTAATATACAGCACTGATAGGCGGCAATGATGGGCAATGATAGGTGGCCCTGATGGGCACTACTGACAGGCATCACTGATGGAAACTGAAATGGCAACACTGATGGGCACTGGTGGGCATCACAGATAGGGGTGCACTGATAATCAGTGCAATGATTATCAGTGCAGATCCCCCCTGTCAGGAAAGCTGCTTATCAGCTCTGCTCTACTCACGTGCTGTCAGCATAAGTAGAGGAATGCCGATAAGCGGCACTTCCTAGTTACACTGTGATTGGACAGAGCTGATCACATGGTAAAGAGCCTGCATCATAGGCTCTTTACAGTGATCAGAGATGCAGTGTGTCTGAGTGTTACACTGCACGCCCGATCGGCACGCTGCACATCCCCGGGGGCGCGCACGAGCGTCACGTTGTGAAGGATGTCATATGACGTCCAGTCACAGCGATTAAACCACCGCCCAGCCGTCACTTTGCTATAGGCCAGGTGAGATGTGGCAAAGGTAAAAAAAACTCCCCACTACCTATCCTACCTACCTCTGTTCCTAAACACTTACCTGACCTGACTCCTTTCACCGATCCAGCTCTGTCCCGGCTATAGCACCATTCTCCTCTGTTCCTGGTCTCACAGGAGACAAAGAGCAACATCTTCTCATCCCACTGTAGTGCAAGCAGACATGACCTACATGATGAGGAGAGTGACAACATTGCAGGAGCAGTGTAGCATCGTTGCCATACTATCACAGGAAGCTGCATTAGGTGGACATGGCAGCAGCAAGATCAACAGTTATTTGTGGGACTTTGCAAGGGTGTTCAGAGAAAACCAAATGCAGGTGCACTTAAAATGAAGCGCTTTGGGGGGGATTAAAAGCCTGTACTTCCACCAACGCAGTGGCAGCGAAAGGGTTAAAGTAATACTGTCGGAAGATACAGTATTAATTACAAAAGCTGCCATTGCTGATATACTTCTGGAAATGCTTTTTGTCTGGCTGTGGTACCGACCCACTAACTTTGAGGCGCTGACCTGCAACATGTGAGCGAATCAGGGAAGTCAAAAGTCCATATCTGCATACTTATTCTGAGTCAATGATACAAAGCACTAAAACAAAAAACAATCAACAAGATAACTACCATTTTAAAGCAGGCTGTGCATTCCACTTTTTAAATATGCCTCCCTTGCTGAAAAGCTGCATTAAGGCAAGTAATAGATGAATCAATTTTCTTTTCGACCACCACAGATTGAAGGAAAGAAAATCGTTGGATTCCCCCATCAATCAACACAATCAGTATTGACGGGGAATGCCTCCCGCAACGCTATTGTAATCTGCCAGAGGGGTGGGGAGTGCGAGAAGCCTTCCCGGCCAGCAGAATACAATGATTACTGCTAGGGGCTATAGCCGCTGGCAGTATTTTCATGTGGAATAATCCGACAGGCTGATTGTACCCAAGTCAATCGATGGATCAACTAGTAGCCTACATGTTTCTTGAATAACAGAGTATGACCTAGAATGCATAATAAGACCATACAGGTTGCTAATGTTAGATTGTTGCAGAAATACTTATTTGCAGTTTTAAGTGACTTCAAGTTATTATATAATGCATACACTCAGAATTAGAGTGACTATTCGCACTACAAATCCCATAGTCCCAGTCGCAAGCAAGAGGGGTGGCTCTGTATCGCAGTCCCTGTTGAACTGGCTGAATTGCGAACCATCTAAGGTCTAATTCTCACGGCTAAATCTGAGTACGTATGCACGTGTGCAAACAGCCGTGGCCGGGAGTCCTGGACAAAGCAATGACGGGCCGACAGTGGACAAAGCAATGACAGGCCGACAGTGGACAAAGCAATGACAGGCCGACAGTGGACAAAGCAATGACAGGCCGACAGTGGACAAAGCAATGACAGGCCGACAGTGGACAAAGCAATGACAGGCCGACATGTGGACAAAGCAATGACAGGCCGACATGTGGACAAAGCAATGACAGGCCGACATGTGGACAAAGCAATGACAGGCCGACATGTGGACAAAGCAATGACAGGCCGACATGTGGACAAAGCAATGACAGGCCGACATGTGGACAAAGCAATGACAGGCCGACATGTGGACAAAGCAATGACAGGCCGACATGTGGACAAAGCAATGACAGGCCGACATGTGGACAAAGCAATGACAGGCCGACATGTGGACAAAGCAATGACAGGCCGACATGTGGACAAAGCAATGACAGGCCGACATGTGGACAAAGCAATGACAGGCCGACATGTGGACAAAGCAATGACAGGCCGACATGTGGACAAAGCAATGACAGGCCGACATGTGGACAAAGCAATGACAGGCCGACATGTGGACAAAGCAATGACAGGCCGACATGTGGACAAAGCAATGACAGGCCGACATGTGGACAAAGCAATGACAGGCCGACAGTGGACAAAGCAATGACAGGCCGACAGTGGACAAAGCAATGACAGGCCGACATGTGGACAAAGCAATGACAGGCCGACATGTGGACAAAGCAATGACAGGCCGACATGTGGACAAAGCAATGACAGGCCGACATGTGGACAAAGCAATGACAGGCCGACATGTGGACAAAGCAATGACAGGCCGACATGTGGACAAAGCAATGACAGGCCGACATGTGGACAAAGCAATGACAGGCCGACATGTGGACAAAGCAATGACAGGCCGACATGTGGACAAAGCAATGACAGGCCGACATGTGGACAAAGCAATGACAGGCCGACATGTGGACAAAGCAATGACAGGCCGACATGTGGACAAAGCAATGACAGGCCGACATGTGGACAAAGCAATGACAGGCCAACATGTGGACAAAGCAATGACAGGCCGACAGTGGACAAAGCAATGACAGGCCGACAGTGGACAAAGCAATGACAGGCCGACAGTGGACAAAGCAATGACAGGCCGACAGTGGACAAAGCAATGACAGGCCGACAGTGGACAAAGCAATGACAGGCCGACAGTGGACAAAGCAATGACAGGCCAACAGTGGACAAAGCAATGACAGGCCGACAGTGGACAAAGCAATGACAGGCCGACAGTGGACAAAGCTGTTCACAGGTGTTTGGATGTAGCAGCCTGCGGTTAGGACAGGTGATCATTCCTAGAAAAAGTTTTGTGTCTAAAGGCATCTACCCCTTTACAGCAGGTAATTACGCCCTGTGCCATTATTTCCAAATATCGACGCGGTCAATCGGTCATTGCTTTGTACAGGCTTCCCAGCCATGGCTGTCCACACACACCTGGGTTCTCAGGTGCAGTTTTTAGCAACTACTTTGCCGCACCATAGCCCATTTCTCAAAGTGAATGAGGTTTTAGGCTTTAACCACTTGCTTACTGGGCACTTAAACCCCCCTCACTGTGCAGACCAATTTTTAGCTTTTAGCACTGTCACACTTTGAATGACAATTGCGCGGTCATACAACACTGTACTCAAATTAAATTTTTATCATTTTTTCCCCACAAACAGAGCTTTCTTTTGGTGGTATTTGATCACCTCTGCGGTTTTTAGTTTTTGTTAAAAAAATTGAAAAAAAGACAGAATTAAAAAAAAAATGTTTTATATTTTTTAATATTTTGTTCTAACAGGTAATTTTTCTCCTTCATTGATGTACGCTGATGAGGCGGCACTGATGGGCACCAATAGGTGGCAGTGATGGGCACTGATGGGTGGCAGTGATGGCAGAACTATTAGGTGGCACTGATTGGCACCACTGGTGGGCATTGATAGGTGGCACTTGTGGGCATTGGCAGGTGCCAATGGCAGGTGGCACTGGCAGGCACAGATGAGGCATATGTGCCTCCTTCCTCTTCGGGACCGATGTCCCTTTAACATAAGTCGGTGATCGGCTTTTTTTTCTCCTCACGCTGATAGCGTGAGGAGAAGAAATAAAAACGATTACCGAGCTTTTGTTTACATCATGTGATCAGCTGTCATTGGCTGACAGCTGATCACATGGTAAGGGGCCGGAATCGGCCCCTTACTCGGATCTGTGCTCATCTGAGTCTCTGTGACTCGGTGATCACAGCGCGCGCACCGCGTGCCCTGCAGGGTGCGCGCGCACAGGGGAGGATGTCCCATGACGGCCTCCCGGAAATTGAGGTCCGCGCTGTGGCCGTCATTCGGCTATGGCCCGGACCTCAAGTGGTTAAAAGCACAAGCTTGTAAAATCAGCAGTTACAATACAGACCCGGACAACATTTTTCATCCCACTCATGTAGACATAGGACGCACACCTTGCCACGTCTCCTTAAAGGAGAATTAAGGCCTCTTTCACACGGGGCAGATCAGTCATGATCCGCCCCGTGAACATCCGCTGGCTCAGCGGGGATAGCTCCGCCGATCCCCGCTGAGCAGGAAGATGACAGGTGCATCGCTGCACACTGTGCAGCGACGGACCTGTCAGAGCGCCGCTCACCCCTATGGGGGGATCGGATGATGACGGTCCGTAGTGTCCGTCGTCATCCGATCCGATCCGAAAACGGAGGGAAAAGTAGGGTTTTCCCGTGTTACACTTTTCGGATCGGAGCGGGTCAGATGTCAGCGGACATGTCACCGCTGACATCCGACGCTCCATAGGGATGACTGTATGTCCGTTTTTCATCCGAAAACGGAAGGATGAAAAACGGACATACGGATCGTCCGTGTGAAAGAGGCCTAAAGAAAAAAAAATATTAGTTAAACCCATAAGTGCTTTTTCATTACCACTATTATTACTTTATACTGGCTTTTGAAATTTACAAATGCAGCAATTTAGAATTTGGCTGAAAGTTTTAGAACTGTGAAAGATAAAATAGTTCATATACAACTAAATAGTATAAACCAAAATGAGGGACAAATGAGGAGGAAAGAAGGACAGAGGGACTTTGTTCCAAATCAGATACAGTCCTTCTAAATCAGGGACAGTTGGGAGCTATGCATACCTCCCAACATTTTGAGATGGGAATGAGGGACACCTACTAGGAAACGTATGCAGGCATAGGACACGCCCCCTGTCGCACCCCCTTAAAAGGAGAGTTAACCAAAAAAAAGGTAATTAAATCCAGAATGCCTTTTGTTTACCACTACTATTCCTTTATATTGGCTTTTAACATTTACAAATGCAGCGATTTAGAATTTAGATGAAAGGTTTAGCACTGGGAAACACTTTTTGAAAGATAAAAAGTGCATTTTGTATATAACTATATGGATCAGACCAAAATGAGGGACAAATGAGGGGTAATGAGGGACAGAGGGACATTGCTCCAAATCAGAGACAGTCCCTCAAAATCAGGGACAGTTGGAAGCTATGGCTATGGCCTACATGAGTGGCAACACTGCTCTTAAATCAGTGCAGTATTTTACTACCCCATCTCAGGAATATGCATTACATGGACTTCACTGGCAGACTCAGCAGGCATTTGTGAGAATTTGTAGGGGAAGTAAAGGAAAACAATTTTATAATTCAGACTCTAAAGAGCAGCTTTTGGTGGGTAATAATCTAGAACAGACTTTCTAAACCTTTTTAATCGTAGAAGAACCCTTAATATAATTTTTATGTCTTGGTGAATCCCTGCTTCTGTGTTTTAGCCGGCCGGCTGTTTTTGTTAATCCGAATTATGCTCTTCTAAAGTGTAAGTGCAATTCTTTTTATACAATACGGTAAATCAATTCGTATGGTATCACACTATGTGGAGCTTTTTTTTCTCATGTGGTTTGGGGTCCCATTGGAGCATTGTCGGGATAAAGAGAATAGTCTACACTTTTATCCAGAGCGGTGGGATATTTCTGTGATCACCCTGGTCAGGGCATTTGGCCACATATGCACCTGAACCCTTTAGTTGGAGGGTCCACGGTTTTCCATATTAAAGCGGAAGTCCATCCACCCCACGAAAAATTTAAAGTCAGCAGCTACAAATACTGCAGCTGCTGACTTTTAATATTAGGACACTTACCTGTCCAGGGAGCCTAAAATGTCGGCACCACAGCCGCTCTTCGGATCATCTGCCGGGTGTAGCCGCCGCCATTTCTAGTAAAGGAACCTGGCTGCGCATGCCCGAAACGCAATACGCTAATTGGCCCGGCGGCGGAGGGGGCCGAACTTCCAAGAGACGGCGCCGGAGGGGAGCCGAACAAGCGGAAGTTCCACTTTTTGGTGGAACTCCGCTTTAAGGTGGTGGTGATACACTTTGGAGATCTATTGGTGATTGGACATTTGAGCACTACATTTGAATATTCATGAAGAGGAGTCACTTATCCTATATGAACTTTATGAATTTTTATGTATGATCTATGTCACTGTATCAATGGCCTGGTGATTTTTGTTATTGATCTTTTCATACATAGCACATGGGATCTTATTTCACTTAAATATTTATATAAAATGGTTTGATAGTTTTGGATTTATGTAACTTTATTATTTCTTGAGTTGAATATGGATTTTAGCACGGCTATTTTTTTAAATTTTTTTTTAGATAAATTGAATCCCTGCTAAAACCAATTAATTGGGGATCAGTGGGAAAAAAAAATGGACCTTACATTGGGGTCAATGTGAAGCATGACCTCCTTTCAGTGGTGGTCAGAATGCGACCCTTACAGACAGCTAAAAAGATTATCATGTCATGCCACTGACTCTGCCCAGTGGTGTTGGCCTAGGCTGTATGCAGGCGCCATCAAATCAGAGTTCAACCAGTCACAACTCACGATGCCCTTAACAAGCTTTGGATGAACCCTGGGTTTTCATGCAACCCTGATTGAGAATGGCTGATAGAGAAAAATGCTTCATATTTCAAATAGGAATGGGAATTGTTTTACCATTGTTGAAAAATTACCATCATGTTTTATTTGAATTTAATATCATTGTTGAAAAATAACCGTATTAGGTTTTATTTTTCTGTTTTAAAAATGGTAAAGCAACAATACAGCACATTCATATACAGTACTTGAATGCAGTCTATTTGCAAAAATTACATGCAGAGGAGTTGAAGCGGGGATGAATCACAAATATCTCTAATATCAGATTGTTCTCACAACCTTGATGATGTAAAATGTGATTTAAAAGAATAGCATTGTAAGCTCTCCATGCAGAACTTCCCTCGATCTGACATCTGCTGTGCGGAGGATTGTGCAAACATAATATAAAGACCAACTATACAAAATCACTCTTTGGTTCAATTAGTAATTCATTCAAAATACAGGAAGTAATATTTCAATCAGTGGAATTACTTTATCTTCTGCATGCCAATAAGGGCTCAAAATATGCTGCATTCAGATCCATACTGCATACAGTCTTCTGCAGATCTGAAAACTGCAAATCTGATTTTATACATCATTTATGCAGCATGCATTTAAATGTTAAAGTACAGTTCCCCCCTGCCCCCTCCGATGCCACATTTGGGGTGGGGGGCGGGGGGAGCAGGGACCTGTTTTTGACAGGTACCCATCCCCACTTAAGTCGGACCTCACCGCGGCGAGATCCAGCAGAAGTTCGGCCCCCTTGGCTGTGTTCGTGTCCGCTCTGCTTAGGGTAGCGGACACAGACCCGTCATCCGCCTGCTCAGTGGGGATCAGCAGTTTCCATGCTGAGCAGGCAGACTCCGCTTGGATGGATCCACTTCATCTGAAAGGGGCGCCTTTATGTTGTAAAGATCTGGTTGAGTTGTTTAGCAAAAGACAACTGGGCAGGGCTGACATCATTCAGTCTACAAAAATTCTGTGTGTTTTCAGCCCACAACCAGGCTTAAGAGCTGAATGTATTTCTGGCAGATCAACAGGAATTTTTCTGTACCTGCAGACTTTTTAAAGTCATTATAAACCTTCCAACCTGCACTTTGTGTTTTTCACTTGCATAAGATGTGCACTGATTATGTAGTTTTATGGTGTCATTTGTTGCCCTGTATGCATAGCCTATAGTTTAGTAATTCTTCACATTCCTGTGTCAACATTTCTTTTTGTGTTCAAACATAAGGCATGCATGCCGCAAAGCACTGCATGACCTCTGTCTAGTGTGAGAACTGACATTTCCTGTGAAAAAAAAACTATATATCCCACAATCCATGGGTCTCTCAGTCTCTGCTGAATCTCTCTCAGTCACCTACTCTGCAGATGAGAACTACACAGTAACTATACCCGACACAGGCAGTGCAATTAACAGAGATCACCATGCTGGAAGAGATGCGTTTCATCACATTCGCACCCCCACATCTATGATACAACACAGGAAATGGCTCGGTTTGCATTGGACGCTGTGTGACCCAAAACAAGAAGTTGGCTGTCCCTGTGGTGAATAGGCACAGGCAATCTGCAGCCATACATGCATATGAGAGAATCAATCAGCCATGATGCTACAGACTGCAGTCACAACATGTGGGCCCATCATTATAAAAGTAAAGTAAAAAAAAAAAAAAAAAAAAAAAAAAATGAGGTCTAGAACTACATGAATACTTAGTTACAAAAAAAAAAAAAAGAAACTGAAAGCTTACAATGCTTTCAATGGGATAAAGCACAAAAACACAAAAAAGTTTGCATATATTGCAGCGATACAGTGCCATGTTTGTTTTTTTGTTTTATCTTGACATATGCTTTAACCACTTGCTTACAGGGCACTTAAACCCCCCTCCTATCTAGACCAATTTTCAGCTTTCAGTGCTGACGCACTTTGAATGACAATTGCGCGGTCATACAACACTGTACCCAAATGAAATTTTTATCATTTTTTCACCACAAATAGAGCTTTCTTTTGGTGGTATTTGATCACCTCTGCAGTTTTTACTTTTTGTTAAAAAAATGTAAAAAACTGAATTTTAAAAAAAAAAAAATTATTTTTTTATATTTTGTTATAAAAAATTTAAACCGGGTCATTTTTCTCCTTCATTTATGTACGCTGATGAGGCAGCAGTGATGGGCACTGATGGGTGGCAGTGATGAGCAGCACTGATTGGCACTACAGGTGGGCATTGATAGGTGGCACTTGTTGGCATTGTTAGGTGGCACTGTGGGCACTGTTAGGTGGCACTGTGGGCACTGTTATATGGCACTATTAGGTGGCACTGATGAGGCAGATGTGCCTCTTCCACTTGGGGACCGATGTCCCTCACATCCGAGCCGGTGATCGGCTTTTTTTTCTACTCACGCTGTCAGCGCGAGTAAAAAAAAAAACAAAAAACGATTACCGATCTTTTGTTTACATCATGTGATCAGCTGTCATTGGCTGACAGCTGATCACATGGTAGGGGGCCGGGACCGGCCCCTTACTCGGATCGGTGATCAGCCGAGTCTCAGTGACTCGGTGATCACAGCGCGCAGGGAGCGTGCACAGGGGAGGCCGTCATATGACGGCCTCCTGGGAATTCAGGTCTGCGCTGTGGCCGTCATTCGGCCATAGCGCGGATGTGTAGTGGTTAACCACTTGACCTCCGGAAGATTTACCCCCCCCCCCCCTTCATAGCCAGGCAATTTTTTGCTATACGGCACTATGTTACTTTAACTGACAATTGTGCGGTCAGGCAACGCTGTACACAAATGACATTTATATCCTTTTTTCCCCACAAATAGAGCCCTTTTTTGTGGTATTTAATCACCACTGGGTTCTTTATTTTTTTTCTCTATAAAGGACCGAAACTTTTGAAAAAAAAAAAAAAAAAAAAACACACAATTTACTTTCTACATATCCAATAAAAAAAAAAATGTACCAATCACATTTCTTCAGAAATTTAGGCCAATATGCATAGCTCCAAAAACTGTCCTTGATTTGGAAGAAAGTCCCTCTGTCCTCCTCATTTGTCCCTCATTTTGGTCCAATCTATATAGTTGTGTAAAAAATGCGCTATTTATCTTTCAAAAAGTGTTTTCCAGTTCTAAACCCTTTCATCCAATTTCTAAATTGCTGCATTGTAAATGTCAAAAGTCAATATAAATGGAATAGTAGTGGTAAATAAAAAAAAAAAAAAAAAAAAAAAAAAAAAAGCACTAGTGAGAACGAGCGCTCTATCCTGTCTTTCTCCTCGCCGATCAGCATGTGCTAGCATCAGCACAGTCAGCGCGCTCCCTACCCAGAACAGCATAATCACACATATATACACACACTAATTATATATAATCACACACACACTATCTTACAAAAGTGAGTACACCCCTCACATTTTTGTAAATATTTTATTCTATCTTTTCATGTGACAACACTGAATAAATGACACTTTGCTACAATGTAAAGTAGTGAGTGTACAGCTTGTATAACAGTGTAAATTTGCTGTCCCCTAAAAATAACAACAAACAGCCATTAATGTCTAAACTGCTGGCAACAAAAGTGAGTACACCCCTAAGAGAGAATGTCCAAATTGGGCCCAAAGCGTCAATATTTTGTGTGGACACCATTATTTTCCAGCACTGCCTTAACCCTCTTGGGCATGGAGTTCACCAGAGCTTCACAGGTTGCTACTGGAGTCCTCTTCTTTAGCAAGGCAGTGGTCGTCTTTGAGATGTGTTTGGGGTCGTTATGTTGGAATAACACCCTGCGGCTCAGTCTCCGAAGGGAGGGGATCATGCTCTGCTTCAGTATATCACAGTACATATTGGCATTCATGGTTCCCTCAATGAACTGTAGCTAACCAGTGCCAGCAGCACTTATGTAGCCCCAGACCATGACACTCCCACCACCATGCTTGACTGTAGGCAAGACACACTTGTCTTTGTACTCCTCACCTGGTTGCCGCCACACACGCTTGACATCATCTGAACCAAATAAGTTTATCTTGGTCTCATCAGACCACAGGACATGGTTCCAGTAATCCATGTCCTTAGTCTGCAGCAAACTGTTTGCAGGCTTTCTTGTGCATCATCTTTAGAAGAGGCTTCCTTCTGGGATGACAGCCATGCAGACCAATTTGATGCAGGGTGGGGTGTATGGTCTGAGCACTGACAGACAGAACCCCCCACCCCTTCAACCTCTGTAGCAGTGCTTGCAGCACTCATATGTCTATTTCCCAAAGACAATCTCTGGATATGACGCTGAGGATGTGCACTCAACTTCTTTGGCCGACCATGGCGAGGCCTGTTCTGAGTGGAACCTGTCCTGATAAACCACTGTATGGTCTTGGCCACCGTGCTGCAGCTCAGTTTCAGGGTCTTGGCAATCTTCTTATAGAGCAACAATTCTTTTTTTCAGATCCTCAGAGAGTTCTTTGCCATGAGGTGCCATGTTGAACTTCCAGTGACCAGTATGAGAGAGAGAGTGATAACCCCACCTGCTCCCCATTCACACCTGAGACCTTGCAACGCTAACGAGACACATGACAACGGGGAGGGAAAATGGCTAATTGGGCCCAATTTGGCTATTTTTTTACTTAGGGGTATACTCACTTTTGTTGCCAACGGTTTAGACATTAATGGCTGTGTGTTGAGTTATTTTGAGGGGACAGCACATTTACACTGTTATACAAGCTGTACACTCACTACTTTACATTGTAGCAAAGTGTCATTTCTTCAGTGTTATCACATGAAAATATATAATAAGAGCATTTACAAAAATGCGAGGGGTGTACTCACTTTGTGAGATACTGTAAAAATATATATATACTGTTTGAACCCAGCTGCATGTTATGAGCGATTTCAGGTTAATGCAGCAGCTACTCTCCATCACTGTTATCTAATGTGAATATAGGTTTATACATGGACATTCGTTTAATGAGGGGTTAAGATATTGCTCCTAGGGGCCGTTAGGTGACTTTGTCCGCCACGTATGTCAGATCAAGCCTTGGGACTTTTAATACATTATTAAATGGATAAGAAATGTTTACCTCCGTCTACCTTGTGTCTAGGTTTTTCACACACATTGGCCACAAAATAACTTACAAACCCCTCCTCCGCTTAAAAAAAAAAAAAAAAACTGCGATAAGGGCTACATCAATTTACTTCCTGATGTAACCTTCCTCTACTTAAATGTGAGAAGCAATATCCACTGTGAGTGCAACCACTGTTCACTTATAATCAGTCCCAATCTTTTTAACATGGAGAACCCCATGAAATAACTTCCAGGTCTCAAGAAACCCCTGCTCAAAATATATTTTTACTAATAAAACTATGTCTATGAATGATATTATAATACCTGAAAAGAAATGCAGACAGTAAAAATGGTTACGTTCCCTCACATTGGTGGTCACTGGGGAAGCACTCCCTCATATTGGTGGTCACTGGAGAAGCACTCCCTCATATTGGTGGTCACTGGAGAAGCACTCCCTCATATTGGTGGTCACTGGAGAAGCACTCCCTCATATTGGTGGTCACTGGAGAAGCACTCCCTCATATTGGTGGTCACTGGAGAAGCACTCCCTCATATTGGTGGTCACTGGAGAAGCACTCCCTCATATTGGTGGTCACTGGAGAAGCACTCCCTCATATTGGTGGTCACTGGAGAAGCACTCCCTCATATTGG
The DNA here is from genome assembly GCA_037952925.1 of Lithobates clamitans. NCBI lineage: Eukaryota > Metazoa > Chordata > Amphibia > Anura > Ranidae > Lithobates > Lithobates clamitans. The sequence continues at coordinate 3,409,684 of JBBGZY010000286.1, forward strand.
TGGTCACTGGAGAAGCACTCCCTTATATTGGTGGTCACTGGGAGAATGCTTGGTACATATAACTAAAAAGATCAGGTGGCTGCTCATCTAAGAAGAGAGGTATAGTTCTTTGCTCAAGGTTTCCCATCCTCTGGGAAAACCATGGCTGAGAAAGGTTGCTTTAAATATTTTACCAATAATAAGTCGCGCTGAATACTAAATTAGTGATACATATATTAAAGTGACTTAGTGCAAACTAATGCATAAAAAAATGATTAATCAAAATGATGAAGGATTCAAAGTCCATGCAAATTATCGATCGATAAATATAATGATGTGCAAACTGATGCATAGATATGTGATTAACCAAGATAGAGGATTAAAAGTCCATTCAATTAATTAAAGATAAATATGTGGTTAATTAAAGTAATGAAGGGTTAAAAAGTCCATTCAAATTATCAATCAATATCCTCGGGATATCCGGGATATCCGAGGATATCGATTGATAATTTGAATGGACTTTTTAACCCTTCATTACTTTAATTAACCACATCTTTATCTTTAATTAATTGAATGGACTTTTAATCCTTTTATCTTGGTTAATCACATATCTATGCATCAGTTTGCACCGAGTCACATTATTATATGTATCGATCGATAATTTGCATGGACTTTGAATCCTTCATCATTTTGATCAATCATTTTTTAAGCATTAGTTTGCACCAAGTCACTTTAATATATGCATCACTAATTTAGTATTCAGCGCGACTTATTATTGGTAAATTGTGTATGTATGTATCTAGCAGCAAAGTCGCAGCTGTTCATGTTTTATTCATTTGTGTATTTGATATTTTAAATTACAGGACAGCGCAGTAACTATAAATTATACCTATATTTGCTTTAAATATTACCAAACAAAACCAACCTGTTTTAGTCATCATCGCTAAAGGACAAATCACACCCTATTTGTGGATATGGAACCGTTCAAATTGGTGCGAGTCCGAGTTGCACCAGTTTGAAAAAGGTTCCTGCACTATTTTTGACTATTTCATTTGCGACTTGCATTGTGACATCTGTGCAAAAATAACAGATGTTGGTAAGCCTCACATGAAATCGCACTAATCGGCTGCTTTGAAATTACACAGAAGTATCATGATTTCATACCGCATTCAGTGTGAACAGGGCTAAACCCAAAACAATATAGCATGGGTGGTTCGGTTTCCTCCCACACTCATGCTAATAGGTTAATTGGCTACTGTCTAAATTGGCTTTAGTATGTGTGAATGTGAGTTGGAGACTTTAGATTGCAAGCTCCTATGATATAAATGTAATAATATATGTATGTATGTATGTATGTATGTATGTATGTATGTATGTATGTATGTATGTATATATATATATATATATATATATATATATATATATATAATAAATATTATATGTGTATGCAAGTTATCATCAGTCATAAAAAAAAAAAGAGCACATCTTAAAAACATGCAAAAAAAAAGGCACACGCATACTTTAGAAGTATACTGACCCCCTTTCAGTCTGCATCCATTGGGTCCTTGGACCTTTTCAAAAGTGTTACTACAGCTCGTTTGGCTGTACTTCTCCTGTGGATTACAGGAATGCACTTCGTTCTGCACTCCTTTGACCAGTTTTCAGCTGACAGTGGGCTAAAGCCCGCTGTCAGCTGATGTCACAGGGCAGGTCCAGGCTGGGGAAAGATCACGACCATATGGTCGGGATCCACCCAGGAGCCTGAACCAACACCTGGCTCAGCCTCTCAGTGAGCTGCAGAGAGCCTGAGCCAGGGGCTCCCGCCCCCTCCACAGCCCAGTGCTCCAGCCCACTGACAGTCACCAGCTCTCTGCTCACAGAGCACTGAGAACTGATGCTGCATCCACTTAAGTATATTTTTCCAAAATCATACAAACCCATACTTCTCTTTCAAGCTGCATTCACACCTGAGAGTTTCAAAGTCATGCATTTTTACCACGATTTTGCCGCGATTTTCTTCAGGTCACCAAAGTAAAAGGCAGAAAAAAGGCCTGTAATCTACCCCAAAGAACTCATGTTCTTTTGAGCTTAGGGCATTTTTCTTCAGGTGACAAAACGCTCAGATGTGAACAGGTGCCGTTGAAATGAATGGGATTTAGCTTGTTGGGAATTTTATGATCTGAAAACGCTCAGGTGTGAATGCAGCCTTAAAAGCAATGTCATATACTGTCCAGCTTATCCCCTTTTTAAAGCGGAACTAAAGCCATCGATTTAAAAACAGTTACATTCCCCGCATGCCGGGATTGCTAACTGTCACATTGGTTGTGCTCTCAACCAAAATGTCAAACCATCAAATGGTTGGTGTCATAACTGATCACATGTGCAGCAAAATGGCAGTTGCCATTTTGGGGTGGGAGCTTCCTTAGCTGCAATGGATAGGAGGGTTTAGTTCCGCTTTAAGTACTAGTGCATACTTTCACACATTACTTTGGTTGGTTTATGTGTTTTTGTGTTTTATGTCACAGAGAGGGGATTCGAATGAGTGTGCATCTATTAAAAGCAGCAAATCCGCAATTATGTTTTATATACATAGTCAAACATTTAAACAATCTCATAAACAGATACTACACCGTGTTTACGCTCAAAAGGATATACACTGGGATTTGTAATTGGCCAAATTGATTTGGTTAACAGGGAGTTGTATACAAGCTTCTGCGTGACCTAAACATTCCATTCAATTTTGCGCTGTAAATCCTGCATTATGTACAGAACATTCCAGGATAGAGAATTGATTCAGCTATACAGCTGAGCAAATGCTACCAACATTTAACTCATTACTACAGTCTTGCCCTGGACACCTTTCCTTTCGTGTTGGAGAAAGTAATCAACTGCAGAGAATGAATTGATGTTACAATCCAATACAAATAACACAGTAGAGAATCTGAGCGATAAACACTACTAATCTGCCCTCACCTTGGTATTAAACAGATTTGTGAAGATTAGAGCCGTTACTCAACTTGTTTTCAGTCGTGGCACCTTTAAAAGTTTGCAAAATCTCAAGGCACCCCAGTCTAAAATGTAAAAAAATGTAATTGTTACATATAAATGGGAAACCTGAGCCTGGGACGATGCACACAACCGCCTCGATAAAATGAAAGATCAAAAGTCCTCCTATCTCAATAGAGGCCACACCATACATGAGAACTCCATCATATCAGAGGACCCAAATCACACAGTCCCTCCATCAAAGAGGACCCCCCAATCACACAGTCCCCTCTTCAAATCAGCTTTGACTTTAGTAGGAGGTCTGGAGATGGTGGACTTCCATCCTATCCTGTATGCTGGAGGCAGGCCTGTGTACCACCTGCCCAGGATCAGTGTCATCATCAGGCTGGCATCAACACTTACAATAAATGATGCTGTGCATCCTAGAGCGTCGCTGCTTGTTATGGTGTTTGGAGGATGACCTGCCCGCATCATGGCAACTGATCACACTAATCCAGGGAAAACTGGGTTCTGTGCTCGTAGCACCCTGGAGGAGTCCAAACACCACCCTGGTTGAGAAACACTGAATTAGAGCAAAGGAAAATCAGGACTGTACATAACAACCAATCAGTTATGTGATTTAAAGGGGTTGTAGAGGTAAACGTTTTTTTCACCTTAATGCATTCTATGCATTAAGGTGAAAAAACTTCAGACAATACCGCCGCCCCCAGCCCCCTCGTTTTACTTACCTGACCCCTCGAAAGTCCCGAGCTCGCTCCAGACATCCTCTTCGCCGCTCAGCCTGGCCGCTGATTGGCTACAGTGGATGGATTGAAAGCAGCGCAGCCATTGGCTCGCACTGCTGTCAATCACATCCAATGCCGTGGCGTGCCGGGGGGTGGAGCCGAGTGATACAGTGAGCGGTTATAGCCGCCAGCTGTATCACAGGAGCGCGCCCGCAAGAACTAACCACCATGTGAGGGAGCTCGCATTAAGGTGTTGAGTCCTTGCGGGGAGGAGCTGAAACAGCCGCCGAGGGTCCCCAGAAGACCAGGTTCAGGGGCCACTCTGTGCAAAACGAGCTGCGCAGTGAAGGGAAGTATAACATGTTTGTTATTTGAAACAAAAAAAAAAAAAAAAAACCTTTACAACCCCTTTAATTCTCCAACAGCAACTAGCAAAAGAATAAATAAAACTAAAAGGTTAGTTACCTTTATAATAAAATTTGCAGTGCAGTCAGGGGCCCGCATTGGTTCACAAATCATGCTGCCATATAGAGAAATTGGACTTCTTTTTCAGACCGTGCATTAAATGGTACCAACGTTTAGGACATTATGTCCTGTGACATTGCAAGGCCCTGCCATGTTGTGAGTTTAGGAAACAAAGGCAGAATGACACAGGAATCTCAAAGTTGCAGTTTGAGAAGCTCTGGCATGTTTATTATGAGTGGAGAACACGGTTTTGTAAATTTTCTCTGTGTTTTGTAATCCTGGACTGGGGCCTGGTGTTAGAAGGTTCCAAGGTGTCTTTGGTGGGACCAAACCTTCAATCCTCTATCTGGGTTTTGCTGGACACCTGTGTACAGTTTGTATGTTGCCATGCTGGTTTGCTGGTTCTCTTAAGGTCTTTTAATGTCAATGTCCTTTTGTTTCGCGCATCAAGGCCTTCGGGTAAGACTGCGTAGGTTAAGTATTTTAATAAATAGTCATTATAGCTGAGGGCTGCCATTTGGAGACAGAGCCCTGTCTGGCAAGCTGGGTGTTCCTACTGGAGATTGCATCCCTTATTGGGGGGATTCCTTGTCAATGAACTGTGAAAGTTGGGACAGCTGCGCAGGTCTGGGAGGCCAAGAAAGCTGAGGCAGGGGACTGGTGGGAATCTGGAAGTCGACTGTTATATTGACTTGTGTACAAGCAGCCTGCCCATACATGAATCTGAATTCAGCCAGTCCCTGTTGAACCAGCCCAATTTTAGTCTATATATGGCCAACTTTAGGGAGTTATAGAACACCTGCATTATGACAGCTAACTCTTTGTCAACTGCATAACCCAGCCAGCCATTCTCATCCAGAGTTTCATGGAACTCTAGGGTTCCTCCAGAGGTTGGTAGAGATTCCTTGAGCTGTGGCGGATTGACCTCCTATTTGATGTTGTCTGCAAAGTTCTGGTGTCAACGCCAGTTGCATGAAGCCAATGATCTTTTTAGTGGTCCACAGGGGTTGCATTCTTTCCAATAACCACCAATGAATTGGCTTTAGTAAAGGATCCTTGAGACCTGAAAATTATTTAAAGGGTTCCTCCAGGGTAGAAAGTTTCAGAGAGGCTAGCCTAACCTATAATAATCAATGTGAGGTGAGTAAGTTGACAGCACAGAAACTGTCAGACTTCAGGTAACTTCTAACCTCTAGAGAAAAGCTGAAGCAACCGGATCAAAAAGATGAAAGGCTAATGGCCATTTTTTTCTTCATCTCAATTCAGAACATGTGTGTTCTGATGCGTTTTGCCACGTTCCAGGTGCGTTCCATACAAAAAAATGCAGCGTGTTCTACTTTTGTAGACTGCACTGAAACACGCTGCACTGGTGTGAACTAGGGCCATGGAAATACATGGAAAACACTGTGCATGCGCTATTGATGCAGAATAAAAACGCACTGGATTGTATCTGGTGTGAACCAGCCCTTAGTTCAGGTTTTGGACAATGTCTCATGTTACAACCATACTTAGGGTGTAACAATGGATGAATACGTAAATAATCCCCCAACCCCCCCCCCCCCCCCTTAACTAAATTGCAGGGTTTTTCTTTAGGATGAAAGTTGTATTCTTCTAAACACTGAGTAGCTGTGAAGGGCTCTGCCCGCTTAGCTGAGTCCTCCACTCACTGGAATTGCTCCCGGTGTATTATCACTGAGGCAGAGGGACTGTGCACAGCCCCTCTGGAGACCCCCCTCCCTTACCCCCTTGTAGTTCAGCTGTACTTCCTCTAGCCCAGGACCATACCTCCATGCGGACCTCAGGCTGGGGACAAGCACTGATGCTTTGTACCTGTGATGCACTGATTGTGGGTGCAAAGCTTTGCAGTCTTCAATGCAAAAAAATATGCACTTTAATCGTAAGATCAGTGTTGCTGCATTTACATCTTCTTTCCTAAAGTTAAACAAGTGGGGCAAATCTAAACATTTCATTCACAATTATAATTTAAAAAACTTAGAATTATGATTTTTTTTTTTTGACATGCAATGAATTTGACCCACTTTACATTTACACTCCAGTAAAACAAACATTCTAAATTTAAACAGGTTTCAAGCACCACCCTCTGTTCTCAGACGACGGTAATCAGGAAACAAGAGGCTGTGGTCCTACATAGCTTAAGCTGAAATGACCTTATAACTATAACGAAACGTCCTCATCAATCAAATGCACTTCTGAGGGCACCTATAAGGGCAGTGTGTTGTCTGGCCATTCAAGAACCAATCACAATGCAGCTTTAAACTCTACCTTTATATAGTATTCCTCATTCACACAAGGTGGAAAATGCATACATTTAATAGCTAGTTCTAGTTAGTATAATTACTCACTAGTGAGGCTGTGTAGATAATGATGGATGCTTGACTAAGGCTTAGATCGTCCCATGTATGGCCATGTTCACATCCAGCATTTGATTAGTGAGAGATATTTGGTATTCACACCGCATGCCATGTCAGTGGAAGTGCTAAGTAATGGATTTGTGGTTTATGTAGAGAAGTTAAAATCCAAATGGATACAACCACTGCCGTGTAACTTCCACATTGTTTGCTAATCTGCTAGGACAAAACATTGTGACGGAGCAGCAGTAAAAAGTTGTCTGTGCCAGCAGGGGCTGGGTGGGATTTAGCCTCTTGCTTTAGAATGCTTTATTGAAGCTTTTGTAGAAAAACAGGATTAGGAGTTCAGTCACAAGAGGATATGCTATGCCTGTTTGCTACAAATTGAAATTTAAAAAATCATATTTTACCTGGCCTGTATTAAAAGGAACCAGTACTTTCCGGGCATTCAGACTTTATAAAGAATGCAACAAGAAATGTAAGGGTGCAATTAGGGCGGCTAACATAGAACACGAAAGACACATAGCGGAGAAGAGCAAAAAAAAATCCCAAGAAATTCTAAAAGTAGGTAAACCGTAAAAAAGGGAGGACAGATCATACCATAAGCCCATAAAGAATATGGAAGGACATCTGGTTACAAAGGATGGGGAGATGGCGAAGGTATTGAATTTATTCTTCTCCTCAGTCTTCACGAGGGAATCGGGGAGCTTTAGTAACCAAAACTGCAGTGTTTATCCTCATGACACATCACAGGAAGCACCCTCATGGCAAACAGAGGACAGAATTAGAATTGGGAAACTTAACAGTAATAAATCACCGGGACCAGATGGCTTGCATTCGAGGGTACTTAGGGAACTCAGTAAAGTAATTGCCAGACCATTGTTCCTAATGTCTACTGACTGGAATGGTACCAGCTGATTGGAGAAAAGCCAATGTAGCACCAATATTTAAAAAGGGCTCAAAATATATCCCTGGGAATTACAGACCAGTTAGCCTAACATCAATAGTATGTAAACTCTTGGAGGGGATAATAAGGGACTATATACAAGATTTTAGTAATGAGAACGGTATCATCAGCAGTAATCAGCATGGATTCCTGAAGAATCGTCCTTGCCAAACCAATCTATTAACTTCTATGAGGAGGCGAGTTGCCATCTAGATAAAGGAAGGCCCGTAGACGTTGTGAATTCCGGATTTTGCAAAAGCATTTGACACAGGTCCCCATAAACGTTTACTGTACAAAATAAGGTCCGTGGGCATGGACCATAGAGTGAGTACATGGATTGAAAACTGGCTACAAGGGCGAGTTCAGAGGGTGGTGATAAATGGGGAGTACTCGGAATGGTCAGGGGTGGGTAGTAGGGTACCCCTGGGTTCTGTGCTGGGACCAATCCTATTTATTTTGTTCATAAAGGACCTGGAGGATGGGGTAAACAGTTCAATCTCTGTATTTGCGGACGATACTAAGCTAAGCAGGGCAATAACTTCTCCGCGGGATGTGGAAACCTTGCAAAAAGATCTGAACAAATTATTGGGGTGGGCAACTACATGGCAAATGAGGTTTAATGTAGAAAAATGTAAAATAATGCGTTTGGGTGGGAAAAATATGAATGCAATCTACTCCCTGGGATGGAAAAGGACCTGGGGTCCTAGTAGATGATAGATTCAGGCTTAGCTGCTACTAACAAAGGAAAACAGAATATTGCCATGCATTGAAAAGTAAAATAAAAATTTGAAAATAAAATGCTGTTCAGTTCTGGGCACCAGTCCTCAGGAAGGATGTACTGGAAATGGAGTGAATACAAAGAAGGGCAACAAAGCTAATAAAGGGTCTGGAGGATATTAGTTATAAGGAAAAGTTGTGAGCGCTTGAGAGGGGATATGATTTCAATTTATAAATACCGTACTGGTGACCCCACAATAGGGATAAAACTTTTTCGCAGAAGGGAGTTTAACCAGACACATGGCCACTCATTAAAATTAGAAGAAAAGAGGTTTAACCTTAAACTACGTAGAGGGTTCTTTACTGTAAGAGCAGAAAGGATGTGAAATTCCCTTCCGGTGGTCTCAGTGGGAACCATAGATAGTTTCAAAAAAACGATTAGATAAGCACCTGAACGGCCGCAACCTATAGGGATATACAATGTAATACTGACATATAATCACACACATAGGTTGGACTTGATGGACTTGTGTCTTTTTTCAACCTCACTTACTATGTAACTATGAATCAGGGTAGAATTTTTGCCTGAATTTGGCCCTGAAACAGAGCCAAAGACGCACAGCGTTCCTGTGCAAGACGCACAGCATTTCTGTGCAGCCGTAATGGAGATATTTGAACCGGCTCTATAGAAAGTCAGTCACAATCTCCTGTAATTCGAATTGGATGCAGGGAAAAACTTGCATCCAATTCGCATAGGTGTGAACCTAGCCTCAGATAGGCTCTTATCTAATGCTGGCTATAAAAGTTATTGTCCAGTTGTACAATCCTGTTTAATCAAATGTACATTTTACAAAAGATATAATTACATTCAATTTGCATTTAGGCAGACCCTTGATTGTTTCTGATAAATCTAAAGCTAGCCATAGATGGATCGAAATTCCGCCAGTTCAGCAGGGACCAACCGAACTTGGATCCATGTTTTAATTTTTTTTTTTTTAACTAAAGCTGGGGAGTGCAAAATCTGGTGCCGCTCTGCATAGAAACCAAATTAGCTTCCAGGTTTTATTGTCAAATCTTAATTGAACAATCGGAAGTTAGAAGCTGATTGGTTACGATGCACAGCTGCACCAGATTCTGAGTGCACCAGTTTTAGTAAATCTCCCCACCATGTGTGGCTGCTCCTGCTCAACAGAAATCAATCAACCAGGTAGGTGCTCATATTACATCGTTCTGGTGGATCAAAAGCTTATTGTACAGAAAATGTATGGTCAAATTGTAACACATTGTGTGCAGTGACCCTTATGATGAGCACACATGCTTTGATTTTATTATCCAATAAAATCACAAATATGATTTTATCAAAATAGTCAAATCCACAATAACCATAGCTTCCCTTCCAATCGATTAATATTGAATTTAGATCATATTCAAACAAACGTAAGTGGTCAGCCAGAACGGAAAACTATCAATCCTTTTGCACCAATTGGCAGCACAGAGATACTTTGTTTATGAATTTGTTCATAATTTTGATTAAACAAATCATGAGATTACATTGCAGAAACAGAGATATAGTTGATAACTTATGATCATATATTTACTATTGGTTGCAATCCACTTCCCTGTGTGTGACATATGAATGATTTGTATCCAAGCATTCCATTGGATACGCACAAGAAATTCCTGAAAATATGGGCCCCGTGGATACAATACACTCATCCCTCCATGTCCCCAGTAAGCTATGCACTGCTATAGCGACTTGAAGCCCTAGGTCCCTGGCCGGGGGTGTCCCCAACGTCCTCCTGCTCCTCTCTTTCCCTTTCTTCTCCAATCTACTCCCCCCCCCTCTTTTTCTCTCCTTTGCCCCCCCCCCTAGCCTGGGAGGCCTTTACTTATATGTCTCATGGCCATTTTCTATACAGCTGACACACTATTTACATTCGTCCAGTTTATGGCTAACCCACGATTTACTCCCCAACCAACTCAAGGTCTTCTTATACCATCCATATACACGCTGATGAGGCCCACAGACCTTGATGTTGTATGGCTACAGTTATATTTTAGGTTTAAAAGGTAAGGAGATATGGGACAGAGTGACTACAACTCCTTATTCACTTGTCTCTGTAACTTTAAGCTATTGAGCTTTGTAAGCAATCACCTTGTTTCAACAAAGCAGCAAAACATCAACCTAGTAAACCATTAATTAAAAAAATAAAAATAAATAATAATAAAAAAAAAAAAAAGAAGTCTGTTAGCTGAAAAAGTTACTAAGAAATATTTTGAAATTTCCTTTAACACTATGGACACTTTATGTTAAACCTTTCATAAACCTAAAGTATGTAAACTGAGCATATGTACACAGGAAGAGGTTAGAGTCAGTGAAATGTACAGGAGATTCAGAGGCATAGGCAGCGGAAATTATAAGCTTGGCCTCTCTTCCTGGCCTCTCTTTCCTATAAAATTGGTTAATATGATGAACATCCTCACTGACTACTAGGGATGCTTTAGTCATAAAGCGCTGCATATGTTACATTTTGTCGTTTAGCTCTATTATAATCCAATACACCCCAATCAAGTGCATAGAAACTACAATAAATTTGAGCTCAACGCAGTTAAAGTGGGGTTCCACCCAAAAAACAAAAATACCTGGAAAAATTCTAAAAAAACAAAAAAAACAAAAAAACATTTGAATATTTTTTTTTTTTCACTTACCTCTAAATGCCTGTTGCTAGGTGGTCCCTCGTAGTCTGCCTGTTCCTTTGCCTGGGCTGGTGACATCACTTCCCCCTCGGCACAGGAAGGGCTCTGCTCTGCTCCCTCCCTCCTGTCAATCATCTGGGACTCATTACAGGTCCCAGGTGATTGAGCGGCCAATCACGGCGCGCGGCGCCGCTCGCACATGCACAGTGGGTGCCAGGCTGTGAAGCCACAGCCCGGCGCCCACAGTTGAAATGCCGGCGCCGACGAGTGGAGGGGGGGGACGAGCGGGGCTTCGATCCCCCGCATCGCTGGACCCAGGGACAGGTAAGTGTCCAATTAAAAAAGTCAGCAGCTGCAGTATTTGTAGCTGCTGACTTTTATTTATTTTTTTTTTTTTTTGACGGCCCCCCTGGGTGGAACTCCTCTTTAATGACCTGAAATGACTGACTTTAGGTTTCCTACCCTTACCATGCTGCTATAGGCGAGTAGATGTTCAAATGTTCATACAAAAATTTGTACAAAAATTCTTTGTACATTTGATGACTGAACGAATGTCATTTTGAAAGCACTTCAAAATGTAATTTACAGAATGTTCGTTTCCCCAACGAAACTCATATTTACTTTAGAAATTCATTAGTTTAAAAAAATGTTTCCATCCGGCTCCTTCAAATTCTCATCATTGTAGTTGAAAACGAACATTGAATTGACCCAGCTAACAAATAGAAATCTTGATTAAATCGGAGTTCCTCCCACATTTTTAAGTCTTCGCCTTCCAGCAGTAAAGTGTACAGTGATTGCAATTTGGCATATCATTTTTTTTCCCCCCAGAATTACTTATTGTAGTAATGCTGTATTCTATTGTTACGTCTTCTCTCACGGCCGCGCGCCTCATTTTCGGCTTTGCAATGTCTCCTGGGATATGGGTGTCATCAATCCCAGGAGACAACAAGCATGTAGTTTGCTGTAGATAGCTCATTTTCATAGCCATAACAACGGGGCAGGCACTTCCTCCGTTGCCACCCGTTATGGCAACAAGATAATCTTCCTGCGCTACGCCTTGTGTATACTGCGCACACACGAGTTTGGGATGGGCATGCTGGGTAGCCAGCATCACCATATCCCGGAAGAGAATGCTAGTGGGCTTCACATGCCCACAGTGAAGATGGAAGCGCTCTGCAGAGCTGAAATCAAAAGTAAGGAATTTAAAAGTCCAGGAATTGAGCGGTGAATTGTTAAATGACAAAACAAAAAAAAAAATAATTATTGGTGGAACTCCGCTTTAGCTTTCTTAAAATTCCAAGCTACATTCAAATCTGGATTACATCAAGCCTGCAACTGTCTGAAGTTCTAAAAACACACTTTGCTCCTATACTTTTCACTTCCACATATACACTGTCAGAAAACTGTCTAAAACTTGTGGTTAATTATAAGTTACTTTCCCATGTGCTATTCCTGACCACACAGCAGACTTCACATGAAATATATATACTGCGTTTATGACAAGTAACCTTGTATGTAAAAGTGATGCGTCTGTTCAACGAGAAAATGCTAAACAAACAGGTGCACGTGGGAAAAAGAATGTTCTTTGACAGAAAATAATGAGTTCAGTATTTGCCTGGAATGCTAAATATTTTTAGCGAGTGTTTGATATGTTAAAATTATAATTTTACATTTTATAAGTGTGAGAATGTAGCTAGCTCTCTCCCACGACTAAATTTTGTAGCTAGCTCTCTCCCACGACTAAATTTAAAGTGACCTGTACCCAGACTATATACACTAAGGTATCAAGATATTCTGAAGAAGCATTAAAAAGTACTTTAAAAGAAGCTCTCATTCCCCTCTGTACCTATCAGTAGTGAGGAGAAATTCAGTTTTACAGATTACAACAAAGGCACAGAAATCTTGGATGTTTTCTAGGAGAGCAGAATCTAATGTAAACACACAGCAGATGCTGCCAAGCTGGTGACTTTAGACCTTATTCACCCTAGTGTCACATGGATTCGTGTTTTTCATGCGTTGCTGTTAGGGCAGCCAATTCATTTCAAAGGATAGCCTTATACGCAACAAATAAAGCAAAGAAGTTAATGCACCTTCTTGAACTTCTAGATTCACGCATTTTTTAAACCATGCCTTTTTTATTAATTCATTAAAATGTATTTTTAAAATTGTGTTTATAAGACTGCTGCGCAAATACAGAGTGACATAACATATTGCAACATTATATATATATATATATATATATATATATATATATATATATATATATATATATATATATATATATATATATATATATATATATATATATATATATATTTTAAGGTTGTCCCGATACCACTTTTTTAGGACCGAGTACAAGTACCGATACTTTCTTTCAAGTACTCGCCGATACCGATTACTGATACTTTTTTTTTAATGTCACGTGACAGTTTTTTTTTTTTTTTTTAACAGCGCTTTCTTTTTTTTCGGGGGGGGGGGGGGGGGGGAGAACGGTGTATGTGTGTTTTTTTTTTATTATTTACAATTTTTTTTTTTTACAATAATATTTTTTTTATTCTTAATTGCAATATGTGTTTTTTTTTTTTTAATCAGCCCTGTTGGGGGGCTTTGGTGAGATATCAGGGGTCTTAACAGACTCCTGATATCTCCCCCTTGAGACAGAGAAAGAGACCGAGGTAAGAGATTCCCCAGTCCCTTTCTCTGCAGCCTCAGCTGCACTGAGAATGAATGGAGAGAAGACAGCGGCTCCTCTCCATTCATAAACTGACACATCGTAATCACAGGAGATTACAATGTTTCAGTTATGTGAATAGACAGAGTCAGCTGACTCTATCCATTCACAAAGGAAGGAGGAGGGGGACGGCGGAGGGGGACAGAGAAGGAGAGGGGATCGGTGGAACGGAGGGGACAGCGGAGAGGCACAGCAGAACGGAGGGGACAGAGAAGGAGAGGGGGATAGCAGAACAGAGGGGACAGCGGAGGGGGACAGAGAAGGAGAGGGGAACGGCGCAAAGGAGGGGGCATGGAGGAGGATGCAGTGACAGTCAGTGGTGACCGATCACCGCTGTATGTCACTAAAGCTGCTGAAAGCCGCTGGGGGAGAAGCTTGTAACTCCCCCACGTGCCGATCACAGCTGACTTCCAGGTATCGGCGGAAGCATCGGGAGCATTTGCCCGAGTACAAGTACTTGGGCAAATCCTCGGTATCGGTGCCGATACTAGTATCGGGACAACCCTAATATATATATATATATATATATATGAATTTTAGGTTTAGTCTTTAAGTGGTTAAACAGACCTCATTTGCAGACTGAAGTTCATCCCTTCGCAGGCTGCCTGGAATTTTTATTTTTTTTTTTACACTGAATCTGGTGGTGTGTCAAGATCGTGAGGGGGTAGAATCACAATGTAGATTTTTTTAACAATTAATCGTGCAGCTCTAATTTGAGAATATATATATATATATATATATATATATATATATATATATATATATATATATATATATATATATATATATATATTTTTTTTTTTTTTTATTACACACATACATCAAGAATTTATATGGATATGAATTTATCTTCTGCCATAAACGACACCTTTTAGGCCGATGGGCTGATTTCGCACAGAGCAGTTTTTGAAGCGCTTTTGCATTTTAAAAATAAGCACAAGAAAAGCTCAAGAAAAATGCATCCCTTCAAATTCACTGGTCCATTGTGGTGGTACAAAATCCTCCTGGCCACATTTTTTGCCAGTAAAAAAAAAAAAAAAAAAAATGCACCAACACAACAACAGAGGGGGGAGGCGCCAACTTAATGTAGAAAGTTCACTATAAAAAAGTGTGCAAAGTGTACACTTACACAGTACAAGAACGGGTGAAGATGCCTATCAAGATCATCAGTCTGAGGTCATCCGATGCCGCTCTGTGGGCTCTGCTGGCTGTACCCTTGCTGATGGGGATGTAGATCTTTTAACTCGCCGTGTGAACTTTTTTTATTGTGAACTTTCTATATTAAGTTGGCACTTCCCCCTCTTCTCTTTACTACTGACTTGTCCACAGAGGTAATGGACACCCTCTGAGGATGGCTGCCTCCTTTATTGTTAATACCAGTCACCAGCATTGAATTATTGCTAATTGCTATTACAGCTATCCAGACATGGTTTTAAAGGACATTACACTCACTGGAGTGCCAGAATCCCCTCTTTTTCAACACCTCCCCATTAAAAATGAGGCAAAAACGCATCAAAAACACACCTGTGTTGCGTTTAAATGCAGTTTTTGTGTCACATGACCTATAAAAATGCACCTTAGATGAAGGAAAAAAAGACATTTACGTGTTATTCTAGTGGGAATGCAGGCTTGTAAAATCAGAAGATTTTTTATTTTAATGCATTCTAATTGAACCCTAAAAAGGTGTCAAATGAGGCGCGGGAGGGGGGGGTTAAGCAGACAAGTGGAGCTTCCCCTGTTGGGTGGAACTCCGCTTTAAGTATGCTGTATGAATGACAAAATCTTGAATGTTACAAGAGTTTATTTTTAGCATATCCAATTTGCTTTACTTTGCTTTTTATAACTTGACCTCTGAATTTCTGTTAATTAAGCTGGTTTCATCCAGAGAAACAAATCTGTCGCCAAACAGACAAACTCCCTTGAGACTCATAAGGGAACTTTGGTCATAATTACAGATTGAGCCAATCACTCTTCAGATTCCTTGTACTTATAGATATAAGCTCTTTTAATTTTGAAAATCTGTGCTATGGTGACTAAGGGAGGGGTCTTCAACGTCCAGGTGGATGTACACATGTGATGAAGATGAACGCTTAGCGTTATTCATATAACAAGACCAGCAGTTCTTAATGGCGATGTGGTGTCTAGTCTTTTTTGTATTTATATCATGGGTGCTCAACCTGTGGCCCTCCAGTTATTGCAAAACTACAAGTCCCATCATGCCTCTGCCTTTGGGAGTCATGCTTGTAATAGTCAGCCTTGCAATGCCTCATGGGACTTGTAGTTCTGCAACAGCTGGAGGGCCTCAGGTTGAGCACCCATGATTTAGATCAGTGGTCTCCAAACTGCGGCCCTGGGGCCAGACATAGCCATTTGCTTGCCTCTATCTGGCCTTTGGGGCACTATTCAATGCACAACTGACACCAATGATGGGACACCATTGCTCCCACTGACACCAATGATGGGACACCATTGCTCCCACTGACACCAATGATGGGACACCATTGCTCCCACTGACACCAATGATGGGACACCATTCCTCCCACTGACACCAATGATGGGACACCTGAGGATAGAGCATTTTCTACTTCCACTGGCCCTCCTAAACTCTAAAGGAGAGTAAACTGGCCCTTTGTTTAGAAAGGGCTTAGACTATTGTGGAGACCCTCGATTTAGATGAATGAGGAGTTCATGTGCTTCCTCGTTTGTGTATTTCTTTACCTGGTTGCACAGAATCAACCAGTCCATAGCACTGATGCTTCTTTAAACTGTGCATATCAGCTCATTCTTGACATACATCATGGGGTGCAAAGCTCAAGACTAGGGAAGAGTTTGCAGATCGTGGTACTGGAGTAATTGTTAAGGGGAAGAATCTAGAGTGGGAAAAATGCACATTGTATTGCAATGAGCATCTTACTTGAAATAATGTCAATGCTCTGAATAGT
The DNA here is from genome assembly GCA_037952925.1 of Lithobates clamitans. NCBI lineage: Eukaryota > Metazoa > Chordata > Amphibia > Anura > Ranidae > Lithobates > Lithobates clamitans. The sequence continues at coordinate 3,426,261 of JBBGZY010000286.1, forward strand.
TTACAAAATATAAAAATGAACTACAGATCTGCCTTATTTTTTTATGAACATACAAAAGACAGAAAGGTGTTATGCTTCCTTTGAGCCATGAATTAATTTGTTCATTCGTAAGGATAATAGACTAAACAGACAAAAGATCATTACAAAATGATGTTTCAAACGCCCCTTTAGTCTAGGTTCACACTGAATGCAGCTTTGAAATTGTGGCTGACATCTGTGCGACTTCATGCACCGATGTCCATGCAAGACACTCCCGAAATTTCCAAAAGTAGTGCAGGAACAATTTTTTTCAAATCGTGGCACTGTAAAGTCGGCTTTGCGTGGATTTGCAAATTTATTGCAGACAAGGTGCGACTTGTCATGCGATTTGACCTGTAACCAGTGTGCACGGGGCTTACTGATAAATCATACTGTTTCTCGAGTTTAAAAAAAAAAAGAGAAAAAAAGAGTAAAGAAAATATAAAGCATCTCTATAGTGACACTCTCATGAAGTGCCTTGCAAAAGTATTCAACCTCCTTGGCTTTTTACCGTATTTTCCAGCGTATAAGACGACTTTTTACATTTAAAAAAACTGGCCAAAAAGCAGGGGTCGTCTTATACAGCTGCTCGGATGCCTGCTGGATGTGTGGTAATACTATATGTAGCTTCAGCTACAAACAGTATATACTGCTGAGCCAATCCCGGTGAGCGATGTATTCAAATGAATACAGAGCCTGCTCGATTGGAGTAACAACCTCTGCCAACCTGAGCAGGCTACATACAGTAGCCTGCTTGGATTGGCTTTGGAGTCAGAGAGGCACGGGCTGATGATGTTACAGTCTCTGCCAATCCAAGCAGGCTTTGTATTCATTAATAGAATACATCGCTCGCCGTGATCGCTCGCCGTGATTGGCTCCAGCAAGAAGGATATGGCTCCAGCAAGAACGAAGAAAGATATGAAGCGTCGGAAGCCTCGGAAGGGGGGGGGATCGTGAAGCGTCGGAAGCCTCAGAAGGAGGGGGCGCGAAGTGTTGGAAGCCTCGGAAGGCGGGGGTCGTCTTATACAGTGAGTACAGGCTGTAGGGGGTTGTCTTATATGCCCGGTCGCCTTATACACCTGGAAATACGGTTACATTACAGCCTTTCGTTCAATGTTTTTTTTTAATCTGAATTATATGTGATGGATCAGAACACAATAGTCTAAGTTGAAGTAAAATTAGAAAAATATATACATAAAACTATTTTTCAGAAATAAAAAAAAATTATAATTGGCAGGTGCGTATGTATACACCCCCTTTGTTATGAAGCCCATAAAAAGCTCTGGTGCAGCCAATTACCTTCAGAAGTCACATAATTAGTGAAATGATGTCCACCTGTGTGCAATCTAAGTGTCACATGATCTGTCATTTCATATACACACCTTTTTGAAAGGCCCCAGAATGAATGAATGAATGAATGAGTGACTTGTATAGCACTATCTATGCGAACTGAATCGCCTCAGGGCACTTTTTGCTGCCGGTGTCCATCTGCGACACCTAAGCAAGAGGCACCACTAACCAAACACTGCCATGAAGACCAAGGAACTCGCCAAACAAGTAAGGGACAATGTTGTTGAGAAGTACAAGTCAGGGTTAGGTTATAAAAAAATATCCAAATCTTTGATGATCCCTAGGAGCGCCATCAAATCTATCATAACCAAATGGAAAGAACATGGCACAACAGCAAACCTGCCAAGAGACGTCCACACACCAAAATTTACAGACCGGGCAAGGAGGGCATTAATCAGGGAGGCAGCACAGTGACCCAAGGTAACCCTGGAGGAGCTGCAGAGTTCCATAGCAGAGACTGGAGTATCTGTACATAGGACGACAATAAGCCGTACCTACGCTCCATAGAGTTGGGCTTTATTGCAGAGTGGCCAGAAAAAAGACATTACTTTCAGCATAAAAAAAAATGGCACGTTTTAAGTTTGCAAAAAGGCATGTGGGAGACTCCCAAAATGTATGGAGGAAGGTGCTCTGGTCTGAAGAGACTAAAATTTAACTTTTTGGCCATCAAAGAAAACGTTATGTCTGGCGCAAACTCAACACATCACATCACCCAAAGAACACCATCCCCAAAGTGTCTCTAAAAAGTATTGACTTTAGGGGGTGAATAGTTATGCATATTGACTTTTTCTTCCCCCCATCCCAACACAAATCACCACTCTAAGCACTCTTCCCCTCAATGTCCCCTCCTAGAACAATACCCAGGGCAGCCACCCCTCCTTGTCTTGGCCCTGCATAAAATACTCTCACTTCTGCCATTCAGTGCAGGATATGTGATCCAAGAAGCTCCCTAAGAATGAAGGAACTGAGAATTTGGTGGTCCCCGAGATGACTTCACAGGGGCCAAGGAGATGAATGTATTGCTTTTGGAGGAGATAAAGAAAAAGAATGCATCCAAATGGAACAGGGGACTATAACATGAGAAAAGATAATCAATGGACTTAAATTAGATCTTCTAGTTGTCCTACCCTGTCCTCCTATTTAAAGTTCCCATTCAAACTGCTCTCCCTCTGAGGCTACCTGTGAAGTGGATGTGTACAGTATACAGACATGCACAATCATTGCAATCGTTTAGCATAGTGCCTACACGTGAGTGAGCAGACATTAGCCATGAGAAAAACCTTACCATCGACATGCTACCTCTGACCAAACGGCAGTAAATAAGACTGGCTGCTCTACTAAGTGGCTTTTATAGCTTTAGAATAGCTCATAATAATGGTAAGTCGCAGATGTCTTGAAGATCATAACAAACACGTCCCTGGAGTATACGTATGTTATCTTCCATCTAATTTAAGTAACAAAGTAGTCATTTTGGCCATTTTGTATTGTTTTCAAACAAATTACACACTGGAATCCATCTTTAACACCTGGTGGTCCAGGACCAACTCTCCACAGCAAAGTATATAGACAATAACCTTGAACTCGTCTACAAGGGCTGCTGAGGATGCAATTGTTCTTAGTCTAGATTCACGCTGAATGCGGCTTTGAAATTGTACAACTTCATTTGAAATCGCAGGATCAGTGCTACTTCAGGTGTGACTTGCATAGACATCTGTGCGACACATGTCTACTTTGACAAAAGTAGTGAAGGCGCTACTTTTTCCCCATCGTTCAACACTATAAAGTCCATGCATCTTCTGCTCTCTATCTGTTGCTTGATCTTTAAGTAGCTGTATAAGGATTTCAAAACAGAACATTTGACCCGATTTCTACTAAAATGTCATACCGCAAGGTATAAACCTGCACTTCTTAGCTACATCTCTAACATCTATAGCACAATACAATTCCTCTAGATCAATATACTGGGTTTAGTCGTTACCTATATACTGGTACTTCAATTTGATAAAGGCATGCAGAGTATTGCAGTAAAAATCCCAAAAGAAACAAAAATAATTATATGTATAATAAGATGCAACAAAATGCAAATACAAATGTGTCTTTTTGCTCCGATCATTCAGTATGTTGAAGTATTTTGAATGCATTTCATTATACATAGAGAGTGAAATGATACCAGTTGTACAATTCTTTCATTTGGCAGTTTGCCCACAGTACTCTAAGATGATAAAATAATGAAAATGGTTTATTAGCACTAGAATGAATCTGAATCTTCATGCTAGAGCTACAAGGTCACTTTTAGTAGTTCAGTTGCACTACTAAGATGATTAAATAATCATTTAGAAGTGTATTTATAAAGTAGTGAATGTGATATTCAGCAAACATTCACTGCAGGTGTATCATCCTAATGCAAATTTTAACTTACAGTGATTAACATGCAGTAAAATGTCGGGTGAATGTCACGTTCACTTCTTTATAAATGCCCCTAATGCCGCGTACACATGATCAGATTTTCCAACTGGAAATGTTGGATGTGAGCTTGTTGGCGGAAAGTCCGACCGTGTATGCTCCATCGGACTTTGTGTTGTTTTTGTCGGACTTTATGCCAACAAATGTTGGCTAGCATGTTTTCAAATTTTCCGCCAACAAATGTGTGTTGTCGGACTTTCCGATTGTGTATACACAAGTCCGTCGGACAAAAATCCAAAGTACAAACACGCATGCTCGGAAGCAAAAGCGGTCGGTCTTGTAAACTAGCATTTGTAATGGAGATTGGCAAATTATGAAATCTCCAAATGCAGCACACAATTCTCTTCTTTTTTAATGGGATAATAATGAAGCTGCTTTGCTGGTGATACTGATGGAGTTATTGCAAACAAATTTTCAAAGGCTTTTTTTTTCTAGTGATATCAAGAATAATATTTTTTTTTTTTTTGTGCATAATATATATATATATATATATATATATATATATCTGCCAATAGAACTTAACCAAAAATATAGAAAATATACCAAATCAAATCATTATTCTACCAAAAAAAATAATGTCAAAGCAATAACTCCAAGGCCAATAACTGATTCCGCTACATGTCTGGTTGACAAACGGCTGTTCAGAAACGAACTGAAAAGCACAAAATGAAAAACGCGAAAAGAAAAGCGCAAATCAACATTCACCAAACTTCTACTAACACGAAATTAGTAGAAGGAGCCCAAAGGGTGGCGCTAAAGATCTGAAAAACCACTTAGTACATCTAGTACATCACTACGTTCATAATTGTTGGCCAACATTTGTGTGACCGTGTGTATGCAAGACAAGTTTGAGCCAATACCCTTTGAACAAAATTCCACGTTTTTTTTTTTCCGCAAAGTCCGATCGTGTGTACGGAGAGTAGTGATACAGTGATAAACAAATTAACCCCTTCTCTTCCAGGGTTGGCATTCCCCTAACTGGGCTATTATGCCCAGTGGAAGGGGTTATGAAATTCTTCCAAATTACGTGATCACTGCGAGCCGCTCCAGTCATCTTCCAAACATTAGAGACTGGGAGTCTTTCACAGCTTGGTCAATGAGCTAGGAGCACGCTCTCCACATAGAAACCTCTGCCGCCCATGGAGGGGTATGTGCGGCGTGCAGGCGTTAAAGTCCACCCTGTTTACTGCTGCACATAAGCGTTAAGTGGGCAACAACAGGTTAAACAAATAGCCATCAATGTTGTTAGGTACACAAATATCATGCAGTACCAATTGCACATAATGGGAACAATTAAACTATATATTACTTAGGTCATTTAAAACACAAGGTAGAGATTTGTGCTGCCCTATTCTTAAGGCTCGGTTCACACTAGTAGGACTTGACAGGTGACTTTGGATACAAAGTCGCATGACAAGTTGCAGCCCATTGATTTCAATGGCATCCATCGCAGTGACTTTGAAAAGGTTCCTGCACTACTTTGATGTGACTTTCTTGCAACTTGAGTGCCAGAGAGTATAAGGCTGTGTTCACACTAGAACACACAGCAGCCAGAGAGTATAAGGCTGGGTTCACACTAGAACACACAGCAGCCAGAGAGTATAAGGCTGGGTTCACACTAGAACACGCAGCAGCCAGAAAGTATAAGGCTGGGTTCACACTAGAACACACAGCAGCCAGAGAGTATAAGGCTGGGTTCACACTAGAACACGCAGCAGCCAGAGAGTATAAGGCCGGGTTCACACTAGAACACGCAGCAGCCAGAGAGTATAAGGCCGGGTTCACACTAGAACACGCAGCAGCCAGAGAGTATAAGGCCGGGTTCACACTAGAACACGCAGCAGCCAGAGAGTATAAGGCTGGGTTCACACTAGAACACGCAGCAGCCAGAGAGTATAAGGCTGGGTTCACACTAGAACACGCAGCAGCCAGAGAGTATAAGGCTGGGTTCACACTAGAACACACAGCAGCCAGAGAGTATAAGGCTGGGTGCACACTAGAACACGCAGCAGCCGCAGTACAACCCCTGGAAAAAATTATGGAATCACCAGTCCCTGAGGATGTTCCTTCAGTTGTTTATTGTTGTAGAAAAAAAAGCAGATCACAGACATGGCCAAAAACTAAAGGCATTTCAAATGGCAACTTTCTGGCTTTAAGAAACACTAAAAGAAATCAAGAAAAATAATTGTGGTGGCCAGTAACAGTAGATTTATAGAACAAGCACAGGGAATAAAGTATGGAATCGCTCAACTCTGAGGAAAAAATTATGGAATCATGAAAAACAAACAAACAAAATAACACTCCAACACATCACTAGTACTTTGTTGCACCACCTCTGGCTTTTATAACTGCTTGCAGTCTCTGAGGCATTGACTTAATGAGTGATAAAAAGTACTCTTCATCAATCTGGCTCCAGCCTTCTCTGATTGCTGTTGCCAAATCATCTTTGCAGTTTGGAGCCTTGTCATGGACCATTTTCTTTAACTTCCACCACAGATTTTCAATTGGATTGAGATCCGGACTGTTTGCAGGCCATGATATTGGCCTTAAGTGTCTTTCTTCAAGGAATTTTTTCACAGTTTTTGCTCTATGGCAAGATGCATTATCATCTTGATAAATGATTTCATCATCCCCAAATATCCTTTCAATAGATGGGATAAAAAAAAAGTGTCCAAAATTTCAATGTAAACCTGTGCATTTATTGAAGATTTAATGACAGCCATCTCCCCAGTGCCCTTACCTCACACGCAGCCCCATATCATAATTGACTGTGGAAATTTGCATGTTTTCTTCAGACAGTCGTCTGCATAAATCTCATTGGAACGGCACTAAACAAAAGTTCCAGCATCATCACCTTGCCCAATGCAAATTCAAGATTCATCACTGAATATGACTTTCATCCAATCATCCACAGTCCACGATTGCCTTTCCTTAGCCCATTGTAAACCTTGTTTTTTTGTGTTTAGGTGTTAGAGATGGCTTTCTTTTAGCTTTTCTGTATGTAAATCCCATTTCCTTTAGGCGGTTTCTTACAGTTCGGTCACAGATGTTGACTCCAATTTCCTCCCATTTGTTTTGTTGTACATTTTCTGTTTTCAAGGCATATTGCTTTAAGTTTTCTGTCTTGACGCTTTGATGTCTTCCTTGGTCTACCAGTATGCTTGCCTTTAACCACCTTCCCATGTTGTTTGTATTTGGTCCAAGTTTTAGACACAGCCGACTGTGAACAACCAACATCTTGTGCAACACTGCGTGATGATTTACCCTCTTTACCTACATACTAACAAGCAGGTTAAATCTGATGCAGGTGTTAGTGTTTGTAATGAAAATTTACAGGGTGATTCCATAATTTTTTTCCTCAGAATTGAGTGATTCCATAATTTATTCCCTGTGCTTGTTCTATAAATCTAACTGTTACTGGCCACCACAATTATTTTTCTTGATTTCTTTTAGTGTTTCTTAAATCCAGAAAGTTGCCATTTGAAATGCCTTTAGTTTTTGGCCATGTCTGTGATCTGCTTTTTTTCTACAACAACAAACTGAAGGAACATCCTCAGGGACTGGTGATTCCATAATTTTTGCCAGGGGTTGTATAAGGCTGGGTTCACACTAGAACATGCAGCAGCCAGAGAGTATAAGGCTGGGTTCACACTAGAACACGCAGCAGCCAGAGAGTATAAGGCTGGGTTTACACTAGAACATGCAGCAGCCAGAGAGTATAAGGCTGGGTTCACACTAGAACACGCAGCAGCCAGAGGGTATAAGGCTGGGTTCACACTAGAACACGCAGCAGCCAGAGAGTATAAGGCTGGGTTCACACTAGAACACGCAGCAGCCAGAGAGTATAAGGCTGGGTACACACTAGAACACGCAGTAGCCATAGAGTATAAGGCTGGGTACACACTAGAACACGCAGCAGCCATAGAGTATAAGGCTGGGTACACACTAGAACACACAGCAGCTCACAGCAGGAGTCCGGTACACGCCTGTTCACCGTTTCAGATCCAATTTCAGCCTAAATTTTGGGCTGAAGTCGGACCTGAAATGGGCCAAAAGATGCAGTGCAATTCGCACTGGAGCCACTGCGGAGATGTGTGAACCGGCTACATAGAGAGCCAGACACAATCTCCTAATTTGAGAATTGGATGCAGAGAACTTCGCATCCAATTTGCATAAGTGTGAAACCAGTCTAAAGTCTCATTTGAAATTGCACTAGTTTGAACGGAGCCTAAAGCTGAACTCTAGGTCTCAGTGTGGTGATGCCATCATCTCCACCTCATTCAATCACAGAATGGCTTGTATACACTGGAAAAAATACAAGGAGTTTTGAGAATGGAGCCAGTGTTGAGTAAGCTTCCACAGCTGTCCATCAGATATGAGATATACATACTTACATTGTTGCAAGCTTGACCAATGAAAATACAGTATGCAATAAAAATCATATCTAGCGTTCAGCAAACGGCTCATTTCCCAGAAGCATTGATGGGTCTCTTTTTGCCCTTGCACTATGCCTTACATAATGGTGGTTGATTTATTATAGGCAAGTAGACTGTGCACTTTGCAAATACAGTTGCACTGATTTTCCCCAGAGCTTAGTAAATGTGGTACAGCTTCACTTTAAAAAAAAAAAAAAAAAAAAAACAGGATTTTTTGCTTGCACATGATTGGATGATGGAAATCAGCAGAGCTTCACCACACTGATCAAGCTCTAGAAAAATGAGTGCTACTGCACTTGCAAAGTGCACAGTCTTTTTGCCTTTAGTCAATCAACCTAGATGAATTTCTAGTGAATTACACAGTGAAAATATATATTGTTTTTTTTATTTTATTTTTTTCATTTTTATGATTGTTAGGCCTCACTCACATGGGCGTGCTTAAAGTGGTTCTAAAAGGCAGAAGGTTTTTTATCTTAAAGTGGTGTTCCGGCCGAAATTATACTTTTTAAATAAAAATACCCCTATAATACACAAGCTTAATGTATTCTAGTAAAGTTAGTCTGTAAACTAAGGTCTGTTTTGTTAGTTTATAGCAGTAGTTTGTTATTTTACAAACTTACAGCAGGCCGTGGCCATCTTAAGTGTGGGCATCTTAAGGCAAACTGTATTTCTTCCTGGACCTCATCCTTGCAGATCTCGCACATGCTCAGTGCAATAGGGTTCAGGTCAGGTTTCCATAGCAACGGCAGTGTCCGAGGAAGTTGCTACCCCTTCCCAGAAGGCATTGCAAACAGGAAATGATGCGATGGGCCACAGTGAGGAAGGAGGAAATGAAAAATGAATACAGCAGATATACAGTAGGTGCTGAGAAAAAAAAAAAAAAATATCCAATTCGTTTACAGTGCACAGTTTAGTGAGGGATGCTGAAGAGTTGTAAAAGTGTGTGGAACTCCACTTTAATGCATTAGGATAAAAAAATCTTCAGTGTGCAGCAGGCCTCCTAAGGCCTGATTCACACCTATGCATTTTTGGTGTTTTTTGCAGATTTGCACTACAGTCCATTTAACATGCTTTTCTTATGGAACATGTTCTGTAGTGCAAATCTGCAACATGCAAAAAGCACTAAAAATGCATAAGTGTGAACCAGGCTTAATACTTACCCGAGTCCATCTCAATCCAGCAATGTTGCACGAGAGCATCGGCTGTCTGGGGCTCTCCCTCCTGATTGGTTGAGACACAGCAGGGAGCGCCATTGGCTCCTGCTGCTGTCAAAGTCAGTGAGCCAATGAGGGGAGAGAGGAGGTGGGGCTGAGCCGCAGCTCTGTGTCTGAATAGACACACAGGAGCAGCAGCTCTGCGCAGGTGCCCCCATAGCAAGCTGCTTTCTGTGGGGGCACTCGGCAGGAGGGAGGGGCCAGGAGCACAGACGAGGAACCCAAGAAGAGGAGGATCTGGGCTGCTCTGTGCAAAACCATTGTACAGAGCAGGTAAGTATAACATGTTTGTTATTTTTAAACAAGAAGAAAATCAAGACTTTAATATCCCTTGTCACTGTACACCGGTGCGAAGAATGCATTGAATGTACAGTTTTTTCCATGCACCCAAATGCAGGCAGTCGCATTAATGTCAATTAGAATACAACAGCTGCACAGACACAGGCGCTGCTTCCAATTTGACATCAGTGTGGGTGCCCACATGCCCACACCTGTACCCACATGGATGTCAAAGTGGGAGCAGTGGATTTGTCTGTGCAGCTGCTGCGTCCCAATTACCAGGAATGGGACTGCCTACACACAGGTGCTTAAGTACGCTCGTGTAAAATGAGGCCTTTCCACCTTTGTAATGCGTTTCAATGTGTTTGATGTTCTCTGACAAACGATTTGCAAATGCTTTTCTTCAGTGCTCATAATGCCGTTATTATGCATAACAGTCATCTGTTTTATCAGTGGCATGTGATATACTACAGTTATTTGATAACAGCTCTTACTGAAACAAGTAATGCCTGTCAAGAAGGGTGAATTATTGTGTATTTGTTTAATTGTACAGTCTGGTGGAGGTGATAATTACACAATTTACTAGACAGAATTAAAAAAATTATGTTGAAATAGTTCATCAGTGCATTAAAGCGGCTCTGAACACAAATGTGAAGAGCTTTGTTATAGAGAACATTTAAAAATGGTAATTGTGCCAATGCAGTATACCTTAAAATGTACCCTTTCTTCTTGAATTCTTGTTGAAAAACAGCAGAACACTTCTAACGTGAAGGTGACTACAGCCCCTTAGCTGTATATCTGCAGTGTGAGATCTAAGGCACTGCTGCCTCTGATTACTAGTCACAAATGGTCTCCTTTTTGCAGGCTCTATCATGGTGGGTTCAAAACACTGCCTCTACCAAGATGGCTGCCTCCACAAAGAGACACGGTGCAAAACAAGACATGGTAAGTTAGCAATGGGAAGAGATCTGCTGTAGGGAGATCACAGACAATACTGGAGACCAGTCCTTTGTTCTCTGCCTTGCTTTTTTTGGGCACAACTTCTGGAGTTGCGTTCCCCTTTAAGCTGTCTGCCTGTAATTTTCTCAGGAAATGCATTATATCCAACAGGAAATGTTTTGATCATAACAGAGAAGTTTTAAATAAATGTTTTTATATGACAGAATGCTAAAACGTATGTGCCCCCCAGGCTCCTTTGATTTTTAAATCAAAAGTTGTCGAGCTGGGTGGTGCTGACAGGGCCACCCACATCTAGAATTGTAGCCAATTCTGCAGGAACTGGCCAAATTGTAAGTTGTTAAGATGCTTTGGTGAATCTAAAGAAGATTCCACAATCAGATTGCATAGTGTATGGCCGTTTTAAAAGATAAGTTCATTTTTGGAAACATGTTTCATGTTCCACCCGTTTTTAGGGGTTACATGGTCCCAATGATGCAGCTGTTCCCCACTGCTTTCTCTCCCTCTGTGACAGCAGTAAGGGGAGAAGTTCCCTTTATTAGCTGTCACTTTTTGAAAACAGCACAGCCGTGCAGTGCTCCGTCCACACAGCCGCATCACAGACTTCTGTGTATGAATGAACTACAAGTCCTGTCATTCTTTGCAGCTTTGGGCTTGTAGTTCTCATTGAACTACCACAGTGATGTTGAACGCTGTGGTAGTTCATTGAGTCCTCCTGTCAGTGTGAAACTACCTGGCCATACCATGTACAGGCAGACAGCTTACACTGAATCTGCAGGAGGCCTGCATGCCATCAGAGATCTGCTGATTGCTGGTGCAATGTTTTACCTGCAAAAAAATGTGTGTTTATTATTTATTTTAAAAGTGAACTTATCCTTTAATGCTGAACTCCAACTTTTGATATACTTTACAAAGTTTGCTTGAGCCAGCTTGGCCCAAATGAACTAATGTCTCTCACTGACATGCGAGGCCGCTGGATTCCATCAAAGAATACAAAGCTTCCTCTGATTGGTGAGTCAGAGAGGCGGCCTGATGATGTCACAACCTCTGACTCAGCCATTCAGAGGAAGCTTTGTATTCATCGATAGAAGACATCACTTTCTCTGAATGGCTCAGCTCCGCTGTGATAGACTCTGCTGTGTTCCGGGTATGAGACAGGAAGTCTCAGCTAAAACTCAGAATACCGTGTGGCATGCTGTATGTAGCCTCAGCTACATACACTTTATACAGCATATCCAGCGGGCTCACGTGTTAGTGAGGGACATAGTTCGAACTATGTAAAGTATAAAAAAAATTTAAAAAATGGAGTTCAGCTTTAAGGCTTACTCTTGCAAAATTCAATTGTAATTCTCAGAACTAAAGATTTTTCTAAATGTGGCTAAAAAATTAAACAAAAATTTGGCTGAACCAAAAAAAAAAGAAATTTAATATTGTAGCCAAGGGGGGGGGAAGAAGGTGTTCCTTAAGGATGAACAGTAAACTAAGAGTTAATGGCGGAATAAATAAGAACAAATTGCACCCTCCCGCGCAGCGTTCTTCAACTGAAAAACTGAAGGAGTCAGTGAGAAATGGTCATCCTAACACTGCCTGCATCCAATTAAACCATAGAAATATAGAAAGGAGCGCCAGACCAAAACCGGATAAAAAATTAAAAAGTCCAAGACAATTTTAATTGTTGATGAAAAGTCATTAAAACAGCCAATGCATTTTGAGTGCAACCCCACTCCCCTTTATAAGGACTCAATGGAGGACAAAACTTGAATGAACTCTGGATGTAAAACTTTGAATTCACAAATCTATATTCGAACTGGTATTCAACTCTTCACATAGAGTAACAACTTGACTGTAGTTGCTGAGCAACAATTGCCTGGATCGCTTTGTAGAGCGATCAAAGAACCTGCTGCAGGTGTCCGCCAAGCTGTTCATGAGGCTGCGACAAGAAGTGGGCAGGAGGGGTGGTTATTCTGGGCGCGGTGGGGATTTAGGGGGTTGTGTTAGAAGGGGTGACTTGGAGGGTAGATTTCTGTAAGGAAGGGGGATGGGGGGGAATTGTGCTTGAAGAGGAATGTTAGTGCTAGAAAGGATTTTGATGTGGGGGGGGGGGGGTAGTTGTACTGGGGAGGGGGAGAGGATTTATAAACACAGGGGAAATTTGAGGGGCAGAGGATTTGTGCTAGGAGGGGGAGATTTGTACAGAAAGAGGGGGGATTTTTGTTTGGGGAGAATGTCGACTTGCAAAGGGAATTTATGGGGTAAAAGTGAAGATTGAAGCTCAAACTTTTTTTTGGGGGGGGGGGATTTTTGCTGACACATAATGCTCATACGTTTGGGGGGGGGGGGGGGCGGCATTTGGTGTCTCTGCCCTGGCCGCTAGATGACCTTGTCCCAGCACTGTCGCTGTTGGAAGCACACAAAGTGAGTCCAGCAGCAATCACCACAGGTAATTACCGGCTGGGCAGAGAGCTACCATTAGCTGCAGCAGCTGACCTGTCATTAACCACTTCAGCCCCGGAAGGATTTACCCCCTTCTTGACCAAGCCCTTTTTTGCGATATGGGACTGCACCACTTTAACTGATAATTACGCGGTCGTGCAACGCTGTACCCAAACAAATTTGACATCCTTTTTTTCCCACAAATAGAGCTTTCTTTTAGTGGTATTTGACCACCTCTGCGGGTTTTTTTTTTTGTTTTGTTTATAGCGCAAAAAATAAAAAAAAAGAGTGACAATTCTGAAAAAAAAGCAATATTTTTTACTTTTGCTATAATAAATATCCCCAAAAAGTATATAAAAAAATTAAATTTCTTCATCAATTTAGGGCAATATGTATTCTACATATTTTTGGTAAAAAAAAAAACACAATAAGCGTATGACACAAAAGTTATCGCGTCTACAAAGTAGGGGATAGATTTATGGCATTTTTATTATTTTTTTTTCTTTTAATCAGTAATGGTGGCGATCTGCGATTTTTATCATGACTGCGACATTGCGGCGGACAGATCGGCCACTTTTGACACTATTTTGGGACCATTGGCATTTATACAGCGATCAGTACTATAAAAATGCACTGATTACTGTGTAACTGTCACTGGCAGGGAAGGGGTTAAACACTAGGGGGTGATCAAGGGGTTAACTGTGTTCCCTCAGCATGTTCTAACTGTAGGGGGGATGGGCTCACTAGAACATGACAGAGATCACTGGGAGCAGTAGATCCCTGTCATGTTGCTAGGCAGAACAGGGAAATGCCCTGTTTACATAGGCATCTCCCAGTTCTGCCTCTCCGTGCCATGATCCCGGGACACTGGCGGACATCGAGTCCATGGGATCCGCATGCACACTCCCGCAGTGGGCGCGTGCCTGCTAGCCACGGATGACACAGCGACGTACAGGTATGTTGTTTTGTGCACCCGTGCCACTTTGCCAACGTATATCGACATGAGCCGGTCGGCAAGTGGTTAAAGTGTACCAGGCTCATCGGCCACAGTTAGTCGCTAACAGGTGGCTGAACCAGCTGCAGGAATCAGCAGATATCGGCCACTGTCATTCACTGTGACGTTGGTCACCTGTGCAAAAGTAGCCTAAAGCCCCATGCACACGGGCCGACCATCGGGTGGTATCGGCCAGTTCAGCAGAAACTCTGTCTTTCGGCACCGTGTGTACAGCAGCCGGTCCGGCTTCTGTCCAAGGGGCACGACCGATAAATGGCTGAGAGTGCTGACCGGTGTGTTCTGGCAGGGAGGCCATCCCTCTGTCAGAACACAATAGCTCAGCAGGGGGGGGATTGTTGTACTACCATTGGATACAGCGGCATCTCTTGAGCCCTTTGGGTTTTTTGGTTCAGCCTGCTGGGTTGAACAAAAAACACTGCTAGTGTGCAAGGATGAGCTCAGGTGTGTTCCCAACTCCACGTGCCCGCCAGGAAGCTGACACTCCGCAGTGCTAATCACAGACAGTGCGACATTTCCTGATCTGTACAGCTGTGGATCGGGAAATGTCTCACTGCCTGTGATTAGCACTGTGGAGCGTCAGCTTCCTGGCAGCAGAACTCAATTCCACCACCTCCGGCTCAGACCCTCTGCTCACCACTGTCACTTGGCTTCTGTGTTTACAAGTGACAGCTTGTCTCCCAATAGCTCAAAAAGATCTGATCTCCGGAGTGGATACCACTTAATGCAGGATGGGGACAAGGAAGATGCAGGTGTTTGGGGTGCAGTATAGATGCCAACACCCCCCCCCCCCGGATGATCTCCTTGCAAGTGAGAGAGGCAGAGACACCCACAGTGTGTCAGGAGATACTAGAGTTGGCAGGACACTTTGGGTTAATACAGCAATAAAAGTAAAACATGAGGAAAATGGTGGAGCTTTTATAAGGAGTGGGAATGAAAGTGAGATATGGATGGGGGATGTAGAAGTAAGCAGCTGTGGAAGATGGCTGAACTCTGCACTCTGTGTGCAGCGCACCCCTGAACCCTGCACTCTGTGTGCAGCGCACCCCTGAACTCTGCACTCTGTGTGCAGCGCACCCCTGAACTCTGCACTCAGTGCATGAAGTGCACCCCTGAACTCTGCACTATGGGCGTAGTGCACCCCTGAATTTTGCACTGTGTGTAACCCCTCTGAACTCTGCACTCCTGGTGTTTAATGCCTCCTACTGTTAGTGAAATTTGATCACACCCACTATTTGATGCGGTTTGGAAGGCGTGTGTGGAGGGGGGTTTGAGGAGTTGTGGTTCCAGCACCTATTTTCTGAGAAAAAAAGCCCTGCAAACACATATTGATTACACAGTTTCTGTGGCTGATTAAGGTGGTTATTAAACTCGCTTGGTGCCTTATCTGCACTAAAATTAGTCTCAGAACCTGTGTAATTCATATGTGTTCGGGTTTAAAGGGATGAGGTGGCAACCCTAGCAGTGAGAGATGTTTCCCGGAACCTCCTGGGATGCTGTTGGTATCTCAGGAGGTTTCTAGCTTGAGGGGTGACATCATTTTCGCCTAGACAAGACAGTAGAAAGTACGGGTCCGAATTCTACAGAAAAGGCACCTACCTCCTCCCCAATTTTTGTATTTATTGTCCAATTGTATAAAGAGGGGGGGGGGGGGATTAGGCCAAGTGAAAGACAAGGATGAAGACCCGCTTTAAGGACACTGCTTGTTTTAAGCACAGCGATCCAAAGGCCTCTCTGGCACTGCTTCGGTTAATAAATCATTGAGCACATTTTCTTCCAGTCCATCCTATCCTTTTCAGAGCGGGACAAAAGAACGTGCTTCCACCTTTCACCGTACAGGAATGCCATCAATACACATTTTCCAAGTGTCAAGAACACAGCGATCAGAACCTTGGCATCACACAAGCGCCAGCGTAAAAATGCTTCATGTTAGTGTTTATTTCCAAAGGCTGGAACCCAGAACAGGCATAATAATATAAAAGCCATCCTGACAATTTGCAGCATGCTACCAATAACAGTCATGACAACACACAGAGAGAGATGGGGGCTCCTGCAGGGATGCTGCATGTAGGCATCACTGACACCAAACAATAAGAGAGTACAGTCCATCCAATAGAAGTGCTAATCACAGTGACAGCTGCATTGTATCATCCCATCACTGCAACTCTCCTATGATACATAGCACCCTGAACAAAGGGTTAAGTCTAGGGAGGACCCTTAACCCCTTTCTTACCAAAGAGCTGACTCACAAATGAGGCTTTCATCAGAAAATGACACAACATCCTTGTCCTATCCATAGCAATGCTACAAAAAGGTGGGATGAGATCACACACAGGCAGGCATGGGTAGATCATCTACTTTGGAAGCATGTCACTGATCTTAGAAGCTTGCACTTCATTTCTGGCCAGGGAAGTAACTACTTGCTTCATTTTTTTTCCCCTCTGACAGCTGTCATAGGCTCCATAGGGACACCCAGCACCGACTGTATCATCTGATCTGCATTGCTTTAAGCTGTATGTGTGTCTTCCCTCAATAAGGGGAGATCTCCCCCCTAAACAAAGCCTCATCCCAATCGAGCGATCCATGACAGATGAGCCACTCACCCATTTATGTCGGATCCGGATGTCAATGAAGGCAGGGTTAAAGTTCCACGGTTTGGGTGTAGGAGATGACTTGGAATCGGGGTCCCCCCCTAAAGGTGAGGGATTCCCCCCCACTCTATCCTATTGATGATCCCTATGTGATGGATCGCAGCTTCTTCATAGGTGACAGGCTGGCATCCTCTCGTGTGCGATGTGATCAGTCTCGGGGAGCCATATACACCTTGGTATACAGATCTAGTCCGCCGGCTTATTGTCAGCGCTGGACGGCCACGAGCAATTGCTGCTGATGTGTTTAAGAAAGTGAGTGTGATGATGATCGCTGCATTTCCCCTTCCTCTCCTCTCCTCTGCTCTCCTCTCCTCCCCCTTGCAGCTGCTCATGCAGTGTTTGTGATGCTCAGTGTGACTGCTGGGCTCTCTCTGCCAGGCTGCCTGCTTCATACACTCTGTGCCTGCTGCCTGCAAAATCTCGCGAGACCAGCCTGTCCTCAATCCCCGCCCCCTCCTAAGTCAGCATGCCAGGACTGAGCCTTCAAGTGGATGTCCCCTCTAATAACACACTCCTCTGATTGGCTCCACTGGAAGAACACTCTTTTTCTGATTCACATGTAACAATCAGTTTTTATTTTATTTTTTTTGCTAGAAAATGACTTAGAACCCCCAAACATTATATATATATATTTTTTTTTTTAACGCGAAGTTGGTGTGTTTTGAAATTTTTTTTTCATGTCAAACAGTCTTTGCACAGTGTCTTTTTTTTAAATGCAATTTTTGGGAAAAAAATACACATTTTCTTTTTTTAAAATTGAATGCAAATAAAAAAAATACACAAACCAATTTTTAAAAAAAAACAAAAGATGATGTCACCCCAAGTAAATAGATACCAAACATGTCACGCTGCAGCGGCAACAAACAACGCAATCATTTTACTATCATTGCTAGGCAAAGCTTTAACAAAAATCTGTAAAGTCAACTTACACAGGACACCTTCTTCGCCCCCCCCCCCCCCCTTCACTCCCACTGATCTGCATGGCGGCAATCGCCCATTCTAAACCTAGGTATAGCCTCCTCATGGCTCCGGGGCTTAGATATCCCCAGAGCTTAATCTCTTAAACCAGTGGCAGCTGGTGCTCAAATTTTTTGGGGGGGCGCAAACAAACTGAAAAATACTGAACCCCCCCCCCCCCATCCCATCAATTGCAGCCTCACTGTGCCCATCAAATGCAGCCACTTGTGCCCATCAAATGCAGCCACTTGTGCCCATCATATGCAGCCACTTGTGCCCATCATATGCAGCCACTTATGCCCATCATACGCAGCCATTGTGCCCATCAAACGCAGCCACTGTGCCCATCAAAAGCAGCCACTTGTGCCCATCATATGCAGCCACTTGTGCCCATCATATGCAGCCACTTATGCCCATCATACGCAGCCATTGTGCCCATAAAACGCAGCCACTGTGCCCATCAAAAGCAGCCACTTGCGCCCATCAAATGCAGCCACTTGTGCCCATCATATGCAGCCACTGTGCCTATCAAAACCAGCCACTTGTGCCCATCATATGCAGCCACTTGTGCCATCATATGCAGCCACTTGTGCCCATCATATGCAGCCATTTGTGCCCATCAAATGCAGCCACTTGTGCCCAGTATATACAGCCACTTGTGCCCAGTATATGCAGTCACTTGTGCCCATCAAATGCAGCCACTGTGCCCATCAAATGTAGCCACTTGTGCCCATCATATGCAGCCACTTGTGCCCATCATATGCAGCCACTTGTGCCCATCAAATGCAGCCACTAGAGCCCATCATATGCAGCCACTTGTGCCCACCGACCCCCCACTCATGTGGCTCTGGCAGCACCCCCAACCCCCCCGCCGGGCGTGGCTCTGACAGACCCCCCTGGCAGCTCCAGTGTGTGTCTCCTCCACTGAGGGCACTTTGGCCAATCAGGAAACAGGTCTGACGCCCTGCCTCCTGATTGGTGGGAGGAAGGTTAGCGTGAAAACAGCAAAAATGAATTCCCTATTTTGAAGCCTATTAGAGCCTCTGGCTTCAAAAAGTACCACCCCCTCCCGCTCCCGCCATAGGAATCCATGCGTCCGGCGTCCTGAAAGGGGCCGGGCGCATGGATGAAGGGGGTGGCGCCCGTACGCCCATAGTGCACGGGCCGCCACTGTCCTAAACGTACCCCGTCAGGAGGTACGTTTAGGAGCATTCTAATTGGTCGGTGCCATCACATAAGAAGAAGACTGAAAGCTGAGAGGATTTCTAAGCCCCGTAGCCGTGAGTCGGTTATATCAATAAGCGTATATTGATTGGTTTGCGCAAAAGTTATAGCATCTACAAAATAGGGGATAGATTTAAGACATTTTTATATTTTTTTTTTTTCTAGTAATGGTGGCGATCTGCGATTTTTAGCGGGACTGCGATATTTCAGCAGACAGATCGGACACTTTTGACACTTTTTTGGGACCATTGACATTTATACAGCGATCAGTGCTATAAAAATGCACTGATTACTGTGTAAATGTCACTGTCAGGGAAGGGGGCGATCAAGGGGTTAAAGGAGAAGTTCAGCCTGAGCTTTTTATCTCCCTTCTAATTCTCAGAGGCACAGCCGAGGAATAAAGAGAATGAGGAACTTCTTTGTAGTTAGTGATCAGTGAGTACAGGGGGAAAGGGGAGCTCTGGTTGGCACACCTGATGTAAATAGGAGCTCTGGTGGGCAAAACTGATGTAAGCAGGAGCTCTGGTGGGCACACCTGATGTAAGGGGGAGCTCTGGTGGGCACACCTGATGGAAGGGGGAGCGCTGGTGGGCACACCCCATGTAAGGGGGAGCTCTGGTGGGCGCAACTGATGTAAGGAAGAGCGCTGGTGGGCACACCTGATGTAAGGGGGTGCTCTGGTGGGCACACTTGATGTAAGGGGGAGCTCTGGTGGCCACACCAGGTGTAAGGGGGAGCTCTGGTGGGTACACCTTATGTAAGGGGGAGCTCTGGTGGGCACACCTGGTAAGGGGGAGCGCTGTTGGGCACACCTGATGTAAGGGGGTGCTCTTGTGGGCACACTTGATCTAAGGAGGAGCTCTGGCGGCCACACCAGGTGTAAGGGGGAGCTCTGGTGGGTACACCTTATGTAAGGGGGAGCTCTGGTGGGCACACCTGATGTAAGGGCGAGCTCTGGTGGGCACACCTGATGTAAGGGGGAGCGCTGGTGGGCACACCTGATGTAAAGGGGAGCTCTGGTGGGCACAACTGATGTAAGGAAGAGCGCTGGTGGGCACACCTGATGTAAGAGGGAGCTCTGGTGGGCACACCTGATGTAAGGGGGAGCTCTGGTGGGCACACCTGATGTAAGGGGGAGCGCTGGTGGGCACACCTGATGTAAGGGGGAGCGCTGGTGGGCACACCTGATGTAAAGGGGAGCTCTGGTGGGCACAACTGATGTAAGGAAGAGCTCTGGTGGGCACACCTGATGTAAGGGGGTGCTCTGGTGGGCACACTTGATGTAAGGGGAGCTCTGGTGGCCACACCAGGTGTAAGGGGGAGCTCTGGTGGGTACACCTTATGTAAGGGGGAGCTCTGGTGGTTCACACCTTTCAATGCCAGTGTGAACTTAGCCTTACTCTGAGCTCTTTTACCTTTACTATCTGTGCCCTTTTATTCTGGCCTTCCAAAAACAACTATCTTTAACAGAAACAACATGTAAGACAAATAAAAAACTATTTAATAAAACATAAAGGAAGGCCAATCACATTCACATTTCAAGAAAGAAATTACATTAGGTGCCCCCATCAGAGTACCCACTTACATCAGATGTCCCCATCAGCATGCCCCCTTCCATTAGGAGGTCCCCTTACATCAGGTAACACCATCAGAGTGCCCCCTTACAATAGGTGCCCCTTTAGAGTATCCCTTAAACCAACAACCCCAATCAGAGTATCCTCATATATCAGTTGCCTTCATCAGTGTGCCCCCACATATCAGATCATTCTGTTAGATCAGTTACACCCATCAAGGTACCCTCTTACATTAGGTGTCTCCATCACAATCCCACCTGGCATCAGAAGCCCCAACACAGTACCACCTTAGATCATATTTCTGCATCAGAAGCCCCCCTTACATTAGGTGTCTCCATCACAGTGCCCCCATAGAACAGGTGTGCCATCAAAGTGTCCCCATAGATCAGTTGCCTTATCATAGTGCCCCCATAGATCAATTGCCCTATCAGAGTGCCCCCATAGATTAATTGCCCCATCAGAGTACCCCCATAGATCAGCTGCCCCATTGGAATGTCCTCATAGATCAATTGCCCCCATTAGAGTGCCCCATAGATCAACTGCCCCATCAGAGTGTCCCCATAGATCAATTGCCCCCATCAGAGTGTCCCCATAGATCAGTTGCCCCTATCAGAGTGCCCCTTTAGTTCATTTGTCCCCATCAGGGTACCCCCATAGATCAGCTGCCCCATCAGAGTACCCCATAAATCAGTTGTTCACATCAGAGTACCCCCATAGATCAAGTTTCCCATCAGAGTGTCCTCATAGATCAGTTGCCCCACAAGAGTTTCCCCATAGAATAGCTACCCCAACAATGTACCCATATAAATCAATTGCTCCTTTCAGAGTACCCTCATAGAAAAGTTTCTCCATCAGAGTGTCTCCAAAGTTCAGTTGCCCCCATCAGAGTACCCCAATAGATCAGTTGCCCTATCAGAGTGTCCCCATAGATAAGTTGTCCTATCAGAGTGCCCCCATAGTTCAGTTGTCCTATCGAAGTGCTCTGTGTACCAGTCTGAGAAGTCACTGTAGCCAAGACGGGCAGGAGGTGGTAGCTGAAATGTAGAGAAATGTGCTGCAGAAGGTGTAGCACACAAGTGATGTCATTGGTTGCTAGGGATGCTGGCGTTCCTAGAAACCAATGACTGTTGCTTATGTAAAACTGGACTGGTGGGCAGTACACCATTTAAGTGAAAGCTCTATGAACCATTCAGCCTGTGCAGGAAGTGGAGCTTGGGACCATATGTGGGAGGAGAATCATTTAGTCTCTCAATGCAGAAAGGAGGACAGAGGATTGTGAATGTGGAGTGGGCAAAGCAAAAGATTTAGTAGTGAGGTAGTGGAAATTGAATGCCTTCGATCTCCTACTATAGTGTGCTAGGAGAGGGAGACTGCAGCTGTCACCAGTGTGCCCCCCCAAACACAGTGCCTGGTCATGTGACCCTTGTGCTGGTCCTGCTTCCAGGAGTATGAACACATATAAACTACCCATGAATATTCCAAAGAATATGCAAACACAAGTAAGACTGCATTTTCTTTACGTTAGCACATTGCTTTTTTGTGCTTGTTTTGTGCGTTTTTGGTGCGACATGTAGGGATGCCAATTCATTTTAATTGGCTGCCTTGTGCTCCAAAAACATGCCAAAGTAGCCCCTGTACCCTTTTTTATAGCTGACTTTGACACATTTTTGAACAACGTGGTTTTCCTGTTTTTGGGGGGTTTGCCACGTGACAAAATGCGCGTTTCTTTAGTACTTTTGGGGTGCTATTAATAATGAATGTCACCCAAACGTACAGTGCTTGTTTTGGCTTGTTTATAGTGTGTTGTGCAAACACAAACTGAATCATTTCAGAATCGCAGTCTGAATCAAACTATTCTGCCCACGTCATGCATCAGCAAACAGCCTGCAGATACCCCAACCAAGAAGCCCACAAAAATGAAGAGGGCTTGGATATTTCTATGTGGTTGCTTCAGAGCCACTGCCGGATGCTTTGGTGTTGGCTGTAAAGTCAATGGTCCACTCCGGAGGACAGACACTTTATTTTACTATTTCTTTCCCAAATATGATGGGTTACATTTCCATATGTACATATGTATAGGTATGTCCATGTACAGGGGACAATGACTGGCAGGGGTGAGATGAAGGACCCCCAGAGCACAAATGGCCCTGGATATACATGCATTGTAAGGAGTAAATCACATAGTATATGGTAATAATACAAGCCTTGTCCACATTAGAATTGTTATATTCTGTGCTGTAAACATCAATATGCAGATTGTTTAACTCAAGAGAAGCAAATAGTAAATCTTACAAAATACAGCACTGCAGTCTAATCTTTCACAGATCCCTTTTAATTTGTACCAGTTGTAAAATTGTTAGCAGTGTCTTAGAACTGTAGAATGATGTCTCCATTAATTTATAACAAAGGGTCCTTAGATCAGAGAGCCTCTTCCGAAGATCCATACCAGTCAGTGTCAATGTGGCACTGATAATTACGCCCAATTCCTGTTGGGTGTCATTGGAGCCCCAGGTATCATCGATCAGAGCTGTTTCAGTTCTCTCCACTCACTAACACCTCTCTATCTCTCTAGCTGTCAACTGCAAATTACTTTTTTGAACAAACCTTGTATGCCCTTGAAACAGGCTGAGCTGCTGATCTCAGTGCCAGCCAACAAGATGGTGGCACCACCCAGTCACCAGAAACATACAGCATGGAAATCAAAGAAACACCACAAATGATACAATGTTTAAGAATAATTAATATGCATCAATTAAAGTGAAAGTATGAATGTCTATAAAGCAATGATAGGAAAACCATAAATAAATATTTCTACTACATTAGTCACTTGTTTTCTCCTCCTGCCAAACCATACATATCAGCAGAGTGTCAGGCTGGTGTATGATCCCCCATAGCGTGTGACCCATCTCCTGTCTGATCTCAGAGCTGATAAATGACACATTTTCTGTGTAATATTGCCAGTTAACAAAACCTCTGCTTTTCTTTTAAAATAGTTTTGTAATTTTTCTTAGCTGACCTGATGATTTACCAACCCCTGCCACAGTGCACAGCCAGGGAGGTGACACCACTATTTCCCGTTTCAGTTTTGCAACTTCCTTTGTGACCCGCCCACTCATTTAAATATGAAAGGTCATCGTCACACCGCTGAAAATACTTGTTGCCGGCTTCTTGGCCCACTGACTTGTAGTAAGTATCACAGCCAGTGGGTTGGAATAAGTGCCAGGCAACCAGCATTTTTATACTAAGGCCAACAATAGTCGTCCTTGTGTCCCTGTCATGTTGGGTTCATTTATAGTCCCTGGCATTGGAGTAGCTTTTCTCTCTATAATTTGATGCTGTGTAAATAAAAATGTATCACATGTAGGTAAAGGTGCTAAATCTGAATTTTCTTTTTCATTGCAGAAATACATGGTATTTACCACAGACTCAGCTCACACAGCAGGCCTGCCCTAGTGAGCAAAATCGAATGTAATATCCTCATTGAGACTACCCTAGAATGTGACATTCACATTGAGACTCAACCAGAATTTGACCTTCGCATTAAGACTCCACCAGAATGTGACCTTCACATTGAGACTCCAATTTACATTGAGACACCCCCAGAATTTGACTTTCACATTGAGTCTCCACCAGAATGTGACCTTCACATTAAGACTACACCAGAATGTAACATTCACATTAAGACTCCACCAAAATGTGACATTAACATTGATACTCCACCAGAATGTGACGTTTACATTGAGACTTCACCAGAATGTGACAATCACATTAAGACTACACCAGAATGTGACCTTCACATTGATACTCCACTAGAATGATATTGGAGCAGATCTTCAGTCATTTTTCCAACTTTCCATCTATTAAATCTTCTGTCCTTGTTGTTTTAACTTATAAGGATAGTAAAACTTTTTTTCTGCCAGTAAGTACCTTATACAGCCCACTTCCTGTTTCTTGGCTGTATAAAAGCCTAGGCTTATGACACCATGCACAGCTCTCTCTCTCTCTCACTCTCGTAAGAGTTTGCCAGGAAGGGAGAGGAGGACGAATCATAAGAGGGCCAATGAAAGCTGCAGAGCTGAAGGTGTGCCTCTGTGTGTCTGTGTAAATACAGGAAGTGAACAGTCAGCAGTTTCAGCTGCCCACAGTTAAAATGGATGCAGCCAGACTCAGTGGAGGGAGATTTCTGCAGCATATTTGGCAAGTACAGAATCACAATATATATAAAATAATATGCAAAGTGGTTGGAGGGAAGCTTCAGAATGGCAAAGATGTTTTTATTACAAATTATGTGAACAGACTGCAGTTCCTCTTTCACATTGAGACTCCACCAGAATATGACGTTCACATTGAGACTCCTCTAGAATGTGTTGTTTAAGATGAGATGCCACCAGAATGTGACGTTCACACTGAGCCTCCAATAGAATTTGACATTCACATTGAGACTCCCCACCAGAATGTGATATTCACATTGAGACACCAACAGAATGTGCCATTCAAATTAAGACTCCAACAGAATGTGCCGTCCACATTAAGACTCCAACAGAATGTGCTGTCCACATTGAGGCTCCCCCAGAACGTGACCTTCCCATTGAGAATCCATCAGAATATGACCTTCACATTGAGAATCCACCAGAATGTGATATTCACATTGAGACTCCATCAGAATATGATATCCACATTGAGACTTCACCAAAATGTGGCATCCACATTGATATACCCCCAAAACATGACCGTTGGTCCCCCAGCACTAGGGGGATGGTCCCAAGGACATTGAATGACTTCAGATTCCATCATCTCCTGGGACAGGGTTATGGAAAGGTAAGTGGTCAGGTCCTTTCTCTGATTTAAAATTTTCAGATTGAGTGGGGGAGGATTAGGACCCCTGTTGGGTTTTATCACTATCCAGGGCTGCATTAGAGAGATTTCCCCTCACATCCTGTCCTGTTGACAATGGTTTCACCAGACAGGAAGTGATAAAAATTCCGCTACAAGAAAACAGACAGAAATACCTTTCCCCTACATTACTAAAGAAAATAATTTTTATTTGTGTCAGTGTGGCTGATGCAGAGCTGGACATAGTGCATCAATATAAAAGTCTTTACAGTTACTTTTTCCAAATTAGTTAAAGCCAAAGTAGAAAAGTCTGTCCCCTGTCAGTATGCTGCAGAGCAGGGCCCTTGCTCTCTGTTGGGAAGCCGTGGTCACTCAGTTTTTCAACAAGCCCCCAATTAGGCAGAGCTAGAGCTCTCCAATCAGCGAAACGTATGTTCTATACTGACAGGAGAACTTCAGGCTCTGATTCATGCTGAACCTCTGAACAGAGGCCACAGCTTCCCCACAGAGAGCAGAGGTCCCACTCTGAAGCATGCTGGCAGGTCACAGGTTTATCTATTGAGGTTGTGACTGCTTTTTAATTAAGTGAAAGTTAAATTGGGCTTCTAATTATATATAACAGAGAAAGAATCATGGTGATGAGACAGCAATAGCTTCTTCATGAAAAAATGAATTGTAGTAAAATGGGAGGATCTCACATTTCTTGTTGGATTCTTCATTGAGTTATATATTAGTGCAGCGGGATGAGTGAGACTCCAGACGGAAGTAAGAGAAGGTCACAGAATTTCAGCAGTTTTATTATTGTAGGCCATGTGATGAATTAAATGCCATTTTGGTGATTGTAGCCATTATTGTACACCCATAAATGAAGCATTCAATGTGAATGAAGTTTTCCAATTGTCAGCTATAATTTTTTACTCCCTCTGTCCCGTCTACTGATGAGCTGCTGGCTGTCAAAATCATGACCGTGAACAAGAAATACTTTAAAGATGTTCTCAACAAGAAAGAGTGCAAAATACTGAAGGACGTTCGTGCCAGCCCATTCTGCACTCATACATATGGTACCTTCCAAACAAAGGTAATTTACTCAGCCTTCTGCACAGCTTGTGGGAGAGGTCAGTGTTAAATGATTATACTCTCAGAATACTGCTGTAAGTGACACCTACCTTTCTCACAACATACTCAAGACTGCATAGGGATTCATAGAGTGAATCATACCTATACCCCTAATCTTTCTTTCTTCTGCACAGGCCAATGTATTCTATGGCATGGAATACCTGAGTGGAGGGGACCTGCTGGACTTCTTAAAGGAAAGGGCGCCAGTAGATATTGCAACGACAAGGTAAGACAATGGCCTACCATGATAATAGGGATAGGGGCAGAATATAGTACTGGCCAGATCCAGTGGAAGCCTTCATCCTTCTTTATGCGTGCCAATCTCTAACATACCTCCTCTCAAATTTACTAGCAAAAAAACAATTCAATTTATTAATAACAAGTCCATGTTCAACGTCTTTTTTGATAAAGTTAGTTTGAATATGTAAAACTTTTTTTGTATTTTTGGATTGAGCAGAGACTTTTTTATTGCTTTTTTCTTTGGCCTTATATACACTTTAAAAGAGACTGTACAATCATATTTATTCATATTTGGATACCTTTACTATCACAAAAACAATTTGTGAGAATTTGCATAGTGTATTTGCTACATATTCATCAGCGATTTCAAACATCCATATGAAACACTTCTATGCATTGTGCTAAATTTTGCTGCTAATGACAATATTTTTCTTCAACACGATTTAGTTACAGCAAGCATACATAACTATGCCTGATAACTAAAGCTTTAGGATACATTTTTTGTAATTTTTTGGCTTAGATTACCAAACAAAATGCTTCACGTCAATCTTTTCTATGTCTCCATCAAATTCCTCACTGCAGAGATCCTTTGCGGCCTGCAGTTCCTTCACGACTGGGGGATTGTTCTCCGGGATCCCAAACCAGACAACATTATGCTGCATAGCATTGAACATGTTAGAATCGTTATAAGTGTGGGCATTGAAATAACCTTAAGTGCTCCAATCGTCAGAAAGTGCTGTAGTGCTCCAAACTTCCATTCCGTGGTGTGGCACACACCCCTCCTGTGTCCCCACTCATCAGATAAAATGGACCCTTAGCTATTGAATCTAGAGGTCAAAAGAACTGAAAAACTGGGCAGGATGGCGACTCCCAGAAGGTCCAGTGGTATCTATCCCAGCGTGATAGTCACAATTTGGTAAACTCATCAAAAATGAAAAGAAGGAACTAATTTATTGCGCAATACAAGTTGGTACATACATGACATTGGTGTAAAATGGGCCTTGATGATGACTTGTAGGAGGGTGAAACGTGTTGACATAATTTGCGGTGCCGAGTCCAAACGACGTCACTTCCAGTTTTGGTGGAACACACTCTGGATGCAGCCTTTCCTGGATTTTATCCCCGCATTGTTTATATGCCCATTTTACACTATTGTCCCGTAAGTACCAATTTGTATTGTGCACAGGGATGGACTGGCCATCAGGACTACCGGGAGATTCCCGGTGGGCCTAAGGCTCAGTGTGGCCGGTTTCAGCCGCATCTGATGTGCACGGCGATCTACCCGTCAACCGCCGACAGCTGTCGCCTGACGGGTAGATCGAGATTAGCCAGTATGCAGAGTAGCGCAGGAAGCATGTGTAGTAAGTTCTCTCTCTCATGTCATGCAGCACTGCTCGCTCCCCGGCGGCCCCTCCTCTCTTCTCGTCTATCCCCATTGGCTTGTAAGATCATCTGGGATAGACGAGAAGAGAGGAGGGGCCGCCGGGGAGCGAGCAGCACTGCATGACATGAGAGAGAACTTACTACACACGCTTCCTGCGCTACTCTGCATACTGGCTAGTAAGATCCTGTTTTCCCCCATCATGTGCCCTGATGATGTGCCCCATCATGTGCCCTGATCATGTGCCCGTTGATGTGCCCCGATGTGCCCCATGCCCTGATGTGATATGTGCCCTGTGCCCTAATGTGCCATGTGGCCTGATGTGCCCAAAGCCCTGATGTGCCATGTGTGATGTGCTATGTGCCCTGATGTGCCCTGATGTGCCCCATAATGTGCCATGTGCCCTTATGTGCCCGTGCCCTGATGTGCTATGTGCCCTGACGTGCCCCATGCCCTGATGTGCTATGTGCCCCGATGTGCCCCATAATGTGCCCTGATGTGCCCCATAATGTGCCATGTGCCCTGATGTGCCATAATGTGCCCTGATGTGCCCCATGCCCTGATGTGCTATGTGCCCTGATGTGCCCCGTGCCCTGATGTGCTATATGCCCTAATGTGCTATGTGCCCCGATGTGCCCCATAATGTGCCATGCGCCCTGATGTGCCCCATGCCCTGATGTGCTATGTGCCCTGATGTGCCATAATGTGCCCTGATGTGCTATGTGCCCTGATGTGCCCCATAATGTGCCATGTGCCCTGATGTGCCATAATGTGCCCTGATGTGCTATATGCCCTGATGTGCCCTGATGTGCTATGTGCCCTGATGTGCCCCGTGCCCTGATGTGCTGTGCCCCGATGTCCTATGCCCTGATGTACCCCGTGACCTGATGTGTCTTGTGGCTCGATGTCCTGTGCCCCATGCCCTGATGTGCTATGTGCCCTGATGTGGCCCATGCCCTGATGTGCTATGTGCCCCGATGTGCCCCATAATGTGCCATGTGCCCTGATGTGCCATAATGTGCCCTGATGTGCCCCGTGCCCTGACGTGCCCCGTGCCCTGATGTGCTATGTGCCCCGATGTGCCCTATAATGTGCCATGTGCCCTGATGTGCCATAATGTGCCCTGATGTGCCCCGTGCCCTGATGTGCTATGTGCCTTGATGTGCTATGTGCCCTGACGTGCCCTGTGCCCTGATGTGCTATATGCCCCGATGTGCCCCATAATGTGCCATGTGCCCTGATGTGCCATAATGTGCCCTGATGTGCCCCGTGCCCTGATGTTCTATGTGCCCTGATGTGCCCCATGCCCTGATGTGCCCCATAATGTGCCATGTGCCCTGATGTGCCATAATGTGCCTTGATGTGCCCCGTGCCCTGATGTGCTATGTGCCCTGATGTGCTATATTCCCTGATGTGCTATGTGCCCTGATGTGCCCCATGCCCTGATGTGCTGTGCCCCGATCTCCTATGCCCTGATGTGCCCGGTGACCTGATGTGCCTTGTGGCCCGGTGCCCCTTGCCCTGATGTGCCCCGATGTGCTGTGCCCTGATGTCCTGTGCCTCAATGTCATGTGCCCTGATGTCCTTTACCCTGATGTGCTGTGTCCTGATGTGCTATACCTTGATGTGCTGTGCCCTGTACCCTGATGTGATGTGCCCTGATGTGCTGTGTCCTGTACCCCGATGTACTGTGCCCTGACATACCCTGATGTGCTGTGCGCTGTACACTGATGTGCTGGGCTCTGTACCCTGATGTGCTGTGCCCTGATGTCATGTGACCTGTGCCCTGATGTGCTGTGCCCTGATGTCCTGTGCCCTGATGTGCTGTACCCTGATGTGCTGCACCCTGATGTCCTGTACCCTGATATGCTGTACCCTGATGTGCTGTACCCTGATCTGCTGTACCCTGATGTGCTGTGTCCTGATGTGCTGTGTCCTGATGTGCTGTGTCCTGATGTGCTGTACCCTGATGTGCTGTGTCCTGATGTGCTGTGCCCTGTACGCTGATGTGCTGGGCTCTGTACCCTGATGTGTTGTGCCCAGATGTGCCCTATACGCTGATGTGCTGGGCTCTGTACCCTGATGTGTTGTGCCCTGATGTGCCCTATATGCTGATATGCTGGGCTCTGTACCCTGATGTGTTGTGCCCTGATGTGCCCTATATGCTGATGTGCTGGGCTCTGTACCCTGATGTGCTGTGCCCTGTACCCTGATGTGGCCTGGTGTGCTGTACCCTGATGTGCTGTGCACTGGTGTGCTGTACCCTGATGTGCTGTGCACTGGTGTGCTGTACTCTGATGTGCCTTGTGCCCTGATGTGCCTTGTGCCCTGATGTGATGTGCCCTGTACCCTGATGTGGCCTGATGTGCTGTGCCCTGATGTACTGTACCCTGATGTGTTGTGCTCTGGGCTGGTCTGGATGAAATCCAGGGCCACATTTTTGTCCCAGTCCAGCCCTGATTGTGTAATAAATACCAACCTTACTGTGCTTCACTATTAGCTCCTTCTTTTCCTTTTTGGTGAATTTACCAACTTCTGACTATCACGCTGGGGGAGATCTCCATTGGACCTTTTGGGTTTTTCAGCTCTTCTGGCCCCTAGACTGAAAAGCTAAGGGTCCATTTTATCTGGTGAGTGGGGACACAGGAGGGGTGTGTGCCACACCATGGAGTTTTAAGCACTACAGGACTTTCTGAGGATTTGAGCATGTAAGCACTTTTATTTGGGACATTTTGCAATATTTTAATATGATTTTTTAATTGATTGTTTTTTATTTTGGAAGATTTTTTATTGGAATTAATTTATGCACTATTGTGAGCACTGTAGTTATTTTATTTTGTCTATCCAAGTGAAGAGCACTTTATGTACAGCAGCTGCAATTATCATTATAGATTTATATATATTAATTTTAATATAATTTTTTCACTTATTTATATTTAATTTTTCATAGAAATAACCTTGACATCCATTATTAGCACTCCGATGTACATGAAATCAGAGGTAAGTATTGGATCATTTTGGTTTTCCTGTCTTCTTGTCGGTAAAACAATCAATAATGACCATTCTACTCTTTTTGATATTTTCACAGATCTATTTGGATAAGCAATATGGATTTGCCATTGACTGTTCTGTTTCTCCCTAGGAGTTATAGTCATTATGATGGCCACTGAATATTTTCCATTCATGTGTAAAGCCACAAACTCAGACATTGTCTCAGACAATGAGGTGCTCAAAGATTTAGTCATTAACCATCATCCAGATTTCCCTGTATGGATCTCAAGAATCTCATAGGTGACAAATTAAGTAAAGACCTTATTTAGTCAGAAAAAATACTATTCTTTAACTATTAAAAAAGTAGAATTGCATAGGTATGGTCTTTGTACCATCAATAACCTTTTTTTGTATACTTTTACAGCTGCTATACAAATGTCCACACATGAGAGAGAGGCTTGTTGAAGATCTGAGAAGCCATCCATATGAGCGTAGAGTGGGTGACAGTAAGTATATGAACCAGCTTACTGATTTACGAGTGTATTATGTTTAGATTATTACAATGCAAATGTATCTAGAAGGATCTGCAACTTCTTCTGTTCCCATAGTGCAGTAGGATGTCTCCAGGAGGTGACTTTCATCCTTTAATAGAATCATATTTAGGGGACAATGTACCAGCTTATAGTAATATAATCTAATGCCGCGTACACACAGTCGGACTTTTCAGCTACAAAAGTCCGACAGCCCGTCCGACAGACTTTCGACAGACTTTCAACGGACTTTTGGCGGACTTTCAACAGACTTTCTAACGACCGGACTTGCCTACACACGATCACACAAAAGTCTGACGGATTTGTACGTGATGACGCACACCGGACTAAAATAAGGAAGTTGATAGCCAGTAGCCAATAGCTGCCCTAGCGTCGGTTTTTGTCCGTCGGACTAGCATACAGACGAGTGGATTTCTGGGTCCGGCGGAGTTACGATGTAAAGATTTGAAGCATGTTCCAAATCTAAAGTCCGTCAGATTTGCAGCTGGAAAAGTCAGCTGAAAGTCCGGGGAAGCCCACACACGATCGGATTGTCCGCCGGACTTGGTCCGTCGGCGTCCGTCGGACTTTTGTAGCCGAAAAGTCCGACTGTGTGTACGCGGCATTAGTGTTCCTCAAACTCAACACAGATTTCTAAATGGCTGACTTTGTAAACGTTGCAATGTTTGTCTCTTCTCTTTAACAGATCTGCATCAGAGGATCTCTGTGTCAAGCCATCATCGCGGTGCGTCCTCTAAGGATTAATCTTTATTTAAAGTGGTTTTAAACCCTTTACAACCACTTTAAACTACAGGCAAGCCTATAATTAGGCTTGCCTGTAGCTGCACTGGATATCTCCTAAACCTGCACGGTTTAGGAGATATCCCTGTATTTGCATGTGCCGACGTCATGCGGCACATGCGCACTTAAGCCAACTAAAGCAATGGTACGTACGTGCCGTTGCTTCAGTTGTACTGTGCCGTTCGCGGAGGCTCCCGCGCACATGCGTAGGAGTGACGTCATCGTGACTCCGGCCGATCACAGCTCCGGAGTCGTGATACCCGGAAGCAAGCCCCGGGCGACATATCGGCGGCCTGAGGGGGAGACGAGGACAGATGCGGGGGCTTCGTTCTCGGGTAAATAATTCATAATGAGCTAGTATGCTCTGCATACTAGCTCATTATGGCTTTATCTTGTAGGGTGTGTTTTTAATTTTTTTTTTGCAGGAGCGTTTACTTCTTCTTTAAGGATTCTCATCAGCACTTCTTTCTAAGAGAGCAATACCACCAGCTTTCATCACCGACAGGAGTCACACACAAATGGGGAGATTGTAGGCTTCTACTCTTCTTTCGGGCGTGCGAAGGACCAGCTATGAGGGGAGGTCAGAGGCTGGTACTTTTCTTTCGGACGTTGCGACAGACTGGCTATGAGTGGAGGTCTAAGGCCAGTATTTTTTTGGCGTGTGTTAAAGGTTACTATTGTGTCCACTGACACCAATGTTGAGGGTTATCATTTCGTCCACTGACACCAATGTTTAGTGTTATTATTGCATCCACTTACACAGATGTTGAGGGTTTTTGCATTCACTAACACCAATGTTGTGGGATATTATTGCAACTGCTCACACCAATGTTGGGGGTCATTACTGCGTCCTTTAACATCAATGCTGGGCTTATTATTGCTCTCACTGATACCAATGCTGGAGGTTATTAGTACTACCACTAAAAACAATGTTGAGGTTATTGTACTCCAATTTCTTTAGTGTGCATTGCGATATGCTGCAAAAAATGCAGCAGGACATAAATTATTAGGCGTTGATGTGCATTATAGCTGCCTAACCTGATGAAATACACCTTAATGCATATAAATGAACTGCGATTGTGTGGTCCTGAAGGTGTCGGGGACATTACTTTAGGCCTTCTATATTTTTCAAGTTGCCCGCCATTGCTTGTAGATGGTGCATGCAGACAGAAAGTGCCCGAGAAGAGTTGGAGGAGATCAGCAGGTGCAGAAATGCATTAAAATGGCGAAAATAGTATTTTATGAAAAAAAGGCAATTGCTTATGATAAACAGTCCTAATTAATGTCATCCACTTAGGGTATGCATCTACATTACATTCTGTTATTAAATACCTACACCAAGGGAGAGCTTATAAAGTGTTGTTAGGTTTTAAAAAACAGATCTGTTTGCATAACTTTGTTTCAATCAACTCTGCAAGTTGAGTTTCAATCAAAAACTATGTGGTCGCTAGTGCTTTTTTGTCACAGTGGTGGCATTTTTAAGTATGCTGTTGTACAATTAAATGTACAGTACATATACCAGCCACTGTACTAGATGAGTCATCTCTGTCTCCTTCACTACTCCCCCTCTCTTCCTGTGTTGATGTCTGATATCCTTGCTCTTTTTTACACGACAAATGCAATTTAGTTTACCACTGTCCCTAATTTAACAGTGCACAGAGAAACAATTGCACTATATATAAAATCTAAAATAAAATGTAAACACATCCTGGAAACTATCACTTCTGTGAGGATAA
The DNA here is from genome assembly GCA_037952925.1 of Lithobates clamitans. Lineage (NCBI taxonomy): Eukaryota > Metazoa > Chordata > Amphibia > Anura > Ranidae > Lithobates > Lithobates clamitans. Next base: position 3,460,457 of record JBBGZY010000286.1, read on the forward strand.
TTTTTTTGTCATTGCATAAATACTACAGGCAAAACATTGCATGTTTGAGTGATAATATGAAAGCCTAAAGTAAGACACCACTAAAAGCAATAGTTGTGGACAGCAATTAAAAATTTCTAACTAACTAAAAGTTAGAAATTTTTCTAACTTCTGACATGCCGACTATGTCATTCTATCAGCGGGGCAGGGGGTGGGAGTAGCTGGAGATCAGCACAGACAGCAGGAGTCTTTCATATTAACAAGTGGGTAATAAATAGTAAGTTGGGCAGCTCCTGACCTTCATCCAGATCTGCAGCTCCTCCTGCCCTACTGATAGGATGACATCGTCGGCAGGGCGGGAGACCCTGGAGAGGACACACAGGGCGAATCCTGCCCTGCCAAAGGTAGGACTGTGCAGGGGTGGCAGAGAGTGAAAGGGGGCATTGTGACATTAAAGAGAAAAGGGGGCATGACTGCAAGGGCACTGTGATGGTGGGGGGGTTCTGTGATTGCTAGAGGCACTGTAATATAAAGGAGCACTGTGATATAAAGGAGATTGCACCGTTAAGGGGGCACTGTAATTATTACAGTGCCCCTTTACAGTACAGTCCCCTTTAAATCACAGTGCCCCTTTACATTGCAGTTCTCTTCACATCATAGTCCCCTTTACATTACTGTGCAGCCCCCTTTATATCACAGTGCCCCTTTACAGTGCTGTCCCCTTTACATCACAGTGCCCCTTTACAGTGCAGTCCTCTTTACATCCCAGGCCCCCTTTACAGTCCATCCCTTATTACATTAATGTAAAAGGGACTGTACTGTAAAGGGGCACTATAATGTAATGCTTTAAAGTGGGAACTGTGATGTAAAGGGGGACTGTGGACACTAATATAAAGGGAGGACTGTGGTGTGAAGGGGGGCTGAAGAACAACTGTGTGAATATCCCATCACCAACAATCAAGAAAATAATAAATGCACATTTTTTTACCTGCAAAAAGATGTGCATTTATACATTTTTTTATAAAGGCGAACTTATCCTTTAAGCCTGTCCAGCTGCAAGGCCAAGTGGTAATTCGTTTTCCACATCTCCCTCTTAGGGCTCATTTACACTTGTGTTAGCCTATTGAAGAGCAATTAACGATAGGACGATTTTCAGAGGGTGTTTGACAGGTAGCAGGCATTATGTCACCTCCTCACCACCTCTTTTTTTTTTTATAATAGAAATTTTTTATTTTTATTTTAGAAACATTTTGTCATTTAACATCAATCCAAACAATGATCACATTACATATCTTTTAGGGGTTGAGAGAAATGGAATATACTATAATAATTCACCAAAAACCCAACCATCTGATCCAGAACAACCCTTCTAAATCATTATATTGATTCCTATTTACCAGGTATTATGTGCAAAGCAAAAAAAAAAAGTGAGTTAGGAATTACTGTCATATTTAAAAAAAAAAAAGGAAAGCATGATCAGTAATATAAGAGATATAATCGTGCATCCATCACTAAATACATAAAAAAAAAAAAACACAATGTGCTCCGGTTCAATTTTTTGGGGGAAAGTAATGAGGTGTAAAGTGAAATAATTCATCAAGCTTTAAAACATGCTTTATTGAACCACCAGAGACCTAACCAATTGATCAGGAACAACCCTACCATATCGTTATATTTTATTCTTACCAACCACGCGTTAAGTGTGTTTATATTCAATATCATAGTGTAACACTCACAAACCCCCCCCCCCCCCCCCTACACACACACACACACACACACACACACAATTTAACAAAAAAAAATTAAAAAGTGTTATTCTCCTCTTGCACATTATATTGTGTCTTATTTATGTGTTCTCCCCAGCTCTAAAAAAAACCCCAAAAAGGTGTGTTCATGCTCAATTTGTTGTTCCTGTTCCCTCTCTTAAAAAACAATCCTCCCCTCCAATATCCCTTTTATCCCCCTTCCAAATAGCTCTCAGTGTGTCATTTCAACTAACCCAATTCAGGAAACAAAAAAATCAAAAAATTAAAACCCACTCTCCCAAGCCAGATGCATCCAGACCTTACCTCAACCAGCAGAGCCCTACCAGAACAGAATGTTTATCTATGGTTCTTACGCCTGTTTACCAGATATCTCTGTTGAGTGATATAGCCATCCTGCCCAGGTATCACCAAATTTGTCATATTGATCTCCAACCAGGTGTACCCATCTCTCAGCTTCCACCTCCCTTTTCCAATCTCCTATCGTGGGGCATTTTGTTTGTTTCCAAAACCTAGGTATGAGTATTTTTGCAGTGTTCAACAGATGTGGTGAATACTTCTTTTATAAAATTTAATAGAACATGATATCCCATGAAAAAGAAAATGTAGGGAAGAAAATTCTATAGGTCTTAACCTCAGTTTCTTTATCCAAGGAGCAATTTCCTCCCAAAACATTTAAATTTTGGGGCATGTCCACCATAAGTGGAGAAAAGAGCCCCTTTGTTCACATCCCCCCCAACACCGAGCGTCCGCCGCTGAATACATCTGTGCCAGCCGCACCGGAGTACGGTACCATCTGGTTAGGAATTTATAAGACATTTCTTATGTTTGGGAGCTTCTAGACGTATAATATGTTGCTCTAATCAGTCTCTGGATTTGTGCTGATGTAAAAGTTTTAAATTTATTTTAAAATTAGATAGAAGGCCAAATCTGTATACTTCACTCATCAATTCAGTTAGAGATTTCTGTGGGTTGGACAGATAGAGCAATAGGTCATCCGTATATGCTGAAATCTTATGTTCCATTGCTCCAATCAGAATCCCTACTATCTTCCTGTTTTTCCTAATCATGCACAGAAATGGCTCCAGAACCATGGCGAACAGTAATGGAGACAAAGGACAACCCTTTTTATATATTAAAATAATCTGATAGCTTTTTCAGCATCCATTGATAATATCACACTTGGGGTCTGGTCCGGTCCATTTTGTACCCAGTGTAATACATGAGGGGCTTGGATAGTGTTGTCTCTGGCTTCTCAGCCCTTCATGAAACCCGACTGGTCCAGTTACTATATGATCTTGCAATCAAAGGGATAGGATCCTTGGCAACATTTTAGTATCTGAGTTAAGGAGGGAAATGGGTCTATTATTAGCACAATGTTGGGGATCCTTCCCAACTTTCGGGAGGACCATCACATATGCCAATAATGCTTCTGGGGGCAAGGGGGTTACAGGCCATAATTGAGTTAAAGTACTTACAAAGGGGGGACGACAACATTTGCCAGAATTTTTTATAATAGGTGTTTGTGAAGCCATCAGGCCCTGGACTTTTACCCTTTGACAGAGTTGCCACCACAGCATTCAACTCCTCAATGGTAATTGGCCGCTCCATTTCTTCCAGGGCCTCTGGAGGAAGACCATGAAGACCAGAGGCTTCTAAATATTCCCTAATCCTACTCACCTGTCCTTCCCCACCACTCCCCACGGGCATCGGGCCTATATTGTACAGTGCTTCATAAAAGCGATGAAATTCAGCAGCTATTGATTGAGTATCCACTATCTGCTTTTTATGGCCCCTTAAAGTATGAACATGGCGTGAATCTTGTTGCTTCTTTAACTGTCTTGCCATCAACTTACCCCCCTTATTACCTTGTTCATAAAAACTATGAGCAAAATATCTATGTCTATTTCTGACTTTCCAGTACAGACACTGGGAAAGATCACTCCGTAGTGTCTCCAGTTTCTGGACATCTGCAGGGTCTAGGTGGGCTTCATGTTTGACTTCAAGCTTATGCATTTCTTCTAAAAGATCCACGTTCTCCTTCTATCTTTCCTTTCTAATACGAGATCCCTGTAAAATCAATTCCCCTCTAATAACCGCCTTATGGGCCTCCCACACTGCTTGAACCAACACCTCACAGGGCGTATTAGTCTCAAAATATAATGCCAATGTACGGGATAGGGAATCCATAGCCAACCTATCATCCAAAATGGACTCATTCAGTCTCCATGTCCACTCCCCACTACCTGCTGGAACCAAAAAAATGTCAGGGTTATAGGAGCATGGTCAGATATAGTAATTGATTCAATATTAGAGGAGCTCACATGATTCAGATAGAACTGATCCACCATTAGTAGGTCAATCTGTGAATATGAATCATGGATTTTAAAGTAATAACTGTAATCCCTTTTCCTGTTATACAGCACCCGCCAACTGTCCACTAAAGGAAGTGAGTGTAAGCGTTGTTTAATGTGTTTAAAAAAAAGTTTTGCCTGTTGAGGTGTCCAGACCAGGATCTAAAGTAATATTAAAATCGCCTCCCAATATCAAAAAGCCTTCCCTGAATTTACCCAGTATTTCCATGGTTTTAGAGATAACATTTACGGTGCGATTATTAGGTGCATAGATAGACACAAAGGTATAACACTGGCCCTGTATTCTACCCTTCACAAAAAGAAATCGGCCTTCAGGATCTGCTCTCATTTCAATAGGTATCAGGGGGCATGATATATGGAAAGCAATTGTAACACCCCTAGCCCTTGGGATGGGGGATGGCGCATGAAACCATTGATTGAATGAATAAATTGGCATGCGTGGGGTCGAACTGCTGTGAAGTGCATCTCCTGTAGAAACACTATTTCTGCCCCCAGGTGGCACAGTTCACACCAGAGACAGCCCCTTTTACAAGGTGAGCAGAGCCCCCTTACATTGTAAGAACTAATCTTCCCTCTATCCGCCATAACCCATTTTGTACGTACAGATCTTTAAACCTATTATTTCTCCTTCCATTAAATCGGCATCTGTGCTCTCCACGAAAAACCACACTCTGTTCATAGTACTCCATATATGCATCTGCCAAGAGGGGGGAGAGAGGAAAAAAAGAAAAAAAAAAGAAACACCCCAAAACACATAATAACAAGATATCCCACATTTATGGCCTATCTGTTAATTGGGGGATAAGTCCGAGATGGGGAAAATCCCCCATACCCGGAGTCATCCTCCCTTCTGCACCTTGCGGAATACCAAGTCCCTTAACTCGGGACCAACCTATTGGGGGGAAAATGTTAAAAGGCATGAGCAGAAGCCCTGTTATTCCCTGGGCTTCCAAGAGAATTTTATACAATAACTACCTATTACCCCTTTTCCAACATTTAAATCAACACCTATCTATAAAGGAGAAAAATTCCTCTCTACAAAAATATGCTTATATATGCAGATCCTTCTAGACCCCTTTTACCTCCTTTACTAACTTGGGACAGTGAATTTTTCTTTGCTCAAATTTAAGCCTTAAACTGAGTCCTTATCTATCTTATCTATACCCTATGTACTGTATATACTGTATAGTATAAGACTGCTCTACTGCATGCCCAGTTCCTGGCAAATAATGAAAGCGGTTCCTACAGAGAACTTCCTCATCACTTACTATCTTCATCACCTACTACTAGTGTTGTTAAAATTAGGTGTGATATTAAATGGATAATGTGCATGGAAACACAGATTTGCAAATAGGCATGCATGCATGCACAATTTTTAACTTGCTGTTTTAGTCTTTGCATTTAAAAAAAAAAAAAAAAAAAAAAGATACTTTAGTTTGGGGGTTGTAAGCCTCAGACATGAAATATGACCAAAGAATATCCCTCTATAGTGTGTTCTTGTCTCAATTAAGAGCATTAAGTGTCCTTTCTGTCTGCTGCTTCTTTCCTCTGCTATCTGCAGGAATCACTTCTGACAAGTTTTCCTGACACCAAGAAAAAAAAAAACCCTCAGCAAATTGACAGCCTCAGCTCTGTACCTGTGTGCTGTGTGAATTGGGTGGGGGGGGGGGGGGGCTGTCCCTTCCCTCCAAATCAGATCTCAGAGCTCTCCTTACTGAGCTCTGTAGAGTGTAACTTAAGCTCCTTTTTTCTCAACACTCAGACAGGCTTTATAAATTCTGCACTTTGAACTGCTGTAGAGAAGAGAAGACTGCAGATAAACAGGTACAACTTATGTAGGAGGATTTGTTTCATCTGTATGTATCACCCGAGGCCAGTCACTTCACTGGGTATATTTAATGGTTTTTTTTAACCATATACTGTTAATGAAAATAGTTTAAACAGTCTTCTCTTAGGACTTATTCTAAGCATCTTGAGTTGAACCGCATTGATCAACACAGGTTCAACAGGTTCACAGGTTTTGACATCACAAAGCTGCCTTGAAGTAGGTTGCAGTGTGTGGAGTAAAAATACTGGGGTGCAAAGAAATGAAAGAGATGTCAGATGTAATTTTAATAAAGTAAAAAAAAAAATAAAATAAACTATCTTGAGTTGTAACAACATTTTAACATTTGGGCTGGTGTGAAAGAGTCCCTTATGCTGTGTACACACGACCGGACTTTCAACGTAATGAATCACGTCGGACTTTGACGGACTTTCGACGGACTTTTCAACGGACTTCCGTTGAATCGTACTTGTCTACACACAATCACACCAAAGTCCGATGGCTTCGACCATGATGACGTACGAGCAGACTAGAATAAGGAAGTTCATAGGCAGTAGCCAATAGCTGCCCTAGCGTCGGTTTTCGTCCATCGGACTAGCATACAGACGAACGGATTTTTCGACCGGACTCGATTTGAAACATGTTCTAAATCTAAAGTCCATCACATTTGACAGAAAAGGTCCGCTGCAGGTCCGATGAAGCCCACACACGGTCGAATTGTCTGACGAATTCGTTCCGTCAGACAAGTTTGGTCAAAAAGTCCGGCCGTGTGTACACGACATTAGTTGGTTCTTATAGGATGCAGTGCATACCTTGTAACAAACCACTCACATATCTGTTTTCCTGATCAAATAGCTCATCTGTTCATCACTGATATGGGGTGTGGATTTCTCCTTGTGGATCACTTTTTTATAGCTTCTGTTCAGATACAGCATAGACACATATCAGAGGAAGCTAATAACTTATTCTTATGGTGGCTCTGACAATAACCCTATAATACTATGACAATGTCAGTTGAAAACGTTTATAATTTACAGGTAGACTCTTACTACAAACCAGTTTCAAAGCTCAGCTAGATTGCATGAGCTATTACTGGTTTACTTATCATTTAGTTTTAGGAAGAAAAAATGAGGAAGAAGATATATTTCTGCAGACTTGGTTTGAATGGTTTTCAAGAAAAGCAGGAAGTAATTTCTTGTAAGTTATTATTTGCATTTTTAATTTTAAAAGGGAAAACACTAAAACACTATTCTTTGCAATTTATAAAGTTTTAATTCTGCTTTCTTTTGTGTTAAAGTCTTAAATACAGTATTAATATTCCATTTGATCTCAATTTCCCAAACAGTTCATTTTGGTGCGAGGTATGGGTGTTGAAACATATACCATGACTACAGGGCTCGTGCTTCAAAATCCATTGTTTGGAGTACCCATTGTCAGGAGACCAGTAGACCAGACTGTGTGGACTGCACAGAGATAACCCAAAACACATGTAAGTGAATAAATAATATTTATTAAAATAGGTGATAATTCAGAAAATACAAACAGTGCAAAACCAACACAACAAACCCACTACAAACAACAATATATACAGCAAGGGGCAATACCGGAATCACAGATGTCAGCCAGGCCAGGGTCATACACAGGGCCGGATTTCCCACAAGGCCACCGAGGCCAGGCCTTGGGGCGGCAGTGGTACAGGGGCGGCCCGGCGCCGCTCCTGCAATGACTTCTCAGCCGCCCCCCACACTAACCTAGCAGCATGCAGCGCACCCGGGCACCAGAGAGGTGGGGGCGCTGAAGCGCTAGAGTGCTCCTCTCCCTCCTCCTACTCTCTGTGTCCAGACACGGCTCCCTCCACTCCCACTGCCGCCGCTGCTGTTTTTTTCGAGGCTTCAGCCTGTCCCCCCTCCCTCCTCCTGTCAGAGAAGGAGAGCAGCCGCCGGAGATCGGAGCGGCTGGTCTCTGTGCGGGGGCGGGGGGGCGCGTGTTCTCTTGTGTCTCTCACTCCCGCCCAAGCCTGTCTCCATCTGTTCCATCTGTTCACTTATGGAGGGGGAGTTGTCCTGGGAGGGGGGGTTGTCCTGGGGCTCTGTACTAGTGAAGGGGGGGGTTGTCCTGGGGCTCTGTACTAGTGAAGGGGGGGTTTGTCTGGGGGGGGTTGTACTAATGAAGAGGGGGGTTGTCCTGGGGGTCTGTACTAATGGAGGGAGGGGTTTGTCCTGGGGGGGGTCTGTACTAATGAAGGGAGGGGTGGTTTGTCCTGGGGGGGTCTGTGCTAATGGAGGGGGTGGGGGTTGACCTGAGGGGGGTTTGTACTAATGGAGGGGGGTTGACCTGGGGGAGGGGTTGTACTAATGGAGGGGGGTTGACCTGGGGGAGGGGTTGTACTAATGGAGGGGGGTTGTCCTGGGGGGTATGTACTAATGGAGGGGGGTTGTCCTGGGGGGTTTGTACTAATGGAGGGTCTGTACTAATGAAGGGAGGGGGGTTTGTCCTGGGGGGGTCTGTGCTAATGGAGGGGGTGGGGGTTGACCTTGGGGGGTTTGTACTAATGGAGAGGGGGTTGTCCTGGGGGGGTTTGTACTAATGGAGGGGGGGTTGACCTGGGGGGGTTGTACTAATGGAGGGGGGTTGTCCTGGGGGGGTTGTCCTGGGGGGTATGTACTAATGGAGGGGCGTTTGTCCTGGGGGGTCTGTACTAATGAAGGGAGGGGGGTTTGTCCTGGGGGGGGTCTGTACTAATGAAGGGAGGGGGTTTGTCCTGGGGGGTCTGTACTAATAAAGGGAGGGGGGTTTGTCCTGGGGGGGTCTGTACTTATGAAGGGAGGGGGGTTTGTACTGAGGGGGGTTTGTCCTGGGGGGGGATCTGTACTAATGAAGGGAGGGGGGATTGTCCTGGGGGGGTCTGTACTAATGAAGGGAGGGGGGTTTGTCCTAGGTGGGTCTGTACTAAGGGAGGGGGGTTTGTCCTGGGGGGATCTGTACTAATGAAGGGAGGGGGGTTTGTCCTGGTGGGGGTCTGTACTAATGGATGGGGGTTTGTCCTGGGGGGGGGGGTCTGTACTAATGGAGGGGGGTGGTTTGTCCTGGGGGGGTCTACACCCAGGAAAGTACACCCAGGACTCCAGAGGGAGAGGGCAGTGCTGAGGGAACACCATCAGAGAGAGAACCCCGCTGCCCTGCACCACCAGAGGGAAAGCCACACAGCCTGGCGCCATCCCTGGCGGAGAAAGGAATGGAGTCATTGCAGGAATACAGATCTGGGTGCTACCCAACAAACTAGCCACGGGCAATTCAGAGTGAGCTGACTCCTGATCAGAGGGAACCGTTGCTGTATCGCTGGGTCAGGTGAGAGGGCCTATCGGCCATTATCTACTAATGTCCATAGGAACTGCAGTCTCTGACCGTCTCCTGTATCATGTCTGCAATCTCTGACCATCTGCTGTACTATGATTGCAGTCTCTGACCATCTCTTGTATCATGTCTGCAGTCTTTGACCGTATCATGTCTGGGGGCTCTTTCTGGTGGTGTGTGTGTGGGGGGGGGGGGGGGGCGGCATTGAAAGGCCCGGCCTTGGGGCGGCAAAGGGAGTAAATCCGGGCCTGGTCATACACAGCAGGTCAGCAGGAATGAGGGATATACCAGAAACATAAACGTTTAGCCAAGCCAAGGTCATACACAGGAGATAAGCAATTGAACAAGGGCAGGTTAGGAGAGAGGGATAATGGATGTGATAGGATACAGGCTCAGGAGCAGGCTCAGGTTCAGATACAGGTTTACAGGATACAGGATAACAAGTCAGGGCGCAAGGAAGAAAGATACCAAGGCAAGCCTATGAGGGCTTGCTGGGTATTTATAAGGCTGTGGTAATTGACCTCATGTTACAGCTGTACTGTTTGCTCCACACTGCCGGAGTGCACCCGCTGGTGGACACCGGTACTACGGCCCAAGGATGCAACAGTGCCACCAGCAGGAGAGACCTATTACTACAGGTCCCAGGTGTTGGAAGACACCCGCTGCTGGACACTGGTACTGCGATCCAAGAGACCAATAGCGCCACCAACGGGTAAACCCTCTCATGACAGTACCCCCCCAAAGGAGCGGCCTCCGGACGCTCCAACAAGGTGAAATTGTCCAAAGTTCATGGCCTCAAACCGAACAACAGATGAGGGCACATCAGGCTGGACAGTGGGTACATCAAACTGGACAGTGGGTACATCTGGGCAGACAACGGGCACATCCGGGCAGACAGCGGGCACATCCGGGCAGACAGTGGGCAGGAATACACTGAGCTGGGCAGCGGGCACATCAGTCTGGGAAGCTGGCACATCAGTCTGGGAAGCTGGCACTGAGACATCAGGCTGGAAGGCAGGCACTGGGACAATAGGCTGGAAAGCAGGCACATCAGACTGGGAAGCTGGCACATCAGACTGGGAAGCTGGCACTGAGACATCAGGCTGGAAGGCAGGCACTGGGACAATAGGCTGGAAAGCAGGCACATCAGACTGGGAAGCTGGCACATCAGACTGGGAAGCTGGCACATCAGTCTGGGAAGCTGGCACTGGGACAATAGGCTGGAAAGCAGGCACATCAGACTGGGAAGCTGGCACATCAGACTGGGAAGCTGGCACATCAGTCTGGGAAGCTGGCACTGAGACATCAGGCTGGAAGGCAGGCACTGGGACAATAGGCTGGAAAGCAGGCACATCAGACTGCGAAGCTGGCACATCAGACTGGGAAGCTGGCACATCAGACTGGGAAGCAATCTTTGAGACATCAGGCTGGAGGGCTGGCACTGAGACAACAGACTGGGAAGCTGGCACATCAAACTGGGAAGCTGGCACATCAAACTGGGAAGCTGGCACTGAGACATCAGGCTGGAAGGCAGGCACTGGGACAATAGGCTGGAAAGCAGGCACATCAGACTGGGAAGCTGGCACATCAGACTGGGAAGCTGGCACTGAGACATCAGGCTGGAAGGCAGGCACTGGGACAATAGGCTGGAAAGCTGGCACATCAGACTGGGAAGCTGGCACATCAGACTGGGAAGCTGGCACATCAGACTGGGAAGCTGGCACTGGGACAATAGGCTGGAAAGCAGGCACATCAGACTGGGAAGCTGGCACATCAGTCTGGGAAGCTGGCACATCAGTCTGGGAAGCTGGCACTGAGACATCAGGCTGGAAGGCAGGCACTGAGACATCAGGCTGGAAGGCAGGCACATCAGACTGGGAAGCTGGCACATCAGACTGGGAAGCTGGCACTGAGACATCAGGCTGGAAAGCAGTCACTGGGACAATAGGCTGGAAAGCAGGCACATCAGACTGGGAAGCTGGCACATCAGTCTGGGAAGCTGGCACTGGGACAATAGGCTGGAAAGCAGGCACATCAGACTGGGAAGCTGGCACATCAGACTGGGAAGCTGGCACATCGGTCTGGGAAGCTGGCACTGAGACATCAGGCTGGAAGGCAGGCACTGGGACAATAGGCTGGAAAGCAGGCACATCAGACTGGGAAGCTGGCACATCAGACTGGGAAGCAATCTTCGAGACATCAGGCTGGAGGGCAGGCACTGAGACAACAGACTGGGAAGCTGGCACATCAAACTGGGAAGCTGGCACATCAAACTGGGAATCTGGCACATCAAACTGGGAATCTGGCACATCAAACTGGGAAGCTGGCACATCAGGCTGGGAGGCAGGCACATCAGGCTGGGAGGCAGGCACATCAGGCTGGGAGGCAGGCACATCAGGCTGGGAGGCAGGCACATCAGGCTGGAAAGCTGGCACATCAAACTGGTAGGCAGGCATCGAGACATCAGGCTGGAAGGCAAGCTTCAAGACATCAGGCTGGGAAGCTGGCACATCACACTGGGAAGCTGGCACATCAGGCTGGGAAGCTGGCACCGAGACATCAGGCTGGGAAGCTGGCACATCAAACTGGGAAGCTGGCACATCAAACTGGGAAGCTGGCACATCAAACTGGGAAGCTGGCACATCAGGCTGGAAGGTAGGCATCGAGACATCAGGTGGAAATGCAGACACCGAGACATCAGGCTGAAAGGCAAGCTTCGAGACATCAGGCTGAAAGGCAGGCATGAAGACATCAGACTAAAAAGCGGGCACCGAGACTTCAAGGCTGGAAGGCAGGCATCAAGGCATCAGACTGGAAAGCAGGCACATTAGACTGGAGAGCGGGTACATCAGACTGGAAGGCTGAGACATCCGGCTGGAAGGCAGGCATCGAGACATCCGGCTGGAAGGCAGGCATTGAGACATCCAGCTGGCAGGCATCGAGACTGGATAGCAGGCACATCAGACTGGAAAGCGGGTACCGAGACTTCGGGCTGGAAGGCAGACATTAGGACAGACTGGACAGCGGGCACATCAGACTGTGAGGCAAAGACATCAAGCTGGGAGGCAGGCGCCGAGACATCAGGCTGGAAGGCAGGCATCAGGACATCAGACTGGAAAGCAGGCACATTAGACTGGAGAGCGGGTACATCAGACTGGAAGGTGGGCACATCAGACTGGAAGGCAGAGACATCCGGCTGGAAGGCAGGCATCGAGACATCAGACTGAGAATCAGGCATATCAGACTGGAAGGCAGAGACATCAAGCTGGAAGGCAGGCACCGAGACATCCAGCTGGAAGGCAGGCACCGAGACATCCAGCTGGAAGGCAGGCACCGAGACATCAGACTGAGAAGCGGGCATATCAGACTGGAAGGCAGAGACATCCAGCTGGAAGGCAGGCACCAGGACATCCGGCTGGAAGGCAGGCACCAGGACATCCGGCTGGAAGGCAGGCACCAGGACATCCGGCTGGAAGGCAGGCACCAGGACATCCGGCTGGAAGGCAGGCACCAGGACATCCGGCTGGAAGGCAGGCACATCAGACTGGAAGGCTGAGACATCCGTCTGGAAGGCAGGCATCGAGACATCCGGCTGGAAGGCTGGCATCGAGACATCCGTCTGGAAGGCAGGCATCGAGACATCCGTCTGGAAGGCAGGCATCGAGACATCCGGCTGGAAGGCAGGCATCGAGACATCCGGCTGGAAAGCAGGCATCGAGACATCCGGCTGGAAGGCAGGCATCGAGACATCCGGCTGGAAGGCAGGCATCGAGACATCCGGTTGGAAGGCAGGCATCGAGACATCCGGTTGGAAGGCAGGCACCGAGACATCCGGCTGGGAGGCAGGCATCGAGACATCCGGCTGGAAGGCAGGCACCGAGACATCCGGCTGGAAGGCAGGCACCGAGACATCAGGCTGGAAGGTAGGCATCAGGACATCAGACTGGGAGTCAGGCACATCAGACTGGAAAGTGAGAGCAGGTTGGGTTACTGGCAAGATGGTGTGGGTCGGGAAGAATTTTTGTTTCTTTTTTGGTTTAGCCCGTGCAGTTTTGTATGTAGGTGCAGGGCTGTAAGAAAAGAAAGTAGCTGGGCAGAAGGAAGACCAAGGAACTGTAGCTGGAGGAGGGTTTTGTGGGACTGTTACAGGTGGAGGAGAAGAGACAGGTGGATTGAAGGCAGGATATGTGCGACACTTGGAGACTGGGTAGTAGTATTTGGTAGGGGGCTGATTAAACTGGGCTGTAGCTGAGGTTGCCATAGGCGACGGGGAGATAGATTTTTGGGAAGGCAGATGATTAATGGCAGGGCTGGAATATTGTGGCTTAGCTAAAGACAGGAGATATGACCATGCCTGCAGCACAGGTTGAACAAACGCTGATTCACACACAGCCTGACTAATCATGGATTGCACCGACTGGATGCAATTAGACAACACTTGCTGTGAACAGGAGGAATAGTGTTCCATGAAATAGGCTGGATCATCCTCTAACAACCAAACCAGGGATTCAATAGGCCATAATTGAAGGGGGGCGAAAAAGCATCACTTCCCTTCGGGAATGCATGACAGGGCTGGTTTTGCACATAACTGGATCAGGGGCTGAACATCTTCAAAAGACATATACCCCTGATCCACTAGGGAATGAGCCGATCAGATAGTTTCCATCAGCTGGTCACTAGTCTACCCTTTTAAAATCTGGCGACAACATTCACCATCCTCTTCTGCTAGCAGAGAATAATAAATTATTTCATTGAAATCCATCTTAGCAGACCCGACAAACCAGGATGGTTTCCTCAATGCAGTCACGTCTGGTCAGGGATGGCCTTGGTATACTGTCAGGAGACTAGTAGACCAGACTGTGTGGACTGCACAGGGATAACCCAAAACGCATGTAAGTGAATAAATAATATTTTTTAAAATAGGTGATCATTCAGAAAATACGAACAGTGCAAAACCAACACAACAAACCCACTACAAACAACAATATATACAGCAAGGGGCAATACCGGAATCACAGATGTCAGCCAGGCCAGGGTCATACACAGCAGGTCAGCAGGAACAAGGGATATACCAGAAACATAAACGTTTAGCCAAGCCAAGGTCATACACAGGAGATAAGCAATTGAACAAGGGCAGGTTAGGAGAGGGGGATAATGAATGGGATAGGAAACAGGCTCAGGTTCAGGTTCAGGTTCAGGTTCAGGTTCAGATACAGATACAGATACAGATACAGATACAGATACAGATACAGATACAGATACAGGTTTACGGGATACAGGATAACAGGTCAGGGCGCAAGGAAGAAAGATACCAAGGCAAGCCTATGAGGGCTTGCCGGGTATTTATAAGGCTGTGGTAATTGACCTCATGTTACAGCTGAGCGCAGAGTGTGCTGTTTGCTCCACATTGCCGGAGTGCACCCGCTGGTGGACACTGGTACTACGGCCCAAGGATGCAACAGTGCCACCAGCAGGAGAGACCTCTTACTACAGGTCCCAGGTGTTGGAAGACACCCGCTGGTGGACACTGATACTGCGATCCAAGAGACCGATAGCGCCACCAACGGGTAAACCCTCTCATGACACCTATGCTGTCTTTCCTTTATAGTCACTATCGTAGCATTAGGCTTCAAGTGAAGCTTGGTAGTTAGATCCCTCTTTCAAGAATTCTGCCCTCCTTCTTTTGGGGAATTAAGATTGAGTGCTTGATTATCAATGACTGAAACAATGTAAATGTTAGGGCTCATTAACATGTACCCCTTCCCCCCACCCCCACCCTCGTAGGAGCCACTGGTTACTGGTTCCCCCTATTCCTGCACAGCCAGGCAACTTGCATTTCCAACTTGCATTCAGACACCAGAAATCAGTCCATGGGCGTGTTTTTGTTGTTTTATTAGGGAAAACTACTTGGATAGGGTATAGCGATTATGGGATGCCCAACTTGACTTGAAGAAACAACAGATGAGGACAAACTTCCTTCTCAATGTACAAAAATGAAAATCCTGGACTGTAGTCCCTCCGGAATAATCACAGTCTCTATGGATCAGTGGCAGGATCCTTTATGGACCAGGAGCTCTCAGTCCCCTTGAAATAATTAGCACAAAGCTGCAAACTGTATGCAGAAGTATCTTGGTTCCCCTGTAGAACTTCACCGAGTTCTGACTTGCAAATACTACCAGCCCACCTAGCTGCCTTGACTTCTGGATCACCCAGGGGCTATGAAGAACTCCCCAGGACAAGGGATCAGGATTTAGCAAAACGCTGTCCTTGGAAAGTGTGCTATGTCTGGCAGTCTTTCCCCTTATATGCCCCCTGGGTGTACTGAGGTACTCACACTGTCTTTTGCTCCCCCGCTGCATTGGGCAAGACTCCTGTTCAGGCCTCCAACTGATCAGATCTTCCCATGCCAGGTATTGGAGATTCCTTTCTTAGGCTTCCTCTCCTTCCTTTCCTCAGCTCCAGCTTGAAGGCAGAGCCCCCAACCCGGGGTCCCCTCCCAGGCCACAAGACAGCAAACTTAGTGCTCCATCTTCCACCCAACTCCCCTGCTAGCGAGGCTCCTCCATATTTAAGGGCTGACCTAGCCACCCTGCCAAGCCCTCTGCCTGGAGATTGGCAGATTTCCTTAGGTATGCAGATTAGGACCTCCTTGCCTCCACCCACTAGCTTCCAGAAGCTTCTCCAAGCTTCTAGATCTAGGGGGAGGTACAAGATACCTGCCCTGTAGAGACATCCAGCCTGACCTGCAGTAACCCGACCCAATTACAGTCTCACACAGTTACCATGAGTCATACCAAATACATTTACCTACATTAGTTGCACGCTAGAGGGTGCTACATAGACATTTGGTAGCCCTTGCCTCTGAAAAGCAATCTGCACTGGATTGCTTTTCCAAGAGTGATTGACAGGTGGCTGTGAAACGATTTGTCACCCCCTCACCCCCCTGTTTTAACCCTAAAAAGCCTGCACCACCGTACCAAAACCATATGGCCACAGTCTCAGAGCAGCCCCATTCACTTGAATGGGTTGCATTCCCCAGCAGTATTGCCTGCTGAATGGGACAGGGGATATAAATTTTGCCACAGCTCAATTGCCTATTTTTACTGCCCCAACCGCTACTTGCTGAGCTTCAGGACTTCACCTAGAATTTTGTCACCTGATACCTAAAAAGTGCCTGACTGGAGATGCATCCGCATGGGAAACTGCATGCTGAAAAGTATAAGCTTACTGTTATCAAGTAGTAACACAAATGAATTGCTTATGTATTAGCGCCCTTTATGGCTGAAGGACAAATTACTTTACCAGGCCTCACACCGGAAGGATAATGTCTTTTCACTTGCCAGTGACACTTGTACCAGCACTGACTACAGAGTAAATTTTGACTGAAATAACGTTGAACGTGGAAGTATGCTGTATCCTTGAGGCACAAAATATAGAGTGACGAGATTTAGGCAGGTGGTTTTGAGGCAGAATTGTAAGATATGCAAAAATTAGGGGCAAGCAGCAGACCGACAGACAGGCACTGAGCAGATTTTATATGCAGCATGCCTAAATGTGCCTGAATTGCAACATCCAAAGTTATAGAAAATAACTGGGAGCTTGAAGCTAAACATCAATTTAGATCAATAAATAATTTATTCAGATTGATACATTTTATTAATGTGCAACACAATGCTAAAAAAACAAAAATAGTGCAGTAGGTTCTATGTAAATGATACTATGTAAATGATGTGACCTTAAAGTGGTTGTAAACACTCACATATACCCAGTAAAGTGAATAGCCTCAGGTGAAACACAGAGATGAAACAAATCTCCCTACATACAGTAAGTTTTACTTGTATATCTGCTGTCTTCCCCTTTCTACACTCTTTGGAAAATGCAAATCATGTTAATCTTTCTTCCTCTTTCAGCAGTGGGTGGGGAGTCTGCACAGACTCCACTGTGTGGGAGCTGATTGGAGGAAAGGCACTGTCTCCCACCTCCACATAGGCAGAGGAATGAAGGAACATGTAGAGCTGTAGTCTGAATAGACCAGCTCCCTGCTTATCTCCCTCTAAGCTCCCTGCTTATCTCCCTCTAAACTCCCTCCCTGACACGAATTTTTAGCTGCTGTTATCTTGTGTGTTGGAGAACCTTTCAGAAGTGACTCTGCTGATAACAGAGGAGCGAAGCACCAGAGGGAAACGGTACTTAGAGCTTTGAAGAGAGATAAGTAAACACTACAGATACAGTATACAGGTATGTGCTTAGGTCAAATTTTATGAATGAGGTTTACAACCACTTTAAAGTGGACTGTAACATAAATGTAAAAGTAGGGTAATTTAGCCAATATCTGAGATGTGACATAATCTGTAAAAGTAGTATGATTGCAGATATATTTTAATTCAGTGGTATTAAAGATACAGTATTCTCTTAATATGAATAATCAATGGACATACAGTATGTTCCTAATTTTGAATTTGAAAGAAAATCAGGCCTACAGCCTAGAATTGACACCTAGATGCCAATGACATTCTCACATCCTTGTAGGTACAGATAAGGGTAAATGAACTGTTACCTCACTGAGCCTCAAGGGGGAGCCCTAGCCATTTTGTCTACAAAACCAGGAGAAGAGGCCTATACACCCAGAAGGCCCGACCTGTCTGCCAAAACAAAAACAAAAACAAAAAACAAAAAAACAAACAAAAAGAGAGGAGCGCCTCTAAGTTAAAATGTTTATTCAATGAAAGAGAAAAAAGTAACCACTTACATTATAGTACACAATGATGCTTGTAGACAGGTAGATGTATGTCAAAGGAGTGTGGTGTTGGGAGAAAGCAGGTTCCCAAGAGTGTCTCTAATCCGTGCTGCAATACGGCGGGGAGCCGGGACGGAACACAGCCGATACTACAGAGGAGAGGAGCAGCCAACCCGTGGAAACTGCGTGTGACGTCAGTTACTGTGGGGAACACAACGCGTTTCAGAGCATGCGCAATGTCCGTAACGCGCATGCGCGCTCCTTTCTCAAGTGTAAAGATAGGGGACGTCACACGCAGTTTCCACGGGTTGGCTGCTCCTCTCCTCTGTAGGATCGGCTGTGTTCCGTCCTGGCTCCCCGCCGTATTGCTGCACGGATTAGAGACACTCTTGGGAACCTGCTTTCTCCCAACACCACACTCCTTTGACATACATCTACCTGTCTACAAGCATCGTTGTGTACTATAATGTAAGTGGATACTTTTTTTCTCTTCCATTAAATAAACATTTCAACTTAGAGGCGCTTCTCTCTATTTGTTTTTTCTGATGACTTCGAGCTGACTTCACTCCTGAGAAGAGCAGCCCTTTGTGGACCGTCCTATACCGTGCTGGATTAACCCCTTCCATCTGCCTACCATCCATTACTCCTATTTATTGGACACTTCTGTAATTACAGACTTTCTTTGTGTTTGTACGCCCATATACATATATTCATTATCCCATATACTTATGGTTTTCAGTCATTCATCTGAATTGTTTTATTTTGTGATTTTGCATCGGTTACTCTGAGCGCCAATTTCTCTGTGTTTTGTCTGCCAACAAATGCCCTTATGTTAAAGATCAGAGGAAAATATTTCTCTTTTATAAAAACTAAAATATTAGTTGCAGAGAGATCAAACTAACTTCTTCTGATCATACACGATTTGGGGTACGTGTACATTTAAAATAGTGAGTATAGAGTCCATGAGAGATCCACGAAATGGTTGTGTGGAGCTTGACGGTTGTGTGGCGCTTGCCAAGCGGCGATTGGTCTTGTTGCGGTCGGACTGGCACGCTGGTGTCAGAAATTCTACCCCCGCTGAAGAGGAAACACTCCCAGGGTTGATTGGCTAAAAGTCTGGCCCACCTCCATATCTTAATAAATTGAGGAGCATGAGATATGGACTGGGTGATTCACATGGAGCTGTTATAAACTGGTGGATTGCGGAATATTTATTGATATGCTCCCATCGCTATGATAAACCTCAGTAAAAGTTTATTTCTGTTTTTGTACCTTTTTATTTTCATAGCTAAATCCAAACTTTGTAGGTCCTTTTGTCTTCTTTGTATTTTTTTGTAATTCCTATCATAGTGACACTGTACTTCTCTGGGGAGGAGATCTGGATTTTTTTTTCACTATGATTGCTTATAACAATAATGATCTGATCACTGTTATAAGCAAATGTTATTCTGAATGGCATCCATTGTATACTATTGTGCCATTGTATACTATTGTGATAGCTGTGATTGGCCACAGTTATCACATGGTACAGGTCTGCTGTGATTGGCCCCTGTAGCATGTTATCAGTGTGGCCAAACACAGAGATCACAATAGTACACAATGACTATGGATAAAAGCCATTGTGCACTATTGACATGTGATCGCTGTGTTTGACCAAAGCGATCACATGGTACCAGGGCCAGCTTGGTACAACAATCTGTCTTCTAATGTGTCCAGTGGACACATCGGGTGATAGATCGCCCATGAGGCACGCAACCGGAGGCTGTCATATGACATCCACCCAGGATAAAACTGCTCCTGCTCAGCTGTCATAATATTGTAGGCCAGACGGGAAGTGGTTAAATATCTGCTTGCAGTGTGCAATCAAATGGCTTTCACTTGTCATCAGTCTGATTTTCCGTCTCATTTTGCAAGGTGTAAATTCTATGTGGAAACCTGTAGGCTACTCTTGGCACTATTGATTGATACTTGGGTCGAAAGGTTGATTGATTGGGGACACAGGACAGGATATAATTGGCTACAGCTATGCTCCTCTCAGAGATACTTTTGCATTCCACAGTGCAAATCAAAGTTTGCAGTAGACATTTATAATGAGGCTGAATATTTAGAGTGTGATAAAGCAGAAGTGGCCTGAATGAGATGCGGTAATAAGAATCATCAAGCTAGATAAAAGCTTCAATTTACAAAAACATAACATATTCACTATTTTCATTATTGTTCATTACTTGCTAAACCTACCATCTCATTTTGTTCTCCAGTTCACTAAAGGTTTAGTGCAAGGATCAGCTGAATTTACTGCATTGTATTTAATATCGTAATGCATGGGTTTTAGCATGTTAAAATAGCACTACCCTTTGGCTGGAAAAAGCAGTAAGGTCCCAAGGGGTGTCTTTTGAGAACAGCAGAATAAAAAAAAAAAAACATTTTAAGTGGTGCTAAAATAACTTGTGGAAAATAAAGGCTTTCAATAGTTACACAGTAAATAGCCTATACATGCCAATTTAGAAAATTGTAGAGTCTAATCCAATACAATATTTAAGTTTGGAAATTGAACATATAATGAGCAACACATATAAAACAAATAATGCAGCCTAATGAATTGATGCTGTGGCATCTTTTGGCAGCCATCAAAAGAGACCGAGGGTCAATTCACTAATGATTATCACATTTGATATTTGTTTGTTTTTTTCTTTGGAAATGTTGCATGTAATAATAAAAGACTAATACCGCGTTCACACGATCGGACTTTACAGCAGACTTTGCCCGGCGGACGGGATTTGGTCAGACAATTCGATCGTGTGTGGGCTCCAGCGGACTTTGTTTTCTCAAAAGTTGGACGGACTTAGATTTGAAACATGTTTTAAATTAATCCGTCGAAATCGAGTCCGGTCGAAAAGTCCGCTCGTCTGTATGCTAGTTCGACGGACAAAAAGCCACGCTAGGGCAGCTATTGGCTACTGGCTATGAACTTCCTTGTTTTAGTCCGGTCGTACGTCATCACGTACAAATTCGTCGGACTTTGGTGGATTGTGTGTAGACACGTCCGTTCATTCAGAAAGTCCGTCGTAAAGTACGTTGAAAAGTCCGCCGGGCAAAGTCTGCCGTAAAGTCCGCTCGTGTGTACGCGGCATAAGACTAAGATGGCGAAGGTATTGAATTTATTCTTCTCCTCAGTCTTCACGAGGGAATCGGGGGGATTCAGTAACCAAAACTGCAGTGTTTATCCTCATGACACAACACAGGAAGCACCAGAGGACAGAATTAAAATTAGACTTGAGAAACTTAACATTAATAAATCACCAAGACCAGATGGCTTGCATCCGAGGGTACTTAGGGAACTCAGTCAAGTGATTGCCAGACCGTTGTTCCTAATTTTTACTGACAGTCTACTGACTGGAATGGTACCAGCTGATTGGAAAAAAGCCAATGTAGCACCAATATTTAAAAAGGGCCCAAAATACATCCCTGGGAATTACAGACCAGTTAGCCCAACATCAATAGTATGCAAACTTTGGAGGGGATGATAAGGGACTATATACAAGATTTTAGTAATGAGAACGGTATCATTAGCAGTAATCAGCATGGATTCATGAAGAATCGTTCTTGCCAAACAAATCTACTAACCTTCTATGAGGAGGTGAGTTGCAATCTAGATAAAGGAAGGCCCGTAGACGTGGTGTATCTGGATTTTGCAAAAGCATTTGACGCAGTTCCCCATAAACGTTTACTGTACAAATTAAGGTCCGTTGGCATGGACCATAGGGTGAGTACATGGATTGAAAACTGGCTACAAAGGCGAGTTCAGAGGGTGCTGATAAATGGGGAGTACTCAGAATGGTCAGGGGTGGGTAGTGGGGTTCCCCAGGGTTCTGTGCTGGGACCAATCCTATTTAATTTGTTCATAAACGACCTGGAGGATGGGATAAACAGTTCAATTTCTGTATTTGCAGACAATACGAAGCTAAGCAGGGCAATAACTTCTCCGCAGGATGTGGAAACTTTGCAAGAAGATCTGAACAAATTAATGGGGTGGGCAACTACATGGCAAATGAGGTTCAATGTAGAAAAATATAAAATAATGCATTTGGGTGGCAAAAATATGAATGCAATCTATACACTGGGGGGAGAACCTCTGGGGGAATCTAGGATGGAAAAGGACCTGGGGGTCCTAGTAGATGATAGGCTCAGCAATGGCATGCAATGCCAAGCTGCTGCTAACAAAGCAAACAGAATATTGGCAGGCATTAAAAAGGGGATCAATTCCAGAGATAAAACGATAATTCTCCCACTCTACAAGACTCTGGTCCGGCCGCACCTAGAGTATGCTGTCCAGTTCTGGGCACCAGTCCTCAGGAAGGATGTACTAGAAATGGAGCGAGTACAAAGAAGGGCAACAAAGCTTATAAAGGGTCTGGAGGATCTTAGTTATGAGGATAGGTTGCGAGCACTGAACTTATTCTCTCTGGAGAAGAGACGCTTGAGAGGGGATATGATTTCAATATACAAATACCGTACTGGTGACCCTACAATAGAAATAAAACTTTTTCACAGAAGAGAGTTTAACAATACTCATGGCCACTCATTAAGAGGTGAAAGAGGTTTAACCTTAAACTACGCAGAGGGTTCTTTACTGTAAGAGCAGCAAGGATGTGGAATTCCCCTCCACAGGTGGTGGGAGCATCGATAGCTTCAAGAAACTATTAGATAAGCACCTGAATGATCACAACATACAGGGATATACAATGTAATACTGACACATAATCACACATAGGTTGGACTTGATGGACTTGTGTCTTTTTTCAACCTCACCTACTATGTAACTATGTAACTAAATTCATAAAAGTTAAAAATTGAATCTAAGGTAAATAACGTAATTTCAATAAAAATGTATGGTAAATGCCAATATAAAAGGGAGATAAATCATTAAAGTCAATTTTTCTAAAAAAACACACATTTTTTGTTTATCTCATGGTACAGGCAGTTGATATTTTAATACAAATAGCAATGAGGGGACCTTAGCACTGGCCAGTAAAGCCGGGTACACACTAACAGGTTTCACACTAACTGCTGGGTTGCACGTAAATAAACTGACCGCTCCATTCGGAGACACTGTACTAATCATGCAAGGTTAGTCCAGCGATCTCCCCCGCTGAGCTGTTGTGTTCTAACAGGGGAATGGCCCACCAGAACACTCTGATCAGCGCTCTCTGCCATTGGCTGAGAGCGCTGATCAGGGGTCGGTCGGATGCTGGTTTTCCAGCATGCACATCATTACACATGGGCAGAATGTTAGCCAGGACTTAAGTTAAAGCGAAGTTCCACTCGTTTGTAAGTTTATTAAAGGTCAGCAGCTATAAAAAGTGTAGCTGCTGACTTTTAATAAACAGACACTCACCTGTCCTATGGTCCAGCGATGTGGCCGCCCAAAGCCTTGCTCCTCCCTCCCGGCACCATCATTGCAAGTGTGAGCAACCGGCTGTGACAGCTTGCGGATTCACAGCTGGGCGTGCACTACGCATGCACGAGTCGCACTGCGCTCTCTGAGTGGCCAGGAAATCTTCTGGGACCTGTGACATGTCCCAGAAGGGAGGGGAAGAGGAGGATTCACCTAGGCGGCGAGGCGAAGGAAGTAGGACTTGGGACAGGAAGTACCTGTCAAAACTAGGTACCCACTCCCCCCCCAAAAAAATTACATGCCAATTGTGGCAAGGGGGTGAGGAGTGCTTAAAGCGGGGGGTTCCACTTTTGGGTAGAACTCAGCTTTAAAGTATAATTAATATAATAATTTATCATTTATAGTTTTGTATAGAATAGAGAGGAATTAGAACACCTGTCAGGTTTTTTTTATTGCCATCTGTGTCCTCTCTGTTTGTCCTGATTATTATTATCATTGAAAGTGAAAGTAAAAGAAAATCTCAAAATTTGGGTTGTCCCCAGAACAGGAATAGTGGGGATATCTTCCAACTGAGATACTAGTTCTGGTGACAACCAGGGATTCCCTCAATTTAGAGGGATTTTCTCTCTCACTTCCTGTTTTGGCTATGGGACAGAAAGTGAAGGTAAATCTCCCCAATTTGAGACAGATGACAAAAATAAACCTAACAGGGGTTATAGCCCTCCCTTACTCTATCCAAAATTGAAAAAAAGGTTTGTCTTTAATTCTACTTTAAAAGTATGCAATATATCAGTGTAGGAATATTCTGTCCTGAGCTCAGGTGTGCAAATAATTTGTAACATTTCACTAGAAAGAGATTGTTCTATGCAGGGCTGGGACAAGGGGTGGGCAGGAGAGACAGCTGCCCTGGACACTGTGGTATTATGTGAGGTGGGGGGGTGTTTTTTTGTAAGAAGGGGAATTTGGGGGGACAGCAGGGAGTAAGCATTGTTTAAGGAGGGGAATTTGAGGGGCTAGAAGTGTTGTTAAGAGGGGGGATGGGGGAAGAAGATTTGTGCTAGGAGGGGGGATTGGGTTAGATGAGTTGATATGGCAGAGGGGGGAGGAGAATTGTGCTAGGAGGGAAAAAAATGATTTTTTTTGGGGGGGGGGGGGGGTGTAGGGATGATTGGGAGGGGGGTGTTTGTGTTAGGAGGGGGAATTTGTGCTGGAAGGGGGATTTGGAGTGAGGGAGAGTGAATATGTACTCGGAGGGGAGGGGGGGCAATTGTGCTTGGGGGATTGGGGATGGGGGAGGCAAAGATTTGTGCTGGGAGGGGGGATTTCAACAGAGGGGCAGATTGGTACTGGGAGGAGAGGGAACTTATCCTTAGGGGGTAAGTAAGCAGATTAGTGCTCAGTTTTTGCTGGCACAAAAAATGCTTATACATCTTTGGGGAGGGGGGTTCTTTGGTCACTGAAAAATTCTTATGGTTGTGTTTACAGACCGACATCAGGGCCAGATGTTTACTGGGTCTGGGAGGCAAGGTTTCTAGGGGCAGCAGACTACCACCTACATGTCAGTTACACATTCCTGCGTATAATAAAAGGTTCCAGACTGTTACTTTGCCTGCCAGTGCAATCCAACCAACTTCTTGATGTTACACATTTGGGCTTGTTTGTTGGCAAAATCATGTACCTACAGTTCACCCATTTTGGTTCTGTACACCTAGAACTGAACTGGCAGCACGGTGGGAGGGGGGGGGGGGAGATTGCCTACTCTACCAGGGGCTGGTTTTAGATGTGCTGATGTAGAAAAGACAAACTCTCTCCTTCAATTGTATGGCTAAGATCATCTTGTTTTTGTAAAAGTAGGACAAACCCATTGACTGGGGTTGAGTGAATGGAGGCACAGGACAGTTGACTCAGGAAGGCAGGAAGTCCGGTATTCTCTTTCATACAGTGCTCTCAGAATTACCTTGATATAGTTGTGTTGTAGGGCTAGAAGCTCTACTCACCATAATCCAGATTCATAAAACAGTATAATTGTGTTTGTTCAGTCAAGAGGAACATGTTTCCTAATCCACATCGCTTATTCATTAGTATAGTTGTTCAGGCAGTACTTACAACATCTTTCTATTGCATACATTTTTTGTGGCGTAGTGTGCATATGCTCTGTAGGAGTGATTTACACTTATATCTTTTCTGCTTCCTGCTCACCCATTTTTGCAGCCTCAACCACAAAGCTAGCAGAACAGAGTGACTTGCTGTATGCTTAAACTTTTTTGTGCCACAACAAAGCTTTAAGCAAAATTGTCTTATTGGTGCAAACCAAGTGTAATGTAATGCAATCCGTACTGTAACTGTTGGTAGATATCTAATTAAACGTGTAATTTGACAATTTTCTAGCAATTCTATGGTATACAAGTAAAACTGAATTGCAAGCAGGAAGCTCCAGACCTTGTGTTGCAGGGTAAGAGCACAGACACATATAAATGTGCCATAATGTGCAGCTATGCTAATTTAGTTTAGCTTGAAAGCCTACATTTATTTAAAGTGGTTGTAAACCATTACATACACCCAGGACTGGCCTCAGGTAATAGACAGAGATGAAACAAATCCTTCTACATAAGTTGTACCTGTTTGTCTGGAGCCCTCTCTTCTTTACCGCCTTGTAAAACACACAGAGCACAGGCCCTTTCTCAGCTCTAGCAGGTGGGGGCGTGGATCTTATGTCACACACTGCACGGCATAGAGAGGAAAATTTAGTGTAATCTGAGACCTAAGTGGAGGGAATGGACACTGTAACGATATCACGTACGGGACATGAAAAGCTGTAGCTAGCTGCCATCTTGTGTGGAAGTAGCCATGACAGTTTGGCTAACCATGTAACATTACAGAGAAATCTGAACTCCCTCCTCCCTCCTCCCTTCTCCCTCCTCCCTCCTCCCACCTCCCTCCTCCCTCGTCTTAGGAATTCAAAGCTTTTTAAATTTAACAGAAAAGGTTATCTCAACAGAGAAAACAGAACCAGGCTAGGTCAGTAGAAAACATTTGTTGTAAGGGCAGAGTGTTCAGGCCTGTCGTAAAACTGTCACCCTCTCCATTCAGAGACCAAACAGGCCCCGGTTGTAAATTGTCTGAATACACATCCAACTTAAAACCGTGGAATAAGTATGAAATTTCAGCATGTGTCATAACTTCTGACTTAGTAATAGTACAGCCATAATATGGACATATTTAGTTTCCTCAGATAATATGGAACGTTTCGAGTCCAGACACCCCTATGTCAGGTCATATGGGAAACCCCTGGGACCACTTATTCCTCCTAAGCAGGCTATACATTATAGATATGTTAGACATGTTTAGACTTGTTTAGAAGGAAATCTCACGTTGAATAATAATATGGATATTTGGAGTCTGTAAACACTATAGATGCAGATATATGAATATGTATTACAAAATCTACCTGGGACGTGGTCATCAGTGTAGACACCTGCCAGCAATCAACCCCTAAACAAGATGACCAGACGATTGGTCACTGGTCACTGTCAACACCCCCTTTGATTTGACAGAAAAGAGGAGATGCCAAGACAATGGAGAGTTCTCCTTTTACCATCCAAGAAGAAACATCTGCCAAGTCGAGAACCGATTACCTAGCTCATCGATCGAACTCTGATCAACCTTCGGACATTAATTGCAAGTATTCTTTCTTCCCAATTCTACCTTATTGCTTTGTGACTGTATATTGTCTTTATTTTTTGAAACATCTTTTTTCTGTGAATGTTTTATTTGCATCAACTTTGACCTTTTCATAATAAACCCTTATGTTGAAAAGTGTAAAGCTTGTCTCTAAAGCTCTTAATGCAAGCTATAAACGAACTTGCCTCTTGAAGGGCGCTACTGTTGTAGAGTAAGACTCTGAGCAGACCTGTCTGTGGTGGCAGTGTGTGTGGCAGACGCTTATTCTAAAATTATAATTGGTATTGCTAAAATTACGAGTCTCCCCCGGCTCGGTCTTTTAAATGGGGGTGGTGGCAGTTAAAGGCTTAATGGTGTAATTAGCCCAGTGACAATCACTCTCAGGCTGCTCGCACCTAGATTGTGGTCCCGCAAGCTGGAAAATTTTTGTGCTGGGCACAGCTGAGAGTGGCATTGTTACGTAAGTGACAGCGTGGTGTGAGGTTGGCCGGTCCTTTGTCGCGAGTTAGCGAGGAGGGCAGGGATCTGACACCCGCGTTCGTCACAGACACACCTCCCTACACAGTCTCATAGGAAAACATACATGCCCTCTTAGTTGCAAATTTTCAGTCCTCAACCCCCCCTCTTCTCCCATACCACCACAGAGGTAATCTTTCAGTGCTGCGGGGGTTAGTACAGCCACTTGACCTGTCATAGGCACTCATGAGAAGTGTGACCTGCCCTCTCCGTCCTCCTCCTCCATTCATAAAAGCTGTACTGTAATTCCAACTGTAGCGCCACCCCTGTGTGGAAGATGACTGTCCCCAAAGGTGACCCTGACCTTGCAAGCCTTCCTACACCTCTGACACCCTGGGTTCTGACAAAATTCAAAGAGAGGATACACTTGCAAAAGACCCCAGAAAAACAATATAAATGGTGAATGGGTATTTTACTAGATGTTTTTGAGTCAAACCAAGAAAGAAGAATTTAAATGAATTATTCCTCAAACAGCAAATTTTAGCATTAAATAAATGAGGCAGTAATAACCAACAGGCCCAAAGAGAACCTATGACCCCAGGTATAAGACGGAGAAGAAAGACCTTTTTTTATAAACAGCTACCTCTAAACCCTGATGCCACGGGCCAAATGGAATAGAAGGCACAATATATGACAACACAATATGTGAAAAGTGCAATAAGCGAAACCTAAATAAGAGTTCCCCTTTAAGATAAGCAGGTGTTATAAGCTGAATCCTTTTGGAGGGAGGAGACCTTGATGTAAGGTGTCCAAGATCTTCAGCAAGCTATGAAGGGGCCCAAGATGATGCTGTGCAATGGTGACCAGCAACGGTGGATGTAACAAGCAAGGTGTCTCTCGGGGAAAGCCTTGGGTGTAGGAAGTAAAGGGTAAATGTGTCTATATGCAGTGTCTCTGAATATAATGTTAATGGTGGGTTTCTCCATACTATACATCCCCTCAGACAGCGGCTTGTTGAGCACCGTCGCTTTGTGGAAGAGGGAACAGATCAACTTAGTATCCCTCGCCACTTCTTACCCAGGGCCTAGAAGTCTGGGTTGTTGAACAGATACCAAAAAGTCTCCCTAAAGCCGAGAGGTTTCACCGACTCTGTGAGAGGGAGACTTTCTGGATATATTCTTTAGATACCCTCTCACCTGGAGGGTTAAACGAGGAACTAGAGGTCTCTACCATCTTATAATACATATTCGCTATTATACTACCTCAGGTTCTTTTTCTTCCCCATTCTAACCATTATCCTCCATTTTCTTCCAGATCACCTTGATATCGTATATAAATATTTTTTAGGTGGTTGGGTGATCTTCACGTTCTTACATTAATTGTAATTTTCCTTCCCCTTTCCCTCCCCTTAATCCCCCCTCCCCCCACCTGATGGTTTTCAGGAGACCTGTCTCCATGCTGCCGAGCCAGGCTTGCAGCTGGCACCATGGATTTGTGGCCCCTCTCACCATTTAGGGTATCTTATATCTGCCATACATCATTTCTCTATCTTGCCCCTATCAGTTTTTTTATATATACTGATCCCTACTTTTCCTTATTTGGCATACACATGACTCGAGATCATCATGTTGCTATTGCCTATACATGGAACCTGTCCAGTGTGCCCACCATTTGGCCTCCACGTCCCTATTTCTTAAATTACCAGCACATTAGTATCCCCTCATGATCCCCCATGGTGGGCTGAATGTCCAATGCTTACGTAAAGTTTAAATGCTTTTTCCCCAATATTTTAAGATTTATCACACATATTTTATTATTGTTTTATTTTTATTTAAGTCACCTTTTTTTGTTCCATTCCTCTCTTTTTGTCCCGTGGTCATTCCCATTCTCAATATGTAGTATATTACATTGGTTATCATTGTTGTTTTTATTGTTATTTCCAGTATGTTATTTCCAGTATGTCCACTAGATGGCCCCCCACCTGTATGACCATATTATTCTCCACTTGTGTCATCACCTGCCAATTCTCTCTATCACCACAAGATGGTGGATTCTATATATAGCATGATAAATTCCCGCATCTCCAGCTTGACAAAGGAGTGCACCTGTCCATTCCACTGACAGTGCGCAGGCTCGGAAACGGCGTTGCAAACACTTCCGGTGACGTCAGACGCAGCTGCGGTCAAAGAGCGCCTCAGACCTCTCCTCTGTATTACTATCTGAGCCACAGAGTGTACAGAGCCAGCGGACGGCTTTCCATGGGTTCCTGAGTGACACAGCCTGTTGAACCAGCGAGCAAGGAGATGCACTGCTGCAGGATTTTCCTCATGCTGATCGTTTTTAACCTCAATGTGAGTGTTTTCATTTATGGAACCATAAAGCTTCTACAGTTCATACTTAGAAGGCGCCTTTTTCTTTACCCTTTTTTTTACATGTTTTGGAGCGTGCTTCTGCTATCCTGAAGAGGCTTGCCCTGAATTGTGGATCGTTTCTTCTTCACTCCTGGATATCACCATCCATCTTGCACGGTTTGTGCTCTCCCCTGATCCACACTCATTACAATTACACAGACTCAGGTTATCTGGCATCATTTGAACTACAGTTTGTGCCAGAACCACCCCCATTTTTTGCCCACTCTTCACTCCTGGAGATATACAAGCTCTTGGAAAGAGGACATCCAGAACAGACTCTTGTAAGACCTGCAGTCAGATGAGAGATGCCTGACTGGTCACCCGACAACCCAGGGATTCAGCAGTGTCTGCGTCAGTGTAGATGAAAGTGGCCCTGGATAGCCACACTGCCAATGTAAACTGGGTAGCTGAGGGTCTGCTTAAAGGGATAAGTATCACTCATGGAAAGCACTCCACACTATCCAGGTCGTGGCACCCACTCACATCCACCTGGAACAGACTGGTCCCTGCTCTGCAGCTGTAGGCCGGGGTCCCGAGAGAGCGTGCCCCCTTCTTGGACTGTTCTATTTATCTCCTCACCCAGAATTGCTCCTCTCTACAGCCAGCTGGAACTTATAGTTTGCAGCAGCAGCAGGACCATTGAAATCCCAACCCTCCGGACTATACATCCCACGATCCTCTTCTTCCAGTAGTGGTCTCTCTCTCTGCAATCAGGAAATGATGACACAATTCTCCATGCTGGGCACTAGAGGGAACAAAGCTTAATGTAATCTTTGTTAAGGAATGTCCCATGATGGCAAAAGCGATATAGCCAGCACTTGACTACACAGCAATGAAAAGAGCTCTATGAATAAAGAAAGTGGTTCTTTCATTCATCCAT
Source organism: Lithobates clamitans (assembly GCA_037952925.1). Classification (NCBI taxonomy): domain Eukaryota; kingdom Metazoa; phylum Chordata; class Amphibia; order Anura; family Ranidae; genus Lithobates; species Lithobates clamitans. The sequence goes on from JBBGZY010000286.1 coordinate 3,491,313, forward strand.
AAAGATGCACTTAGGTGTTAAGACACTGGTATGGTGTCACACATCACATGAGTGGGTGCCCAACCAATGTTTTCATTTCAACAACACCAAAAAGCATGTTTGAACTCAATAGAAAGGGAGAGACATATTGACTTTCTACAAGAACTACAAGATCCAGCATGCATACTGGGTTTTGTGGTTCCACCTAAGTTTATCTTTTCTCTACCAAGAGGTTAGGTGAAGCATTTATTTAAATCATACATTAGTGCTTCAAGGTTATTTAAGTGTATGTAACAATCACTCACTTTGGAGGACCTCAGATCTTGGCAACTTAATATACAGACTTTCATCTAGTATCGTCTTTGCTTACATAAAAAGCGCTTCAGTGGCTCTTTTCACAGAAACAATGACATCTCTTCTCACAAGGAAAGGAAGTAAATGTAATGCTTGCATGTATTATAATAACCACTTTAATACAAGGCACTTTCACCCCCTTCCTGCCCAGGCCAATTTTCAGCACTGTCGCACATTGAATGACAATTGGCCGGTCATGCAATGTTGTATCCATATGGAATTTTTTATAATTTTTTTTGAGACAGATAGAGCTTTCTTTTGGTGGTATTTAATCACCACTGGGTTTATTAATTTTTGTTAAAAAAACGAAAAAATCTTGAATTAAAAAAAAAAAAGGTTTTCTTAGTTTCTGTTATAAAATTTTGCAATTAAGTCATTTTTCTTCTTCACTGATGTTTGCTGATGAGGCTGCACTGATGGGCACTGATAGGCTGCACTGATGGGCGCTGATGAGGCGGCATCTGTGGGCACTGATGGGTCGCACTGATGGGCACTGCTAGGCTGTACTGATTGTCACTGATGGGGCTGCACTTATTATCAGGGCACTGATGATCAGTGCCCTGATTATCGGTGTAAACAATGTGCAGATAGGCTTGCCGATTAACAGCTCTCCTTTGCTCACACAGACACAGCGTGTGAGGAAACACCTGGCGAAAACTGGCAAGTCTGTTTATATGTGATCAGCTGTGATTGGCCCTTTACTGGGATCTGTGATCAGTGGTGTCCAAAGGACACAGAGCATGCCGGATGCACACCCCAGGGGGCACGTGGGAGGCAGGGTTCTGGGGGGACGCCCATGGACGACTGCGCTGTAGCTGTCTTTTGGATATAGTGCAGTTGGGAAGTAACACATGCTGTTTCTGACTTCCCAAAACTGGTGCCCTGGTGGTCAAACAGAGCATAAACTGAACCTAGGCCTGGTGGGCCATTTGAACCAGTGGGCCCTGGGCAGATGTCCTTTTCCCTGTATATTGAGTGTAAACCTGTCATAAGAAAAACAAGGAAGCTGCCATTCCTGAGCCCTTCTAATAATACTAGTTTTCTGTCTTTAGGAGCCCTTTCACTCTTTTCTGTTTTGCAGAGGCATTTTCCATTAATACCAATGCAAGTGGATCAAAACACGTCACTGCCACTGACATGCAATATGCATTAAAATACATTTACATTTATTTTATTTGAAAACCCATCTGCCAAAAAGTGTGACAAGTGTGAATGGACTGTTTCCTGAATGCTTGGGGTTGTTGTAATAAAGGCAAATGAGCTTAATGAATGAGGCTCTGAAGGTCTGTTGCCTTCCATCGTCCAATCATGGGTAAGCAAATTAATAATGTGATTTGATAATGGATGTGATTTTGGTATTCTTTGCAAAGTGCATTTCACTACATTCACCAAGCTAAGGGAACATTTCCTTGCAAAGCTAACAGCCTATTTGCATTTAGTAAACACACCCTTTGATTCACTGACCTGGAACTAGTATACAACTAAGCCCCCGTTCACACTGGGTGCAACTTCAAAGTGGTGCAATTTGGTCCGATTTAGGTGCGACTTTAGTGCGGTTTTAATGTACAGCGACTTGGCCTCTGTACATTTTTGATGTCCAATCAAAAAAGTACAGTGTGTGACATAATTCCAAAGATTAGAAAAAAACTCAATGGAGCCACCACCCCCCCCCCTTCCAATCCATACCAGGCCCTTCGTATCTGGCATGGATTTTAAGGGGAACCCCTCTCCCACAACTTATGGGGAGGAGGCCCTTGTCCTCATCAACATGGGGATAAGGTGCTTTGTGGGGGGAAAGGCTTGGTTGAGGGCATGCGCCTGGTATGGTTCAGGAGGGGGGGGGGCGCTCGCCTGTCCCCCCCTTTGATGGCCTGCCAGGCTTCATGCTTGGATAAGGGTCTGATATGGATTTTGGGGGGACCCCACACCATATTTTTTTAATTTTGGCATGGGGTTCCCCTTAAGATCCATACCTGACCAGAAGGGCCTGGTATGGAGGGGGGGGGCTCATGCTGTTTTTTTCTCAAGTAATTGCCGGAAATTCTTTGGGAAAAGGTTAAGAACAAGGTGAAAAAAGGCTATAGGTCGAGCCGATATGGACACAGGCATGACAGTGCGATTTAAATTACAGTGCATGAGATATAAATCGCACTGTAGTCGGGAAAAGGTAATACATGAACTAAAAATTACAGTAATACATGAACTACTTTTCAAAACGCATCAATCGCAGCTATTAACACAGAGCCATAGAAATACTTTCGGTGCAACTTTGGGTTTTCAGTCAGACTTCTAGGGAGGGCCCAACTAGTTGCACACTTTTTTTTTACCAGTTTCAGTCCGGGCCATATCTGACATTTCTCTTATTGATGTAAAAATCAGCATTTTTTTGCTAAAAAATGACTTAGAATCCCCAAACATTATATATTTCTTTAAGCAGAAACTCTGGGGAATAAAATAGTTGTTGTTCCAATTCTAGATTTTTTTCAAAAAATACACTTTAACCTCCCTGGCGGTATGATTATTTTAGATTTTTGATACTGAAAGCGGTACAATTATTTTGCATGGAAATTTGGTGTTTTATATTGTAGGCCTGTAATTCTTAGGAATAACACACTTAAGTCTAGTAGACATCCCAGGTATGCTAAAGTTTGAAACACTAAATCATAAATTATAATATAATAAATAACTATAAATAATTATAAGAAATAATAATATAATAAAAATGATTCAATAATGTAATCAAATCAAAAACTGAAATCTGCTCAGTTGCAGAATTGTCGCTGTTCTTACTTTCAGTGTTTGATGACGGATTTCCCCACAAATCACTATCGCTCAATTCTGCAAGTGATTCTATTTTATTATCACTGTTTTCTAGCTGGTCTAAACCTGCTTTTGATGTAAAGGGACGGTTTTGGTTGCTATGGACAATCTCCAGTTTCCAGGCAAAAAGAACAGTTTTTATAATATAAAACTGCATGCAGGGCACTGGACAAAGCACTAGGGACAAAAGGGAGTTGAAATAAATTGATACAGTAATGTAATCTGTAAGATTACAGTGTACTGTATGTGTATTGTGTGTTTTACTTTTTGAATTTGGCGCCGTTCTCCGCCCCAGTGCGTCGCAACGCTCGCAGGGAACGGAGCCCTGGGCACTGTGATAGATCGAGCGGAGGACAGCTCGCTCACACTGCGGGGAGACATCGCAGGATCCAGGGGACAAGGTAAGTAAGCTCTTCCTGGATCCTGCGATGTGATCCCGAGTCTGGCTCCGGGTTACCGCTTTTGGTACTGAAAATCCACCCCAAGCCATACTCGGGAATATCGCCAGGGAGGTTAATTAGTGCACACAAACACAATACAATACCCAATTTTTGAAGATGATGTTACATCGAGTAAACAGATGCCTGTGGAACAGTGCCAAGCTACGTCCATAGGTAATGCTTTAAAAGTCTTTACAGCAGGGGTCTTAAACTGGCGGCCCCCCTGCTGTTTGCGAAACTACAAGTCCCTTGAGGCACTGCAAGGCTGACAGTTACAAGCATGACTCCAACAAGCAGAGGCATGATGGAACTTGTAGTTTCGCAACAGCTGGTGGGCCACCAATTTTGAGACCCCTGCTTTACAAGTTACCAGTTTAGAGTTACACTGGAGGTATGGCACTAGATTGCTCTAGCTCTGACATTCGCCACGATACCTCACACGTGTAGTGTGATTTACATTTGGGTGAGGGACCTATGTGCGCATTTGCATGTGAGCACGGGAGGCAGGACACTTTAATTTTTTTTAATATATATTTTTTTATTTATTTTACAAATGTACAACCTTTTTTGGATCAACATCTCTTGTGATAGCATGGGCCAGGACAGGTCCTCTATAAGGAGAAATTTGAGGTCTATTTGACCCCAGATCTTTCCTCTTGCCTTCAAAACACCTGTTCAAACCCAGATTGGTTTGATCAGATGCTTTCACAAGCCGTTAATGCTTTGTTTACATCAGTTCAAGACCGGAAGTGACTAAATCATTGTTGCTTCCGGCTTCTGACGTCAACACAGTAGGAAAAATTACATCAGTTCCTTTCACTGTGTCCGGGGAAGCCGATGATGCTGGTCACATCCTTACTGGGCTCCCTGATGGGACAGTAGAGCCCGGTAAAGTTGTTGGTGGCAGGTGGGGGAGTGACCCCCTTACGCCACCTGTAAAAGTGATCCAGTGACTGTATATCCACTTGGATCACTTTTACCTAAAAGAGAAAAGCCAGCTGAAACAAATGCATACCAGGATCGTGACTGTAGCTTCATTTATGATCTTGGTGTAACCACTTCAATCCTAGGCCATTTACAAACCGCCTAAGGGATGTGTTTAATACCTACTCAGGCCCCTTGACTGCATAGGCAATTTTATGGTAAAGGTGAACTTTGCCTTTTGAGGCAGTGGATTGGAGTGGAGTACAGCCAGCGAATTTAGCATTGTCAGGAAAAAGTCAACAATGGCATCCCCCATATTTCTATCATGACAAACTAACTTTAACCACTTAAGCTCTGGAAGGTTTTACTCCCTTCATGACCAGAGCATTTTTGCTATTCAGCATTGCACTATTCTAAATGGCAATTGCGCAGTCATACAACACTATACCCAAGCAAAATGTATATAATAGTTTTCACAGAAATAGAGCTTTCTTTTCATGGTATCTGATCACCACTGGGTTGTTGTTTTTTTTTTTGTTGTTATATAAATGAAAAAAGACCAAAAATTTAGAAAACAAAAACATAATTTTTTACTTTCTGCTATACAACATATTAAATAAAAAAATCAAAAGTATTCATAAATTTAGGTCAAAATGTATTCTGTTATATGTCTTTGGTAAAAGAAAAACAAAATATGTGTATATTGATTAGTTTGTGTGAAAGTTATAGCATCCACAAGCTATGGGATATATACTGGAATTTTTATTTATTTCTTTTTATATTATTAATGGCAGTGATCAGCAACTTATAGTGGGAGTGCTTTGCAGGGAGAAGAAACAAAGAGATTGTTCCCTCTGTACAAAGCCCTGTGTTGTTTGTCAGCACAATGCTTAGGGCTGTTATTGGACACAGCCGATCAGCAGGTCCTAACCATTAATCTTTAGCCGGAACCTGCTGACAAAACTAGACACAGCAGGAGTCATCGGGGGGTGGAAGCCTGAACCAAGAAACAGGCAGCGACGTACAGGTATGTATGTGTGCTTGAATGACACCTTTGGACAGCAGCATTGGCAGTCAGGGGGGGGGGCAGTGTTAGATGTACTAGCAGATTTGGATACACTAACAAATTGAAGCCAAAATACTAATAACACTTTATAAGCAGTCACAGCAACAGTTTTGCTTCTTTTGGGATAAAGGTTTTACATTAAAAAGCTGGACATTGCAAGCACCACTGTCAGCAGTAAATAATTTGTCTCAACCACCTAACTGCTACATCTGCAGGACAGCGTGCTATTTTGAAAAACAACAGACTTACTGGCCAGATCACCAGGTGAAAATAAAAGATAGAAAGCCTAAAAAAAGAAAATGAATGCAGCCACCACATCTAAGATTTGGTAAGCTGCAATACCAAAATGATTTTGGGTTTAATATCACTTCAAAATGTTACTAAACCCACAACAGTAAAATCAGTATGTACTGTACATGCAGTAATGCATGCTTGTTATACTCACTGTGGAACCTAAGGGGTGAATCCTGCGCATTGTATAAAAAGGCTGTTTGATCCTGTCTTCTCTGATCCCCCCTTCTTCCACTGTCCCCAATCCATCTCCTGATAAGACAGAGCCTTTGGAGTTACTCTGTTCATTCTCAGTTTGGTGTGTATTGCTGTAGAGTTTTCTTTTCTTGGGAGGGTGCATGTGACCAGTACAGGGCCAATCAGCACTGTCCAGACAGAGGGTCAGGCGTCTTGCAGCCTCAGAGTAGAATGAAAACTCCTCCTACAAGCTTTAACCAGACACTCATAGAGGTCACAAGACTGCTCTTGAGAAAAGGTATTTAGCAGTTTATATTTACTAAAATACTTGCATTTCCATGTTCTGTGTACTGTGGAAGACCGGATATAGTGAATGCAGGGTACTGGGTTTAGTAACACTTTAACTGTTGAATGCCTTATATTCCCATAAGCATTTTAAATGATGAATTATGTTTTATCACCACCTTGAATGGCTCTTTTTTTTTGGTTCTAGAATATACATCTACTGAAACCTGCAATTATCACCGGCTTGAAGCTTATGTATTTTAAGGAGTGATAACTTGTGTGGTGATCTTTGTGAAATTACTTTTACGTTGATTTTATCATAACAGCAATTAAATGGTGTTATAACACCAGTAGAGGTAAAACATCATGACTTACAGAGGAGGCTAAATAAAGAATGTTATGATCCTTTGTGAATTAAGAGGAACTAAATACGGTTCAAAATCAAGAAAATAAGAGGTGAATAAAGGAAAAAATGGATTTGTTAATTAAACCTACAATGTGATTGTTAGCCAGTTCTGCCAACATTTTGGATATTATCCCAGCACATGGCTTACTGGTGGGATTGCCTGAGCGCAGTGAGCAGCACCATTAGGCTAGGTTTACATTAGAATTGTATTATTTACATATTGCCAATACCATGACAATGTGTAAACCATATGATTACCCACCTAGATCACTGGGTGCGCAGGAAGTAAATAAAGAGAATTTCCTATTATCAACACAGAAATACTGTAAATTCTTTGGTTAGTAGAATATGGGAAGGCTAGAAAGATTTTTATAGCGGCCCATATCCCTGTTGCAAATTTTCTCTCAGTTCCTGCACATGAAACCGTTCTTATCAGGGCAGTAAGTGAAGGGGAATCTCCTTAACAGAGCCAGTTGGGGTTTTACTATTTCTCAGTCTATATAAAGCAATAAAGTTTTTGGCTTCACACACATTAAAGCCATGCTTATACATGCTTAGTTTTTTTTTTCTATTTATAAATGTTTTTATTGAAGTATTTAGACATGTACATCAGTGGAGGCAAACAACCCCCCCCCCCCCCCCGGAGCCGTGGCTCTAACAACTCCCCCCCCCCCCCCGCGCGTCTGCCCGTTGGTCCAGCACTTACCTGGATAGATAGATCCATATAGATGGGGGGTGCCATCCAGCGCAGCGGGTGCAGGCAGCAGCTCCAGGCTGGCGGGTGCGAGGTCCGGCAGGGGCTCCAGGCTAGCAGGTGCGGCGTCCGGGCAGCGGCTCCAGGCTAGTGGGTGTGGAGTCTGGGCAGCAGCTTCAGGCTAGTGGGTGTGGGGTCCAGGCAGCAGCTCCAGGCTAGCGGGGTCCGGGCAGCAGCTCCAGGCTAGTGGGTGTGGGGCCTGGGCAGGGGCTCCAGGCTAGTGGGTGCGGGTCCGGGCAGTGGCTCCAGGCTAGCGGGTGCGGGGTCTGGGCAGCGGCTCCAGGCTAGCGAGTGTGGGGTCCGGGCAGCGGCTCCAGGCTAGCAGGTGCGGAGTGTGGGCAGCAGCTCCAGGCTAGTGGGTGCAGGGTCTGGGCAGCAGGTCCAGGCTAGCGGGTGCAGGGTCCGGGCAGCGGCTCCAAGCTGGCAGGCATCCTCTATGGCTCCAGCAGCTTCCTCCCTAGCTCCACGTCAGGCATGCAATAGCATTGCCTGATGTTTTGGCCTCACACCTGCTTCCTGATTGGCGGAAAGAAGATTTAGTGTGAAAATAGAGAAAATTCATTCGCTATCGTCACACAACTGGGTGGGATCGGAACGCAGTGCTCTGCGCCCCGAGCCCACCCTTTTTTGAAGCTTATTAGAGCTTCTTGCTCTAATCATGTGCTTAAAACCCCCATCCCCACCATAGGAATTCATGTCCCTGGCAACCTGAAAGGGGTTGGCGCATGGATAGGGAGGGCAGCAACAATGTTAGGGGGGGCAGCGCCCATATGCCCACAATGCATGGGCTGCCACTGATGTACATAAAAAAGCACAGAGTGATCGGCAAATACATCCAAAAGACAAGGCAGAAATGGCCAAGTATGCATCTCTCTTTATAGCATTGAAAAGAATTGGAAAAATAGAACAAAAAGAAAAGAATAAACCATAAGTAAAAATTAAAAGTAACAGCATTGCATCTGCAAAATAGAAGACTTGACAACTTGTGTGCTATTTCTTGAACAAGTGCATCTATAGGTAGGAGTCATTGGTGCTAGACATATCTTACTAAAATAGCTCAGACATAACAAGCAAAAGAGGTAACTCATAGATACAATATACAATATATTTAGTAGGCTGACCAGTATTCCTATTTATGGTCAAATTTACGCATGGAGTCTATGAGAGTATGATGCACCCTATCCATCAGTCTAATAGACTCCAAGCGAGAAGCACCTGTGACCATGGTACCGATGGGGCCCGCCAATTAATGGCTATTGCCCATTGAATGGCACTAATAAGTGTATGTGGGGGGGGGGACTTCTGGGAGTTTGGCAAAAAGGATACACATCTGGTAAGTCAGAGTTATAGGTATACCTGTTATTTGAAACACCTTCATAGTGGTCTGTTGCCACAGAGGCCGTAGAGCTGCACAGTTCCAGAATGTGTGAAGGAGAGTACCCCTATCATGACATCGCCTGAAGCATGTGTAGGGTACTAAAGAGTAAATTCTGTGCAGCCAAACTGGGGTGTAGTACCAGTGGGTATGAAGCTTGACCACAGTCTCTTTAATAGTGATAGAGCGTGTGCATTTGTTCATATTGGAGACCAATGTCATGCCAATTCTCTGCCAAAATCTCCTGGCTCCGTTTTTTTTTTATTCAGTCGGCGGCCTGAACATAAAAAAACAAAACAAAAACAAACAGATTCCCCCATCCAAACAAGTGAGGTGGATAGATGAATCCTCCCTGCTGTGCTAATGTATTCTGACAGCTGTGACTCCTCCTCTGTCAGAATTCACTGGCTGTAGTCCGCTGAGAGACAAAATTTTCCAATATTCCTGTTTGACAGAAGTCGCTCTACTGATCAACTTGGCAACAATAGTAAACTATTAAACGTAGGAGCACTTGCCTAGTAATCCCTGTATTCTCGTCTAGGTTCAGCAACAACTCACCCATGGACAGAATACGTCTCACACTTGCACTCTCTCTTCACTTCCTCCTTCTGGGGTTTTCAACCCACCAACCCAGAGACAGGAAATGCATACATAATATATCAGCAATCTGGGCATTTACAAATAACAGTCAGTAGAGGGCAGCAGAAAACTGCAGGTGTTTTTTCCTCTCTCTATCCATACCTAATGCCCCGTACACACGGTCAGACATTTCAACAACAAAATCCATGTTTTTTTTCCGACGGATGTTGTCTCTAACTTGTCTTGCATACACACGGTCACACAAATCTTGTCAGAAATTCCGAACGTCCAGAACGCGGTGACGTACAACACGTACGACAAGCCGAGAAAAATGAAATTCAATAGCCAGTGAGGCTCTTCTGCTTGATTCCGAGCATGCGTAGAACTTTGTGCATCGGAATTGTGTACACACGATCGGAATTTACGACAACGGATTTTGTTGTCGGAAAATTTGAGATCCAGATCTCAAATTTTATGTGACGGAAATTCCGATGGAAAATCTCCAATGAAGCCTACACACGGTCGGAATTTCTGACAACAAGCTCCCATCGAACATTTTCCGTCGGAAAATCCGTCCGTGTGTACGCGGCGTAAGAATAAATTTAGGATTTACTGGTCCGTTAAGTGGCCAGAAAAAAATTAGGCTATTAATTGTTGGCTTGACTTTGTAGTACTCTGTAGTGGATCATAACATACAAATAACACATCATAAGTGCAATGCAATAAGAGCAGCTCCAGATTTTTTTTTAAAATGTACTTCAATGTGTAGTGGCATTGATTTAGTAAAGGCAAATAGACTGTGCACTTTGCAAGTGCAGTTGCTCTAGATCTTAGAAAAAGGGGAAGCTCTGCTGACTTCGATCATGCAATCATGTGCAAACAAAAATGCATTTTTTTTTTCTTGCATGTGATTGGGCACTTTTTGCAAAAGTGAAGCTTCACCTCATTTATTAAGCTTTGGAGCAACTGCATTTGCAAAGTGCATCCTGTTCTAGTGTGACAATACTCACTTTACTGTATTTATGGAGCAGCAGTGTTGTCACCTCAAAACAGGAAGTCTGTTAGGACTACAAAACACCTCCCACTCTGCTTCTTTCCTTAACACAAGGGGAGGTGTTCTGCAGTCCACTGAGTTAACTGGAAACATTGCTAACTGATTACAATCAACAGAGTCAGAGATACTGTAGTACAGTTATCTTTTATATAACCCCTGATTTTATACAGCTGTAGCATTTGCTAGACAGCATTAGACATTGGTGCAGTTTACTAAACAGGAGCAAAGTTAGAAACAATTATGCAAAACACTTTTTTTCCCTGCAAACATTTTGTAATGTAAACTAAGCCTTATGCCGCGTACACACGATCGGAAATGCCGCCAGCAAAATTCCAATGAGAGCTTTTTGTCGGAAAATGCGACTGTGTGTATGCTCCGTCAGTCTTTTTCTGGCGGAATTCCAGCTAGCAAAAGATTGAGAGCATGTTCTCTATTTTTCGGTCAGGAAAAGTTCCTATCCGAAAATGCATTTGTCTGTATTTTCTCGGCTCGTCGTAGTGTTGTATGTCACCACGTTTTTGATGGTGGAAAGTTCAGAGAACTTTTGTGTGACCGTGTGTATGCAAGGCAAGCTTGAGCGGAATTCCGTCAGAAAAACCATCCAAGTTTTTTCTGATGGAAATTCCAATCGTGTGTAAGCGGCATTAGTCTATAAAATGTGGGTTGCCTCTTACAATTCAGGTTTCATGCACATGAGGGCATTAGAATTGTTCCTCCGCTGTGTTCAGATGTAACACCACCACCACCTCTTGTGGGTACTCTCTCACCTTATCTTATTGACCTGTAAAATAAAACGACATTAATTGCCTATTAGAACCTGGACAGGGCTGTCACTTCATTGATATTCCCAGATCTTATCAAGCATCAAGAATCAGTCCATATGACCAGCTCAGAGAGGTACGAATGGAAACATCATAGTGCCCTCCGCAAATCAAAATATTTATTAATGAGTTAAAATGCATTTACAAGAAGACAGATCGCTTTCACTTTAAGTCGCACGTGCTGAGAAGCCGAACAAGCCAGACAATGAGCCTGCCACTGCTATATAGCCTTCTGCTCTGCTCCTCTTTTCTGAACCCCAGGGCAGCACCTCCTCTAGAGAGCTGCCCTACATGCGTGACATGACAATGCAAGAAAATGCTCTTCACGATTTTGCGCGCGTTTATAAAGCACTATAATGTCAATGCAGCCTAAGCGGTAAAATATTTACCATACATTGTGTTTTTCTTTACAGATTACTTTTATTTTGTTTCTACTCTTTACGATTTCTATTTACTTTAAAGACATCAATATTATCTGGTAATCAATCTTACAGTAGTAAGCCACATACATAAGGTTGGTAATAAGTACCAGTTTACAAGACATGCAGCTGTAAAGAGCTTGACAACACAAATAAAACTGGATTTACTGGTGCAAAACAAATCCGTATATGTCAAGAGACTATAAATGTTAGCATAGAGCAGCTTTGAGATGTAATGCTAATATTTTTTCATAAATAGTTGCAAAAAAAATGGTGGGACATTTGAGGTGCCAGTATGAAGCATTGCAACATCCGAAACTAGTATTAGCATATAGATTTTATTTTTATATATTTTTATTTTATATATATATATATGTATATATATATATATATATATATATATATATATATATATATATATATATAATTTTTTTTTATATATTTAAAAACATACATTAGTTTAAGAAAAAATCGTATCACAAGAGTCAATAAGGCTATTCTTCATAAATTACAACAACTATACACCACATATAAACATATGTTTCCTGACAGACTCCATGGCAGCATACATATGGGTTAACCCCGTATCCTCTCCACTCCTATAGGACTCCACTCCCATAAATTTTTGCTCAGAGCCAGAGGCTGTGTTCCTTTTTTGTCCTCCTCCTAAGGACCAGAATGGTTGAAGTCTTACCTTGGATAAAGTGTCCACGATCAAGGCCTAGTTGTTCAGCAAGCTGTGCCCTGGAAGACGTGGAGTCTTCACCAGTCCCATACATTTTTGCTCAGAGCCAGAGGCCGCGTTCCTTTTTTGTCCTCCTACTAAGGACCAGAATGGTTGAAGTCTTACCTTGAATAAAGTGTCCATGATCAAGGCCTGGTTTTTTAGCAAGCTGTGCCCTGGAAGATGTGTGGAGGAGTCTTCAGCAATCCCCAACTATTAGCGGGGTGGAGAAGGGTGATGGATGCGGTGCCATGAAGAGCTTATGCAAAGCGGCAGTACGACCTAAGAGCCTAGCTATTAGCAGGTGGCCATAAATGCCCTGGACCCATGCAGCAGTGTCTTCTGTATGCAGGCGTGGTCTTGGGGGATGCCATCTGCAGTGATGTATACTTTTATATTGCATATTTCATGGCAGCAGTTTTGTGTGTTTGTCTGTTTTCTTACCTGGTTCAAGTGTCCTCCTGCCTATGACGGATGGAGTGCATTTGCGTCTCAAGCTGCCAATCTCTCTTCCGGCCTGGCGTCCCTGGGTTACTCCTGTCCAGGGACTCAGCGCTGTGGGCGGCAGTGGCGTCATTACAGTGGACAAATTCAATCAGCGGTCAGTACTATTGATAATGGGATTCTCTATGGGGAGCTTGCAGCAGTTTCCATAAATGCTGTGTGCAATCATCACAGGTACAGTATATGCTCTGCAATAACAGCCTTGTGTGCTGCCTGTGTGTGATCCTGCTTTGGTTCTATCACCTGTGCAGGTTGGCTATCTGTGCAGTTCAACACCACGGATGTATCACTGCCCCCCCTTGTGGCCAGCTCTTGTGTAGCAGGTATGAAAGGGTGTGTTTACCCTTTCCTTTCCTCGCTTGCCTTGGCACTCTTTTTGTTTTTTGTTTTTAACTGTTTCCTTCCTTCCCTAACTTGCGTTTTATGAGTCCTTCTAGGTTGGATTAACAATACATTGCACAAGATGATAAAGACCTCATTAGGTCACAACATCAACATTTCTCTTCCAGACGTAGTCGTCATAGGTCACCATCAAGGTCAAGTCTTCATAGCAAAAGCTCTGAATCCTCCTCTAGGCACCACACCAACTGCCATGTCAGCCGCTTCAAGGAGGGAGCCTGTTGGGGATGCAGGACTCAGGTCCCAGAGGGCAGGTCTCTGTGTGAGCTATGCTAAGCCCAGGCGGTTGGAAAAGGGGATGGTGATTTCCAGCAAAAAGAATCTCTGGTGAGGCACGTGGTGCAAGAATGCCTTAAAGAATGGGGTACACACAAAGTCCAACAGCCGTTACAGCGTGTTCTCCCACTAGACCGGCCAGGAAGAACAGGAACTGTCCCAACCAAGCCATCCATCTATTAAGACATCAGACAGTGAGGCAGAGTGAGATGAGAGTCACTTTGCCCTTGTGATGCCTTTGGTCAAGGCAATGAAGGGAGCATTTACATGAGTAGAACCTGTAGAGTCTCCTCCAAAGCAAGAGGAAGTTCCTTAAGCACCTCTAGAGAAAGCGTCCTAATTTCCCATTCCTAACGGAACTAAGGGACATCATTTTGGATGAGTGGAGCAAGGTAGCGAGATATACCTCTCTTCTGAGCAAGATGGGCAAGCTCTATCTATTCAGGGATAAGGATGTGAAGCATCTAAAGGCTGCCTCTCTAGTCATTGAGGCCTTGATGAGGCAAGCAATCATGTCGCTCTTTTTTGGAAGATGCAGTGAATGACCTGAAAGTCGGCCTGGACTCTTGTGGCCATGTTTAAAGCATTGAAAATGAGAAGGAGAATGGAGAATAGGAGAAGGAGAATGGGGAAGCAGTATTCAAGAGCGTTTTCAGATGAAGCTGGTGGCAGTTTCCATGGTGATGTTTCAATTGACATCATCTACATAGTGGTTATGCTCTTGTTAGTTACGGCTAAAGGGGCGCTATGGCTGTGGCCTTGGTTTGCTGATCCCGCCTCTAAGAGGCATGGTGTAAGATCCCTTTGAGGGGGCTTTATCTTTTGGCAACAAGCTGTATAGCACCATAACCTGGGCCACAGTTGGCAAGTCGGGGTTTTGCCTCAGGACCGATGCCTGTTAGGCCAGAAGACGACACAGTCTAGAAGACAAAGTTCAGGGCATGCAAGGGTCGCACGCTTTTACAGACCAGGTCAGGATTTTAGGAAGACCTGGTGAAGAGGCCAGATATCCCCTGAAATCATCTGCTAAAAAACTTGACCTCAGGTATTCGAGAAGCTGAGTTTGGGCCTCGGACTATTGGAACATCAAAGCGGTTGTTTCAGGACATACATGATCCTTCAGATGTCCTCCTCCTCTCAGATTAGTTTCCACAGATTTGCCTCACTACACATGCTTACTTGCATGTGCCCATTGTAGAAGTCTTCCGCAAGTTCCTTCAGTTCACCGTAGGTCAAGACCATCTCCAGCTGACTTGTCTACCATTCGGGCTTTCAACATCGCCCTGCATGTTTTTCAAAGTCTTGGTTGTTATAGTCTTTATCAAAACAAGTGGTATATATATATATATATATATATATATATGCCTGCATCGTTATTTGAATGACCTTCTCCTACTATCCCAAGACAGAGGGGAGCTGCTGGAGCCCAGAGTTCAGGTCTTTTCAATGCTCCTCAAATTCTGCTGGCTGCTAAATCTGGGAAAGAGCCACCTGGAGCCCACTCAGTCTCTTGTGTACCTTTGCCTCTGGATCCCGATGATCTGGAACAGAATACTCCTGGCCCTGTCTTCTTCCCACCTGCATGCCCTTCAGTGTCTAAAATTATCGGTGGTCACGTGGACTCTCTGGAGAATGGGGTTTCTCCAGCAGTGGGAGCCAGGAAGCAGAATTCAGGTCATCTACATAACCTTAGTCATGAGAGAGAGTCCCTGGTGGCTGCAGCAGAGAAAATTACTAATTTGCCATTCCATTGCACCCATTTCCTGGTTCCCAATCATGTCCGATGCCAGCAATATGGGATGTGTGGCTTAATGCCTATCGGGGGTAGCTCAAGGCACGTGGGGCTGTCAGTTTCACAAGATTGTGTTGAACATTCTGAAACTACGGGCAGCCTTTTACAAGCCAATTATGTCTTGGGCTAAGAAAAATCTAGCCGACATCTCAGCGGCTTATGTCCCGGAGTCCAGAATATTCTAATGGACTTTCTTTCCAGAGTTCCATTGGACAACAACAAATAGTCTCTCCGTGTGGAGGTTTTCAGGTGAATTTTGTCCCTGGGGGTCAGTCCAGAAGTCGATCCATTCACCTTCCCATGTGACAAGAAGTTGGAGAATTATTATACGTAAACCGGTATCTCCAAGGCTTCAGGACAGATGCCCTGATGGATCATTGGAAATGCAGCAGGACCTGTGCGGTTCTTCCAGTCCCAGTCATCCTCAGGTTTCTATAAAACCGGAACCCAGAGCCACTTCCCCTCAAGCCAGACCTTCTGTCACTGGGTGTAATTCTACATCTATGTCCAGCACAGTGGCATCTCATGGTCTGGTTCTTGAGATTGGAGGTCCTCGGTCTCGGAGAGTGAACACATACAAGGTTTATGGGAGAATCTGGTCAAAGTTTGTGCAATACATGTCTGCTGCTGACGGATCATGTAAAGATCCTGAAGTTCAAAATATTCTGGGCTTCCTCCAGTCAGATTTAGATCTGGCCCTATCAGTCAGCTCCCTCAATTGTCAGCTTTATTGGCCACAGAGAACCTTTCTTAAAGGAGTTGTAAAGGCAGAAGGTTTTTTTTTATCTTAATGCATTCTATGCATTAGGATAAAAAGCCTTCTGTGTGCAGCAGCCCCCCAAGTCCCCTAACATTTTCCTGAGGTCCCTCTCTGTCCAGCGATGTCCACGAGTGTCTCAGCCTTCCGAGATTCTCCCTCCTGATTAGCTGAGACACAGCAGCAGCGCCATTGGCTGCCACTGCTGTCAATCAAAGTCAGCTAGATAAATCAGGGGTGAGAGGGGGCGGGGCTCGATGTCTGAATGGACACAGGAAGCTGTGACTCAGCTTGGGTGCCCCCATAGCAAGCTGCTTGCTGTGGAGGCACTGAACAGTAGGGAAGGGCCAGGAGAACACAAGAGGGACCCCAGAAGAGGAGATTCCAGGCTGCTCTGTGCAAATCCACTGTAACAGAGCAGGTAAGTATAACATGTTTGTTACTTGTATAGGAAAAAAAACGAGACTTTACAATAACGTTAATGTACTTTCCAGAGTGGTGCTGTTACCAATGCTTGACTCAATTCCCAAGGATACATCAGTCTTTCATGGGAACTAAGAAATTATTCTGCCAAGCTTTAGAGCCCTAACATGTGTCCTTTAGACGTGGGAGAGGTTGTGTTGTGGCTTAGTTGGTTAAAGCGCCTATCTAGTAAATGGGGAATCCTGAGTCTGACTCTGAGCAGTGCCTTTTAGTGATTTGACTTCTGTGTTGCTATGAGTGACTTAGCAAATGTAAACCAAATGTGAAAATACAAAAAAAACAGACACCCGTGTCAAAGTGTATATTAGGTTGCTGCGTTACACCAATAATGTTCCCACATGAACTATGTATAAGATTGAAAAAGGGGAAACTACACCAAAAGAAAAAAAGGCCTAGAAAATATACCACATTAAGAACCACAGAGATATAGTGTCTGAAAAAAATAACTAATGAATTATAACAAAATAGAAATTTATTATATGTATAAATACACAGTAATTTCACAGGGAATCTCCCGCTTCTTCAGGACTAGCGCCCCCTGGCAGAGACAGGTATAAATACCAGTGATGACTCCCAAAGGGAGATCAAATAACCATGTTTGTTTAT
This sequence comes from Lithobates clamitans, assembly GCA_037952925.1. Classification (NCBI taxonomy): domain Eukaryota; kingdom Metazoa; phylum Chordata; class Amphibia; order Anura; family Ranidae; genus Lithobates; species Lithobates clamitans. The sequence goes on from JBBGZY010000286.1 coordinate 3,508,598, forward strand.
ATGAGACAATGAATACATTGTACCATTCATAGTGAAAGAAGGATGTATATCAAAATAAACCATCAGTGATGTGGCTGGTTGAAATCAAAACACAAATAGCATAACATAAAACACTAAGCCTTAATCAGGTAAACAAATAGAACACAATATACAGGACATAAATAAAGTGACATATGCTTCAATCATGTATAATATAAACACGTTCATAACTGTGTTAATACACACGAGGACACAAAGTTTGGAAAAAGCTAGAGGAGACAAAGTTTACCGTAATTGCAAAAATTGAAAGAAATTTATTTGAAAAAAGTTATTTTCTTTTGAGTATTATTTGAAAACAAATGTCACATAGGAAACAATAACTAGTCCAAAAAGACCTGTAAATTCATCTCTTTGTTAAGTCCATAAGGCATCAAAGTATCTAATTTTCTATATCCAGAATTTTTCTTTTTGAAGGAGTACCTTATCAAAATCACCCCACTTTTTGCTAAGCTTGAGGGCAAAGATCCCGTTAACCATCAGTCCATCTGGTTTGGACTGGTGGTGGAGAAAATGCTGGGTCAAGGGACTCTTAAATTCTTTATATTTGATGTCACCCAGGTGTTCTCCAATGCGTACACGGAGTTGGTGCTTAGTTTTGCCTATGTAAATCTTTTTGCAAGAGCATTGTAGGCTATTGATCACCTTCGTGGTTGCACAATTAATTAAGCTTGTGAGCTTTGCCATTGTTTGTGTTGGAAAAACAAACATTCCAATGGTTCTAGGAAAATCAGTCAACCAAGAATGATTGGCTGTCTGCACGAATTCCGACTGAGTAAGCATGTCCGAAATGTTTGGGGCTCTGCGTGCTACCATATGTGGATAATCTCCAACAATACCCAACAAAGTTGGCCTCCATTAGAGAGTGGACCGATGTTTGTTTAGAATCTCCCTCACTAGTGGCCATTGTGAGCCATATTGTGTAATAAATCTTACGGGTACTTGTTGTCCAATCTGTTTAGAGATAGGAGAAGAAGACGAAAGCTGACCCTGTTATCTTAAAAGTGAAGATCTGTCCTTACTCATCGCCCTTTTCTTAGCTGTCCTGAACACCTTTTGACTGTAGCCTCTTTCTCTGAATTTAGCATACATTTCATGGGCCTCTTTTTTGAATTGGTTTTCACTTGTACAGTTCCTTCTGATGCATAGAAATCGACCTGTTGGGCTACCATTCAACAAAGATCTAGGGTGAAAACTATCCGCCTGAAGGAGGGTGTTAACTGCTGTGGGTTTTCTAAAGGTGGAGGTCATTAATTTACTGTCCTTTTTTGTGATCATGAGGTCGAGGAAAGAAATCGAGGCAGGATCTGAAACAAATGTCAGCCTTATATTGCGATCCTTGTTATTAAGTACATCAACAAATATATGAAGTTCTGCCTCAGTTCCCTTCCAGACCACCAAGATGTCATCAATATACCTAATCCAAGACCCCACCAGTCTATTAAAGAGTTTAGACTTTTAGACCTCTTGCTCATCCCACATCCCAAGGTGCAGGCACGCATATGAGGGTGCCCAAGGCGCACCCATAGATGTGCCTGACACCTGTTGGTAGTATCATTGAATTCAAAAAAATTATTATGTAGCACAAAGTTTAGCAAATCCAAAATAAATTAGTTTAGATGTGTGATCTCCAAGTAAAATTTGTCCAAAGAGTATTCAGCTGCTCAGCTGCTCTGTAACCCCATGTGTGTGTATATAACGATTCTACATCAATACTAACAAGAAGTCATTATTTCATCTACCTCTAAATCATCAAGCTTATTGAGGACATCCTTAGTGTCTCTAACAAATTATTCCAATGCAGGGACCATAGTTTTTAACAAACAATCAATGTATTGACCTACTTTTTCAAGTGGTCAATTAATGGCAGAAACTATGGGCCTCCCTGGGGGGTTGGCGAAGTCTTTATGAAGTTTGGGGATGATGTACAGGACTGGCATATTGAAGTCAGGGACATTTAGATAATTCAATTCCTTCCTGGTGATGAGACCCTCTTCTTGTGCTAAGGTCAATTTATTACCTAATTCCTTCATTTGTTTAGGAAAAGGGGAACAGGAGAGCCTGCAATATATGTTGAGATTACCCAGCTGTCTTCTAACCTCTTGGACATATTTTTCTTCATCCATCAGGACGACATTACCACCCTTATCGCTCTTCTTAATGACTATGCCTTTCGCATTTTTTAATTCTTTTAGGGCGACTCTTTCTTGTTTACTCAAGTTGTCCCTATCATCCCATTTTAGGCCTCTTTCACACTGATGATCCATTCAGGTCCGCCTGTCAGTTTTTTAGGCGGACCTGAACGGACCCTCCATAGATCTCTATGGAGCGTCGGATGTCAGAGGTGACATGTCCACTGACATCCGACCCGCTCCGATCCGAAAAAGTGTAACGGAGGAAAAATCTACTTTTCCATCTGTTTTCGGATCGGACTCTACGGTCCGTCATCATCCGATCCCCCATAGGGAAGAGCGGCGCTCTGACACACTGTGCAGCGACAGACCTGTCATCTGCCTGCTCAGCGGGGATCGGCGGAGCGATCCCCCGCTGAGCAGAGCGGGCTCCGTACATGGACACGTCCGTGTGAAGGAGCCCTTAGGCTTTTTAGATCATTGCTTACTAAGTCAAAGAAATGACCAATGGTCATATTCTTTGACAGAGGTAAAATTTTTTTAGATTTAATTTTCAAAACAACCTGTCTGAGGGTAATGCTTTCTTCTTCCCTTAATTCATCAAAATCAATCTATCCTTCATCCAAAAGGGCCAAGAGATGCTAAATGGCCCTATGGTCCTCCTCCTGGATTGTTTCACATGCTATGGGTCTCTTGTTCCGCTGTTCATGTAGATAGCGGAACAGAACCTTACGGAGAAAAAGATTGACATCCTTGAATACCGTAAACTCTTCCATATTTTGTTTTGGAGGAAAGGATAAACCTTTATTCAGAATCTGTATATGTGATTTTTTTTAAAGGAAACGAAGAAAGATTAACTACCTTATTATCAGGACTTCCCAACAGGGAATCATGAATTTATTTCTCCTGCGCTGACTCCTGGTTCTGTACTTGCGTTCCATGTTTACTCTTTCTTTTCCTCTTCTTTTGGTGTCGCTTTCGGTTATTTAAAATCCCAGATTTTCTTTTTGGGGACCCTGAGCTGTCCCGCTTGTGTTCTAAAAAAGTCACAGACCTAGAGTAGTTATCACTATCTAAATCACTGACAACTATGTCAGTGTCAGAATGTGAGAATGGAGATTTACCCTGTCTGCATCTTGATTAGGGATGAGCTTCGTGTTCGAGTCGAACCCATGTTCGACTCGAACATCGGCTGTTCGACCGTCCGTCGAATTGCGAACGATATGGGCCGTTCGCGCCAAATTCGTGTGGCGCGTCACGGCCCATAATTCACTGCGGCATCGCAGTGCATTGCTGGCTGATGATTGGCCAAGCATGCACTATGACCCGCATGCTTGGCCAATCACAGCGCCGCCTGAACAGAGAGCCGTAATTGGCCAAAGCCAAGGAGGCTTTGGCCAATTATGGCTCAGGGGATTTAGTACACGCCCCACACTATATAAGGCCGCCTGCACGGCGGCCCTGTGTAGTGTGTGTTCCGGCGTTGAAAGAGATAGACAGAGAGACAGTGTTTGATTTGAGTTAGATAGATTAGGCAGAACAGTCAGTCAGTTAGCTGCACTTACAGTGTATTGTGTATATATATGCATCCCAGGTGTTGCATATATATATATACACTGTATTCAGTTTAGCTAGATCCGTTCCTGTTATCTTCTATCTAGACTATTTACATTCAGTGCAGTGTGTCCTGCTCACAGTGTTCAGCTAGATCCGTTCCTGCTATTTACATTCAGTACAGTGCTTCCTGCTCACAGTGTTCAGCTAGATCCGTTCCTGCTATTTACATTCAGTGCAGTGCGTGCTGCTCACAGTGTTCAGCTAGATCCGTTCCTGCTATTTACATTCAGTGCAGTGCGTGCTGCTCACAGTGTTCAGCTAGATCCGTTCCTGCTATTTACATTCAGTGCAGTGCGTCCTGCTCACAGTGTTCAGCTAGATCCGTTCCTGCTATTTACATTCAGTGCAGTGCGTCCTGCTCACAGTGTTCAGCTAGATCCGTTCCTGCTATTTACATTCAGTGCAGTGCGTGCTGCTCACAGTGTTCAGCTAGATCCGTTCCTGCTATTTACATTCAGTGCAGTGCGTCCTGCTCACAGTGTTCAGCTAGATCCGTTCCTGTTATCTTCCTACTGACAGGCAGGCTTGTCTGGTTACAGTATATAAAGCTACCTGAAGAAAATTACAGGTGTTCTTTTTGATCCTATTAGTACCACGGTCAGGCAGCTAGACTATTTACATTTAGTACAGTGTGTCCTGCTCACAGTGTTCAGCTAGATCCGTTCCTGTTATTTACATTCAGTGCAGTGTGTCCTGCTCACAGTGTTCAGCTAGATCCGTTCCTGCTATTTACATTCAGTACAGTGCGTGCTGCTCACAGTGTTCAGCTAGATCCGTTCCTGCTATATACATTTAGTGCAGTACGTCCTGCTCACAGTGTTCAGCTAGATCCGTTCCTGTTATCTTCCTACTGACAGGCAGGCTTGTCTGGTTACAGTATATAAAGCTACCTGAAGAAAATTACAGGTGTTCTTTTTGATCCTATTAGTACCACGGTCAGGCAGCTAGACTATTTACATTTAGTACAGTGTGTCCTGCTCACAGTGTTCAGCTAGATCCGTTCCTGTTATTTACATTCAGTGCAGTGTGTCCTGCTCACAGTGTTCAGCTAGATCCGTTCCTGCTATTTACATTCAGTACAGTGCGTCCTGCTCACAGTGTTCAGCTAGATCCGTTCCTGCTATTTACATTCAGTGCAGTGCGTGCTGCTCACAGTGTTCAGCTAGATCCGTTCCTGCTATATACATTTAGTGCAGTACGTCCTGCTCACAGTGTTCAGCTAGATCCGTTCCTGTTATCTTCCTACTGACAGGCAGGCTTGTCTGGTTACAGTATATAAAGCTACCTGAAGAAAATTACAGGTGTTCTATCCCAGCTTAGTGCAGCTACAGGCCATTAGTATGTCTGGAAGGCCAAGAAGGAGAGGCAGACAGTCACAAGCCAATAAGAGAGGGCAAGCAGGCTCTGTGTCTAGTGCTGGTCGTGGAGACGGTGCATCCTCATCAGCACGTGGCCATGGGACACGCTTGGCCTTTTTTTCGGCAGCTGGCCGTGTTGAGCCGCAACATGCGGAAGACTTGGTCGAGTGGATGACCAAGCCGTCCTCATCCTCCTCATCCTCTCTCACCCATGCCCAGGGTGCTTTGTCTGGCAAAGCAGCGGCCTCTTCCCTCAGCTCAATGTCATCAGTGACTCCTTCCCTAGCCCCACCATGTCCTCCTGAGGATTCCCTCGAACTGTTTGACCACAGTGTTGGGTACATGCTCCAGGAGGATGCCCAGCGTTTGGAAGGCTCTGATGATGATACTGAGCTCAATGAAGGCAGTAACATGAGCACGGACAGAGGGGGTGCCCAAGAAGGACAGCAATCTGGCAGTCATGCTCCCCCTGCTGCAGCATACTGCCAGGTTTGCTCCAGTGATGAGGAGGGAGGGGATGATGAGGTCACTGACTCAACGTGGGTGCCTGATAGGAGAGAGGAGGAGGAGGAGGAGGAGGAGGAGGAGGAGGAGGAGGTGGCACATCACCAACTAGGCAGGATGCCCTCCAGGGGCCAGCCTAAGGGCAGCACATTGACTGCATCACACCCCAAAGCTCCACATGTGCAGGGCGCTGCAGTCTCTGCGCGTTATTCAAAAAGTTCTTTGGTGTGGGCCTTTTTTGAGACGAGTGCATCAGATCGCACCGCTGCTATTTGCAATATATGTCTCAAGCGTATCTCGCGTGGCCAAAACATCTCCCGCTTGGGTACCACATGCTTGACCAGACATATGTTGACCTGCCATGCAGTTCGTTGGCAAGCGTATCTAAAAGACCCACACCAAAGAACAAAGACGATCTCTCCTTGCTCCTCATCAGCTGAGATTTCCAACCCCACTAGACCTTCAGTCCTCTCTGCGACCTGCAGTGAGAGGAATGAAGGTGTAGAATTAGGTGTGTCACAGCCAAGTACTTATGGGCAATCTGCTTTTGGTACACCGACGTCAGATTGTACCAGGCAAATTTCCCTGCCCCAGCTGCTGCACCGCCGAAAGAAGTTTGCTCCCAGCCATCCACATGCCCAGCGGTTGAATGCTAGCTTGGCAAAATTGCTAGCACTTCAACTGCTGCCTTTTCAGTTGGTAGACTCTGCCCCCTTCCGTGAGTTTGTGGAATGTGCGGTTCCTCAGTGGCAGGTACCCAAACGCCACTTTTTCTCACGGAAGGCGATTCCGGCTCTCTACCGGCATGTGGAAGGCAATGTCCATGCCTCGCTGGACAGGGCGGTCAGCGGTAAGGTGCATATTACCGCTGACTCATGGTCCAGCAGGCATGGACAGGGACGTTACTTAAGTTTCACGGCGCATTGGGTGACTCTGCTGGCAGCTGGGAAGGATGCAGGACAAGGTGCAGTAGTGTTGGAGGTTGTTCCGCCACCACGCCTCCAAAATGCTGATTGTGACACACCTCTCTCCTCCACCCCCTCCTCTTCTTCTTCCTCCATGGCCTCTTCCTCGGAACCAGCGGTGCTCCGTAGGCGTTCAAGGGGCTACGCAAGTACGCAGGCCAAAAGATGCCATGCGGTGCTTGAGCTGGTGTGCTTGGGGGACAGGAGCCACACTGGGGCAGAGGTTCTGTCAGCTCTGCAGGGGCAGGTTCAGAGGTGGTTGACGCCACGCCAACTTAAGGCAGGAATGGTGGTTTGCGACAATGGCACCAACCTCCTCTCTGCCCTCCGACAGGGACAACTGACCCATGTGCCCTGTTTGGCTCACGTCCTTAACTTGGTGGTGCAGCGGTTCTTGGGCAGGTACCCGGGCTTACAGGATGTCCTGAGGCAGGCCAGGAAAGTCTGTGTGCATTTCCGCCGGTCATATAATGCCAGTGCTCGGCTGACGGACCTCCAAAAGGAGTTTAACCTGCCCAAGAACCGCCTAATCTGTGACATGCCCACCAGGTGGAACTCGACGTTGGCCATGCTGCAGCGGCTGCACACGCAGCAGAGGGCCATCAATGAGTACCTGTGCGACTATGGCACCAGGACAGGGTCAGGGGACCTTGGTTTTTTTTCCCCACGCCAGTGGGCCATGATCAGGGATGCATGCACTGTCCTGTCACCATTCGAGGAGGCCACGAGGATGGTGAGCACTGACAGTGCATGCATCAGTGACACTGTCCCCCTTGTCCACCTGTTGGAGCACACGCTGCGTGGGATAATGGACAGGGCACTTGAGGCAGAACAGAGGCAGGAAGAGGAGGACTTCCTTAGCTCTCAAGGCCCCCTTTATCCAGACAGTGTTCCTGCGTGCCCGCCGATCACACAGGAAGAGGACGAGGAGGAGGAGGAGGAGGAGGAGGAAGATTGTGTCAGTATGGAGGTGGAGCCTGGCACTCAGCATCAGCAGTCTTTAAGGGATCAGTCCCAAGGAACACATGGACTTGTACGTGGCTGGGAGGAGGTGGCTGCGGACGTTGTTGTCCTTAGTGACCCAGAGGACTCCGGACCGAATGCCTCAGCAAACCTACGCTGCATGGCCTCCCTGATCCTGCAAAGCCTGCGTAAGGATCCTCGTATTCGTGGTATCAAGGAGAAGGACCAATACTGGCTGGCAACCCTCCTTGATCCACGTTACAAGGGTAAGGTTGCGGACCTTATCTTGCCATCGCAGAGGGAGCAGAGGATGAAACATCTTCGGGAGGCCTTGCAGAAAGGTCTGTGCAACGCGTTCCCAGAGACTGGGAGGTTACAAACTCCTGTTTCTGGACAACGTGTTGCTGAGGCTTCGGTCAGTCAAAGAAGGAGCGGTGGAGAAGGTGGCCGTCTGACCGATGCGTTCAGACAATTTTTTGGTCCGCAGCCCCAAGGTATGATCGGTTCCAGCAACCATCGCCAGCGTCTGTTTTACATGGTGCAGGAATACCTAGGGGCAAGATCAGACTTGGACACCTTTCCCACCGAAAATCCTCTGGGTTACTGGGTCTTGAGGATGGATCACTGGCCAGAGCTTGCACAGTATGCAATTGAGCTACTGGCCTGTCCTGCATCCAGCGTTCTTTCGGAACGCACATTCAGTGCTGCTGGAGGCGTGGTAACCGATCACAGGGTGCGTCTGTCCACCGACTCGGTCGATCGGCTGACCTTCATAAAAATGAATCAGTCTTGGATCACCACCAGCTACCAAGCACCTGATGCAGATGTAACCGAATAATTTTTTTTGAAATCTCAGATCCCTTCAAAGACTGCCTATGCTGATGCTGAGTGACTATCCCTGAGTAATTATCCTCTTCCTCCTCAATCATCACGCTGATAGCTTGTAAGAACATTTTTGGTTCTGGGCGCCACCACCAGTGCCTAAGGCACAATTTTTCAGCCCCTGTTTAACAGGGGCGTGTAATTACAATTTTTGATGTAATACTTTGCAGCAGGGCTCGTTCCTGCATTCCAACTAGAGTGTCTGTGAGGGGTTGCAGTGTTGTGGCACCAGCACCAGTGCCTAAGACCCAATTTTTCTGCCCCTGTCTAACAGGGGCGTGTAATTACAATTTTTGATGCAATACTTTGCAGCAGGGCTTGTTCCTGCATTCCAACTAGAGTGTCTGTGAGGGGTTGCAGTGTTGTGGCACCAGCACCAGTGCCTAAGACCCAATTTTTCAGCCCCTGTCTAACAGGGGCGTGTAATTACAATTTTTGATGCAATACTTTGCAGCAGGGCTTGTTCCTGCGTTTCAACTAGAGTGTCTGTGAGGGGTTGCAGTGTTGTGGCACCAGCACCAGTGCCTAAGACCCAATTTTTCAGCCCCTGTCTAACAGGGGCGTGTAATTACAATTTTTGATGCAATACTTTGCAGCTGGGCTTGTTCCTGCGTTTCAACTAGAGTGTCTGTGAGGGGTTGCAGTGTTGTGGCACCAGCACCAGTGCCTAAGGCCTAATTTTTCAGCTCCTGTTCAACAGGGGCATGTAATTACAATTCTTGATCTAATATTTCACAGCAGGGCCCTGTGAGGGCTTACAGTGTTTTGGCCACAGCAACACCTAAGGCCCAAATTTCTGCTGAGTATATAGGGCAGGACCCTACTTTCAAACATCTAACTTACAAACGACTCCTACTTGCAAACGGAAGGAGACAACAGGAAGTGAGATGAAATCTACCCCTAAGGAAGGGAAATTCTCTCCTGTAAGAGTTAATATGGGAAAACAATTTTTCCTTTCCACTGATGCTTTCCAATCCTTGTTCCACAAAAAAACCCAAATTTTCAAAAAACATTTTTCATTGGGACAAAAAAGTGAGGTGAAATCTTCTGAAGAGGAGGAAAGACGCAAAACAAATGTCACAGGGGTGATAACCCTTCCCTATGTTTTCCAAAAAGCTTAGAAAAGATTTTTTGGCTGGAGCTAAACACATTAAAAATGTTCAAAATTACAAACAGATTCTACTTAACAACAAACCTACAGTCCCTGTCTTGTTTGCACCGCCTGTATACTGCTGTTCAGAGTATATAGGGACCTTTCCTTATTTTAATTTGGGTGCGGGGTTCCCCTTAATATCCATACAAGACCCAAAGGGCCTGGTAATGGACTGGGGGGTACCCATGCCGTTTGTCTCACTGATTTTCATCCATATTGCCATGACCCGACATGACATTAAACCCGCAAGCAGTTTTAAATGAGATTTTTTCCTTTAAAAATGACATTTGGTGCAGGGACTGTTCTAAACATGGGAAACACGCGTCACTTTACAGGCATACTATAGACACCCCCCAGGTACGATATTTAAAGGAATATTTCACTTTTTTTTTTTTACTTTAAGCATCATTAAAATCACTGCTCCCGAAAAAACGGCCGTTTTTAAAAGTTTTTTTTGCATTGATACATGTCCCCTGGGGTAGGACCCGGGTCCCCAAACCCTTTTTAGGACAATACCATGCAAATTAGCCTTTAAAATGAGCACTTTTGATTTCGAACGTTCGAGTCCCATAGACGTCAATGGGGTTCTAACGTTCGTGCGAACTTGCGGTCCGTTCGCGGGTTCTGGTGCGAACCGAACCGGGGGGTGTTCGGCTCATCCCTAATCTTGATCTATTTCTGCCTTTTTGTGAGGAAAGATTTGTAAATTTTAAATTTTTTTGTACCCTATCAATTTGCTTCTTCACCATATCATTTTTGTTTAGTAAATTCCTCATCGTTTTTAAAAGGATCCAGATCAGAACTGCTTTGTTCTATCTTGATCTTTAGATCCTCTAATTGTGCTTTTTCATCCTCTACGAGCATGGTTTGCGAGCATAATTTGTTCCAGAAACATGCTTGTAATCCAAAGAACTTGTATATCAAAGCATTTTTTTTACAGGGTATAAAAGAGAAGAGAGGCACCTCTAAGTGTAGCAATAAGTTGCTAAATTTTGTACCTACATTAAATGTAACCATATTTCTACACTTAGAGGCTCCTCTCTTCTTCTTTATACTCCAGTTGTGACATGACGCTACTCTTATATCAAGACATCGCTTGTATATCAAGGCAAAATTTATTAAAACATTTTGCTTGTCTTGCAAAACGCTCTCAAACCATGTTACTCTCAAACCAAGGTTTTACTGTAATTTCTTTAAATCTATGCCATGATAGATACAGAGTACTTTCCATTTAGGAATAAATCTGTCATCATGTAGATGTTCGGCAGGAATAACTCTATCTCTCAGGCCTCTGGGAATTATTTTTTGTGTGATGTAGTTCTCCAAAAAAGAAACATCCCATTTTCGGTTCAAATGTTTGATCAAAAGTTTTTTATGGTTCTCAAAAAGTTTCTTTATATCATCTTTCTTATTATCATTTGTATTCTGATCACTGGTAAGTGCCAATTTAATCTCAACATCAATCTCCTCTCCCAGAACATAGGCTATTATGAGTAGAGGGTTTTGAGGTGGGGGGGTCAATGAGGTGGTGGAGAAGTAAGTACAGAAGGTCCTCACTGACTAACTCACAAAAATGTATATAAATTTAGACAAAAAAGTTCATCAAAAAATATACATTTAAAATCAGCCTTGGATAACATCAGTCGTCAAAATGAATGTGAAAATCAAAATCGACCGTCAAAATCGAACAAATTATATTATTTTTTGCTGCCATTTTTTTAATAAAAGGATTCCACGTTTGATGCTGCCACATTGCTTATATGTATATAGCATTTCTATAGACCATATATTTATGCACATGCAGTGAAGACGTTCCCCTATATGTTTGTCAGTCTGTTAGTTTGTCTGTATTTTTCTGGTCATTTGACAACGTTGTCATTGGATAGCTAATGGTGAAGGTTATTGATTTTATACTTTTATACAGAGCAAGAAGGAGCTGGATGGGAGCCAAGGTACAGAGTGTGTACAGGAGCAATGAGGTTCTGTGTCTAATAGTCTGGATGACCAAGGCAACAGGCCTGAGCAGCAGTGCTGCTAGAGAGAGCCATAAGGCTGAAGTTGTTTATTTTTGTGTTGATGGTGGAAAACCCTGTGTAGGTAAACTGATTTTCTGTATGTGAAAAATTGGTGCATGTGAATGCGCTATTCTTATCTCTACACCACTTACAATATAAATTTCTAATGCTATGTGATAAAGAAATATATCATATGGTAATATCTTCTATAAATTCAAATAGCCATCTTCTGTGTACAAATCAAAAAACCAAAAATCAAATAAGTGCATGTAAACCAATGGCCTTCTACTGCGTGCGAATCACACATGAAAACCTATTAAGACAACTGAGAACCATATGTCAAATTGCCCCTCATGTGTATAAAACAATTATCAAGTCCCATAAACCATGAGAGTTCAACAATCCTCTTTTAATTACTGTGACTGTATTCTTATCGTGCTCTTGTGTCTCTTCTTATATATATGTGACTTTGTGACACACCACCACCTTGCAGATTGGCCACTCACCAGATGCTTGTCAAATGATGTGCCTTTGGTTCATTCATGGGATAACCACTCCACCTTAAAAACGCTCCACCTTAGTGTCGCCCCACCTTAGTATCACTTCTCACCGACTATGCTTTAATTTTCCTCATGTAGGATATATAGATAGACGATCATTGCGCAGTGCGTTTTAAACATTTATTGAGTAAAAAACCAAAAGCAGATATTACACTCACATTAAAAAGTGCCTTCAAGCCAGCACTAAGCGAAGCCATGATCACAATATGTAAAAAAAGAAGAAGAGGGAGCCTCCACATAGTGTAAATCCAAAAATCAATTGGAGTTTATTGAACAAAAAAGGGTCATCCAATGATCAATATAAAAGCATAGCAAATAGAATCGATTCCAAAATATAAAAAATTGCGTGTACCCAGCCACTTTTACACCACGCTATTTTTAATATTTTGGAATCGATTCTTCTGCACAATTTTATATATATTGTTCATTCACGTGATTGATTGATCTGCTACATTAATGGTTATGCTTTTCTTATTCACACTTGCTTTTTGGTGTGTTTTGTCATTTATATATGATGTTGTATTTTGCTAATATAATGGTTATATACATATTTAACCTAATTTGATAAATGTTTTCACCATTATTGATGCATTCTCACATTGGTATATGAGGTCACACTCTTCACCTTGCAAGTGCGATTTGGGATTTCTGCTCAATCGCATAGTGCGGATTAGTTATATTTATATATATTTATCTTTGAAATTTGGGGCGTCATTCTTAGATCGCCTTCATTTTTTAAGCATTTGCACATCATTTTAATATCATTAGCGCTACACTTTTACTTTATATATTTTTGCACAATTTGCCTGATTGTAGTGTTGGCTGCTTTGACCTTTGGGATTGGCGCGGTATTACTACCCTACTGTCTTGCTCCATATGTTCACTTTCCCTTTGTGTAAAGTTCATAAGTGTGTTCCAATTACTCAACAAAGCAACCACTGGGAAGTTGGAATAAATAGTATTTCTCTTCTAGATAGGGTTCGCCCTGTGGGTAGGCAGATCGGTGCTCATTTTACGGAAGACATGTGAGTGTCTTGCTTGCTTACATGTTTCGCTTGTAAACCAAGCTTCCTCAGAGCATGCGCAGTTGCCATAAGAGTGTCATTAAATATTTATGAGCTTGATTAGATAACTGCCAATAAATATAAATGAGTGCGCTTACAGTCTATATGCAAATGTGATTAAATAAATATACATAAATCTAAGTATGATGGATTGAATATCCTGAAAATGAGTGCACACTAATGTGCAAAAAGAAAAAAACACATATTTTTTTTGCTAACTTTTTTTCTAGATTTGTATGGCAGAGCGGACCTACGGTCTTTGATGTATAGGGTTAATCTCCTTTTGATATTTCCGCTTGTAGGGTTGTTACCATGGTAGCACTCATCCCGTGGAGAGCACCAGATAGAGGCTTGGTCTCTCCTTGTACTTCTCTAATGCTGTTAAGTGCTGCCCGATGCCAAGTCAAAAACGAGGGCTGGTTTTCGCTCAGCACTACATAGGTGATGGCTCAATGCGTCGCTCGTGCCCCTTTGAAGACGTCACTCATGACGAAACATGTAGGGCGTGGCTACACATCGTACGCCATCACACAGTTTGCCCCATGATATGCACGGGTGTTCGTTTGTTTCTTTTATGCCGGCTTTTTTAACCAGTTTTAGCATTACTTAACGGAGTGTGTTTCCTCCGGTTCTGTTTTGTTTTTAACAATTAACATACCAGTATTTACTACACCATTGGAGCCCTCTTCTGTTTTTTTCACCCACCACCTTTGGGGTAAGTGGGTGTCCCCCCCTTCAGGCAGACGATTTGGACCACGCCAGGCTGGAGACGCTCGACTCATCGGCTGTGTCGGACGCTATCACCTCACGGTCCCCGCAGAGGGCTGAATCTGCTTGCCTACAAGACCTTGCCAACAGGGAGGTCCACCATTTCGGGTAAGGGTCCACCTTCAATATTTCTTGGATTCACTATATTTAGGAGTCACTTTCATATATTCTTCTCTTCTTCCTTCACCTTATGGGTTACGGTTAGATGGACTGTGGACTTGTTCTCCTATTTTCATGGATTTGAAATACGCTTATGGAATTTTTCTCTGACGTTTATCACATAGACTTCACTCATTATTTTTATATGTTTTCACTGTTGATTATTTTTGCTTTGTTTGGTGATATATTGATGTGATCACAAATTCAGCACTTGATGCATTTAAGTTTCAATATGTGTTTTTTTCTTTTTGCACATTAGTGTGCACTCTTTTTCAGGATATTCAATCCATCATACTTAGATTTATGTATATTTATTTAATCACATTTGCATATAGACTGTAGGCGCACTTATTTATATTTATTGGTAGTTTTTTACACAGATATTGGTGTTTTTTTGTGCAGGTACATTCTTGTACCTTTTTGAGCTCTATAGCGCAGTTTTTCTTTTTTCTTTTGATTAGATAACTGAGAATCAGTGTGGATATCTTGTTTAAACAGCGACTAATTAGACATTAGATCTCACATCAAACAGACATATTATTCACCCCGTGTATCCACCTATTGCCAGAATACTTTGCATGTCAGATATGCTAAGGTAGTTGATTCTTATTGGAATCGGACAGGGCAATACTGTTGATGTCAAGGACCAAAAATTCGGTAAGCGGCCGGACAGCAGCAGAATAGTAGCCCCGCCAAAGTCATGATAACTGCGTAAATAAAATGAATAATAAAAGATGGACAATGGGGGCAGTATGTACAGGAGAGGAGTGTGGCAGGGATGATGGGGGGCAGTATGTACAGGAGAGGAGTGTGGAGGGGGTGATGGGGGCAGTATGTACAGGAGAGGAGTGTGGAGGGGGTGATGGGTGCAGTATGTACAGGAGAGGAGTGTGGCGGGGATGATGGGGGCAGTATGTACAGGAGAGGAGTGTGGCGGGGATGATGGGTGCAGTATAAACAGGTGAGGAGTGTGGAGGGGATGATGGGGGCAGTATGTACAGGAGAAGAGTGTGGATGGGATGAAGGGGGCAGTATGTACAGGAGAGGAGTGTGGAGGGGATAATGGGGGCAGTATGTACAGGAGGGGAGTGTGGAGGGGATGATGGGGCAGTTTGTACAGGGGAGGAGTGTGGAGGGGATGATGGGGGCAGTAAGTACAGGAGAGGAGTGTGGAGGGGATGATGGGGGCAGCATGTACAGGAGAGGAGTGTGGAGGGGATGAGAGGTGCAGTATGTACAGGAGAGGAGTGTGGAGGGGATGAGAGGTGCAGTATGTACAGGAGAGGAGTGTGGTGGGGATGATGCGGGCAGTATGTACAGGAGAGGAGTGTGGAGGGGTGATGGGGCAGTATGTACAGGAGATGAGTTTGGAGGAGATGATGGGGGCAGTATGTACAGGAGAGGAGTGTGGAGGGGATAAGGGGTGCAGTATGTACAGGAGAGGAGTGTGGCAGGGATGATGGAGGCAGTATGTACAGGAGAGAAGTGTGGAGGGGATGATGGGGGCAGTATGTACAGGAGAGGAGTGTGGCAGAGATGATGGGGGGCACTATGTACAGGAGAGGAGTGTGGAGGGGGTGAAGGGGGCAGTATGTACAGGAGAGGAGTGTGGCGGGGATGATGGGGGCACTATGTACAGGAGAGGAGTGTGGAGGGTATGATGGTGGCAGTATGTACAGGAGAGGAGTGTGGAGGGGATGATGGGGGCACTATGTACAGGAGAGGAGTGTGGAGGGGATGATATATGTACAGGAGAGGAGTGTGGAGGGGGTAATGGGGGCACTATGTACAGGAGAGGAGTGTGGAGTGTATGATGGGGCAGTATGTACAGGAGAGGAGTGTGGCGGGGATGATGGGGGCACTATGTACAGGAGAGGCGTGTGGAGGGGATGATGGGGGCCGTATGTACAGGAGAGGAGTGTGGAGGGGATGATGGGGGCACTATGTACAGGAGAGGCGTGTGGAGGGGATGATGGGGGCCGTATGTACAGGAGAGGAGTGTGGAGGGGATGATGGGGGCAGTATGTACAGGAGAGGAGTGTGGCGGGGATGATGGGGGCCGTATGTACAGGAGAGGAGTGTGGAGGGGATGATGGGGGCACTATGTACAGGAGAGGCGTGTGGAGGGGATGATGGGGGCCGTATGTACAGGAGAGGAGTGTGGAGGGGATGATGGGGGCAGTATGTACAGGAGAGGAGTGTGGCGGGGATGATGGGGGCAGTATGTACAGGAGAGGAGCGTGGCGGGGATGATGGCTTCCTCTGTGCTGTATGTTCAAATGACTGGTAATATGGTGTCCTGGATGGAATTCTTTGGAGCTAGGTGGATGCAACGTATTGCATGTAGAACAGTTGTTAAGTCCAGATACAGTATTTGTCCTTCACAAGCCATAGAGTTAATGTATTAACTTTAGGAAGGATAGTAAAAAGTTGAGCTGCTGACACAGCTGTAAAGTCAATTTCTGAAAATAGATATTCCTCCTTCTTCTTTAAGTCTTTATCTCAAGAATGTTCCTATGGACATTTACTGCCTGTTCTCTTGTGTGTCATACACTTAAAGCGGAACTACACTATATCTGAGCACCACAAACCAAAAACGTTATTTCATTCATTTTTAATATTCAAAGCAAACTCCCACACCCATCCATGTCTCCATGCTTTATTTTGCTGAATAATCACTTTGAAAAATACCCCCCAGCATTTCTGGCCACAGCCATTTTCAGTAAGGGCAGATGATTCATGTAGCATTTACTTACTGGAATCCATCTGCCCTTAGCTCACGTATGCATACGGGATGGTGTGCTTAGTTGAGAACACCCCTTCTTGCCACCTGAAGACTCCTGGGATGTATGACATTATTTGCCTAGGCCTGGAAACCAGAAAGTAACTGAAGAAATGTAAAAGTTTAAAAAAAGTAAATATAATATGCCATCCTATCCTTTTACTAATGCTAGCAGCATAAAGATTACAAATAGTCAATGTTGACTGAGAGAGTGAAGTTCCATTTTTAAGGTGGAGCAAAGCTACACTAAATTGCCACTCATGACACACAGCTATACCGAATGAATGCCTCATAGGGGACAAGTTGCTGAAATGTATTTACTAGCAAATGACCCACTGGTTACCCACCAGTTTTCTGCAAGTGGACAACATGCCCAAGACAAATACAAAATCATTGTCACTGCACTGTATCTGGGAAAAGTAATATTGCCATGCTCTCTGCATTGTTAAAAAGTTACAAAGCTTAAAAAAAGACCAACCAATAGAAAAAAAATCAAGAAATAAATGAAAAACCTTAATTCACCTGGAAAAAAACCTCAATATATTCCTTATATTCACAGTTGATCTAGAAAAAGGAAAAAAAAACCCTTAAGGCTACAGGTACACTGGACGGTAAAGTAAGGTTATAAAAACGCCAGTAGCTTTGCAGTGAGTCTTTCAACGTTTTCTAACGTTTTTGCAATAGTGTTTTTTTTAGCGCTTTCCACGTAAGCGTTTTAAAAAAAAAATTATTTTTTTTCAATGGATCAAAAAAAAAAACGCTGGTGAGCCACGTTTTTGAGCGTTTATCGACATTTATCAGTGTTTATGAGCGTTTGACTTTTTTTGTGGTCAGAACGCGATTTTATGGCGTTCAGAAAACAGCCCATAAACTCCACTGCTGATAAAAGCTCAAAAACATCCATGTGTGCATGGACACATAGGATAACATAGAGTGGGGTTCATGGGCTGTTAAAAAAAAAACGCCTAAACTCCAAAAAACGTCCGTTTATGAGCTCCAGTGTGCATGGAGCCTATAAAGGATCATCCAATTTACTCCAATCGGGGAAAATTTCCATACTGATGAAAATCAGATATTCCCTGAAGCAACAATTTCTTTTGTCACTACTAATAAATGTTAATAGCCAGTAAAATTCTTTGAATTTTCATCAATGTCTTACATTCATGCCCTATATTTGGTACTGTAAATTCTTCTGCTTATAGAGGAGGTATCTATACACTTTATGCATTATATGTTGTATGGTTGATTGCTACACTCATTTTATATACTTTTGTTGTTTTTTAACAAGATTACAATGTCATTATGATGCCATGGGAGGATTGCTATGGGTGTGCCACATGTGGCCGCTTGCCGCTGCTACAACCCTCTCCAGATTGGAGCATACTTAGAATTACTCTTTTCTACGGTGGCTCTGTGGTGCCCTCTGCTGGGGAGCTCTCTCTTAGGCCGCCCTGCCGGGTTTTGGGTGTCATGGGCCTGACGTGGACTGGGGGCGATCCGTGGAGGTCCAGTGGTGTGTCTTTTTATCCCCCCAACCAACCATACCCCCCCCTTTCTTTTGAGTGCTTCATTGGATACAATGCAGTAACACATGCCCTCCAAGCAACATAATATGACATACCTCTGTGCTTGCTGATCCCTATCAGACATCCCTGAGGAAGAGTTTTATATCGAAACGCGTCGGGTACTCTCTGGGTGTGTGCTCCATACACACCTGGAGTCCCATGATTGTGGATCTTTTTGCATGTTGTATTGCCATGTTTCCATGTTTATAACTTGTATCCTGTACCTCATGCCTCATCTATTGTACCCCCTATTTACCCGTATCCTTACCCCAATAAACACCCAAACTTTTGCAATCATACCTACATCTATTACACTCTTTATTATACTCTATTACTTATGAGTAGGTGTCCCCTTTAAAGTCCCCTAAGAGGATCAAATTTCCATTTCTCCATGCTTATTATTAGGACTATGTTTCACTGCTCATCCCTGCATTTTTAGGACAAAATCCTATACCTCCCATCTCTACATTTCCACGATTCCCAGAGCCTCCAGGTTCACAGGACTTCTGACAGAAACCATATCAGTACTTCCAATAGGTTTTACTGAATCTCTGCCCATACTTCTCTTGGTGCTCACAGAATCCCTGCCATGGCACTTGTAGAATCTGCCATTATTTCAAATGGTGCACGCAGAATTCCTGCCATGACTTCCCGCGCTCCCTGAAATGACGCTGGGAACTTCCTTTGACCCAGAGGGGTATTTAAACATCAGCCCTGGAAGTGGCTGGTGTTGTGTCTTCTCTGTGTCCTCTTGCCAGCTGTTCTGCTGTGTGCAAAAGAGCTAGCTATACTACATTACTGATTGCCTATTTTGTTGCTTACCAAGATTAACCTAACTAATCCCTTGCCTGCTGTCTGCCCTTAACTTCTGCTTAAACCTAACCACTCTTTTGCCTGCTGCCTGCCCATGGCTTGTGCTTGGATCTGACTACTTCCTTGTTTATTTCTTATGTATGGTCTCCACTCTCCACACAGTAGCCTCCCTGTCCTCATTCACCCCTTGGTGTGGCAATCCTAAAGGCCATAACCTGGTACTAGCCCACAGAAAAGAGCTCTGGGGGCCACTAGGGCTCCTAGCCTATATTCACTATCAGGGAATTTGGTGAAGGCCAGCTGGTGTTAAAGCTCCACGCCGCATAGTTGGGTTGCATCATCTCCCAGGGGGTGTTACCTTTAATGCCGCGTACACACGACCGGACTTTACAGCATACTTGGTCCGGCGGACAATTTCGATCGTGTGTGGGCTCCAGCGGACTTTTTTTTCCCCCAAAAGTTCGACGGACCTAGAAATGAAACGTGTTTCAAATCTTTCCGATGGAATCGAGTCCGGTCAAAAAGTCCGCTCGTCTGTATGCTAGTCCGACGGACAAAAACCGACGCTAGGGCAGCTATTGGCTACTGACTATGAACTTCCTTGTTTTAGTCCGGTTGTACGTCATCACGTACGAATCCGTCGGACTGTTCTGGTGACCTGGGGGTCCCCAAGGAATTCCCTTAATTTGTAGGGATTTCCTCTCACTTCCTGTTTGGCTATGGGACCGGAACTGAAGAGAAATCTCTGCAATGGGACACAGATGGCAATCTGACAGGAGTTATAACCCTCCCTTACTCCATCCAAAATGAAAAAAAAAGTTTTGCCTATAGTTCTACTTATTGTCACTATGCCACCTTGAGAAAGGACCCTAGGAGACCCAGAAACATTGGTTTCTTAGGACTTAGTACATTTATTTTTAGTGCTGATGACTTTGTATCTTCTTATCTGGTTCTGGCTTTGCACTATCGGTAACAATCTCTTTGAACACCCACCAATCTCTTATAAAGGTCAAATATAGCAAGGAGTGCAGCTTCTATTTGGACTTTACATTTACCAAACATTTACTGCAAATGAATCTTCTAGGAGAATATTTTTTTAATATATGGTAAATGATTCACCACCAGTGAATGTTTGGTGAATACCATATGCACTGCTTTTTAACTATTACCCTTAGTGGGGACACATTATTTCAATCACTCATCTTAAGTCAAAAGTAATCTGGACAGCTCATAGAATTTCTGTAAAATCATGTTAGTAATGGAAGAGGAAGCTGAGCCTTCTTTTTACAAATAATAGCTATCCATAGAGAGGTTGTAAATTTGTGCTAGAGAGATAATATACACAAGAGCATAGAAAAAACAGAACTTGCGTGAGTAAACGTTTCCTTATTACTTTTGGGAAAATAAACATAGATTTTTCCAGGTTAAAATGTAACTCTTGTTTTTAACCAAAGCCCATTCTTACTTATTTGGACCTGAGTCAAATTCTATCAATAGTTCAAGCAGTAAACTGGCAGATCCCAACATGTTGGCACTTCTGAGGAAGTCAAACTCAGGTGAATTGTGTTCAGTGGGAGGGGTCTATGATATTAACAGGTCTACCTGCAACTATCAGTAAATCTGCTCCTGCTGCTCAGGGGCAGCTGGCATTTCTAGATTGTAAGCTCTAACGAGCAGGGCCCTCTGATCCCTCCTGTATTGATTTGTATTGTAAGTGTACTGTCTGCCCTTATGTTGTAAAGCGCTGCGCAAACTGTTGGCGCTATATAAATCCTGTATAATAATAATAAAGCTTTGTGTATATGGTGCTGTTAGAGCACTGAGGCATGAGAGTTGATTTTATTTAATGAAACCGTTTTTAAAAGGTTTTTATGCTTTGAGCATTTTATATTCTCATATGCTGAGTGGATACCAGTGTTGAAGAATCAAGGAGGAAAGGATTTACATCATTAAGGGAAAAATAAGCATGTTTTTATCTACTTAAGCTGGTCATACACAGATTTTTTTTTTCATTCATCCTGCAGACACAATAAAAAAATATATATATATATAACAGGATGGATTAATCTCCTTCTGCAGTTACTGTATTCTGATAGCCAGCACAGGCAGCTGCCAAAATATCCAAATAACGACTGCAACTGCTTGGGTGCAGCTGCTGTTTGGCTGCCAATTTTCTGTCTAGCTATTTTGATTTTTTTAATCGAAGAATGTCAGTCAGGAAGGTAGTCATAGGACCACCCACAGAGAAAATTCTGGCTGGTTCATGAGGAACACGAAAAAACAAAACAAAACAAAAAATGGGGGTCCCCCCAAAATTCATGTAAGACCTACCGATTTCATGCAGGATAACTCAAAACAAAAAACAAAAAAAAGAATTAAGATGTATTAAAAGTTGTAAACAAAATCAAGTAAAAAAAAAATAGCTTTGTTGAATATATATATCTATATATAGATATATATCTATATATATATGGCAAATTTCGATGTAATGCTCTAATTTTCCCCAAAAGTTGGGGAAAGTGAAAACTCTCAATTTTGCTCATGCCAATAAAGTCAAACAGAGTACTACAATCACTCAGAATTCATCTTATGGCGTTCTGGCTTCAATCAAGTGAATTTGGATTGGTAGCAGAGGATTTTCTACTTTGTGCTTTCCTCCTTATTCCACTTCTTTATTATTAATAATTGCCATGTATATAACCTTAAACACTGTTTTGCCCTCACAATGTGTTTGTAGTACAAGGCTTGGCAGACAGCTAACAAATTCCCAATAAAGACTGAGGCCGAAGGGTTAACAGTTGTAATTTTTGCTGAGAATTAGATTTAAGTTTTTTTCTTAGGTTTAAGTTTTTTAAGTTGTAAAACTTTAAAACACAAATGATAACTGTATTCATCAGCATTAAACATTACATTACAAATGCAATTAGTATCAAGCGCGCTACATTAGTGTAAAGCCTTAGCTAAAAGAAATTAGGTCTAGCTAAAGGAACTCCCTGGCAGAAACTACTACCAAACACACATAAAAATGCAGTTGAATTAGTAGAACACATACTACTTAAAGAGGAATTAAACCCTGGTGGGTTTTACTTCCCCTTTATTTCCCTGCAAAGGAAAAGCATAATGGGCTACTATGCATCGCATAGTAGCCCATTATGTGTCACTTACCTGACCTCAAAGCCCGCACTGTCGCCGTTGTCCCCATGAACAGGGAGCGTCCATCTTTGCCCCTCTTCCTTCCTGGGCAGCGAACTCCGGCTCTGTGATTGGTCGGAGTCGCGTGACGTCACTCCTGCGAATGCGCGTGGGAGCCACCAATCACGTGGTGACCCTGATGTGCAATTTGCTTATGATAGTGTCTTATTAACAGAAATGAAACGTGATGATTCTTGGGCATGATAAAGGAGTGTTTCTCTTTGACAGTCATGTCAACTGCTGACAAGCAACCTCCATATCAACTGCTGACAAGCGACCTCCAATTCTTATCACTCTATCTTCATCAAATATAGGGTCTCGTTTTTTAAGTGGACTGTGATCTTTTCTCCTTTAAGAAGGCACTTGATTTCTTCTTTGAAAACTTCTTGCTGAACACATCTGATGATGATGATTTTGGCTTGCATAAGATGATTGCTATTATACTTGTCAGTGTTTGTAGCTCTGCAAAAGGATTTGGCTAGGTGAATAAGCTTTCTTATTGCTTGTATGAGTGACTTCCAGCTGGAGAATCTTTTAAACTTGTATGTGCCAAGATTGCCTCTAGTAGTTATGGTACTGAATGCTGTAACTTTTGCCTGTACCTCTTTGTCATTGTCTGGTTCTATAAGTTCAAAAGTCTCTAACTGATTGGTCTCTTCAGGTTCTGATCTAGTCAGAAAAGATGGACCTGAGAACCGATTAGTGTGCTTGAGAACAGCCGCTACTACAGGTCTAGTCCCATGATCGGCTGGATTTTTGACTGTACTGATGTAGTGCCACTATTCTGGGTGTGTGGACTTCCTGATGCGGGTCACTCTGTTTGGCATGTACATGGAGAATCTTCTCGAAGCATTGTGAATATATCCTAACACAATCTTGCTGTCTGTGTAAAATGTCACTGTATGGATCTCAATGTCTAGTTCAGCAACGATCAAGTCTGGAATTTTCACTGCAAAGACAGCAGCACAAAGCTCTAAGCGTGGAACAGTGTGAGCTGGAGGTAGGGTTCGTTTGGACTTTCCTGTGATAAACCCAACATAACTTTGTTCTTCGAAGTCCACTACTCTAAGGTAGGCTACAGCTGCTATCGCCATAGTGGATGCATCTGAAAGTATGCACAATTCTCTTTGCTTTGTGGCAGACAAAGAAACAGGGACATATGACCTTTGGATGATGAGTTGTTCAAGCTCTATCAATGAGTCCCTACACAACATCCACTGCATTTCTTTCTCCTTAGGTAGAGGTGTGTCCAATAGCAATTCAATAGCAATTTCTCTCATGAGAGCCTTACCTTACATGGTGATGGGGGCTACGAACCCTAAGGGGTCATAAAGGCTGTTGACTGTGCACAAGACACCTCTTTTCATGAACGGTT